>CM076186.1:51083077-52301827 GCA_038277355.1 Encarsia formosa | reverse complement strand
CAAAAAATTTTGAAAAATAGCGTTACGTATTTTTTGAACGTTTCCGTATACTAATGTTCACAGGATTTCCAAATAAACTTTATTTTTGCAGTTTTAATACAACGTAATTTTGTACATACCATTGATTGATTTCTAAACGAAGTAGTTAGATGAGATTAAAGGTCTTCATTTAAACAAACGAAGTAGATTTTTGTGCTAAAATATTGATTTGTAACTTTCGACTCAGAAATTCTGTTGTAGGCTTTTTTTTTCATTTGAGATTTGTTATTGTGTTGAAGTAGTCAGTAGTATATCGATTGCCCGAGTGAAGAAAAACCTTAGCTCAAAATCTGTGGCGAAGAAAGTAACAACGGAGGTACTTTTAACCAATACAATGTCTCAAAAAGATTTTATTTACTGTTTTAGCCTCTACAAACAATTTAAAAATGTCCTTTTGTACCATAGCGTTGATATATAATAATAAAAAAAATTTTCGACACACTATTACCATGAATAAAATGACTCCTTGCGATTTTTATAATCTCAAAATTTAGTCATTTTATTCGTGGTAATATTGTTTTAGAACATTTTTTTATTAAAATATATCAACGTTATGGTAGCAAAGATCATTTTAAAATTTTTTGTCGCGGATGAAATAGTAAATAAAGTCTTTTAGATATATTTTATCGTTTAAAAGTACCTATAAATTGTTACTTTTTTCGCCACAGATTTTCGGCTAAGGTTTTTCTTCGCTCGAGCAATCGATATATTGACAGCATCTTTTAAAAAGCGGATGGGACTTCTTTAGTTGATTTTCGAGCGTCTCGAGTACAAGTCAATATCTGGCACCTTAGATACAAAAAAAATTATAATTTTTGTGAAAAAGATTCATGTTAGTGTGACGTTATATGATCTTCAGTCAAGATGAGAGTTTGGCGTCAAGGTCTTTGGTGGGCCATCAGCCCTTCATCCGAGAGATGATAGGGACGTGACATTAGTCATTACTATTACGAATTACATGAATTTCCAAAAAGTCAATTGTATTAATAAAATTTTGACTTATTAATTGCAGCTGCACTCTGATAACAAATTCGAACTTTTACTTAGTTTCGATGATCGAATTTTCATTTTTTGTCCATCTAAATAATTCAATAAAAAAAATTACAAGTTTATTCGCCTCATATGTTTTACAAATTTTATTATGCAGTCTTCAGCAGAAACCCGCGTCTTGGACTATGATTTTTATATGCAAGCTTATTTTTAAAAAGTTGCGTTACTTTAAAAGCCAACTAAAAAATACATCTAAAAAAATTGTATCAACATTTGTAATTGAGAAAATGTATTTGTTCAAAAGATAAAAGAAATTAAATCTAAAAATTTCATCATTTAAAATTAATTTTTAAATTTTCCAACAAACTTTTTATATAGCTTATGTTATTTATGGAGTAAAAGGGAAGTTTATGGTGACCGCATGATAAAATGTATATTTGATCTAGAATTATTAAAATTTAAAGCAAAAAAAATCGAATTGAGCTATAAAATTTTTCAAATTATAAGAATTACGAATTATTGCAGTGAATCTCGTATTTCCCATATTAATTTTGGAGTAATTTGGAAGATGATCCGTGAAAACTACATAAAAAATTTATCTTGCTTTAGAGTTATTTAAAACACATATTTTATAAATCAGAAAACTCAAAAAACAAAGTCTTAATTGTTTGAAGCAATTTATAACAATAATTTACAATAGAGGTTATTCGATAATGGTTCGTTATTCCATACAGAAATTTTTTTACAGCTCAAAGATCAAATTTATTTTGTTTAATTTTAAGATAATTTTTTTTTTTTTTATTTAAGCCTACATAAAAATTGAAATAAAAATTTAAATGGTTAACCTGATGTACGTTTATTTTAACGATGCGCGAAAAATATTTTCCCGCCCGCGTGTACGTTTACGCGGGTGTAGAAGCTCTCTTGTTTTTGGCATCTCTTCGCTTGCGTGCTCGCATCGCAAGAGCTTCGTTCAAGACTTCAATAAGCAAATAAAATCATCACAACAATTGTTTTATATTCAATCAGTAGCGTTGGTAGTCACTAGAATTTTCGCAGTAAGTTAATTTATCATTCTATCAGATATTTTACCCAAGTTGTTTATTTCAATGGTTTATTCTGTGCGCGCGCCTCCACGCGCTGTGTTTACGTTTTGGTAGCTGAACTAGTAACCGTTTCAGTGTTAAGTTTTGTAGTGTAATATAATAATAATGTTATATAAATAATAATTCAGCAACATCTATGTATTAAAAAGCAGAAATAATTAAAAGAAATTATGGAGACGACCAACAGCTGATTAACAGTTGATTGCAGAGAGTGAGGCGGAGCAGAATGCGCGTATTAAAATTACATAAAAATTACATATATTCGTTTTACTTCTTTGTTTTACTATGTCAGCTACAGAAAACATATTTTTGTGAGCAAAAAAAATATGATCGATAATTTCTTATTCTTCTTTTACCGTGAACTCGTCTCAATTTATAACAATATTTTTTTAACTTGATAGTACTTATTTCAAATAAAACAGTTATTACCAAAAATTACTAATTAGATACTCGAAAATAGAAAACTTTATTATACTTTCTACGGTATTAGTTTTGTTCTTAGGTTTATTTGTAACCACTTGATTAATGTGTCGTTAACTTAATTTCAATCAAAAAAAACCGTAAAACAATTTGACGTGAGGTCTTGTGTCAAACACAAGTTCATTTTTTCAACATTATGTATAGTCTTATTTTTGTCCTTGAGTAAAATAAAAATTTCAAATATTAATACAAGTTTTTTTTTTTACTTATTTTTTTTATATCATATTTTTTCAATTTTCTAAACTTTATCCCTTTGTAAATGAAAATTATCGCTTTATTGCGTAAACTTTTTATTCGTGATCTGCTTGGTGAAGATGTTTTTAAAATATTCGTAAAGTGCATTTTAGGGTTATTGCTATTGTTTTTTTTATTCGAATAGTAAAACAATAAAAAGGGGCAAGTGAATTTAAATAAAAAGAAAATAATTATAGTAAATAGAAAGATAATGAAAAATACTAAATATGTACAATCAATCTGGTTTTTTTAAATTATTAGGTAAATAATCCCACAAGCTCCTACAACCCAATAACACCAAGCTCACTAGTTTTTTTTAATCAGCAAATAAATAATCTCTCAAGCTCCTACAATTCAATGACACTGAGCTCTCGAGTTTTTCGAGTTTGGAGGATTATTTATTTAATTATCAAAAGAAACTCAGGAGCTTGGCGTTATTTGGTTGTAAGAGCTTGGAAAATTATTTATTAAATAATTAAAAAAAACTTGCGAGCTCGGAGTTATTTGGTTTTGAGCTTTAGTGATTATTTATTCAATAATTAAAAAAAAAAAACTCGAGACTTCAGTGTTATAGGAGTTTGGAAAATTATTTATTTAATTGTTAAAAAAAAATCGGGAGCTCGGAGTTATTAGGTTTAGAGCTTGGGAGATTATTTATTTAATAATTAAAAAAAAAATGTTTCTTGGCGTTATTGGGTTGTACATTCAATCTACAGAACGTCTAGTAATTATTAATAAAAAATTATTATTAGTATTTTTCCGCACACTGTAAAAACGCTGTCAAATTTTTTTCGTGCTGAAATAAATTTTCTTTCAAGTTTGTATGGGGGGGGGGTGGGGGGGGGGGGGTTGACATAAAATCCATTTTGTGAGTTACATGGTTTTTATTTTAAAAAAAACCTGTCGTTATAATTAATTACAGCATATTAAACTTTACTTCCTTTTTTGACCTAGGGAGAAATATTGAACAACGTACAGCATTAGTAGCGCAGCTACTAGAGTGTTAGAGTTGTAAGTCACAGGTCTCTGGATCGAATCCTCACCGCTCATATAAGCTCCCATACTTATTGTACTGTTATACAATCAAAGTTTTTCACAACACATTAAAAAAAAAAAAAAAAAAAAATAGACCTTCCATATAATCAGTATGTTTTTTTTTTTTTCCTCTAAGAATTTGATTTTACAAAAACCGTTCGCGGATAAACAGTAACAGTACCAGTTTTCCACGAAAAACGTAACATATTTTTTTTTTTACAAGCAGACAATTTATTTTTTTTGTAACAAGTAAACAATTTTCCGAGATAATTGTAACAACAAAATAATCGGCCAATATATGAGCCACATTTTTTCGAGAAAAGAGTAATTGGTATGGTTTTTCCGTGATAACAATAACGATCTATAAAAAAGAGAAAATTTCCGAGAGTAAAGTAACAGGTGCACTTTTTCCAGGTAAAGTGTAAAGATACACGATGAACCTAAGAACTTATGTCTCCAAAAAATATTCCCGAGGTAAAAGTACCAGGACGAACGCAATATAGTTTGCTAGGCTTTTTCCCGAGAAAATTGTAACATTGGGACTTTTATCCAGGTGAAATTTAACGTTAAGACAATGAGAGGTTGAGGCAATATTTTTTCAGGAAAAAAATTGCAAAAACGGAACTAAATTTTAAAAAACAGTCAAAGGAGATTTTTCCCATGTAAGGGTAACTTTGAAACTTTTTTCCGGGTAAAGTGTAACGTTCAGGTACTTGACGATTAAGGTATTATTTTTTCAAGTAGTAAGTAACAAGACCATTGCCAACTTTTTTGAAGCATAGTAAGGGAGCTTTTCCCAAGGAAATCGTAACGTTGAGAATATTTTCCGGGTAAAAGGTAACGTTTGAGTGGTCAATGATTGAAAATAATGTTTTTTTAATTTAGAATTTACAATATCGATGTTAGTTTATTTGAAGCAGGCCATGCAGCTTTTCCCTAGGAAATCGTAACGTTGAGAATTTTTTTCCGAGTTGACTGTAACCTTGAGGTTATCATCGAATAAAATGATATATTGTTAAACAAAAGGGTAAAGTTTGACATGGCCGTCTCGAGTGAAGTTTGCCCCACGAGGCGAAGCCGAGTGGGGCGATTCACTCGAGATGGCTATGAAAAACTTTGTCCTTATGTTTAACAATAAATTTTATTCCTCTCGGTCATGTAAATTGGCACTTTGAGATAACCAAATCAATAGTGATCTTTTTAGAAAAAAGTTACAATAATATTATTTACCAGTAAATGTAATAAATAAATAAAATTACGGTTTATCAAGAAGCTTCCTTGTAAAAATACATTTTATTTAAAGAATTTTAACTTTTAAGAGAGTAAAAAAGGCATTTTTATCACAAAAAAATTATCAATTTATACTATGGATCAAAAAAGATGTCATAGTTGGAATTAAATTACTCGCACGAGATGTTAAGAATAAAATTTTGAAATTTAAAAATTGCTTGAAAAAAGAAAAATTAAGAAGTCATCTCTGTACGAGATCATAAATTTCAAAAGCGAGTACTTATTACACAAAAAAATGGTACTTTAGTTTTGGGAAAAATTTGGAGCTGTACTAAAAATTCAATTTTCTAATTTTTTTATTTTAAAGTATAAATTTAATTCTCGCTTTTTCGGCTAATTTAGCATTGTTTACTTGCTGTTTAAAATTATTTGAGACTATTTGATAAAAAAACTCTATTGTTGGTTACATGCACAGTGGTGATGATGATCCACGTGATGATGATAAAAGAGTGAGGTTACAAATTTAAAAAAAACTCTCACTGACGAACAAAAAAAGGAACAGCAATGTGTCCAAATCTATCGATCGTGGTGAAATTTTTACATTCTCATCTTATTTTTTAACGTAGTAGGAATGTAAAACTTTGTCCACAAAACTGACACATCGAAAAGTGCCAATTACATGGCTGAGAGGAATAAAAATATTTTCTCAACGAAAGTTTACAATATCCATGCAAACTTTCTGAACACAGAAAAGGGAGATTTTTGCGAGGGAATCGTAACGTTGAGAGTTTCTTCTGGGTGAAAAGTAAAGTTTGGTGATTAACGATTTAAATAATATTTTATAAGTAAGAGTTTACAATGTCAATGGTATGCATGTTTATGCATGATTGAATTCAGATACTCTTATATAATATTACATAATATTATAAAAAATATTAAAACTCTAATTATTTTAAAATAATTAAACAAAATTAAATACATAAAATCTATTAACTATACATGAGTGTAGAAAACATTTATTTTTATTTCTTAAAAAAATTACTTTGAACTTCTAAATTCGCAAGATTTACCTTAAACTGACACCAAGCAGCATACAGCATTTTTCTAAAATAATAAAAGCGAGAGAATCGATAAAAAGTAAATTGGCAATCCGAGGATCGAACCATGAGGAATCTTCTTGTCGAGTAATTCCTCCCGATAATCCGTCCCGAAAATGTTGATATGTATATATAATAAAACAAGAAGACGCGCGCGTGAACGTAGTTACTTGGCCGGGTTTGAGCCGCGGCGGCACGCTGATCTATTGAAAAATTAGTCGGTCTGTAGGACTCGAAAAGCACCATTCCACCGTGACTCGACCAAGATGTCCATACTATTTTGATAACTAAATCTCATGGCTTTAACTATAAAAATTTACCGCTTACAAATCCTCAAGCAGAAAGATTTTAAAACTTAGGTTTCATAAAGACTTCTGAATTTCGTTCGAGTCTTACCAAAAGTTTGATTTTTGTATTAAATATCGTTTAAATCAAGATTCGCCAAAAATAAATCTTTCATTTTGAAAATATAAACCTTTCGTTTCTAGGTCGAAAGAGTTTTCAAAAATTTTTTAAAAATATCGAGAAGTTTCATGGATCATTTTATTCCATAGATAAAAAATCAATTTTGGTTCTTCCTTTTTTTACAAACGGGTAGCCTTAATTTGATTTGCGATCGAGATTTTTGGCTTTGAATTTGAATTACGCGAATTTTCTTAGCTTGCTCAAACACTTGTTGAACACAATAGGCATAATTGTATGATAACAATTAAATCTTTACTTTGATTTAGTTCTTCGAAATGTATCGTCCTTATGATCTTGTACTCAAAGTTGCATTTATAGCTGTAATAGATTGAAATTGTTTACCCGAGGTGACTATCCTCAGTGACTAATTTTTGCTGTCTATACATTTAAATCTTCCACCTGAAATACACCTAAAATAGTTTTTCAGAAAAATTACTAATTTATGTATCCCCAGGAGGTAATCATTATCAATAAAAAAATAAATAAATAAATGCTATTAGAACTAAAAAAAATTTATGCTATTAGAATTTAATTCGAAATAGTTCAATTATTTAATTCAATAGAATAGAAAATTCGATTACTCATTTAAGTTAAAGCTGAAACGTCAACTGCATTTGATATGTTCACAAAATCTCGGCCCTTAGACAATTACCGAAAGTTACAAACTAAACTGTCTCCCAAACTTGTAAGATTGAAATCCGTCAAGTTTCGTAACGTTTAAGCTTCATGATATTTTTGTTCACATGGATATTGTAAATTTTCTTCCAAAAAATATTTTTATATTCGATGATTTGCTCAACGTTACATTTTACTCGGAAAAAAGTTTTCAACGATATGATTTCCTCGAATAAAACTCTTTGGCCTGCTTCAAATAAATACACCGTAGACATTGTTACTGTAGATTTTCACTTAGAAAAATATTATTTCAATCGCTAATCACCTAATGTTAGATTTCACCTGGAAAAAGTTTTAACATTACGTTTTCCTCGGGAAAAGCTTTCAAGTCTGGTTTGAATAAGTTGGGAATGCTCTTGTTACTTTTTACTTGAAAAAATAATACCTTAATCGTTGATTATCTTCAACGTTACAGTTCACCCGGAAAAAAGTTTTAACGTAACGTTTTTCTCTGGAAAAGCTGCCTGGCCTGCTTTACCCCTTTAAAGCCTGAAATGACAATTTTTTTTTTGTCGATTTCAAACTGTAGAATCGTACAAAAAAAATAAAAAAATGAATTAGAAAATACCCCATCCTACTATTTTCGGGTATGCTCTACACGATGGTGTAGTTTAAATTAATGAAAAAATTGATTTTCAATTGTTTATTAACAGTTAAAAAAAAAAAGGCAAAAAAGGCCCATTCTGGAAAAAGGACACTGAAAGGCTTGTTTTCATGATGAATAAGAACTGTGTGCAAAGTTTTATGAAAATCCAGGTCTCAAAGCACAAAACATCTGCTTGTTAGTATAATTATTATTAAAAATATTATAAATTTTAAAAAAAATTATATCTTTCGATATGGAGTTGGCTTGGCGGGATATAAACGTTACATTCAATGTATACTTGATATACATTTGATTATTCTAACTAAAAATGCTTGTTACTTTTTAATAACAAATTTTTTTCTGTCGAAACTATAAAAATTATTATACTTGTTTTTGTACAAAAATTTAGTACTGATTTATCTAAAATTTTTCATTTCAAATGAGCTAAAACGACATTATATCATTCCATGAAAAAATTAATTTTACAAGTTTCAGAAATTAAAGAAAATAATTTTCATTTTCAATTAAATTATTTCACCACTAGGTGGATCCTCGCATAACGATCATTTTTTGATTCGTTTATGCAAACGTTATTTATAGTTAACAATGTTGAAACCCCTTTTCCGTCAATTTTTGTGAATATGAAGAAACTCTCTCAAAGTTGCGTACGGAGTTCGGTTCCGCGAATAAGTGAACATGTCTGAGAAGTAACTTCTTTTTTTTTGTCACAGAACAGATTAAACTTTATTTTTCGCGAATTCAGTGAGTACATCCTCTTTACATACAAACTTTTTAAAATAGAATAATTTACAGTGTAATAAAAAATCAATTAGTGCATCATAATCATTATACAATAAAAGTGAAGCGCGGCAAAGGCGGTAACTTTGAAGGGTTTTCAGATAATCACTTCATATTTGGCCAAAATACCAACTTTGAAAAATCCAAAACATGAGCTAAATTTCATATACTCTGCTCAGAAACTTGATCGTTTTTAGATGGAACGTCCCTTTTATGGAGTTGAAATTTTTTTTTACAATCGAAAATTAATAATTCATTTTAGTTAAAAACCCCATTGAAATAAAGTCCTTGGATAAAATAAACTATGACGAAATTCTATTTTAATTAATAAACCAAAATACTGTAGCTAACACTGCGACGGTCAGTTCGTCATGTCGTACGACCCGCGAAAATATGTTCGTGCTAAAAAACAACCCGAAGATGTCTCTGGGAATCCATCCACCGTAGAAAGAAAAAACAGAAAAGTGCCCTGGCAAAATGAATGGCTTCACCTACCAGAGTTCAAGGATTGGCTCATGAAACACCCTACCGATGATCAAAAAGCGATATGCAAATATTGTAAAAATCCAGACGGCACAAACAGAGAACTACATTTTCAAAAAAAAAGTGATCTGTTATCACATTGTAATAGAGGTCTTCATCAAAAAGCTGTTCAAAAAGCCATCGAAAACGAAACGTTTGAGGTCATCGAATTTGAGGAGCTGCCCATAACAATCAAACAGCGTACTAAACGACTGGATCTAATCACGGCTCATTTTGTAGCTGAATCAAACGTGGCTGTAAGGTTTACAGATTTTTTGGTGCCTTTTGTCAAGAGACTGTCAGAAGATCCGGTCGCCGTGGAAAAAATGAGCCTCAGACAACATAAGTGTAAGTACCTCATTATTAATGTCATTGAACCTGTTTATATGAGACGACTGATAATTACTTTGAATTCAGTACCTTTTTCTGTTATGGTCGATGAAAGCACAGATGTTAGTTTGGCCAAAATTCTGTGCGTGTCGGTCCAGTACTTTTACGAAAAAGATGAAGAGATTAAAGTTCATCTTTTGACTTTACTTCATTTGAATTCTTTGAATGCTACGGCAGAAGGAATTCTTGAAGCTTTTTACAAATTTTTGTGCGGCAAATCGATTACTGCTGAGAATGTTTCTGGTATTTCTTCGGATAATGTTTCGGTTTTTGTTGGTCCATTGAACGGTTTTACTAAACAGTTCAAAGAAAAATATAATCCCAACGTTATTTCTCTACCTTGTATTTGTCATCTCATCGCACTCGTTGCTAAAGAAGCCATGAAGGTACTCCCTACTGGTCCTTTAGAACTAGTACGTGGGGTTGTTACTTTTATCGGCAACAGCAGCAAAAGATGCGAAAGTTTTTTTGAATTTTTGGATTTATTTCAGATGCCGAATCGAAAACCTATGAAGTTGTCTGGAACTCGCTGGCTGGAAGCTCAGCGATGTTTTGCTAGGTTAGTAGAGCAGCGAAGTGCAATTCAGTCTTTTTTCTACATGGAGGTTTATGATCGAACGGACATTGATGAGTACGATTTAGAAGATTCTGTAGTAAAAAAAACATCAGATGCAGAAAAAATTCATGATTTATGCCAAAGCGATGACACAATAGCTTATTGTTATTTTTTGGCAGACTTCTTGGAAGAATTCAATAAATTCAACGCTTTCTTTCAGGGTCGTAATAGTCTTCTAAATTATAAAATTTTCCCAATGGTTTGTTCATTCATCCATACTGTAAGCTTTCTTTTTATTAAACATGACGTTGTCATGAATACTCCTGTTGATCGAATTGATCTTTCACAAAGCTGCCTTCCTCCTAGCGAAATTCGCCTTGGATCTGGTTGCCAAAATTTTTTGGATAAGTTGGAGGATCGTACAAATGCTGCTTTGGTGGAAGTTTCAGTTCGAGAGCACATTTCAAAGTACTACAGAAAAGTGTTCGAAGATTTTCTGCGTCGTTTTATTACGGAGAATAAAAATCTTAAATTATGGAGACTTGTGCAATTTGTTAATCAAAAATTTGCCCTATATACTGAAGATCGGATGCTTCTTCCTCCATTTACTTGCTTAAAGGACAGCTATCAAATCTATTCCGATTTAGACTATACTTCTTTAAATAGTGAGTGGAATGATTTGCCAACTTGTTTCACAGAAGAAGAGAAACAAGCTTTGATGGAGTTAGACGTTGTGAAATTTTGGTCAAAAGTATTTAAGATTAAACTTGCAGTTGCCGACACAATTCGTTTTCCAACTCTAAAACGGCTAGTTCTAATTTTCTTCTCCCTTCCTCATAGCAATGCTGAGCCTGAGAGGCAATTTTCGGACGTCAAAAACAAGAAAGGTCCGAAAAGTAGCTTGACAGGCGATGACCTTTTGCATGCTCGCTGTTTCATTCTATCTTATGGTCGAGCTTACAATCTCAATTTTTCAAACTTCGAGCCCTCTAATGAGCATTTTCAATTATTCAATTCAGAAAACATGTACCCCCAAAAAAAAGCAGCTGATGCCTAAATTTCTTACTTACCTCATTATTTTTTTCTAAATCTTTCTTATCATTCAAAATACAGTTCGAAGATCCAATTAAAGAAGGTCAAGCCTAACCGATCGCGATCGGTGCAAATTGTATATTGGTGTAATCTACGGTATTGAATCGACAGTGCAAAAAGGTACGCTATCGAACTGTTAGTGCAATAAGGTAATCTATTGAATCGTCAGTGCAATAAGGTACATTAGTTAGCTTCTAATTGGACATCCTCCCAAAATTGTGTTATGCTTGAACGTTTAAATGGAAAGAAATTGTTTTAACCGCAAATATGATGAATTGCAACGATTGTTTCTGCAATTTTTAGGATTAGTTTATCCAAAGTAGAACTCATTTAACGACTTTACCTTGAATTTTTTCGATTTTCACAATAACTCGCGACTTTTATAGTCGTAAATGCGTGATTACAAGCTAATTTCTAAAGCTTACGACGCAATTTTGATAGCTGATGCCAAATTTTTGGATGGTCGGTTTCGTCACTTTATGAATTTATAAAGATTTTCATACTTGTTTAAAATTTTTTTAATAAACCCAATAAGTTAATGAATAAAAAGTAAAAAAATTTCAATTTAAGTAGTTGACAAGAACTTTGTTTTGGTTAAAATTGATACGATCACAGGCTTTTTCCGTCTTAAGCATTAGCAATTAGCTTGTAATCGTGCGAGAATCGTGAATTGACGGAAATGAAAATAGCGAGTACGAGTGAAAATCAAAAAAATTCAAGGTAAAGTCGATGAGATGAGTTTTACTTTGGTCAAACTAGTCCAAAATGTTGCAGAGAAAATCGTTATTATTCAAAATATTTGCGGAAAATACTAGTTATTTTATGTAAACGTTTGGAAATATTATCAATGAGTCGTAAAGAGACTTAAAGTAGCTAAAACCTGTATGTAAATGATCTGTTCAAGCATAACACAATTTAAATTTGGAGGATGTCAAATTAAATATCGTACCATATTGCACTGGCGAGTCAGTAGCGCATTTTATTGCACTAGCAATTCAATATAATACCTGAATCTACTATCGATTCAATAGAGTACCTTATTCTCGGTCTCGTTGCACTGACCGGTTAGGATTGACCTTATTGAATTTAATCGTCGACTTTTATTTTTAATCCCTGTGTCACAATATTTTTGTAGCCAGAACTTTTTTCATGCAAACTAAAAACCATAGCTTATCAACATCAGGGGCCTCATGGAGGTAACGGTTATCGAACTCTAACATCGAATTTTTTTTTTTTTCTTTTTCCACATAGCTGGCAATGGTAAAAAAAGAAAAAAATTCGAGTTTCAAATTCGAGATCCGTTACCTCCATAAGCCCCCTCCCACCGCTGCCCTCATGATGATTTTCTGAAAAATTCGATGTTCTTATTATAAACAGTTCTTACTCCTTACCGTGAATATGGTTTCAATTTTTTCTATGATTACATCCTATTCACTGAAAGTTTCTCATCAATAGTTTAGTCTCTACTTTAGTGAAATTATTAGTATTCTCTCATATAAACTAGAATTAATATTTTTACTGTAATTAATAGATGTGGGGTATGCTTATAATGATTAGTTAATTACTGTTTTTTTTAAACAGTAATTAAAAGTTAAATAAATTCTGTTTGTTTTTTTATGCTTTATATTTTAAATATTTTTTCAATGATGCAGAAAATTTTTGTTTCGTAAGAATTCTATAACTCATATTTTCATCAACAATTTCTTTGTACGCGACCCCTATTCTATAAATTAATTTAAGTAATACTCCATTGCATCAAGTCTGAGGGACTATGTATACCAATATCAAATTTAGTCATTTTTTTGTTTTTTTAATTTATTAATATTTTTGGTGATTTATATTTATTCTTTTATATATTATGGGGAGCCTTTTGAATTTTTTTATGTTATAAGGTTTTATAAAAAAAAGAGCTTTGTTGAATTTTAAAATGGTTCTAAGTACTTAAAATGCCAATTTTTTTTTCTGAATCTGGTTCTGGAGTGCATAGACCCTCGATCAAGTTAGAAAGATGTTATCAAAGATTTTGAAGGTGAAAGATGCAAGCTCTGTTATTTTTTTCAGATTAAATTTTTTTACCATGATTTTACAGTTACTGTTGGATTGTTTTTTCATTAAATTCAAGTTTTTAAAATAGCTAGGTATTTAATGTTTATCAAAAACATAAAAAGATTTGAAAGCCTTTATATTAAATTAATAGATTTGGTAAGTTACCTCGTTAATAATCTAATTCAGAATTCAGCATGATTCGCCTACGAAATCTGAGATGGTTTTTTTGCGACGATGTAATTCAGTTTAATGACAATATAATCTTCGACTTCACACTGATATAATTGATATTAACTAAAGAATTAAAAAAGTTTAGGTTTCTACGTTTTGGAGCAAGCAGTATTATTCACGACAACATGTATAAAGGCTTGTTAAAATTTTTTTTAAAAGGGAGTCTATCGTTACTACCACCTTCTTATAATTCATTTCATTATAAGAATGAGGAAACTGCTCTTAATTTTTATAAAAAATAATAAGGCTTTTTCATAAGCAGACGAATTCTAAAAAATTTTATTTGCTAAAAAAAAAAATTGTATATTTCTGTCAGTTTCATCGAAAAATTGATAACATTTTTAATTCTCACTCAATCTTGAATATTTTAAATATCAAAAAGTCTGAATGAAAAATAATAATAAAAAGTTTATAAGTATAGCACGTACATACATTACTTTTTTATCTTGGGGTGAAATACGTGGTGATAAACAAAGATTCTTAAATCGACACTAGAATAACAAAAAAACTAATGTTTGCAGACTAAAAATTTGTCTTTAAAATTGTGGTAAAATTAATATAATTGTAAAAAACATACGTAAAAGGTTAAAAAGAATTAAAAAATTAATAAAGTATCGATTTCCCGTGCGAAGAAATACCTTAGCCCAAAATCTGCAGCGAAATAATTAACGGAGGTACTTTTAAACAATAATATGCCTATAAAAGACATTATTTATAAATTTTAGGCGTGACAAAAAATTTTTGAATTATCTTTGCTACCATACCGTTGAAATGTAAAAAAAAAAAAAAAAAACATTGTTTCGGGACACCAGCCACGAATAAAAAGACTCTAAGTTTTAAGCTTATAATAATCGCAAGGAGTCATTTTATTGTGTGTCGAAACAATTTTTTTTTATTACAATATATCGACGGTATGGTAGCAAAAGTCATTTCTAAGTTTTTGTCGCGGCTAAAATAAAAAATAAAGTCTTATAGTGACGTGATTTCATTGGCCAAAAGTACCTATCAATTGTTACTTTTTTCGACGCAGATTTCGGGCTAAGGTTTCTCTTCGGCAATCGATGAAATATCATTCATGAAATATCAATTTGAGTTCACCACGATAAAAAGAAGTCGTCTGCTATGAAAAAGCATTATAGACAGACAAAAATTCGTCCATGTAAATAATTATTTGTAATTATGTAAATATCAGTATTAAATAGTTGATAGCAATTATAAGTATATCAAAATATTTAAACTTAATATTTATGCAAGTTAATATTGTTTTTATATTTTATGGAAAAAAGTTTTAATAGGCAGTTAAATTTGATTAGTTTTAAATTTATAATATATTTCTAAGTTTTTCTTTTTTCAAAATTTTAAATCTTAAATATTATTATTGTTATTATAGTCATTAAGTATTTATTAGATGGTAAAAAATTATATTCAATTAACCTCAAACTTTGGATTAAAAAAGTAGGCATAAAAGTTGAGAGTTGAAAAAACTTCCTGCGAAGAAGTTTTTCATTAGACTCTGAGAAAGCTTTTTGTTAAGTTTCAAAACGATATTCCAATTTTTGAGGTAGCGCATGGGCCTGCCGGAGCCGATTTTCGAGCGTCTCGAGCGCTAAGGCGGTTATTGCAGCAAGGTCCTCATTTGTAGTATAAAAATGGTACAAAATTATTTCTAGATTCAAAAAAATGTTTAAACTTTAATTCGTAAAATAATTAATTTTTTTATTGTATCTCCTAACTTATGAACTTGATGAAATTCTTGAAATTAATCCTTACATTTTTTTAATTATTACTAATCCGGTTAATAGTTAGGCTGCTGGTACCGTAGTATTTCTTACGAGATAAGTCCGTACTCTGTAGAGTCAATAAATAAAAATAAAAATGAGTCTGCAATTTATAACGTTAAAAGTTTCAAAATTCCTTCTTATTAAAATACTGATAACTTTTTCTATTGCTTGTATCATATGTTCAAAAAACGTCTGTACTGGCTTTTTTCGTACGCGGTACCGAAACAAGGTTTTGAAATCGTACACAAAAAATTTTTTGTATTATTTCCGCTTTAACTTTAGTGTAATCAATAAAAAATCATATCGATTGCCCGTGCGAAGACAAACCTTAGCAAAAATCTGCGGTGAAAATAGTTTCAACGGAGATACGTTTGGCCTATAAAATGTCTCTAAAAGAATATTTATTATTTTTACTGTGACTAAAATAATAAACAAAGTCTTTAAGTGACATTTTATAGGCTACAAGTAAGGTAAAGGACCCAATTGTGGACCCCAAAAATCACAACTTTCGGGGTTTTTGAATTTTATAGAAAAAACCAAGCAAGTGAGGTTAATCTTTTTTTGTACATACTTAATTTTAGTGGTCTTAAGAATCAAAATCAATTTTTTTTATTAAAAATTTTTATTTATTTACAGTGTAATTAATGTTTAAAGTAGAGACCTTTTGGACCGTATTTTTGAGACTGTGTGTCAAAGTACCCCGATTAATGGACCTTTTTTACATGCGATATCCCCTTAACATTTTTCTTACCCCAATTAATGGACCCTGTGATTTTATTTCAAACTATTGACTTTTGATGTTACGATTTTTGTTGACATTGAAGTTAAAAGTAGTTACAGTTTTCATTGACAAAAGTAATTTAACCACATTAGAAGATTTATAAAGCTGATATTTTAGTGTATAAAAATCGGTATGAAAGCCAAAACTAACGTCTCATTAATTGGGGTACTCGGGGTTTCATTTAAAGGTTCGTATTAATGGACCACTGCTCTTCAGGACCATTAATTGGGGCACCTTGAGACTAGGGCCCAATTATGAGAACTGCATTATTTATTTAAAAATTTATATTTCTAACTTACAAAATTGATACTATACTAATTTTTGAAGTCCAAGCTTTTCATTGATCAGTGATACATTGCGTAAATAAATAAAGTATGCCTAGAAATTCAAGTTTGAAAGTTGCTTGATTCGCTGCAACGAGAGCACCAACCTAACCCTCGAGTCAACCAACATTGTGACTTTCAAAATAAAACGGAATTATTAACGTAAACTTAAAAAAAAAATTTCGAAATATTCTTTGATAACATAAGTTTATTTTAAAATAGTTTTATGCCGATATTTGCATTAAAAAAATATTTAAAAATGATTTTTGCTGAAGGAGACCATTAATTGGAGTAAGGGGTCCACAATTGAGTACTTTACCTTATCTCCGTTATAACTATTTTCGCCGCAGATTTTTGGCTCAGGTTTTCCTTCGCACTGGCAATCGATATGGTTACATTATATGTCATTTGAAATATTGATTAAAACTAGTTTTTTTGTAATATTAAAATTAATATTCAGTAAAAAAGTTATAATAATAATAATAATAATAATAATACAATAACAATTTTCTAGTTACTGTTTCTATTTTAAATCTCTAAATACTGATGATTGGAACATTTTAAATTATTTTAATAGTTTTTACAATAAACTTTAAGAGTTTTGAAACCTTGTTTATGGGACTTGAAACCACCCACGTCCCCGTCGCAAGTCCTGGGCAATGCAGAACAATCAGAGATTTAAAAAAGGTGTACTGTAGCATAGAGGTGGTCAAATTCATGTTCACAAAAATTATATTTAAAAAATATACAATCATTTATATTTTATTATATTATTGTAAAGAAATTAAAAACTGTATTGTTACCAAAATATCCATTTATTTCATAATAATAAAAATATATTTATAGAAATTTTCCTGTTTTCATTGTAGTTAATAATAAATGAATTTTAAACAAGAGTTATTCTAGTGTAGAAAAAATTAAAAATAAAATTAGTTAATACAATTTATTTGTAAGTAAATCAGAAACAGTGAAAAAAAAAATTTTTGTAAATTAATATAACGTATGATTCGACGTCTGTTTACATGCTTTAGAAAGGTTTATTTTCCGTCTGAAAGATTAAATCGATCAAATCAAACTATTGGGCCTTTTTACTCGTTCGCGTGCTGGTTACATCAACCGTCGATAGGTGCCTTCACAGTGGAGGGTATTAGCTATGTAACTATGGAAATGTAAAAAATTTCTAGAAAAAACAAAAAATAATATCTAGGAAGTCACTTGGAAAAAAAAAATTAATTTGACAAACTAACTAGGCATTTTATAGAAATAACATTTTCATCTAACTAGGTAGTCACATGGATAAAAATTTATTTAACTCTATGGTAGACCTACTAGTATGTAGTAGTTTTTTGCAATTATTTGGATAGTAGTTTCGAAACTAAGGTGACAAGAGTGACGTTTCCCGATTAAATATTAAAAATGACGTCATTCAAGCGGTAGAAACAAGAGTAGATTCAGGGGTGAAAACAAATGTAAAAACGAGGGTAGGTACGTGAGTGGAAACGTAGGTAGGCACTGTACTAGGAACGAGGTTAGGTTCAAGGATAGAAAATTAGGTAGAAAATCTGGTAGAAGCGGGTGTATGAGCAAATATAAGAACAAAAGCAGAAATCTAGGTAGAGTCAGATGTAGAAACGAGCATTGCTTCAGGGTTAAAAATCTGAGTAGAAAAAGTTTATATAGGCTTAGGTACAAGGATAGAAACAAGCCTAGTGAAAGGGGTGAAAATGAGAGTAGGCACAAGCACAGGAACAAAGGTAGGCACTGGGGTTGAGATAATAGTAGGTACAAAGGTACTAAAGTAAGTTCAAAAGTAAGTAAAGGAACGGGAACGACATGAGACACAAGAGTAAGCACAAGGATAGAAACGAGGGTAGGAAAAGAAGTAGCCCAGGGGTAGGTGTGAAGACAGGCATCATATGAGATACGAGGGTAGGCATAAGGACAGGCAAGTTATAAAATACGAGGGTGAGCACAAAGATAGGAACAACGATAGCACAAGGATAGAAATAAGAGTAGACACGAGGGAAGACACAGGAATAGGTACAAGCGTAGAAACAGAGGTACGAGGGTAGAAACAGGGGTAGGTACAAGGGTAGGCACGAGGGTAGAAACAGGGGTAGGTACAAGGGTAGGCACGAGGGTAGAAACAGGGGTAGGTACAATGGTAGGCGCGAAGGTAGGTACGAGGGTAGGTACAAGGGTAGACACGAGGGTAGAAACAGGGGTAGGTACAAGGGTAGGCACGAGGGTAGAAACAGGGGTAGGTACGAGGGTAAGCACGAGGGTAGAAACAGGGGTAGGCACGAGGGTAGCTACGAGGGTAGAAACAGGGGTAGGTACGAGGGTAGGCACGAGGGTAAGTACGAGGGTAGAAACAGGGGTAGGTACAAGGGTAGGCACGAGGGTAGAAACAGGGGTAGGTACAATGGTAGGCACGAAGGTAGGTACGAGGGTAGGTACAAGGGTAGGTACGAGGGTAGGTACAAGGGTAGACACGAGGGTAGAAACAGGGGTAGGTACGAGGGTAGAAACAGGGGTAGGTACAAGGGTAGGCACGAGGGTAGAAACAGGGGTAGGTACAAGGGTAGGCACGAGGGTAGGTACAAGGGTAGGTACTAGGGTAGGTACAAGGGTAGGTACGAGGGTAGAAACAGGGGTAGGTACAAGGGTAGGCACGAGGGTAGAAACAGGGGTAGGTACAAGGGTAGGCACGAGGGTAGGTACAAGGGTAGAAACAGGGGTAGGTACGAGGGTAGGCACGAGGGTATTAAAAATTAAAATATGTTGTTAAGAAACACACTGAGCATTCAAAATATAATTTAAAAAATACAGGTATCAATGATTTTTTTCGAGATAATTTAGTTCTAAGAATATCAAATTTTTACAGGTCAAGTATAGCCATTCATTGTGATTTAGTTGATTTCTAACTTAATTACAACATATTTTAATTTCAAAAAGTGTTTGAATTGTGTGCAATTTGCATGTGTTTTCCCATGTATGTGCTATAATTGAAAAATTGTTAACTTTACGTATGTTGAAAGTGATTCAACATAATATGATCATCTTTTAGAAGAGAAATTATTTTTAAATAATATTAAGTAATTCGGCCTCAAGTCGTCCGTAATAAATTTTTTGATTTCACTTCTTTCATTAATTCATTTTCAAAAAAAGATTATTATATTTAGCGTATAACTTTTTAGTTAGACTCCTTATAAAAAAACCAATCGCCGTAAATATTACTTTTTTAAAAGTATTTTTTAAAGATCATACTTAGCGTATAATTTTTTATTTAGATTCCTTTTTAAAGAACCAATCGCCGTAAATATTACTTTCTTTAAGTATTTTTTAAAGATTTTATTGCGTAAATTTGGTAAATATTTAAATGTATTTCCTTTTTGTCCACAAGTTCAAAAAACCAAACTCCATAAATAAATCATTAACATTATTGAAATATGTCTTAATAAATTATTTCACGAACTTAACAAATTCTAAATAATTTAACAATAACTAAGATATATCCAATTATTCTGATGTAAAACTACGACATAAACCAGAACCTATAAAAGTCCAAGGGAAATCAATTTAATATGTAAAAAAAAAAAATTCAATTTAGTATTTACCTATTTTTTAAATGTACATTGCATAACTTTATTTTAATGTAAATTTACATTGAAATGTAGCAAATACTCATTTGTAACCTTAAAGTGATTAAAAAAAAGATAAAAATTTTCAATGATTGGTTCGTGTTAACTTAGATATATCTGGTTCTTCTGTTTAAAATTACTTTTATATAATTTTATCATTATCCAGAACCCATAAAAATCATAGACATAATTTATTGTTATGAACTACTTTTGAATTCGTTTTGCATACATAATAGATGGACAAACTAAATCCACTTTAAAAATAATGGAGCAAATGCTCATCCGTACTTTAAAAATCCATGCCAAATAGAATTCATAATTTTTGGTCCACTGGATACCTAGACCCAAAACCATCTATTTCTATTGTACTTTTTAATTCTTGTAAAAAAAAATTAACCAATTTTAAAATTTAAAATCACTTTGGCCGCATAACTTAAGCTTGCTTACAGAAAACAAAAAAGATAAAAATTTTTAATAATTGATTCATGTTGACTTGGATGTATCTAGTTCTTTAGGTTTAAATTTCTTTTATATAAATATTATCATTAGTCAGAACACATAAAAATCATAGACATAATTTACTGTTATGAAGTACTTTTGAATTCATTTTGCATACATAATTGATGGACAAACTAGATCCACTTTGAAAATAATGAAGCAAATGCTCATCCGTACTTTAAAAATCCATGCCAAATAGAATTCATAATTTCTGGTGTACTGGATACCTAGACCCAAAACTATCTATTTCTTTTGTACTTCTTAATTAACCAATTTTAAAATGTAAAATCACTTTGACCACATAACTTAAGCTTGCATACAGACAACAAAAAAGATAAAAAATTTTAATAATTGATTCATGTTGACTTAAATATACTTATCATTAACACTCTGAGTGAATGTAACAGTTACAATCAAAATTAAAATTCATTGTCAGACATCAAGTTTATTTAAGAAAAAAGGTGGGATTACAAAACTTTCATACATCAAGTTTAATTTTGAATCAAAATTTTCAATCAACATCAAAATTATACTTTATAATACTTAATACTACTTTGTAAAAATAAAATTATACTTTATAATAATTAATACTACTTTGGTGTACCTACCCCTGTTTCTACCCTCGGCCTACCCTTGTACCTACCCCTGTTTCTACCCTTGTACCTACCCTCGTGCCTACCCTTGTACCTACCCTTGTACCTACCCCTGTTTCTACCCTCGTGCCTACCCTTGTACCTGCCCTTGTACCTACCCTTGTACCTACCCTCGTGCCTACCCTTGTACCTGCCCTTGTACCTACCCTTGTACCTACCCTTGTACCTACTCTTGTACCTACCCTCGTGCCTACCCTTGTACCTGCCCTTGTACCTACCCTTGTACCTACCCTCGTGCCTACCCTTGTACCTACCCTTGTACCTACTCTCGTGCCTACCCTTGTACCTACCCTTGTACCTACCCTTGTACCTACCCCTGTTTCTAACCTCGTACCTACCCCTGTTTCTTCTATCCTTGTGCTATCGTTGTTTCTATCTTTGTGCTCACCCTCGTATTTTATATCTTGCCTGTCCTTATGCCCACCTTCGTATCTCATATGATGCCTGTCTTCATACCTACCCCTGGGCTACTTCTTTTCCTACCCTCATTTCTATCCTTGTGCTTACTCTTGTGTCTCATGTCGTTCCCGTTGCTTTACTTACTTATGAACTTACTTTAGTACCTTTGTACCTACTATTATCTCAACCCCACTGCCTACCTTTGTTCCTGTGCTTGTGCCTACTCTCATTTTCACCCCTTTCACTAGGCTTGTTCCTATCCTTGTACCTAACCCTTTTTCTACCTAGATTTCCACCCATGTAACTACTCTCATTACTACACCTATTTTGCTTCCACACCTAGTCTAGTTTCTACTCTTGTTACTACTATTTTTCTACTCAGATTTTTAACCCTGAAGCAATGCTCGTTTCTACATCTGATTCTACCTAGATTTCTACTTTTGTTCTTATATTTGCTCATCCACCCGCTTCTACCAGATTTTCTACCTAATTTTCTATCCTTGAACCTAACCTCGTTCCTAGTACAGTGCCTACCTACGTTTCCACTCACGTACCTACCCTCGTTTTTACATTTGTTTTCACCCCTGAACCTACTCTTGTTTCTACCACTTGAATGACGTCATTTTTAATATTTAATCGGGAAACGTCACTCTTGTCACCTTAGTTTCGAAACTACTATCCAAATAATTGCAAAAAACTACAACATACTAGTTGGTCTACCATAGAGTTAAATAAATTTTTATCCATGTGACTACCTAGTTAGATGAAAATGTTATTTCTATAAAATGCCTAGTTAGTTTGTCAAATTAATTTTTTTTTCCAAGTGACTTCCTAGTTATTATTTTTTGTTTTTTCTAGAAATTTTTTACATTTCCATAGTTACATAGCTAATACCCTCCACTGTGAAGGCACCTAACGATCGACGGTTCTAGCAAAGAAAAACCTTAGCCGAAAATCTGCAGATTTAAAATTATTAATGAGAGCTACGTAAACGAATTAAAGCATCGAAAAAATCGAATTTATTTGGTACCGACTCATTGAGATTTTCGATATTTTTAAATTTTTTATTTATTCCAGCCTCTTATTGGTGAATTGAAATGAGCAGTTTTTGGGCTAAGGTTTTTCATTACTGGAACCATAGTTATGTTATTTTTGATATTTTTTTTCGTTACGTAAATTATTTATTTGACGATTCGTGTTTAAAGCCTAATGCATTTGCGATTCAGGACCCACATATTTTTCGTTTGTTAACAAACTTGAAAAAAAAAAAAACAAATAATAATAATAATGATATATGAATAAACAAAAAAATTCAAATTTCAAATAAAACCGCGAACGATTTAAATTGCTGATTAAAATAAATTATTTTTGTTCATTTTTTTTATAACAATAATTTATTTAATTCTTAAATAAAAATAAAATTTTCATTCTGTTATTTATCGACGCTGCGCGGCCGGTAATGTAGGGTAGAGGGGGGTAATCTGGGCGCTTTTTTGCTGTCTTTTTTTTAGCGAACATAAATCGTGAAATAGTATAGTTATTATATAAAAAAAAATTTTAATAAATAAGTTAATGTTTCAAGAATGTGTAAAAAATATTTTAATGACACCTATATAATTTGTAATATTTAAAAAATTTTGAAAACCAAACGAGTGTCAAGTTTAAGAAAAACGGGGTAATCTGAGCGCTTTGCGAAGGGTAATCTGGGCGCTTAAATATTCTTAAATTAAACCCAGTAAAAATATAATTATTAGTTTTTAGTTATTTTAATAAGAAGAAAAATGTATATATTTTACAAAACAGTAACTAATTGTTACCTACAACACAAGTTTTTATTCATTATCGGTGGTTTTGTTCAGACGATGACTGCATCTAGTGTTTGAGGTTAGTAGCAGACCATAGCAGACAGCCTAGCTGTTCAGCACGTGAAAAAGCGCTCAGATTACCCCCGAAAAAGCGCTCACATTACCCGTCTTCATTTTTTATCTTTCAATGATCGATTATTTAACAAATAATTATAATTTTATAAAAATTCCTGGACAGAAATGAAGTTAAATGTCTAAAGTTTTAAAATAACATAAACTTCATGTAGTTTATAGAACATAATGCATAGCTGAAAAACCATTTTTTGTTCCGAAAAACAAACCTCTCAATTTAATGATCTTTTTTGAAAAATTCATAAATTTTTGTGTAATTATTTCTGCCCTAAAAAACGCGCTGAAGCAAGTACTTTCTGACAGTATTTTTTTTTTTTAATTTCAATAAAATTTAAAATTAGTATCCTCAAACGCTCAGATTACCCCTCCGCCCAGATTACCCCCCTCTACCCTATCGGCTCTCCTCCGCTCGAGCCTCTTTGCTGAGTCGCGTAGCTCATCCCACCCCGCATCGGCTGCCGCCGCCGCTCGTCGTGACGCCGTCAGCTGCTACAGCGTTGCCACGATTTTTCAGCGCGATCTAGTAACTCTGCGCTACGGGTGGCTCGATTATGGATCACATTTTTCCCAGTGTGCCCCTTAATCGATTCAAACAAATCTTTATATATTATTCAATTTTAGTACATTTAACTAAAATTCCCAAGATTGAAAAAAAGAAAGAAAAAAAACACAATCTTGCGCTTAGAACAATAAGATGCAATGATTATTTCATATTTTGCTGAAATGAACAGCTGAATGTCATTAGTTATTAAAAAACTTTATTTTCTTAGTTGAATTAAATTTTAACTGAAACTATTTATGAACGAAATTGCTTTTTAACAAAAATATTTTAATTTTTTCATTGTTAAAAGAAAATAAATAAACAAATATATATTTGTATTTATGCAAATGAGGTCCATGAAAAAAGATGATTATTTTTATTTTATATTCAATAAATTTTTAGAATAGCAAAAAATGTTTGCCTTGTATATAGAGTGGTAAACTTTTATTAGCAGATGCATACACTATTTTGTTCAAAAAATAATGAAGCTAAAAGCCTGTCATGTGTAAAAAATTTGTATGCTTGTTTCAATTTATGAAATATCTATACACTTATTATTTATTAACATATAATATTGGAAAATATAGTTTTATAAAGGTCAAAATTACGTTTCAACAAAACGGTAGGTGTACCAACCATAAAATTCATAAATAGAAGTGAATTTGAAAAAAAAAATACAATAATATAAATTGAAAATCAAATATGACTAAAAATAATTTAAAAATCCTCCTCAGACATGAATACTTGACAAAATATTAGAAAAATTATCAAATTTCTTCTTTTTTATTTACATAAAGTTCAGTATATCCACTAAAAACTAGTGTGGGTTATTGGGATGAGTTATTGGGTTTCAGATAACAACTTAAAACCAGGATAGGATATTGTATTTAAAATAAAAAACTAGTATCAAATTAAACCTGGAATAGGTTATTTGGGATGGGATTTTGTTATTAAAGTTTTCCCCATGTGACAGGCTTTAAGCAATGAAAGGTTGGAATTCTGGAATTTTGTGAATATAAACATTATGTATTTATAAAGTATTGATTTTTTGATCTTTTAAGTTAAAATAATTTTGAAGTAATATCTTTAATTAGTATAAAAATAATTAAAAAAAAAAAAAAAAAAAAACAGCCTGAGAAAAAAATTAAAAAACCTTTCTCTTTTCATACAGAACTATGTATTTTTTATTATTAATAAAAAATAAATTTTTGTGTAATTTGCTCAACTCGGTCTAGGTATAATAATTAGTAATTTGGATGTGGTGAGCACAATAAATTGAAAATGTTGTTATTATTTCAACTAATTTTATTTTCAACGTTTCGACATCAGATCAATGTCCTCTTCAGGAATTTAAGATGTTTATAGTGTTAGTCACTCACCACATCCAAATTACTAATTATTATACCTGTGTTTTTTACTTTAAAAAATACTCATGTAGTTTTAGAAAAACAAACTACTGAACAAATCAACAAAAATTTGTACATATGATAAAGTGCATCTTAGGAAAAAAACATTTTGTTTTGGCAAAAATTAAATACAGTTAAAATATTTTATTGAATTTATACTTATATATACATACACTATACAAAAAAAAATTTCACATAAGAAAAATTTTTTTAATTTCAAACACATTTAAAAACTTTTAATTGCATATAATTATTACAGATTTTTTTGAAATTAAAATTTAACTCTTTCATACTTTATTTTATTTTTTAATCCCTTCTTTTTCTCTGACATACTAACGACTTTTCCCAACCAAACAACCTGTTCGTTAGATTTTTTATTTTTAATACTTTAGACATATATTGTCAGTGGTTATAAAAAATTTTTGAAAACAAATATAAAAAAAAAAAAAATTTTGTTGAGAAAATTTTTTTTTTTTTTAAGTAATTTTAAGCTATAGGAAAACCGTAAAACAGGACTTACTGATTTTATCTGCTCACTGTCAAAATTATTTGCAGCTTGCATTTTAAAATAATAGATACCAACAGCAATGTCAAAAATAATTTATATACATAATTGCTAACGAAATAACCATAAGAAGCATCATGATAAATTAAGGTCAAGTCAGGACAGAGAGAATTGCACAGAATTATGAATGCTGTAGCACTATCAGTGGTCAAATGTTTAACGGCCGTCATCGTCCTAGCCTAGGGCGGTCTTGAGACCGATGGAAAAATCGAGGAATATCATTTGTCGCCATGATTTTTCGTAAAGTTTTTGTAAGCTCCAAAAAAACTTGCGCAACTTCAGCAATTTTTTGTATTTTTACGGCAACTGATACATTTTGAAGATTACCAAATCATTCAAGTAATCATAACATTTGATATTTATAATAGTTTTTTATTTTATTTATTTATTTTTTTTTTTTTTTAAAGTCTACTCAGATCATTTCTGAACCATACAGCTATATAAAAATGAAAAATTTGTAACATTGAAATATATTTACATATTCAGATAAATACCTAATTGTTAAAATCTTATCTCTATATCCAATTTTTTTTTTTTTTTTTCTCTAATTCAATTCTTTGTATTTTGATTTTATTCTCATTGGTAAAAATTAATATTTTACAAACTTCATATTTTATTTTGATTATTGATAGTTATTGATCCTAAAGCCCAATCGGGCTTTAACGGCGATTTGGTTTTTTTTAAACCGACTGCCGTGAAAGCCTGCAGGGCTTTATATACTTTGATTTTTGGTTTTAGGTTAGGACGCTTCAAAGAAAAACTATTTTAGGATGATTATTTCATTTATATTATACATCCCGCGCGTAGCTGATGATCCCCTGAGTAATTTAAAAAAAAAATTATCCCGAACAAAGCCCGCATTGAAAAGTTATGAACGTTTCATTTTTCGAAACGCTGATTTTCCTTTGGCTCACGGTAGTCAGGGGAATTCGATTTCAGTTTCGAGCATCCGGTCTCTCTGCCTGCGCTCTCTGTAGACTTAACCGGACGTGACTATGCGGTAGGCGTGTCCATTTTTGCTGTCTCACTCTTACTGCTTGCCTAGAGCGGCAGACGGGGGCATGTTGGCCCGGGCCTGTAGTCATGAGGCGACTGGTGGCGCTGTATCAAGCCATATCAAGCAGCTCCCTGTAGCTGACTACAGCTAACTGCGGAGCCGCTGAGCAGAGCAGCTTGTAATGTGTTATGAGCAATGACTTTTTTATAAATAATTGATTGTCATAGAAAAAACAGTACTGAAGACCCTTATTTTCATTATATATTAAATAAGTGGTAGAATTTATAATTATTAATTTGTTTAATTTCAATAAAAGAGTATGAAATAAATAATCTCTACAGTCTCTCTATGATCATCATCATCATCAAAGATTTTTCAATTATTGTGGTGTGCCGTGTGAGTTGACAATAATTGTGCTGTGGTTGTGTTGGGGACCTGATGGCTGCCCAGCTGAAAAAATCCATATGGAGATCCATATGGAAATCCATGCAGTACCCCATACGGAAATCCATATCGAAATCCATATGGAATTCCATATGGTGAATTGAAACCGATTTCCATATGGATTTTCAAAAGCAATGAATATTTTTTTTTTAAATAATTTTTTTTTTCTAAACTTTTTTATTATTTAATAGTAATTAAAAAAAATTGATTAGCATAATTATTTTTATGCCTTTTTCCAAAATAATATTTATTGTACATCTTTTCTCCTTATCCAAATTTTTTTTTTTTTTTAATTCAATTCTTTTCATTTTGATTTTATTAATATTTTAAAAATTAATATTTTACTATCTTCATATTTTATTTTGATTATTGATAATTATTGATAGTTATATAATTTAATGTAACCAAACAGTATAATTAATTGTGATTTTTTTTCAATTTGATTAATTATTTTTTTGAAGTATAATATACTGAAAAAATTAATAATTTACACAAGTTTTTCAAGTAAAAAAATTTATTTTATTTTTCAACAAGTGATTTCTAATATGTGATATAGTAATTTTATCAATGGATGACAAAAAGATTTTAGTACATGAGTATATATACAGTTAGTCGCAGAAAGTTTCTAACAAAACAATAGTTGCTTTTTTCTGTTTTTAGTGAAGCCAGAGTAACCAAATTTATTCTATTAATTTTTGAAGTAGCCCTGTTGAATGTCCACACGTGTGAGCCACACGTGTGGCACACGTAAAATTATTTTCAAGTAGATTATTATAAAAGGGAATAAAATATGGATATAGTGAATTATTCAATGATTTTATAGCCTCTTATGTCATAAATAATCAAAAAATTGGTTTTTTTTTTTTTATTTTAAGTGCTTTTCTTTAACTCGCAATGTTTCGTCGTCGTCGTTGTACGTTCAAAACTGCCAAGCTTTAGAACTTGGAGCTTGTAAGACCTGGAGGTCTGAAATTTGGCAGAGGGTCTAGGTTCGGATGACAATACATGAATCCATAGTCACTTATCGACCTGGACCTCCAGGTCGCCGATGACGGGGGTACCTGATGGAGTCATCTCCGAGAGTTTGGGCTAAATTCTTCGGGGATGACTTTAAGGAAAATTCTAGAGTATTTATCGAGGCAATTTGAACCTAAGTACCAAGGTCACCGATGATGGGGGTACCCGGGGTACCTGGGGTCATCTTCGAGAATTCGGGTCGAATTCTTGGGATATGACTTAGGATAGATTTCGGGGGTGTTTTAGAGGCATATGAGGAAGTTTGAACCTGGAGAGCCAGGTCGACGATGACGGGTGTACTTAGAGAACCTGGACGTCATCTTCGAGAGTTAGGGAAAATTTCTGCGGAAATGACTTTAAGAGGTGGTATATAGTATTTATCGAAGCAACTTAAACCTAGGTACCCAGGTCGCCGATGACGGTTGTACCTGAGGAACCTGGAGGTCATCTTCGAAAGTTTGGGCCAAATTCTGCGGGGATGTATTAAAAGTTCAGCATTCTCGAAGATGACTCCCAGGTACCCCGGGTACCCCCATCATCGGTGACCTTGGTACTTAGGTTCAAATTGCCTCGATAAATACTCTAGAACTTTCCTCAAAGTCATCCCCGAAGAATTTAGCCCAAACTCTCGGAAATGACTCCCTAAGGTACCCCCATCATCGGCGACCTGGAGGTCCAGGTCGATAAGTGACTATGGATTCATGTATTGTCATCCGAACCTAGACCCTCTGCCAAATTTCAGACCTCCAGGTCTTACAAGCTCCAAGTTCTAGAGCTTGGCAGTTTTGAACGAGCGACGACTACGACGAAACATTGCGGGTTAAAGAAAAGCACTTCAAATAAAAAAAAAACCAATTTTTTGATTATTTATGACATAAGAGGCTATAAAATCATTGAATAATTCACTATATCCATATTTTATTCCCTTTTATAATAATCTACTTGAAAATAATTTTACGTGTGCCACACGTGTGACCTACACGTGTGGCCATACGTGTGGCTCACACGTGTGGACATTCAACAGGGAGTTTATTATGCTATTGCTACTATTTATTTTACTAATGAACACAACTTTTGACTAAATAAATAAAATTATAATTTTTTAGATAATCAACAACACTACATAATAATATTGTAAATATAGATGTCAGGACAATATTAAGAGAATAAGCTACGAAAGAGCCAAAAAAAAAAATTAATTTCTCAGCTATGAGACTCTGAATCATTTCAGAATTTTAATAGAGTATTTTTAAGTTCATATCTAACAGTCTGTAATTTTTCAGAATTTTCTCAGCATGATTAATTTTTAGAGTTAGATGTCCTAAAGCAATATGAACATGTGATTAATTGATACAGATTTTTAACAAGTATCTCACAACAGAAAAACTAAGAAATTATATTATTGTAATTTAAGAAAAAAAAATTAACGTTTGCAATTAGTTATGTAATATATCTCATCCATACTTTGTCTATACTTACAAGATATGATTATGAAAAAATTAGGTAAAAACCATGCTAACCTGGAATTATGTTCTAGGTTTGAAATTTCATGATGATACAAATTGCACACTTTTTAACACTTACTAATTCAAATTTCTTCACTTTTTAACTTAAAATTTGCAAGTTAAATTTGAAACTACCCTTTGAAAAGAAATTTGTGGTAAAGTGTCAACAGCAAATACTCCCATCTTTTTCATATTGATCTTTAATAATCAGCAAAGGAATTGTAGCGTTGACCCAAGTCCACTCGCAACACCAACTGTTATCGGCCAAGACTGAAAGAAGAATTAACACAAGTCCACTTTCAACACCAAGTGTTATCGGCCAAGACTGGAAAAAGAATTAAAAATTGCACAAAGTTTAAGGTCTTATATTTTACCACTGAATGAATTAAAGCAAATAGTAAGGTGAGCATAAACTTATCTAATGATGATGAATTCATTAGTAATTATCAATAATTTCTTCATTGGTGCAATTGAGTTTCATACTATATCACTTTAAATTATACTTAGTTTCAATTTTGTAAGTATTTATTGACGGGCGAAAAACTTTTACTTTTTTTTAATCAAAAAGTTCACCGTCTCTATTCTCTACAGACGTACTAATAAAGGTTTAGTAGGTACACTTAAGGCCCGCGCATTGATTTCATTAACCGTAACTTCTCCTAACGATAAATTAATTGATAATGGCAGTGCACAGACATTTTTCTGATAGTACACAACATTTTAAGTAAATATTTAATAAGCTTTCCATTATAAATTATGTTTCACGTTATTTTTTAACTCAATGCTAATGCTGAAAGCTAACTTCACGTTACATTTAAGTAACCCTGCTGTATAGCCACACGTGTGGCACACGTAAGGCACACGTGTGGTCCACACGTATATTCCACACGTGTGCCACACGTAAAATGGACTTGAGCAAATTTTTTAAAAGTTTGCTAAACATTATAACATTATGAAGTCAGGGTGGACACCAGGTGCACCTGGTGATGATAACGCCTCGGAGATGACTTCCCCAGGAAGTTTTGACTTCAGAAGGGTCAGGACGGACACCTGGTGCACCTCGTCATAATAACGCCTTGTAGATGATTTCCCCAGGAAGTGTGGACTCCGGAGGGGCCAGGGCGGACACCTGGTGCACCTGGTGGTAATTACGCCTTAGAGATGATTTCCCCAGGAAGTTTTGACCCCAGAGGGGTCAGGGTGGACACCTGGTGATGATTACGCCTCGGAGATGATTTCCCCAGAAAACTATCTCCGAGGCTTTACTACCATCAGGCGCACCAGGTGTCTGTAGTGACCCTTCTGGAGTCAAAACTTCCTAAGTAAATCATCACCATGGCGTCATCATCACCAGGTGCGCCAGGTGTCTGTAGTGACCCTTCTGAAGTTAAAACTTCCTGGGGAAGTCATCTCCGAGGCGTTCTTACCACCAGCTGCACCAGGTGTCCGTCCTGACCCTTCTGAAGTAAAAACTTACTGGGAAAGTCATCTCCGAGGCGTTATTATGACCAGGTGCACCAGGTGTCCGTCCTGACCCTTCTGAAGTCAAAACTTCCTGGGGAAGTCATCTCCGAGGCGTAAGTATCACCAGGTGCATCAGGTGTCAACCCTGACCCCTCTGGAGTCAAAACTTTCTGGGGAAGTCATCTCCGAGGCGTTCTTACCACCAGCTGCATCAGGTGTCCGTCCTGACCCCTGTGGGGTCAAAACTTCCTGGGGAAATCATCTCCAAGGCGTAATTACCACCAGGTGCACCAGGTGTCCGTCCTGACCCCTCTGGAGTCAAAACTTCCTGGGGAAGTCATCTCCGAGGCGTTATCATCACCAGGTGCACCTGGTGTCCACCCTGACTTCATAATGTTATAATGTTTAGCAAACTTTAAAAAAATTTGCTCTAGTCCATTTTACGTGTGGCACACGTGTGGAATATACATGTGGACCACACGTGTGGCTATACAGCAGGGAAGTCTCTTGATCGATGCGCGAGCCCTAGCCCCTAAGCGTACCTACTGAACCTTTATCGTGACCTTTATTGATTGTTGTTCTCCCCGAGTAGACAACAGCAGAGTGCAGACACTCGCGATTTTAGTACTCTCAGTGTACATCTATAGAGAATAGGGACAAATAGGGACGGTGAACTTTTTGATTAAAAAAAAGTAAAAGTTTTTCGCCCGTCAATAAATACTTACAAAATTGAAACTAAGTATAATTTAAAGTGATATAGTATGAAACTCAATTGCACCAATGAAGAAATTATTGATAATTACTAATGAATTCATCATCATTAGATAAGTTTATGCTCACCTTACTATTTGCTTTAATTCATTCAGTGGTAAAATATAAGACCTTAAACTTTGTGCAATTTTTAATTCTTTTTCCAGTCTTGGCCGATAACACTTGGTGTTGAAAGTGGACTTGTGTTAATTCTTCTTTCAGTCTTGGCCGATAACAGTTGGTGTTGGGAGTGGACTTGGGTCAACGCTACAATTCTTTTGCTGAATATTCTGAAGACTATTATTAAAGATCAATATGAAAAAGATGGGAGTATTTGCTGTTGACACTTTACCACAAATTTCTTTTCAAAGTGGAGTTTCAAATTTAACTTGCAAATTTTAAGTTGAAAAGTGAAGAAATTTGAATTAGTAAGTGTAAAAAAGTGTGCAATTTGTATCATCATGAAATTTCAAACCTAGAACATAATTCCAGGTTAGCATGGTTTTTACCTAATTTTTTCATAATCATATCTTGTAAGTATAGACAAAGTATGGATGAGATATATTACATAACTAATTGCAAACGTTAATTTTTTTTTCTTAAATTACAATAATATAATTTCTTAGTTTTTCTGTTGTGAGATACTTGTTAAAAATCTGTATCAATAAATCACATGTTCATATTGCTTTAAGACATCTAACTCTAAAAATTAATCATGCTGAGAAAATTCTGAAAATTTACGGGCAGTTAGATATGAACTTAAAAATACTCTATTAAAATTCTGAAATGATTCAGAGTCTAATAGCTGGGAAATTAATTTTTTTTTTTGCTCTTTCGTAGCTTATTCTCTTAATATTGTCCTGACATCTATATTTACAATATTATTATGTAGTGTTGTTGATTATCTAAAAAATAATAATTTTGTTTATTTAGTCAAAAGTTGTGTTCATTAGTAAAATAAATAGTAGCAATAGCATAATAAACTACTTCAAAAATTAATAGAATAAATTTGGTTACTCTGGATTCACTAAAAACAGAAAAAAGCAACTATTGTTTTGTTAGAAACTTTCTGCGACTAACTGTATGTATACTCATGTACTAAAATCTTTCTGTCATCCATTGATAAAATTACTATATCACATATTAGAAATCACATGTTGAAAAATAAAATAAATTTTTTTACTTGAAAAACTTGTGTAAATTTGTGGCATCTGCCTAATGTTTTTTATTATAAAAAAAAAACTATTTCAGAGTAAAACAAAACCAAATAGTAAATATACGCAGGATCAGTGCTTTGCCGAGCGGTCAGCTAAGCACTTATCCTCAGTTGCGCGGGGCCCGGTCGGTGCTCTAAATTACTTAAGTAAATCCAGACCTATAATTTTTACCTTTTATAAATATTGTTTAAATAGCGAATTGCTTCGCTTAGAAGGAAAGAGTATTAGAATTACTAAAATTTCAAAATTAAATGGCGAATTTCTTCGCTTTAATTTTGATTTTAAATTTTTCTTTTTTTTTTAAATATTTTCGAATAGCAAATTGCTTTGCTAAAGTTAGTTCTATTAAATTGTTTAAGTAGCAAATTGCTTCGCAACAAAAACAATATAAAATAATAATAAAAAAAAAAAATTATATTTTTAAATTAATGATCTCAAATAATAAGTGGCGAATTTCTTCGCTTTAACTTTTATTTAAATTAAGAAACAATTTTTAATGGCGAATTGCTTCGCTTCAAATTCATTAAATTAAATTGTTTGATTAGCGAATTGCTTCGCTTGAAAAACAAACAATATAAAATAATAATAAAAAAAAATTTATATTTTTAAATAAATGATCTCAAATAATAAGTGGCGAATTTCTTCGCTTTAACTTTTATTTGAATTAAGAAACAATTTTTAATGGCGAATTGCTTCGCTTCAAATTCATTAAATTAAATTGTTTGATTAGCGAATTGCTTCGCTTGAAAAACAAACAATACAAAATAATAATAAAAAAAAAAATTTATATTTTCAAATTAATGATCTCAAATAATAAGTGGCGAATTTCTTCGCTTTAACTTTTATTTGAATTAAGAAACAATTTTTAATGGCGAATTGCTTCGCTTCAAATTCATTAAATTAAATTGTTTGATTAGCGAATTGCTTCGCTTGAAAAACAAACAATATAAAATAATAATAAAAAAAAATTTATATTTTTAAATTAATGATCTCAAATAATAAGTGGCGAATTTCTTCGCTTTAACTTTTATTTGAATTAAGAAACAATTTTTAATGGCGAATTGCTTCGCTTCAAATTCATTAAATTAAATTGTTTGATTAGCGAATTGCTTCGCTTGAAAAACAAACAATACAAAATAATAATAAAAAAAAAAATTTATATTTTCAAATTAATGATCTCAAATAATAAGTGGCGAATTTCTTCGCTTTAACTTTTATTTGAATTAAGAAACAATTTTTAATGGCGAATTGCTTCGCTTCAAATTCATTAAATTAAATTGTTTGATTAGCGAATTGCTTCGCTTGAAAAACAAACAATATAAAATAATAATAAAAAAAAATTTATATTTTTAAATTAATGATCTCAAATAATAAGTGGCGAATTTCTTCGCTTTAACTTTTATTTGAATTAAGAAACAATTTTTAATGGCGAATTGCTTCGCTTTAAGTTCATTAAATTAAATTGTTTGATTAGCGAATTGCTTCGCTTGAAAAACAAACAATATAAAATAATAATAAAAAAAAAATTTATATTTTTAAATTAATGATCTCAAATAATAAGTGGCGAATTTCTTCGCATTAACTTTTATTTGAATTAAGAAACAATTTTTAATGGCGAATTGCTTCGCTTTAAGTTCATTAAATTAAATTGTTTGATTAGCGAATTGCTTCGCTTGAAAAACAAACAATATAAAATAATAATAAAAAAAAAAATTTATATTTTTAAATTAATGATCTCAAATAATAAGTGGCGAATTTCTTCGCATTAACTTTTATTTGAATTAAGAAACAATTTTTAATGGCGAATTGCTTCGCTTTGAGTTCATTAAATTAAATTGTTTGGTTAGCGAATTGCTTCGCTTAGAACAACAAACAATATAAAATAAAAAAAAAACTTCTTATTTATTTATTAATATAACTAATTTATTTATCTTTTACTTTAATATTACAACTCCTGGCTAGGAGAAGGCGTGAGTTGGGTGAGGGAAGCCGCTAAGGATCCCAGGAGAATGAGTCTGCCCTAAGGAGACTGGTGATTTTCGCCGTCGAAGTCCATGGAGTCGTCCCACAGTCACAAGGCCCCAGAGAAGTGACTGATGTTGCTCCTTGACCTGCGAACAGAGAAGTGACTTCTGCTCGCAGGGTCAGGTGGACAGGGGCCAGATCCAGGCGGCGCTGTCTTGCACCCCTGGGCCCATCCCAATTTTCCTTTTCCCCAATTAGGGAAAGCGTAGGCATCCTCCTGACCTCCTCATTGGCCCTCCCCACCTTTTCACTCCGCCCTCCGGTCCAGGTTGTGGGTTTAGAGTCTAGTCCCCACTTACCAATGGAGAGTTTTTTTTTTATGCTGGTTTTCGGAAAAATAGAATTTTAAGAAAAATAGACAAATAACAATAACAACTCCATTCGTGAGTGGTTTTCAACCTCTTACAAATAAAATTACAAAGTATTTTCTTTAAAAAAAATTAATTTGTTTTGCTTATATTAAGTAAGAGTTAATGAATGATTGCCTTAAATTATATTAAATCGATTATTTAAAATGATTATACAAAAAAAACTCTTAGTTAATGTATAAATTTAACCCTAAATTATGAAGAAAAAGAAACAAAAAAATATATTAAACTAAATTATTTTAACCGAATCTTGTTTTCCTTATTTTTACCGACGCAGGAATTTTAAGAAATGAGACAAAATTTTCAAACTAAGTAAAGAAGGTCGTAAAGTGTCGCGACAAAGATCCACCCGAGGGGGAGTCCCGAACGACTCGTCCGCCGCAAGCCTTTGCGATTTTCATCTAGGCATCTGCCGTAACAATAGGCCTCAACTAGACGGTCGTAAAAGTCGAGCTGTACCCCTCAGTACCAAAGTTATTCAAAAAAAATTTAAAATAAAAAAAATTCCTGGGTCGCTGTATTTACGTGTCTTCCTGCTCTTTTTGGGAGCAGGACTATTCTAAAGCGAACTGAAAAAGGAAAATCGTTAAGCAAAAAAAACTTAAATAAAGCAATGTAAATTCTCAGAAAAGAAAAAAAAATTTTTAAATTGGGTGGTCCACGCACGTTACAAATTATTAATTTTTTCAGTATATTATACTTCAAAAAAATAATTAATCAAATTGAAAAAAAATCACAATTAATTATACTGTTTTGTTACATTAAATTATATAACTATCAATAATTATCAATAATCAAAATAAAATATGAAGATAGTAAAATATTAATTTTTAAAATATTAATAAAATCAAAATGAAAAGAATTGAATTAAAAAAAAAAAAATTTGGATAAGGAGAAAAGATGTACAATAAATATTATTTTGGAAAAAGGCATAAGAATAATTATGCTAATCAATTTTTTTTAATTATTATTAAATAATAAAAAAGTTTAGAAAAAAAAAATTATTTAAAAAAAAAAAATTCATTGCTTTTGAAAATCCATATGGAAATCCATATGGAAATCGGTTTCAATTCACCATATGGAATTCCATATGGATTTCGATATGGATTTCCGTATGGGGTACTGCATGGATTTCCATATGGATTTCCATATGGATTTCCATATGGATTTTTTCAGCTGGGCACCCCCAAATGTTATCTATTTGTAAGTTTGACGACTTTCAAACTTAGCCGCGTACGTGCTGTTAGTCACATGACCAACAGCAGTAGCGGGCTGAGTGGTATTCGCTAAGAGCGACGTGGTTCAACTGGGGTCAGTCGCTGACGAACTATGTTACGCCATAGTCGCACTCATTCCAACACTATACTGTGTAATAATTGATTCTATTAATTTGTTATAAATTATCTGTAAATACCAGCATTTGTGTTGATTCAGGTAAACATTGTATAGTGATATAATTAAACATAGTTGTATATAATTAGATTTTAAGTATTATTATATTATATTTCAGTATTTCACTGCAACAACACGTGTTGGATTTATTGAATTTACCCTAACTCTCTTATTTCATAAGTTTTTACGATAAAAAACTTATAAATCAACACAAAATGGTCGATCTCAAAGCAAGATTTCTCTTTGTATCGGAAGCTGCAACTTCCAAAACTACAGTTGTCAAGGTCAAAACAATTCAGCTCATGGACACATTCGAAGTCTACAGTTTTCCGGCGGAACAACAAACGCAAGTCTATCACAAAAAACTTTTTGAACATACGGTAGTTAAAGGAGTCGTCAAAAGTCTGAAGGAACGTAATAAATTTCGAAATGTGGTCATCACCTTAAAAGATGAAGAGGAAGGGCTTCGCGACGAATATGTGGATGAGGAAGGTAACGTTGTTTTTAATGAATACTATTTGAAGGTCGTCACGGACATCCCCTCTTCTCAAGTCTCTCCATCCCAAAATTCTATGCTCGAAAAGTCAATGCACTCCGTGGCAAAAGATATGGTTTTGGAAAAGTTTACCGGAAAAAATTTTAATGCGGAATCGTGGTTAAAACTTTTCGTAAACGAATGTAAACGCTTTAACATAAGTCAGGAAAAATACCCTGAAATTTTAAGATTATTTTTGGAAGGTAGTGCATTGGATTGGTATTCACTATTTTTGAAAACAAACTCGTTAACTTCCGGATGGGATTTTTGGAATAATTCGTTTATTGAAACTTTTAATCAAAAATCGTGGGCTGAGATTGAATATGCATACACTTTTAAGTATTTAAGCGGATCATTTTTCGAGTTTGCATTAAAAAAACGAAATTTACTAATCGATGCGGATCCTGACTTGACAATAAATTCCCAAATAAATTTAATTGTGATAACTTTACCAAATTATGTAAAATCGAAACTGAGCGATAAGATACAAACAATTGAAAATTTAATGTCAAGTTTGAAAAGGTTAGAACCTTCGGTAAACAACTCCAAAAATTCAGGTGTAGACTTCAAAAGTAAACAAAGACAAAACAAAACAATGAACGCTCCTTGTACGTATTGTGAGTCTATAGGCTTCCCAAACAGATATCACGCTGAAAGCGTGTGTCGAACTAAACTAAACAACAAGCACACACAGAGAAATGAAAAAATTAAAATCGCGCATAACGCCGAGTTAGAAAACTTAGTTTCTTTTACCGAGGACGCAAAAAACTAATTGTCACCCCACTTATTAAAATAAAAATATTGATAAATGATAACTTAGCCACTGCCATTTATGATTCAGGCGCTAATGTGTCGCTAATAAATTACCGTTTTTGGAAGAGTCTTAATGTGAAGAAAAGTATAAGTGGGCGGAACATTAAAACGATATCAGGGTTTTCTAAGTCGGAAGGCACGGTCTCGGTAAAAGTGAAAATTTTAAACATAGAGAAAGATTTTAAATTTTTTATTATAAAAAGCAAATCGTTTAATGATGACGTGTTACTGGGATTAGATAGTATAAAAGAATTTAAGTTATGTCAAAACGAAAAGTTAGAAATAGGCCAGAATCATGAAAAGCCAGAAGTAAATTTTATTAAAAAGCAACCAACATCTAATCTCGATACACTTGAAAAACTTAATCCTATAGATAAAATAAAAAATAAATACGTTAATGTATTTGCAAAAGGGAAATTTGATGTTGGTTCAGTTAAAGGTTTTGAAGCTACGGTAAAACTCACTAAAAATAAATTCATAGCTAGGAAATATTATAAGTGCTCATTGCAAGACAGGACCGAGATAGAAAAACAAATCAGTGAGTTACTAAAATCACGCTTAATTGAAGAATCGAGTAGTCCTAATGCAGCACCAGTAACATTAGTGATGAAAAAAGATGAGGGAAAAAAGTCTCGATTGTGTATTGACTATCGAGAATTAAATAAAATAGTCGTACCCGAAAGCCAACCTTTCCCGCGTATAGATGAATTACTATTGCGGACGATCAATTGTAAATATTTCACGAAACTTGACGTGAACTCGGCGTTTTGGTCGATTCCGTTACGTGAAAAAGATAAATACAAAACAGCTTTTGTGACGCATCACGGTCATTGGCAATGGTGTTGTTTACCATTTGGCCTGAAAAATTCACCGGCAATCTTTCAGAGATTTTTATCGAGCAAGATAAGACAATATAAGTTAGAAAAATTTGCGTCAAATTATATCGACGATGTTCTAATTTTTTCGGAAACTTTAGAAGAGCATTTAAAACACATTGAATTAGTTTTAAAAATGTTTTTAGAAACGGGTTTTAAATTAAATTTGTCTAAATGTTTGTTCGCACAAAATAAAATAACATACCTAGGTCATGAAATAGAATTTAACAGTGTCAAACCACTAAACGATAATTAAGTCGCGATAAAAAAATTTTCCTACACCTAAAACTAGAAAAAATATCCGGCAATTTCTAGGAAAAATAAATTTTTATTTAGAATATATACCTAGATCTGCCATAATACTAGAGCCATTGCATAATTTGTTAAGGAAAAATGTGGAATTTAAATGGACAGAAATTTGTGAAGAAAGCTTTGAAAAGGTAAAGAATTGTTTATGTTCTCAGCCGGTTTTAGCAATTTTTAATCCTGACAGCCAAATCTATATTTATACTGACACGTGTTTAGAAGGCGTAGGTGTCGTGTTAAAACAGCCGCAAGCAGATAAAACCTTAAAACCAGTTTTTTATTTTTCGCGGAAACTAACGGAGCGACAAAAGACCAAAAAAGCTATTTATTTAGAAAGCTTGGCAATTAAAGAAGCCATTTTATATTGGCAGTATTACCTAATGGGGTATAAATTTATTGTTTATACGGACCATAAACCGCTGGAGCACTTTAATGTCAAAAATTGTACAGATCCAGAATTACGGGAAATTATGAATTATATTTCGCAATTTAACTTTGAAATATTATATAATCCAGGCAAAGGAAATCTAGAGGCAGACTGTCTTTCAAGAAACCCAGTCTTACATGAACGCGAAGAAAATTACGAAAACTCCATAATCCAAATTGTAAATTTTATTAGTATGACAGATATAATTAACAATCAAAAACAGTTAAAAACAGACGAAAAATGCGAGGTTAAAGAAGGCATAGTTTACAAAAATTTGAACAATAGAAAGAAAATATGGATAACCGAAGAGTTGGGGATAAAATTAATAGACATGGTACATGAAAAACAAGGACATGTGGGGGTAAAACAGTTGACACTAACAATAACGAGAAAATTTTACTTTAAAAATATGCATAAGCTTATAAAAGAAAAATGGCGCGTGTGTTAGACATGCATTAAAAATAAATCCAGAATTGCAAGGTACAAAGCTCCACTCTCACAATTTGGGCCCGCGAAAAAAACATTCGAAATAATCTCTCTCGACACGATAGGGAGTTTTGCGGGAAACAAAAGTACAAAAAAAGTATATCCATCTAGTGATAGACCACTTTACCAGATTTGTTTTCATCGCAACTTCGAAAACACAAGTGGCTAAGGATTTCATTAAATTGATAAAATCAATAGAAGCCAAACACGACGTTGAGACGGTGTTAACAGATCAGTATGCAGGTATAAATTCGACAGAATTCAAGCAATATCTGAAAGCAAAAAGGATAAATTTAGTCTTTACTGCAGTTGATTGCGCTTTTTCCAACGGTTTAAATGAGAGAACGAACCAAACTTTAATAAACAGGATAAGGTGTAAAATTTATAATAACAGAAACCGACCGTGGCCTGTAATAGCGCAAGAATGCGTCGATGAGTATAACAATACAATTCATAGCTCGACGGGTTTTACTCCAAAATATTTATTGACAGGAGTGGATGATGCTATAGTCCCGAAAGAAATAAATGAAAATAACAAAGACAATTTAGAAAGTAACAGAGAGATAGCTTATCAAAATTCGAAAAAAATTCACGAACAAAATAAAAAATACTACGATAAAAAGTCTATTGCAATAAAATATAATGAAGGTGATTTAGTATATATGCAAAATAGCAGCAAACTAAACAGAAATAAATTAGATTCGATTAGAATAGGCCCGTACAAAATAAAAAAAAAATTATCAGACGTAATATTCGTTATTGACAGCGGTTTAAAAAAAAATGAATCAAATCTTTTCCATGCCAGTAAATTGATTCCTTACCCTCCTGCTCCTGGTCCTACATCTTGAAAGGGGGGGATGTAAGTTTGACGACTTTCAAACTTAGCCGCGTACGTGCTGTTAGTCACATGACAAACAGCAGTAGCGGGCTGAGTGGTATTCGCTAAGAGCGACGTGGTTCAACTGGGGTCAGTCGCTGACGAACTATGTTACGCCATAGTCGCACTCATTCCAACACTATACTGTGTAATAATTGATTCTATTAATTTGTTATAAATTATCTGTAAATACCAGCATTTGTGTTGATTCAGGTAAACATTGTATAGTGATATAATTAAACATAGTTGTATATAATTAGATTTTAAGTATTATTATATTATATTTCAGTATTTCACTGCAACAACACTTGTTGGATTTATTGAATTTACCCTAACTCTCTTATTTCATAAGTTTTTACGATAAAAAACTTATATATTTATTATGTGATTTTTGAGTTTGTAAGTGACCGCAACCATCCAAAACTTTAATTAAGTCATCTTTAACAGTTTTTTTCAATCAATATACTCAAGAGAAAAACATTTACTATATACAAATTTAGTTTATAAATTTATTCTTACCCATATTTTAGTTTGAAATGTTATTTTTTTTAAAACTGCTATTTTAAGTCATTTTATGATTTTTGATCGACTGTAAAAAAATTGTATTAACTTTCAGGCTTATAATTTTTTCCCTCCTATTTTTCTTTTATGATCAAGTTTGAAGAAAAAAATTTTCAAGTTGTTATATATAAAATTGTTCAAACCACAGCCAAAAAACGTATTTTTTTTATCTTCGAAAAATAACCGATTTTTCATTATTTAACCCTATTTTACGATTGAATGCATCTTTTTTTTTATTTTCAGGGTCAAAATTAAATAAAAACTCATTTTTTATGTATTTACAATTTATTTATTACGAACAATTGAAAATTTTTTAAAAATATTATAAAAACTATCTATTTTTCAGAATTTTTAACACTTTTAAAATTTAAGAAAAGTAGGTACTCTATGGGGGGGGTCCCATGGATTTTCAAGTTGCACGGGTCCCATAGATTTTGAAGGAGCCTAGCCGGGGTCCCACGGATTTTGAAGAAAAAATAGACGGAGTTCTGGGGGTCCCTCAACTTTTCGACGGATCTTACAAAAGCCGAAGAATTTTCAAGAATTTTATCAGCCGAATGAGTCTGCTTATTTCTAACACCCCGCTGCTCTTAGTGATTAGTCTTTGCTAGAGAAATTATCGTAAAATAAGCAAATGCGAAATACGAAATGTCCATGAGTCCCATAGATTTTCAAGAAGCCGTGGGAACTCTAGCTTTTCAAAGGCGCAGCTCTGGGTCCCATACTTTTTCGACGGATTTCACAAAAGCCAAAGAATTTCCAAGAATTTTCTCTGCCGAGTGAGTCTGCTTATTCTCCAATACCCCGCTGCTCTTAGTCATTAACTATCTTCGCTGGAGAAATTATCGTAAAATAAGCAAATGCGAAATACGTTACTTAAGACTTTTCGAAAATCCTTGAACGTGGGGGATTTTCTTACTAGCGCGGTCGACCCATCGAAGAGAAACTATCGTAAATAAGCAAATGCGAAATTTTGCGAGTCATGGTTTTTGGGAAATCTCCAACTGTTTATCTTTCCACCGAGCGCCACCCCGATGCTCTCAGTCATTTAGCTACCTGCGGCGTCGACCCATCAAAGAGACATTTTCTTAAGAAACAGCGAAATACGTTATTTAAGACTTTTCGAAAATCCTTGAACGTGGGGGATTTTCTTACTAGCTCAAAGCTGTTGACTTACAGCATGAGGATAACGTCTTCCGCTTGCAAATGATGGACAGTACACAGTTGTCTTAGCCGCCCTTTTGTTCACAGATTTCTACCATGGAATGTTGCAGATGATTATCTTATTTTCTGCCGTTCAGCATAGTTAGAATATGCTTTCTCGCGAAAACCCGCCTTATCCATTTGGGAAACTCCCAAAAGGTGGTCCTTCCAGAGTAAGGCGGTCTTTAGCAAATCTTGAAAATTTGTTTGGGTCAGTGGAGGGGCTGTTAAAGGATGGTTTGGAAGTTGCTACAGGACTATCAGAGTGGGAGTTGTGAGAGGGTGGTCTTCAGCACTGACCGAAAATTTGTTTGGGTCAGTGGATTGGCTGTTAGAGGAAAATTTAGAGGTTACTAGAAAATTTTCAGAGTGGGAGTTGAAAAGGCGGTCTTGAGCGCTGCTCGAAAATTTGTTTGGGTCAGCGGAGGGCATTTGGGTGCTAGAGGACTATTGGAGTGGGAGTTGTGAGAGGGTGGTCTTGAAAAAAAGTTGGAGAGGGATGATGCGTAGGGTATAAAACCCCTAGCTCGTAGGTTTCAGTTCATTAGACTTCTATCGCTGAACAGTTCCAATAGTTCAAACAACTTTTAAATTATTTTGTTACAGAACAGTTCGAATCGTTCACAAAACTTTTTAAATTATTTGTTGTTGAACAGTTTGAATAGTTCACGTAACTTTTCAAATTACAATCTTTGCTAAAAGTTTACATTATTCACTTAACTTTCAAATTTTACTCATTTTTAAATTACATTTGTTGTCGAACAGTTTGAATAGTTCACGTAACTTTTCAAACTATAATCTTTGCCAAAAGTTTACATTATTCACTTATCTTTCAAATTTTACTCGTGAGTTAGTGAGCAAAAATTAAAGATGTGCGAAATAGTGTTTGAAATGATCGACATCACCGGAGAGGGAGCCCCGATGTTCTACAAGCTGAAGAAAGACTTCGAGACAAATAGTAGTATCGAGCAAAAATATACTTAATATAGTTTACAAATTTTTTTAAATTTAACAGTTAATTTTTTAATTTTAAAAAGCATGATTTTTGTTCGTTAATATTATATTTGTTTATAAACCGATTTAAATTTTTTACTGATTTTTAAAATCAGCAAACGCGGAGAAAACGATCTACTTTTTTTTTTTTTTTTTAGGAGCGAGTTTTTTTTGAAAATCGTGAAAATTCGAGTAAAATAGTAGGAAATCGTGAAAACTGGAGGGTACTTCTGGGTAACCGTGAAAATTTGAGTTAAAATTCGGGAAACTGTTCCTGACAAATTTATAATGAAATTGGACCTCTTTTTCGGCTGGTTTATTTTTGTTTTTGCCATAACTTGTTTATTTATTATTCGATTTTGATTTTTAAACTCGTTTTGTATAGAGCAAGCGTAGAGCAAACGAATTATATTTAGTTTTCGATATAATTTTTATTATTAACAATAAATTTTTTAGTTCCAAAATTTTCAATTTTTGTTTCGTCAATATTTTGTTTATTTATAAACTGATATGACTTTTTTACCGATTTTCAAAATCGGCAAACGCGGAGAAAACAAACGTACCGTTAATTTATAATATAAATGAATGTCTTTTTCGGCGGCAGGGTATAGATGCGGCGATTTTGATTACTGCTGCCCTTCGCGGGACCTAGATCGTCGCGGGCTTTATTCAGGGCCTTCTGATTCGTGTTTAGCCGTGGGTAATTGTCCTGATTACCTATGCCTTTGCCCGCCTCTGTCACCCTCCTTCTCGGAATTGACAACTATTCCTAATAGTAGATGTCAATCACCGATATCTATGCCTGCAACTCCACCATCATTTACGGAGTTGACTCCGATGAACATCGAGGCAGCCGATTTGGGGACGGTGCCAGCATCCCCAACCACGGCAAGACTTCTAGGTTCTTGCGACGTAGTTGGTAAGTCCACTATTTATTTTATTATTCAAAATTACATTCAACATATTTAATTATATTTCTTTTTTCAGGCTGGACGAAATTTCTTTTCAATCCAGAGTTAAAGGACGATTTGTGGATGCCGCTCGAGCGTTCAACATCAAAAAGTAAGTTAAAAATTTATAAAATAAAATAACTCCATGATTCGTATAGGAATAATGCATATTAATTTATAATTTTTGTTTCAGATCTCATCATTGACGAGGATTTAGGTATTGGATCCCCTCCGGAAATCGAATGGTGGAGCATGAGGTCATGGACAAAGGAGGAGGAGGAGGAGGAGGACAAAGACATGCAGGAGGAGGAGGAGGAGGAAGACGAAGGCATGGAGGAGGAGGACGACGAAAACATGGAGGAGGACGAAGACATGGAGGAGGAGGAGGAAGAGGAGGAGGAAGAGGAAGAGGAAGAGGAGGAGGAGGAGGAGGAGGAGGATAAGGACAAGGATAAGAAGGACGAGGATAAGGATAAGAAGGACAAGGACAAAGATGGTGATGGTTTGAACCCAAATTATTGGAGTGATGCAGACTCATCACCACCACCATCGCCAATCATGAGCGAAGGTAAATTTTTAAATTTCATAATTTATGTTACAATCAACGAATTAAATTAAATTAAAAGTTAACTCTTTGTTTTTTCTTTTTCTAGAAGACATGCAATACATCATCGAGTATCCTGATGAAGAAGACGAGTCTATGGAGCAGCATACCGCGAGACCGTTAAAAGAGTTTATCGGAGGTAATATTAACATTACTCAATGATAATAATAACAATAATAACAATAATAACAATAATAACAAAATTCATTTTCTGTTCTAGGTAAATACATCGAGAGGTCGGAGCAGGAGCAGGATTGGAGCAGTTTAGAAGAAGAAGACGAAATACAAAGCTTGTTCGAGTACATAGACGACTGTTTTAAGGAATTTAAACTAGATTTAAGGAATGATATTATATACAGTCATATTCAAAATCTTAAGACTTGTATAGTGGAATCGTGTTCTGATTTAAATTTAGAATTGATTAATTATTTTAAAGATTATATACTAGATTTAAAAGAAAAAATTTTAGAAGAATATCCTTTTAAAAAACGAAAAATATATAGTTTTAATGAATTGTAAATATTTTATATTTTTAACAAATAATAATAATGATAATTATAATAATTTAAATATAAAAGTGGTCTTGTGTATATTTTGAAACCTTGCCAGTCTCAATCAGCATGCTTAAATTTTTAATCTTGAAAATAAATAAATGATGATATTTTTGTGCTTATAGTTAAAAAATTTTTGAAAATATTAAAGATTCTCATTTTATTTAATAGATTCGTAAAAGAAATTTTTTCTATTTATTCAAACAAAGTATTAAAATATTCAGAAAAACTTATTTTATAGATTCGTAAAAAAACAATTTTTATAAGTTTTAATTTCTTTATTCAAAACCTAGTTAAATTTTATAAATTAAATTAAATTAAATTAAATTCAATCTTAATAATTTTTATTATAAAAACAAGCACGGTCTTTCATAAAACTAGGTGGTGTATCAACAGTTTCATATTCTTCTAAATATTCCTCGGCTGGAGTTTTTTTATAATTTAAAAATTTTTTGATTATAAAAGCTCGTCTTATGGCACAGTTGTAGTCAGAATTACTAGAATGAAAATCACATACATAGAATGAATTGTGATTTCTGCTCAGCATTTTAAAATTTAAAATTCCCATTTCAGAAATATCGATAACTTTCCTAAAAATTAAAAAAATTTATTAAATATTCTTATGATATTAAAAGTTCGATTAACAATGTTTACTTACTTATCCCAACAGATACTCTGTACAAACTTTTGTACTTCTTCCGTATAAACGTAAATTTTAGAAGCACCTTTTAAATTCACTTGCAATATTTTAGTAATTTCACTCGGCTGAGTCGTTCCACTACTCCAAGGAATCTTATGATATTTTTTTTCCAAATAAGAATTCATACGCTTCTCACGTTTCAAAAGATTGCACCAGAATGATGATGGTTTAAAAAGTACTGTGACAGGTGGACTATGAGCGCTATCTAGAGAAATGATTGCAAGCTCTTTTGGAATTTAAATATCTCGTGATCTGTGAGAGAATAATAAATCTACTACGAAAGTCATGGTAAGGTTATATTTTAATACTGTTGAAAGAACAACTAAATGAGTTCATAGTATACACTCTCTTTATATACTCCTTTCCCCCACACCATTTATTTTAATTTAACTGTGGAGGGGGTGTCCTTCTAGAAAGTTCTAGAAAAATCCCTTCTAGAAAGTTCTTGAAAAATCCCTTCCAGAAAGTTCTGGAAAAATCAAGAACAATGTAGAAAAAGCCGTTAAACTTTGAAGAAGATAAATCAGTTTTTCCTAGAAAAGAAAAACCGTTTTTCTTTGTAGACAAAGAAGCCCCCCCCCCTTTTCCAAAATTCCTTCTAGATTTTTCCAACCGTTTTCTGCAAGTATAAAGTCTGTAGAGCGGTTCTCCAGAGCTCAGTCGAGTTTGGGACAGTATACTGGGTCTATTCGAGTGTTTTTCAAAATGTCTTTGCTCAAATATTTCGGATTAAACATTCAGACTTTGCAAGCATCTCTTAGAAATCTTGAACATGTTGAAGATACTGATTTACAACATTGGTTATATTTATCTGAAAATATGGATAGTGTCATAAAAAATTTAATTAATTCTGGAAATTTAAATGTTCTTGAATAAAAAAGATGTGAAGGTTACCTCATCCAGTTAACTAATATTAAGAATCAAATCGAGTTTTATTTACAAAAAAGTGGAGGTGATTTGCAAGCAACAGAAAATCATAATCAACCTGAAGATTTAATTCAATGGATCGATTTACCATCAATTTTCGCGAATCGAATTAGTTCTGGTCTAATAACAAATGTATCGCATAAAGATGTTAAATCATTTTTGATCGATGTTAAACCAATCTTCAATGAAAAAGTTAATGCTGTTTTGAAAAAGTATAATTCCGTAAAAGCCAGCGCTGAACTTGCCAGTGAATATGTGATTCTTAAAAAGGATATTGAAACAGTTGAGGTAAAAAATTTCAATACCGCAAGTGAGCCAGTGTTTCTAACAACTGACACAATGGAATGGTATGATGAAAATATTTTGAAACCAATACTTCATAAAATAGAAGAATTTGAAGGTTGTGGATCTGGTTGGACTTTAAGACAAGTGTTGAGTGTAATAATTAACTTCAAAGAGTTTCAACCTATGCATGCTGGTTCTTTCATTGAGCTCCCACAACCTATTAAGTCTAAAAATGCTTGTTTGAATGTTAGAAATGATGATAATGAATGCTTTAAATGGGCAATATTATCTTCTTTATATCCAGTCAAAATTGATGCGGACGATGTGAGATCATACATTCACCACGCTAATAAACTTAACTTTAAAGGAATTGATTTTCCAGTAAGATTAACTCAAATAAAAAAGTTTGAAAAACAGAATGAAATTTCAGTGAAAGTTTTTCTCTTAAAAAAAATCAATGGTAAATATGAAGTTGGAACAGCGCATGCAACTGATTCACTTAAAGAAAAACACGTTAATCTACTTTATATTCAAGACTTCTATTTTGATGAAAAGAAACCTAATGAAAAAGAACCTGATGATATTCCTAAGTTTCACTATGTGCTTATTACTGATTTGTCAGCCTTAACGAGAAAACAACTAACAAAACATCATGGAAAAATCCAATTTGTAATCGCTGCATTCATTACTTTTATTCTTTAAAAGCTTTATTGGATCATCTAGATTTTTGCATGCAACTTAATAAGTGTATAATTGATTTACCTGTAGAGGGTAAAGGTAAAGATAAAATTAAATTTAAAAACTACAAGTTCCAAGACAAAGCTCCTATATGTATTTATGCGGACCTTGAATGTTTAATTAAACCTAATAAAGATAATGAGGATGTACAAGATCATCAAGCTTATAGTGTTGGCTACTATTTGAAAAATAGTTTCAATGATGAAAAGTCTTATTATAGAAGTTATCGGCAGATTGAAGAAGGTCAAAAAACACTATCCGTATGGTTCGTGGAAGAGTTAAAAAGAATTGGTGAAGAATATGATAAGTTGTACAAGAATCCTAAAGAAATGATCCTTACTGCAACAGATTGGCGAAATTTTGAGATGGCGAAAGTGTGTATTATATGCGGTAACTATTTCAGTAAACGTTGTAAAATTGTAAGAGATCACGATCATTTTACTGGTAAATATAGAGGGGCAGCCCATGATACTTGCAATATACAGTATAACAAAGCTAGATATTTAAATGTGCTGTTTCATAATATGTCTGGTTATGACGCTCATTTGATAGTCAAAGAAATATATTCAAATGAAATTATAGATGGAGATCTAAAAATTTTAGCTGAATCTAAATCAAAATATATTTCTTTCACAAAAAGAATGAAGGGTAGTGTTATACAATTCAGATTTCTAGATTCATTTAGATTTATGGCATCATCTTTGGAGAAACTAGCTAGTTACTTACCTGAAAAGACAATTACAACTAAAGTTCATTAACAAGCAAATTTATCAGATGAGAAACTAAAGTTACTAACAAAAAAAGGATGTCTTCCATATGAATATCTTGATTCGTTTGATAAGTTAAAAGAGACGAAACTTCCAGAAAAAGGAGCTTTTTATAGTAAATTAACTGGGTGTGATATAAGTGACGAAGAATACTCTCATTGTGATCAAGTTTGGAAACAGCTTCAGATTGAAACTCTTGGTGATTATTCAGATATTTATATGAAAACAGATGTCTTATTACTCGCGGACATATTTGAGAACTTTCGATCAACTTGTCTAGAAGCTTACTCATTAGATCCTGCTCATTATTATACCAGCCCTGGCTTGAGCTTTGACGCAATGTTAAAAAGAACACAAGTGGAATTAGACTTAATCACAGACATAGATATGTTACTTTTCGTCGAAAGAGGAATTAGAGGGGGGATTAGCCAGTGTTCGAATCGATATGCAGAAGCTAACAATCAATATATGAATGAAGGTTATGATCCGAATAAAGAAGATAATTACATAATTTATTTAGATGCCAATAATTTATATGGGTTATTAATTGTTTATAAACATTTATTATAAAAAAAATTTTCAAAAATTAAATTTTTTTTTTTTTTTTTCTAGCTGGGCCATGGTGCAACATCTTCCTTATGGAGGGTTAAAGTGGGTTGAAGATGTAAGCGTACCAGACTTTTATGATGTTCCAGATGATAGTCCTATTGGGTTTTTTTTTAGAAGTGGATATCGAGTATGATCAATCCCTTCACGAAGAACACCAAGACTTACCATTTTGTCCTGAAACTAAAGCACCCCCAAACTCCAAACACAAAAAGTTGCTCACAACCTTTGAAAATAAAGAAAAATATGTAATTCACTATAGAGCATTAAAACAAGCAAAAGAACATGGTCTTAAAGTAAAAAAAATTCATCGAGCCCTTCAATTCAATCAATCCGCATGGCTGGCATCATACGTTGAGTATAATACTAGAAAAGGAGCAGAAGCAACAAATGATTTTGAGAGAAATTTCTTTAAATTGTTAATTAATAGCATTTATGGAAAATGTCTCCAAAACCAGCGAAAACAGGTTGATGTAAGACCTATTAATGAGTGGCCTGGGAGAAATGGAGCCGAAGCTTGTATCGCAAGTCCAAATTTCCACAGCATAGAAAGGATAGATGATAATATGGCTATAGTTCAAATGAAGCCTACTAAACTCACAATATCCAAACCTATTTACATTGGTCTTGCCATACTGGATATATCAAAAGTAAAAATGTATGACTTCCATTATTCTAAAATGAAAAAATGGGTAGGAAAGTCATTAAAGCTTTTATACATGGATACAGACAGCTTTATATATGAGATCCGGGGCGTAAACATCTACAATGTTATTAGGGAACACTCGGAATACTTTGACACATCAGCATATAAAAAAGATAATAAATTTAACATTAAACCTAAAAATGGGAAGAAACTAGGCCTGTTTAAGGATGAGACCAGCTGTGACATCATTACTAAGTACATAGGTTTGAGACCCAAGATGTATAGTTTATTAATACAAAACAAAGATCCTGTAATGAAAGTAAAAGGGGTTAAAGCATCAGCACTCAGAGAAATAAAGTTTGAACATTATGAAAAGTGTCTTTTCAAAAAATCTATAGTTAAAGTTGAACAGCGAACTATTAGAGCAAGACTTCACAATCTACGCACTGAAAAACAAGTAAAGATTGGTCTAAGTTTTGCAGACGACAAACGATATCTTCTCAAAGAAGAATGTATTCAGATTCCATGGATAAAAAATACGACCGATACTTTAGCTTGGGGAGACTATAGAATAGCTCAAATTGAAGAATTTCTTAATAAAACAAGAAATGACGCAGAGAAGGTTCTAGAAGGTAATGACGTCACTGATCAGAAGGTTCTAGAAGGTAATGACGTCACTGATCAGAAGGTTCTAGAAGGTAATGACGTCACTGATCAGAAGGTTCTAGAAGATAATGAAGTCATTGATCAGAAGGTTCTGGAAGATTCAGAACATGGATTTACTCACCAGAGAATTCTAGAAGATTCTCAAGATGAACTTTCTCTAGGATATAACGTCAATAAAAAGAAGCTTCCAGAAAAAAATATTGTGAGTGGGGGTAAATTTTCACAAGCTGATGCAATAAGTGTTGGAAACTACATCACTTTCCAGAAATTTCTAGAACAAAAAACAATGTTTTTGGATGATGTGCCAAAGCCTCCAGCAGATGTCGACAGTACGGTATATAAGGCTGGCAGTTCAAGAAGGGCTCTCACTTGCTGCTCAAAAATTTTAGACGACGGACCACTCAAGAAAGTAGCCAGGCTCTCATTTGAAAAGGAATATTGATTTAAACAAAGTAAGCATACAATTTTTAGTTTTAAATTTTCAATATTTAATTAATTTTTATCTAAAATTAGCTTATACATTATGTTACAGAATGGATTTCACTAAGGTAAATGATATTGCCAGAAAAGATGAGTACCTTCCGAAGAAACGTTTAATGGAGCTTGCTAGTGGAGAAAGTTTTAGAGTTACAACGATTTATCAGTGTGACACCAAATTTGGAAAAAAAACTGTAATTATTATCAACAAAGAATTTCAAGTGTTCTTGCCTAACCTATATAACAAGTTCTTCATTAAAAATCCAGACGATTTCAAATCTTTAAAAGAAGAAGTAAAAAAAGATCAAGTGTATATAAAACATTTAGGAAACAATAAACTAGAATTTTCTAATAAAAAGTAGATAGATCACAAGTTAAAATGAAGCGTGTTACGTTCAACGACAGTGTCAATGTTAGGGTTATGGTTGTTTATGACTTTGCAAGTCGTAAGGCAAGAATTGGTCCTTGGATTCAAGCCGCATGTGACAGAGAACGTTTCAATTTAAGAATTCAAAGAACTAGTATCGTACTCAATCCGATTATCTTTAAAATGCGAAATAAGTATATGGAAAATGTATTAGGTCCTATTCTGAATAAAAAAGCAATAAATTAAATGTTTGTTCTAATAACTACGTGACCTTATCCCCACTATAATTGCATTTTCAAATGCAATATAAGGAGCTGAATTGGAAAAAAAAACATCATTAGCTGCTACGACATTGTAGAAGAAAGATGGATCTCACGAATCTGAACAAAATTGCCAATGGCTCCTTAATGGAATCGGATTATGATAGACTTTATAAGGTAACATCAATAAGAATAGCTGATATCATGGATGGTCCAAAAGTCGTGATGACGCTGGATGCAGAGTTTCAAGTCTTTCTACCTGACCGATTAAATTTTTACTTATTTGCCAACGATGATGAGTTAAATAATTTACAAAAAGAAGTGAAAAATAATAACTTAAGCGTGAAATATGTAGAAGATAAAATGAAATTTTTTTTAAATTGTAAAAAGGAAGGACAATAAATAAATATAAAACTCAACTGTTTGTCTTTTTATTTAATTTTTATTTATTACTCAACTTTTTGAATACACAAAGTTATCTAGATTATTACTATTAATCCAACTATTATGATCTATTGAAAAACCTAACCATTTAACATATAATTCATTGCCACGTCGTCTGATAACTTTTTCTATTAAATATGTATCTGGGCACTTGGTTTTTTGTAATTCTTGTTCATAAAAGCCTCCGACCACAGGTTGATCTTGATAACCTTTTAAGTGATAAGTAATTGGTTGCGTATTTTTGATACTAGTTATAGTAAATATTTCAGTGGACCAATTAGGGGTATAGCTTTTTTCAAATACATTTTTAATTTTGCTCACTCGAACTTTATCTCCAACTTTAAATTTTGGTGACTTTTAAAAATTTTTATTTTTATTTAATTTTTTTAGAATTTCAGTAGTATGGTTCGCAGTGACATCTTTCGGTTTCATACCAATGCTTCGATGTTTTCTATTGTTGTATAATGTAATTAAATCCGATAAAATATCTATCCACTTGTAACTGCCTCGTAAAGAAAATTGTTTCCACATGATATTTTTTAAAGTACGATTGAATCTTTCGCACATAGAAGCTTTTAAACCACTGTATGTTGAGTACATATTAACTTTATACTTGTTCATTAAATTTTGGAAATCTTTATTGTAAAACTCTCTACCCATATCAACATGAAGATTTCGAGGAGATTGAGTGCTTTTGAAGACTGTTTCCATTGCAGCTGCTACTTCTTTACCAGTTTTTGTCTTTAAAGGTATCGCGTGAGCGTATTTTGAAAACACGTCGATGATTGTAAGCATGTATCTATGACCTTTATTTTCTCTAGCATATGGTTGCATTTCTACCAAGTCAGCTTGCCAGGTATCGTGTAAACCCCGTACTTCAACTTTTCTACGAGGGAAATTTCTGCGTGCAGGTTTGTGTATTTCTTCAACCACTTTTTCCATGTCTTATTTAGGTAAATCTTTCCAAAATTGTTCTCTAGCATGAATTTTCGAGTCTACAAGATCTTCAATCTCTTTTTTATGTTGAAATAAAAGTTCTACAACTTGTTGTTTCCACACAGTCAAAATATCTAAATATATATTTTCTTTGCCAAAATCGTTGATAAATTCACTAACTGCTTTATGTATTGCGTTCGTACTCTCTATATCTTTGAGCAAATGTCTTTTAAATTCAATATTGCTTTTTTTAATTACGTCTTGTAGAGTACGCAAGTTTATAGCGTCCGCTGATTCGATAGGAGGTGCCAAGTTACACAGTCTTTTCGATTCAATATCGAAATCACCGTTGGGAGTAAGTTTATATCCAACTCCTGGTGGTCCTCGGCTGCTCTCTTTTTTCTCAACCTTACGTCCAAATATGTCAACAGGCATTTTGATACTGATGAGTAAGTAATTATATTCTCAGTATATATACCCTCCCTCCCGCAACTCTTCAATAATTGAATGAATTTCATTTGTGTGACTTGTATTTCCAGCTGATTGCTCAGCTATTAACAACCTGAGACGATCAACGAGTTCATTGGGATTATCCCAGTATACGTAATCAGTTCTGCTGTTGAGTCGGGCATTTTTGAATTTGAGTATGGAACCACCTAGTTTTGTTGGAGTAGATACAGCTAACGGAGACTGTCTATTGAGTTGTATTTTTTTTAATGTTCTTTTTGGTGACTGTTTTGTTTTTGGAGGACTTAAATTGAAAAGAGGCATAATAACATTTTGATATTTTTTACTAGTAACATGATATTTTATGTCTTCAGTAGATTTGCTTCCTTTTCTGTGAGCGTTAGTTTGCTCAAGAATTTCTTTATATCGACTTAAGTTAGCCAAATTATTAGTTGTAGAATCTTTGCGAACAATGAGATTAAATAATTCTTGAGTTCTAGGATACGACTTATTGTTGACTACGATAGAATCTTTTAAAAATTTAATAGGTTTATTTCCAAGAGTGTAGTCTCCTTGAAGAGTTTTTTTGACTCCATACAGATTATCTCGCTCATCAGGCTCTATTTGATTAAATATGTCTTCCCCTCCGTCAATACTTGTTTCTTCCAATTCATTATACGTATTACTCTCATGAAGCGTAGATTCATCCTCAACTGTTGATGATGCATTTGGAGGTATGACAAGATCATTGTGTTGCATCCCAGATTCGTTGAATAAACTATTGAATGAATTTTCTTTTTTTAATTCAGATTTTTTAACTGTTTCAAGAGGTGAGCTTTCATTGAGCTTTGGACGTTTTGCTGCAAGCTTTTCCAGAGGATTTAGAATAGGTTTAAACGTTTCGGTCAAAATACGTTCAGCATCGTCTTTTCGACTTTTTATAATATTGAATTTCCGTTTTACAATTTCGCGAGCTTTCACAAGCTCTTCAAGGATTCTCTTCTCCTTAGCAATGTTTTCCATGTTTATGCAGCATAGGTTGACTCAAGACTAATTATTTTTCACTAGGTTCTACTATATTTATAGCGAAACAATCGAATCCTTTTCTATATCTACCATCATTAATATTTCTATCTTTATCTATAACTATAAAACTATGTTTACCTTCTACCCAACACTTTGAGCACAAGTTTTTAAATTGATTGTAAGGCATGTCAGTATTAACGTGATCGTCATAAATATGTTTCAGATTCACTTCATCTTGACGAAATAAAATCAACAAGTTGACATTATCTTTTACTAAATGTTTAGGTACTGCGGCATACGACTGACATAGATAAAAACAATCTACGCTCTTATGTCTCCCCATACAATAAAAGGCTTTAACATTATCTTGCTTCTCACATGCGATATCATCGAAGACAAAAATCGAATTAGGTAAAGCATCAGCTGGAGACACTACCTCATCATGCTCACTAAATGCAAAATACTTCATCCCCTCGATTGGTTCCAAGAGTTGTTCGAGAAACTTATACTTTGGTTGGTTCAAAGATTTAGAGTAGACGTAAATGTTTTCAAATCTTAAACCGTTTGATTGTGTTAAAAGAGCTAGTAAGCTGTTAGTTTTCCCACAATTCGATGGTCCTGAAATAACTGCTCGAATGCTACTCGGGAGTAAGTCACCGTGACGTTTTTCTTTCTTTTCCTGTTCGGCAATAATATCAAAGTTTGGTACTGGCAGTTTCAGAGTGTTTTGTGAATAATCCATGTTGATCATTTGGAATCTGAATGTTGAATACTAAGGAAACCTATAAATATATCGTTTTTATATCCACAAGCTCAGTCGTTAGTTGGCAGTCATAATGAAATGATCATTCACAATAAGAAGAAGAAAGGTGGCGGTTTATTAAATAACATCATCCATAAGCTTCCAGTTGAGTTGCACTTACCTGGTTACAACTATTGTGGACCTGGTACTAAGTTATCCAAGCGACTAGCACGTGGTGATCTAGGAATCAATCCATTAGACGCAGCTTGTAAAGAGCACGATATTGCTTATTCACAGAATCACGAAAATTTAGAGGCTAGACACGCGGCAGACAAAGTCCTTGCTAATAAAGCGTGGGAAAGAGTAAAAGATAAAAACGCAAAGTTTGGAGAAAAAGCAGCAGTAGATAAACAATGTTGGTTTTGGCCCACCCCCTCTGGAACACCCCAAACAAAAACAAAAATAATTCACCCTATGGAACACCTCCTCTGGAACAAACAAAAACAACCCCTCCCCCCAAAATAAAAAATAAATATTTTATTTCATGTATGATAGAGAAAGTGGAAAGAGCTCCAACCAACGCTCTTCCCTGTGAGATACATCCGCTTTTGTTTATCTCCCCAATAATTTATTCTCTATTTACGAATCTTTAAATTTACTTGTGTAGGTTTTCGATACATAACCGTCACTGGTACTTGCTGAAAATCCATCATATTTCATTTTTTCATATTTACATTAATATTTTTTTGAGGGTTCATCTTTTTTCTTAGATTGGGTTTCATGATCATATTTTTTAGAATATTTTTTAGAATCACCGGAGAGCAGTGACGTCTTTTCATGAGGCTCCATGATAATCAAATGAATTTTTAATGAAAGCAGTTAACGTATATATACGTTTTAAATAAGTTTACGAACATCACCCGACATTGGGTTGTATTGAACTATGCGATCGTGGAGAATAAGACAATAGGCTGCAGTATTAGCAGGAAAATTTGTTTTTGTTTCAAATTCTAATCTAATATCAACTGGGGCATTTTTTAAAGATTCATCTTGTTTGGAACAATCTATAACAATAAGGGGCATGTAAATTTTAAATCCTTCTTTTGTCATCAAAGGGTCAGAATTTTTGTTATAATAAGAATTTTGAAACTTTACATACATATCATACAATATAGCAAATTGATTTTGATTTATATCAAGATTCAAATTACCATATGGATAATATTGTGAGTTAAGATAAAGTTTAACGTTACGAATATCACAATGATCAAAAAGACTTCCATTTACACTTTGATTATCTTTACGATTCGTTTGAAAGCTTAAAATGATAAATCGAGGTTTTTCTAACTGATTGGATGTTTTAACCGTCCACACATGACGATTAGTAGTTGGAAGTTGTGGGTACTCATACAGTTCCCAAGTTCGAAAACTCATATCAATTGATCGACCTTTACCAATGAAATTTAGAAGATTAATTTTAAATTTATCGGACACTGTGACGTATGGCATTAACCACTCTATCCTATTTATTACTATTTTAAAATCTTCATATGCAGCCGCTGCATCTGGAGCTGCTGTACTTGCTTGTATAACAGCATTCGTATCGTTTCTTGATCGAATGAGAACGAGTTCATGTTTCATGTTGACAACAATTTTATCATAATCTTCAGCGAATCCAAAGATCATATTCAGAGGGATGGAAACATCGAAGTTACCAGCATTATCGGTAAGTGATTCATTTGTTGATACTAACCAACCCGTATTTAATAATGTGTTATATTGACCATGAGTGAACGATAACCATCCTTTCATAGTAGAAGTTATACCTGGATTCTTACATTTATCAATTTCTACACCATTCATTTCATAACGAAACTCTTCAAATAAATGGCAGATAGCGCTATTTACGAATTCTGTATGCGCTAATGCAGTACCATTTGGTTTAGTAATTTTACCATTAATGTGCAATGAACCTCGCGATGGTAAAACACACAAGTCTTGATGTTGAATAGAAATACGAATTTCATCAGTATTTTTATATTCAGAGATTGTGTATGGTTGATGAGAATGGATTTCATAATTTTTTATAGAATCGTCGAAGACGATCGGAGATTGAATATTTAGAATTTCGGCCATTGCAGCAGAAAATTAAGCAACACCACCACGGACGACTCTTAGACCTATTTTTTTGAGAAACTGAATGTTTCGTTGCGTTAACGCATTGACTGTTCGTTGACGACTGATGGGAGGTCTCCATATTGGTTCGTTTATATACTTCTTCGAGTTATAAATGATACCCATTATAAAGTTTTAATATGAATTCTAACCGTTATTTCTTCACCTTGAAAATTGATTAGATCTCCGTCTTGATCAATTATTCGAAGCTCTAAAAAATCTATGCTTTGTACAGTAATAGGAAGGTATATAACGTTTGCTGGCACTTCAATAATTTTAAAGCCAGGGTTTACTTTTGGAAAAAATTGATGAATAGTATGAACTCTTTGATCGTTTAGATATGAACCACCAACAATGTTACACTCAATTTTAACAGATTGAACTTTGAGTACGCTAACAGGTAAGTCAGATTCGTGTTCAATATTTTTATCGAGAATTTTCGATGAGAATCCTAACCAAGTGCCAATAGAGTCACTTTTTGTGAAGTCAATGGGTTCACTTGACTTAATAATACTTCGCAATGTATGATTATTTGGTTTTAAACTTAAGGTTATACCTTTTGGTGTAAGTTCTTTTAACAAAAGTGTTTCTATGTCAGTTATATCGTAAGCACCTGTGGGTATACTAACTACTGTATCACCTACGTAAAATTTATTTTTTTCCGAATCAATATTTGGAATAGAATGATACGTTAAGAATTCAACTAATCCAAGAACGTAATTTTTATTTGGAGATAATTCGATAGGTGGAAAATAACGAGATGCAAGAACTGAAGAGTTTCCACTCAAAATTAATGATAGTGTTTCATCCATGACAGTTGAAATAGGAATGAGATAATTTACTCCCATTTATTTCTTATATAGTTTCTGAAAGAAACTTTAAACATAAATGTCCGCAATTGTAGGAACCGAAATCTTGAAATTTATCGTAATTATACCTAACGTTTGATGTTCCAAGGTACAATAAAAGATCTATCGGAGGTTGTAAGTCTCCAAAGCTATCAAAATATTCAACCTCATCACCTTGTTTTTTATAAGCAACCCAGTGAGTTCCAGAGCCACTTGCAATATCAAGATTTATTACGGCAGATTCATTAATCCATGGCCCTGATTTTGGTAATTTATCTCTCATGAATACTCCTCTAAAATTCGGAATTTTAAATTTTTTAGCATATTTAATAATATCGACGTTTGTTAATGCCCTTTGCGGCATTTTGAAGATTTTTTTTTTTTTAAATTTTTATGTTTCAATCCTTTACCCAAAGGTCTCTTTTTTAAAAAATTTTTTTTTTTATTCATACCATAACCTGGTAATTGATGTTTAAGATATAAACCATAACCTTTTTTATAATTTTTCAAATACAATCCTTTTCCAAGGGCAATAGCTTCCATTGTTTTGTTATGTCTTTGCGATTCATCCAACTGTTTTTTAGCAGTATGGTAATCATTAACAGCTTTTGCTATACCAGCTGCTCCACCTGCAAGCGCACCAGTAGCACTCAAGCCAGCAAATAATGGAACAAGAAATCCTCCCATTCTGTTTTTGGGAACTGGAAGAACTTTAGGCATCTTAACCCTCGTTTTCCCTCCACCAGCTTTGACCGAGGTTCGTGCTTTTTTCAAAGCTGTACGAATCGCAGTTGCAGCTTTTTTATTTTTAAGCTTTGAAATGGAAGCAGCTTTTACTATTTTTTGGAAAGAAATTCCCATACCTAGTTTATTTTTCAGCTTCATGATGTTAGTCACAGCGTAAGCAGCTGATTTTTCACCAATACTAGCGTCTTTAGCTAAAACTCGTTGCCAAGCTTTATCCGCAAGAACGCGATCGGCTGTGTTTCGAAGTTCGATGTTATTACGATTTTGCGAATAAGATATGTCGTGTTCTTTACAAGCAGAGTCTAAAGGATTTATACCTTTATCCCCTCTAGCGAGACGTTTTTCTAAGTTTGTACCAGGACCGCAATACTGATATCCAGGTATATGAGCTTCGAATGGTAGTTTATTGATTAAATTATTTAGCAATCCGCTCCCATAAGTGATCATCACTCTTTAAAAGTCTGTGTTCGAATGAACTTAAAGGTATAAAAGCGTTCTATTTATACTTCGCTCGTCATTTGTTAATCAAATTTCATCAAGTCAACATGAATTTTAAGGAGCAGAATATCAAGTTGCCTATTGACAACTTTGATTCTGTAATGGAAAAAGAGAAGAGAGTCAAACGACACGGTAATTTACTTCCAGATAGTATACGCGCTGTTTTCTGCGGACCTTCAAATTGCGGAAAAACAAACGCTTTACTTTCTCTCATCACTGAACCAAATGGTGTTCGCTTTGAAAATATTTATCTCTATTCAAAATCTCTCAACCAACCAAAGTACTTGTATTTGAAAGAGCTGTTGCGCCCTCTGGATGGGATGCAATTTTTTTCTTTCAGTGAACATGAGGAAGTCGTTGCTCCGAACGATACGCTACCAAATTCAATGATGATCTTCGATGATATTGCCACAGAAAAGCAAGATAACGTCAGAGCTTTCTTCTGCATGGGCAGACACAAAAATGTCGATTGTTTTTACTTGTGTCAATCGTATGCTCGCATTCCCAAACATCTAGTTCGAGATAATGTTAACCTACTGGTTGTGTTTCGTCAAGATGAAGTAAATTTGAAACATATTTATGACGATCACGTAAACACTGACATGTCCTATAATCAGTTTAAAGATTTATGCTCAGCATGTTGGAATGATAACAAACATGGATTCTTGGTTATAATTAAAGATGATCCAATTGATAATGGTAGATATAGAAAGGGATTTGATTGTTTTGCTATAAATACAACGAATTTCTAGTATGTTTATTCATTTATCTTTTCATCATTGAAGTGCCAACATGATGGATTTTCAAAAACAGAAAGATATTCTTCATAAACTCGTTCAAGCGAGAGACTCGATCAAACGGAAGTATAAACTGATTAAATATAACAAAGCTAGTACAGAACAAGCTTTAAAAGAAACGTTTCAACCAATAGTTGAACCCCTTCAAAAAATTGCTACTGATATGGTTAAAAAGCCTTCGAATGAAAGTGATGCCGGTCTTTTACTTAAAACTGAAATTCAGACTCATAAATTCGATCAATCACAAAATTTACCTGAAAACCGAATATTGAATTTTAGTACACCTAAATTTAATCCTGGGCTATCGCAAGTGAAGCTTCCTTCATTTCATCATAGTACTCCCACAAAGAGTTCGCATAAGTTTGGTGACAGAGAACCAATGAATTTTTCCAAATCAGACTTTGATCAAACTATTTTTGAACATCCTGTTGAATCAAAATATACTCCTTTAACTAGTATTGATGATGAGTATATTCAACTCATCAAGAACAAAGACACTACAGTAGATCAAATTTATGGAGTACGAAGAAAAAAAGATAATGAATTTGAAATCGGTAATTTACCTATTACATTTTCGCAAGCTGAGATCACTGTTGGTAATAAAAAATATCCAAGAACAATTGGATTAACCGAGTTACTCATTCTTAAGCGTCCATCAAATTCTGTAAAAAAAGAAGATGAAACAATCTATAAGGAAATATTGGAAAAATCAAGAGCACATTTGACAAAAAATGGTGAATTAAGAGTTCACCCTAGCAGTTCTAAATTCAATGATGTAATCGCTCCTATGTTTAAATATAAAGGTAAAGGAGTTTTATCTCGCTTCAAACGGAATAACTTACCAAAATTCAAGATTGTTCAACGTAGGGCGTTAACAGACTATAAATACTGGGACGATCCTAATGAACTGGTAGATCGACTTCGTTTACTTTTCGCTGAAAGAGATGCTGGAAATAACAATCATGAGAACGAGATTTTAGCCATCATCGAAGAACTTAGAGAGGCTGGGTATATATATTAGATTTACATACAAAAATTTCAATCAGTTTCAAAATGAGTGTTGACGTGTTTGGTCGGTCTGACACAAAATCAGCAATAACAGCTCGTACTCGAGGACCTCCAGGAGTGGGTTATAAACTAACCCAGGATGGACAATATGATGTTAATAAAAAAAGACTCTGTAACCTCGCTGATCCGATAAATAATGATGATGCAGTCAGTCTGCATATCCTGAAAAAGCGAATGACTAACAGTCAAAGAAAAATCAAAGAAGATGTAACGAAAAATTTTGAGTCTTTGATTGAAAACCTTTTCCAGCAGCTGGATGAAAAAATCGTTGAATCAAGAAAAATTATTGTGGAAAAAATGAGTGAAAATTTAATATCTGGAAATGATTTGAAAGCTGAAATTGATAAGCTTTCACAAAAGTTTGATACTGATACTAATTTAACATTAACTATAGTGGATGATTTTAGAGATACTGTTTATAAACATATAGCTCAGATTCAAAATGACCTTCAGACCTTAATAAATAAAATTTCGTTATCGACAAATGACAGTATATAAAAGCAGTAACATTTTCATACAAATATCATTAACAATGGAGCGACGTAGAGTTGTAGAAGAACTTCATAAGCCTGCTCGACGAAACTATCAACGTCGGAAATTTGAAGTTCGTGGTCTTGATGAAACATGGCAAGCTGATCTTGTTGAAATGATACCTTATGCTAGAGATAACAAAGGTTTCAGGTACATGCTAACTATTGTAGATGTATTTTCAAAGTATGCATGGGCCGTTCCAGTGAAGCGTAAAAATGGACAAGACGTTACCGAAGCAATGGAATCGGTGTTGAAACAAAGCCGAGTACCTAAAAATCTTCATACCGATCAGGGTAAAGAATTTTATAATTCAAACTTTGAAACACTTATGAAGAAATATAATATTCATCTGTATTCAACATACTCGAATCTCAAAGCATCTATAGTAGAACGATTCAATCGTACGCTTAAGAATAAAATGTGGGTTCAATTCAGCTTAAATGGAAACTATAAATGGTTGGATATGTTACCTGGCTTGGTTAAGGATTACAATAATAGAAAACATCGAACAATTGGAATGAAGCCTGCAGATGTCAATAAGAAAAATGAAGTAGAAGTCTTAAAAAAGTTTTCACAACAATGTAAAACTAAAAAACAAAAACCAAAATTCAAAGTAGGTGATAAAGTTAGAGTGAGTAAAGTTAAACTCATTTTTGAGAAAGGTTATACACCAAACTGGTCAACTGAGATATTTACAATAGTTCGAGTAGCTCCTACCGATCCAGTAATCTACTCCCTTAAAGATTATCGAGATGAACCAATCGCAGGTGGTTTCTATGAATTTGAGTTACAAAAAGCAAAGTATCCAGATGTATATCTAATTGAAAAAGTTCTAAAAACTCGTGGTGATCAAATATATGTCAAATGGCTTGGATTTGATAGTTCTCACAATAGCTGGACCAACAAAGAAAATCTATAAATACCGATGCAATATAGTTTTGATTCATCATTCGACAATGGGGTCTTGTCAAAGTCGTACAGATAACAATAAACCTTCCTGCGAAGGAAAGGGGAAAAATACAGACAATAAAAAGAAGTTTTCAGCTCCTAAACAAGAAACCTTCAAGAGTTATATCGATCCACAGGAAAAAGGATTTGAAAATAAAGCTTATTAGCCATGAATCAAATAGAGAAAAAAAAAATCAAGAAAGTTCGTTTCGATGACAACGTGTGCATACATTCAATGTATGTTTGGTCTTTTGCTCACAAGATGGCGCGTCGAGGAAAATGGGAGCAAGCAGCACGTGACAGAGAAAGATTTCGTTTTCGAATATTACGAGTTGGAGAAATTCTTAATCCTGTTTTAGAAAAACACTTTTATTTGTATAAAAGAATTTTGAATGATTCTAATTCATAAAAATTTAATTAATTTGTAAAAAATAAAGTTGTTAATAAATATTTTTATTATATAAAATTATTAGTTATTATTTATTACTCCTTTTCAAATTATTTGTAGTAACATTTTATAAAGTTAATTTTTTTTTTTTTAATTTTAATTAAACAAAGTCATTATTATTATTTTTTTTTTTTTAATTTACATTTACTACTACTTCTATTTCTTTTTTTTTTATATTTCAAAGTTTTTATTTATTAGCATTATTATTATTATTATTTTTTTTTTTGGAAAAGAAGGTCAATGAATAAAAACAAAGAAAGATTCATTTAATCGTTTATTTTGAAATAACCACCTAAAATTACATTCTATAATCACAGATCGAGTTTTTTTTTTTTTCTTATACAATTTCAAATTCTATTTTATTTCCACCACGTGGAATAATGACAAGTTTGAGCTTGTTTGCAGCATCTTCGAGGGAATGAAAATGCTGTTCCTCTTTGAGTAGATAATTACTCATCCTGGTTGGGAGAAATATGTGGCCATTGTTATCTAAATGAGCTATAATCTTTTGACCATATTTTGTGTTGACGATTCTGAATCTAGTGACAAGATTGTGTTGATCAACGGTTAGGCTGCTAATTGGCGTTGCAGCTTGAAATCTTGAGGCTGGGTTACCAATCTGGTTCAAGCTTGTAAGATCCATCTGAAACAAAAATAGAAACCAAAAAGGTAAGTTTTATGTAAATAATTTAAAAAATGTAAACAATAAAATCTGTATAGGGTTATACCTTTGACTCTTTTAGCAGATAGTTCGTCTTCAACGGTGAGATGTCTCTTAAGGTGCTCTCGCTCAAGCTGATCTGACTGAATGAGTTCTTCGGGCTGCAGCTCCTCATTAAGAAGCTCACCCCCCTCCACTTCGGCTTTCACTTCGACTGTTTCGTCGTCGTCGTTTGTTTCAACCAGCTCCTCCTCCTCCTCAGGAATAGCGTAGTGTCCCCAAGGCAGGGTATCGGTACTTCCTGGGATTAGGTATCGCTTCTCGTCGTAAGGGCTTAAAGCGACCTTGGAACCTCTCTCGGTTTTGACAACATGAGCTTTAGACCTTATATTACACTGAAACACCCTCTTTACTTGTTTTTCAAACAGGCATTTTCTAAAGTCCTCAGGTGTAATGACGGTCTTGAGAACGCAACCCTTTACACCCTTAGCTTTCATGATGGGTTTTTGTTGCCCTTGTACTTCGATGTTATAGAGCTTACTCCTAATCCCAATGAACTCAAGCATGACCTTTCCAGAGCATTCGTCTTTCATGATCCCTAGAACTTTTTTGTTTACCTGGGGTATACCAAATGGATTATCCTCGGCATAGTCGGAAGTATCGAATTCGGATAAGTTGTTTTTGATGACTTTGTAGATGTCGACGTTCGTGATTTCATAGATGAGGCTGTCGGTATCTGTATAGAGAAGCTTAGACGCCTCCCTGACTGTTTTTTTCATGAATCCGTAGTGGAAATCATAGACCTTGGTTTTGGATAGGTCTAGAACTGCAAGGCCAATGTATATAGGTTTCATAATGCTGACTTCGAGGGGTTTCATTTGTATTGCCACCAAGTCCTCGTCTAAAATGATACAATTTTTGAAGTATGGACTGGCGATCAGGGCTTCAGCTCCATAGCGTCCATCCCAATGATTTACCAATCGTATATCAGACCTATTCCGCTGGTTTTCCAGCGTTTTTCCATAGACGCTGTTAATCATGAGCTTGAAGTAGTTCTTCTCGAACTCGTTGGTAGCTTGCATCCTCTTCAAGGTGTTGTACTCCACGTACGGAGCAAGCCAAGCCTTTTGCTGAAAGCGTAGAGCCTTGTGAATCTTTGTCAGCTTTAATCCATTATTTAGAGCTTGTTTTAAAGCTCTATAATGGATAACGTAATTCGTCTTGTCGGTTAGTCTAGTCATCAACCTCTCTTGTTTGGAGTTTGGTGCAGAGGCATGCTCAGGGCATAAAGGCAGATCTTTATGTTCATCGTGTAAGCTCTCTGGATAGGCGAGGTCAACCTCGAGAAAGTATCCATAAGGATCGTCATCATCAACCTCCAGGACGTTGATTTCCTCAGGACTTGAAACCCACTCGAATCCTACATACGGAAGCGACTGTGTCATAGCCCAACCTAAAAAATAAAAAAAACCTTAATACTGATGTTAATAAAAATGTTAATCGTGGTAAATATCAAGCTAAAACTACCGTGGAGATTATTTATGTCTAGGTACACGAGGTACTTATCATCTTCCTCTGGGTCATAACCATCACCCATGTATTCGTTATTGGCCTTGGCATATCTATTGGAACACTGACTGACTCCTCCGCGTATCCCTGTAATGAAATCAACTCGTAAGTTTTGTTTTTTTAATAAAAAGTAACCTTGACTTACCCTTTTCCACGAACATGAGCATGTCGATGTCGGTGAGAAGCTCCAACTCAACCTCAGTGGTTTTTAGCATCGCATCCCACGTCAGCCCTGGCGTTGTGTAATAATGAGCGGGGTCTAGCCCATATGCATTTCTACACGTTGATCTGAAATTCTCAAAGACCTCCGCCAAAAGTAGTACATCTGTTTTCAGATAGAGATCAGAGTATGTTCCGAGAGTTCCACCACTATTGAAAGTACTCCAAACTTTCTGGGCGTGGGCGTAGGCCGAATCATCGATTCCACTGTCAGTCAACTTGCTGAAAAACTCATCCTGCGTTGGCAATTGTTCAACTTTCAACTGTTTGTGCCTTTGACATACTTGGTGAAGGAGATGTACCTTTCGTTGTTTTGCGCGATCAAACTAACCCTGCCCTTAAGGTTCTTGGCAGACGCTATCTCCTTGATGATAAAATGAGAGTCATAACCTGTAAGGTTGTGAAATGTCACGGGAACATATCTAGCGTTTTTATAGTTTACGTTGCAAATTTGATGCGCAGCGCCGCGGTAGCTATAAAAATAAGCGTAAAAAAAATTTTAAAAAAAGTTTTAAAAAGTTAAAAAAGTTAAATTTCATGAAAAATTACTTACACTGAAGTAAAGTTACAGTGATCGCGAACTTTAATGTCACCAGGAGCAAAGAGCTTTCGACAGATGTGACATCTTTTGGCATTTTCAAAAGCCCATTTGTCCTTGGCTGTAAACTTCATGTCCTCGTTGGTGGACACGATTCTTTGAATTTCCGGTGTAAGTTCTGCAAGCTGCCTGATGAACCACTGAGCTGGTGACTCTTGATCTTCATTTTCTTGCCGATAGCTTCGATAACCAGTTAGCTCATCGCTAAAGCTGTTTTTGAGGTAAAACCCTATGCTGTAAGCTTCATGCTGCTGCTGAAAGCTTTGAGTTTTACCTTCAGGAGCTTTAGAATCTAAGGGCTTTAATAAACATTCAAAGTCCGCATAAATAATGAAAGGAACTTGTTCTTTGTGATTAAAATTCTTGAAAGAAAGTTTCTTGTTTTTTTCTGTAGGCAATGTTATCTTACATTTATTTGTTACAGAACAAATTTTTTCATGGTTATCTAGTTTTTCTTGTGACCAGAAGAAATGTAAACAGATATCACAAATATAAACCTTATTCTGTCTATTCGAATACTGTTTTCGAACGAGCCTGCTTAGATTCTTTATCCACACATAGTGATGTTTTGGTGGGATGTTTATCTCATCATCATCTATGAGCTGATCATCATCTTCATCTACATAGTATGATTCTTCATGAATGTAAAGCAAATGAATATGCTTATCTTTCTTCACAGAAGTGAGATAGCAAGGATAAACATCAAATTTACCATCTTTCTTTTTCAGGGTATAGAGGTTAATCGAGATATTCTCGTTATTTTTTTCAAAAATCTCAATTTGTTTGGGTGGTGTTGGAAAGGTTAATCCTTCGAAACTTATCTCACCTAAAGCTTCATCTCTTTTGTATTGAGCAACACGGAATGGATTGTTTGTCTTTGAATACAAAGCAGACAGTACCGCCCATTTGAAGCACTCTTCATCCATATTTTGAACATTGATATAAGCATGCTTGTTTTGTATTGACTTGGGAAGCTCAATGTACGAGCTCCCCCTCATCGGCTGGTGTTTGTTTATGTTGATCGTGAGGCTGAGGATTTTACGAAGAGACCATCCTGAGTCACGAGCTTGAAAATCTTCCACCTCTCGCAGCAGCGGTTGACAGATCTTGTCTTCGAAGAAGCGTTCCAGATTCGTCAAGCCGTAGATGACGTCATTCTCAGTCGAGAAGTACTTGACCTCCAAATTTGAAGAATCGCTCTTCTGGTGGATAAACTCAGCCGACAACATCGCGTTGGACTTGATTGAATTGAACTCTCGCAGAGATTCTTTGATTTTCTTTTCAAAGTGTCCATATGAGTCATTTAAAAACGAGCTAAGATCCTTATGCTCGAGGTTGCTAATGACTCCTGAAATAAAAATTATAAGTAAAAGAACTGCATGGTGAATTGAGATTATAATTAAATAGCAATCCTTACCTGACTTGATTCTACAGTCAAAAGCAGAGTCAAAATCATCGTATTTGACTTTATCTTTTAATTCCGAAGCCTGAAGATCACCACCTACTTTCAACGCATTCTCGAACTTATGCTTGATAAAGATGAATTTTGTTATGAACGTCTCGCATTTCTTTTTCTCATTTCTAGGAAGCTTGGGCATTGATTCCACTAAGAAATCAATCTCATCATTTATCATTCCAATCCATTTCTCTAAGTCATCAACGTCTTCAACGTTACCAATCAACGCGAACAAACCATCCGCGGCTTCCTGGACACCATCCAATAAGTTTGAAACTTGATTATGTTCACCGTCTTCCATTTTATCTAAAATTAGTTTTTTGACTAAAATTAGTATTATTATTTTTAATATTATTTCATTTTTTGACTAATTATTCTAAAATTAGTTTTCAAAACTACAAGCAATCTTGAAAACGTTGTATATAAAAAAAATATTTAAGCTAGTTCAATTTTTTTTTTTTTTTCACCGAACCCTATGCATGTTATTCAACGACATTGCAGCCACTTTATTCAAAGATTCGGATTGTCATCAAGGAGTTTATCAAGTCTTTATAATGCTGCGAATAGGAACTGTGCCACGCGAGCTAGACAAGATGTACCGAGATGATATCACTTCTGCAGAACGACTTACGAATATGCAAGAGGATTAAAGGTAACATTGAAACTAACTCGAGATATTAGGAGTGAAGTCTTTGGAAGTGAGAACAGGACTGAGACTTGAACATACATCTCAATCCTTTTTATGTTCCATTGAGAGTAAAACAATAGAAGGTATACTTACCTGTTACTAAAAATAATGAGGATCAGGTTCTAATTAGCTAGCGTGATAGTTACTGGTAGACAGTTGAGTCTTCAGAGATTGCAGTAAAATTGAAACGGGAGCACGCAAAGCATACCCGTTTTATACACTGGCTGAGAAGGAGAGGGGTAAAACAAAAGAATTACATACTTACCTAATCTATTTCAGCTTCAGAATAATCTAACTTAATTTTATTTTACTACTTGAGTCTTCAGAGGTTGCAGTAAAACTGTGGTTTCAACACGCAAGATTCACTCAATTTATACACTAGTTGAGAGGTAGAGGAGGTAAAACAAGTGAGCTTGATTTGGAGAGTGCGGTAAAAAAAAAAAAAAAAAAAATGAAGGGATGTGCTTACCTAGAAACAAATGAACTCGATTGGGTATAAATTGAGCATTGGATTCACGGAGCCATCAGTTTTGTTGAGTTCATCGAGCAGTGCAGATCGAAATGGAACTGGTACTAGATATTCAAGGCTTTATGAGGTCAAAAAATGACTTCATAGCGAAGGAGGTAGCCATTTTGGGGGTCGAGGAGTCCTTCATGCCACTGGTCTTCACCTTCAAGCCACCCGTACCCTGGTCAAAGTTAGCTGCCGACGAACAGTGCACCTCGCGTTGGTTGGAGCGCAATTTTCACGGCATCCCCTGGAGTTCCGGAAAAATCCAGTACGAACAACTCCCAGAGATTTTGGTAAAATACTTGAAAAACGTCAAGAAAATCTACGTCAAAGGAGTGCAAAAGAAAAATTTTCTGCAAAAACATGTACCTAACGTGTAAGTATTATTATTATTATTAATGATTTTTTCTTCTTTTTGTTTAGTTTCACCGTTGACTTAGAGAACCTTGGCTGTCCAGCGCTGCAAAAGCTATCGTGCGAGGAGGAGGTGCTCTGTACAAATCACGAGATGAATACCTACCGTAGCTATACTTGCGCCGCAAAGAACGTTATCGATCTGAGATCCTGGATAGCCGAAAACCTTGAAACAAAAGGTTACGACGAGGGTGATTGCGGATGCGACCATTCATTTGTTTTTTCAAGACCATTTTCTTTTTTATAATAATAAATTTTTTTAAATATGCTTTTTTAAATGTATTTTCATAAACAATGTCTCAAATAAATTTTAAAATTATAAAAATAATTTTGATTTTATTTTCATTCCATTTCATATCTATTATATATATATATATATATATAAGTTAAATAATAATTCACTCTTTTATATCAAAATTATTATCATTATCATTATCATTATTATTATTATTATTATTAAGACGATTTTTACTCCTAAATCGAGTCCCTTAAGCCAATTCTCAATCAAAAATGTGATGATAAGCTTCACTTTTCCATTCACAAAAAAATGTTATCATAGATAACATTATATACATAAGCTATCCAAAAAGAAGTATCTACGATCTTAATAATAATTTTTTTTTTTTTTCGATTAATTAATTTTTTTTTTTCAATTTGATTTACACTGAAAATTAAATTTAAATACAATTATTCATATTGTGAGTTTTTTTTTTCATGAAAATAGCAAAAAAAAAGAAAGTTTACAAAAAATAATTTTTTACGCAAAAAGATTTTCAAAGTTTCAAAAACTTATATTACAAAAAAACTTTTTTTTATAAACGAAAAAAATCTTTCAAACAGAATGATTATATATTTAAATTTAATTAACAGTGTATCTAATACTGAAAAACAAAAAAATTTAATTTATATGTTATTTATTATTTTTTTTTTTAAACAATCAATTGAATTTTAAGGTGGTTTTCTACCAAATGCATGACAATAGAGAATGAGCTCGAATTTTCTGGAGGTGTTTATTAGATATTAATAAACATTTCTACGAAGTCTGATCAAAATTGACCATATAATTTAAAAGTTACAGCAAGTTAAAGATTGAATTTTTTTTTTTTTTTCATTACGCGTATGGCCGCTACGCTGAAAAAGTGTACTAAATTATTGATATTTGTTTTCTTACAATAGAGATCCTTTAGAAAAACCACATACATATAGTTTCACTATCAAAGAATTCATTTCTCGAAACTGCAAAAATTGACCTTTTGCAAATTTTACAATAATTTTACAAAATAATTTTCACGTGAATAACCTCCAAAACTGCGCTATTCAAAGGTGAGGTTAAACGTTTTAAAAAATGTTTTGTTGTGATTGTCAATGTTTTTTTTTTTTGGTAGAAAATAATTTCAGATACCATAAAAAGTTAAAAAAATAAATTTTAATAATCAATTGTTAGTAATTTGGTATAATAATTTTTTTTTAGTCTTTAATTTGACTAGCTCTGGTAGAAAACCACCTTAAGTTAAAAAAAAAAATAAAAATCTTTTTTTTTTTTTTGGAAGTGTTATCATAAATAAAATGAAAATAGATTTTTTTTAGAAGCACAATTTTTTTTTATTTATTCAAAATTAAGTATTTATTACTACTATGTTATAAATTACAGTTAGGAAAAGCCTAGAACTAATCATTTCTTTCTTATGTTTAAGAAAAATAATTTTTCGCGTGCGTGTATGCGTTTATGTGGATAGTGTACGTGTGTGTGTTTATGTGGATAGTGTACGCGCGCGCGCGCGCGCGTGTGTGTGTGTGTGTGTGTGCGTGCGTGTGTGTGTGCGCGCGCGCGCGCGCGTGTGTGTGTGTGTGTGTGTTTACAATATTGATTAAAATTAATGATTAAAAATATTAATATTAATATTGAAACTTATTAAAAAGTAAAAAAAAACTTATATAAAAGTAGAAAAAAACTTATATAAAAGTACAAAAACTTATAAGCATTTTTTTTTTAACATGTCATGAAAAATTATCAAAAAAAATATATTAAGTTGGTAGTAAAATAGTTGGGTGTATAAATATATTATTTTTCATTTTCTTTATCTTTCCTTTCCTTGGACTTTTTTTTGTCTTTTTCTTTTGTTTCCTTCCTCCTCTTCTTCTTTTGTTTTTTTTTCATTACTCTTATCATCATCTTTCTTCCTTTTATTCGATAGATCTTTACGTTCTTGATTATCTTTCAGTGCTGACTGGTGCACTGGGTGGGCAACTTGCGAAGATTGAGCGGTTGGTGCAGCGCGTACTCTCTGGGGCTGAGGGGTCGGTTGGGTTGACTGCGTGACGGGTTGATGTGGTGGCTGGGTTGACTGCGTGACCGGTTGATGTGGTGGCTGGGTTGACTGCGTGACTGGTTGATGGGGTTGCTGGGTTGACTGCGTAACCGGTTGATGTGGTGGCTGGGTTGACTGCGTGACAGATTGATGTGGTGGCTGAGTTGAGTTCAAAGTTTCTAAGTCAATACCAAATAAGTTTGAAAAATCGACATCATTCAACTAAAAAAAAAACATTAGTTTATAAACAATAAATTTTTAATTTAATTTTATTTTTTTATTAATTTTTTTTTTCAATTAAAACAATTTTGAACTTACAATACTTTCCAAGTCAAGTTCTGCTTGAGGTTCCGGTGTTGATTTTAGAACTGGCTTAACTATGGCTAGTTGTGAGTTGGTGTTCATTTGCTGTTGTTGTGTTAAGTGAGATGAAGTTGCGTTCCTAATATTTTTGATCTCTTTTCCACTCAACTAAAACAAAAAAAATTTTTATTTATTAATCATAAAGCTAAAAGGCAAAAACAAATTAAATAAAGTATTAATCAAAAAAAATAATAAAACAATCAAACAAATTAAAAATTAAAAGTTAACAATCAAATAAAAAAATTATGAATGAAAAATAAATAATAAAGCTTTCACATATTGTGAAAAACAAAAAACTAAAAAAGTATTTTATAAATAAAAAAAGCAAGAAAAAAAATTGATAATCAATTTAAAAAAATTATAAATAAATATAGACTAACATTTGCTAGGATTGTTTCAGTCGGTGAAGAATTGTCATTTTTTGATTTTTTTTTAACTTGATCGGCGTCGGTCTTTGCTTTTCCTGGAACCTTAGGAATCTTGAATGAGAGCTAAAAAAGAAAAATAATAATCATAATAAATCATTACTAAAAAAATTAATAAAATAAAATAAAAAAAACTATACCAATTTTTTTCCGGTCTCTTCATAGAATTGAGCTGCTGCTCCTTTACTTTCATTTTTAACTATAAAAAAAAAAGAAATGGTAAGTTGAATTTTTTTATTTAAAGAAATTTTCATTTAAAATAAAAACTTTATAACGAACCATTCGATGAACTTGCAACTTCATCTTCGTCGTCTTTTATTTCAATTATTTCTTCTATTTTGTTTTTGCTATCTTTCGTCTTTTGATAATCACGCTTTCTTTTTTCTTTCGTGGCTTCCATTTGTCTTTGTTTTTTCTTTTTTTCATCAACCAAAATTTGAATTATTTCATGCATGACGTTGATTTTCGAGGCCATTTTATTCATAAGGTTTTCCATTCTAACGATTGCTTCATTGTGGCAGCAACTACAATCATCAGACGAGGAACTCGAAGACGAGGAACTAGAAAAAGAACTGGAACTAGAAGATGACCTTGACTGCGCCATTGCTGTAGATTAAAATAAGAGTTTTTATTTTAATTATTTTTTAAATAAATTGTATTTTTTTTATTATTTTTTTTTTTAAAAGATACATAGACACATACACACGCCCACTCACCCGCGATCGTACTCCTTCGCGTACACCATCTCCACGACACAATAAAAAAAAAAAAAAAAAAAAAAACACCCGCGCACGACACCTGGACAAACATCATCCTCTCGGCATTCTTCAAAAACTTACCCGCTGCAAATTGCTGCAGGACCACTCCTGTTAACTCCTGGACGAAACACTGCTTCTGCTGCTGCTGCTACTGCACTCTGCCACTGGTGCGATAAAACTGAAAAAATTTTAGAAGTTACGATTGATTATATGATTTAAAACAACTGAAAATCGAAAAAACAAGAGAGTCAAAAAGTTCTAGATTTGACTTTCTTTTGTTTTTTTCAATTATTTTAAAGTATATAATTTAATCGTAATTTCTAAAACTTTTCAACATAAAACTTGTAAAATTTTATTTTACAAGCACACACACACACACTCACCCGCGATCGTACTCCTTCGCGTGCACTTTTTTCTTACACATACTCGTAAAACACAAACAACAAACAAAACACACCGGTAATTAATAAAAACAAAACAAAAAAAAAAAACTTACCTCTTTTTACTCATTTTTATTTTCACCGTGCACTCTTCACTATACACAAAACACGCGGGCAGCGCGATATCGAGCACGGTGCGGGACTTGGAAAAAAACGCGTTTCGGCTGCGTTACTCGATGCCGCGCGACACTTAGAAAAAGCACGCGGGCCGCGCGGTTTCGAGCACGGTGCGGGACTTGGAAAAAAACGCGTTTCGGCTGCGTTACTCGATGCCGCGCACATTTTCAATTTTTTTTTTTTTTAATTATATTTTATTTAGAGGGAAGTGTTTTAGAATTAGATGTTTTTTTAGGAACTGTTTTACTAGAGGGAGGTGTTTTACTCTAGGATGTTTTATAAAGAGATGTTTTACTAGAGGGGGGAGGGGGGGGGGTTGTTTTTGTTTGTTCCAGAGGAGGTGTTCCATAGGGTGAATTATTTTTGTTTTTGTTTTTGTTTTACAGGGGGGTGGGCCAAAACCAACATTGTTTATCTACTAGCAGCAGCTTATTTTGTTACCAACGCTATGAAGTTGAAAAGTAAATTAGGGATGGGTCTCAAAGTAAAATCTAAGAAAATGACTCCACTGAGTTCTATTATAAAAGTTGCATCAAAATCAGTAGCTCCTAATAATACCCCGAAAAGTATTATAAATGCAGCTCTTCAAGCATCTGAATTAGCAGTTAAAAAAGCTGGTGGAAAAAGTAAAATAAAAGTTCCTCGAGTATTACCGATGACATCGAAAATTGGGGGATTTCTACCTTTGGTTCCCCTATTTGCCGGCTTGAGCGCTACGGGTGCATTGGCAGGGAGTGCAGCTGGAATTTATAAGGCTATTAACGATGTAAAGTCAGCTAAACAAGATTTGGAAGAGAAAAAAAGACATAATAAATCTATGGAAGCTATAGCTGCAGGTAAAGGACTTTATCTTGGACGTCATAAACAAGGATTTGGTCTATACTTAAAAAAAAAAAGGCAAAGGAGTCTACTTGAGGAAAAGAGGCAAAGGGGTTTACTTAAGAAAAAGAGGAAAGGGGGTGTACTTGAGAAAAAGAGGCAAGGGAGTGTATTTGAGAAAAAGAGGCAGGGTCTAAAAAAGCTCGAAATAACTTTACCAAATCGTCAGTTGACAAACTTTGACTTATTAAAGTATGCTCAAAAGCTTAAAATTCCACATTTTAGAGGAGTTTTTATGAAAAACATATTACCATATTCTGGACCTAATTATCGAGAATCCGCCATCGTAAACCTAGATGATGAAAGTGGGCCCGGAACTCATTGGGTTGCTTATCGAAAAAATGGTAACGATGTAGTTTACTTTGATAGTTTTGGTGATCTCAAACCTCCGCTCGAATTAATGCTTTACTTGAATGTCAACAGTGTGAAATACAATACAGAAAAATTTCAAGACTACAATTCTTATAACTGTGGTCATCTGTGTTTACAATTCCTTAATGGAAGCTTAGGTATATAAGCAATCTCTTTCATAAATTATGCTCAGTTTAGGGTGAGTCGTGATGGAATCATTTACTCTTACCCTATCAGCCAATTCTTCAGTTCTTGAAGCTCAGTATTATCTACATTCAATTCAATACCTAATATTGACATTGGATGCAATAAATTTTATGTTGGCGATCGAGTTATCACCTTCGATACAGGAAATTACGAATTGGTTGATATTGAAAAAATTCTTCAAGAAAAAAACATTAAAATATTGATTAAACCTAACGATAATACTTTCCACACTGAAATTGAATGTACTGAAATAGTTAACTTCACACCTGTTGACTCGATTGGAAAACTTTTAGGATTTAGTAGACGCAAACTTGAAGCAAACTTGAAACATATTTCTGGTAATCATATTAATATCCTTAAAAACAATTCATTGAGAGTGGAGTGCAACATCACTGCTGGAGCTTACATAAATAATAAACTAGTTCATACTATTCACGAATTTTATCCTACAGTTGAACCTGGGTTTAAAATAATTGAGGTACCTTCACAAGTTATATACCTACCTGTGAATGTAGAGTGCATTGAAAATCTGCAGTTGCGCATTGTTGACCAAGACGGAGAGTTGGTAAATTTTCAAAAGGAAGTTATTACAATAAGATTACACATTAAATCCTCATAATGGGTGTTGTATTTTATGGAAAAGGAGTTCAAAGAAACTATAAAACTCAAACATCATGCAGTTCTTCAATCAGTCATCGTCGAGCACCCAAAGCGCTAACACGGCAGAACATCCAGTTTCTCAAAAGTCTAGGACTAAGAATCGTTCGTGGTGGAAAATAACTTGCAATTTCTTTTGTTGCTACAAAAATGGAAGATATTCTAGAAATTCAAGCTCCCATCAGTTCGATGATAGTATCTCAAATTATGAGTTACATGCTCATCAACCGTATACCGGGTCTAATTTCAATCATAGTGATGAAATTCGTATCGCTATCCAGTATCAGGACTTGGCTGTTTTACCATCGCGTAGTTATCTACATGTGACCGGTCAATTAAGAAAGTCAGATGGTACAAAAGCAGCGACTACTCATTTCGTTAGCAACGGTGTATGTCATTTATTTGAAGATATTAGATATGAGCTCAATGCAATAGAAATTGATCGTATAAAGAATGTAGGAATAGCTAGCACTTTAAAGGCTCTTATATCTTTAGACTATGGTGCACAAACTGAGAACCATGGGTGGTATACCGAGGGAACCTTAATGCTTGATTCTGAAGGTCGATTTGATGTATGTATCCCTTTGAAACATCTCTTTGGTTTAGCAGAGGATTACAATAAAATCATAGTCAATGCAAAACATGAATTGATCATTCGAAGATCAAACACTGATTATAATGCTGTTTATCAAACAAACACAGGGACGCCTGAAGCTCCTGTATACGAAGATATCAAGATAAACATTTCTAAAATCGAATGGTTGATGCCTTATGTAACTCTTTCGGATGCATACAAAATAAACTTGCTCAACTATCTTCAAAAAGGTAAATCAGTTGCTATGAGTTTTCGAAGTTGGGAACTCCATGAATTGCCTCTAGTGCCAACAACCACTAAAAATAATTGGCTAGTAAAAACATCTAATCAGTTGGAGAAACCTCGTTTCATGATAATAGGCTTTCAAACTAATAGAAAAAATAGTAGAAAACTCAGTCTAAATGTATACGATCATTGTAATATCAATAACTTGAGAGTTTTCTTAAACTCGCAATATTATCCGTATAATAACTTTAACGCTGATTTCACTAAAAATCAAGTTTCCATACTTTATGAGAATTATCTAAATTTTTATGAATCCTTTTACAATGTAAGGAGTGAACAACGAACGCCAATGCTAACTAGAGAGAGGTTTGTAAAAGAAGCGTCTCTATTCGTCATAGATTGTTCAAAACAAAATGAATCGTTAAAAAATGCTCCAGTAGATGTGAGAATTGAGTTTGAATCATCAGAGAATATACCTGCGAATACTGTGGCGTACTGCTTAATTATTCATGATCGTATAGTAGAGTATAATCCTATGAATGGAGATGTTAAAAAAATAGTTTAAGATAAAAAAATGTATTGGAAATTACTGGAATAAATTTTTTTTAGAATAAAAAATTAATGTTATCTTACTTCTCAAACCTTCCCCTCAATAATTTAAAAAATAAATTTTTATTCTTAATTTTTTATAATTTTTTATAATTGTTTATTCTTAATTTTTAAATAATTGTTTATTATATGGGACTCCAGCTAGGCTCCTTCAAAATCCGTGGGACCCCGGCTAGGCTCCTTCAAAATCTATGGGACCCGTGCAACTTGAAAATCCATGGGACCCGTGCACCTCGAAAATCCATGGGACCCCCCCCCCCCCCCATAGAGTACCTACTAAGAAAATTACTTTGTTTTTTGAATAATTTTGTTTGAACGATTAAAAAAAAACCCTTTGATAAGACCATCCAATTTAGACATAACAAATATCTTTTAAATTAAATAGTTTTTGAGTTGATTAGTACTTTGTAGCTCCTCCTTTGGCATTGTAGCAAGCTTTCACTCTTCTAACCATCGAATCTGCAAGCTTCTGACAGTAACTTGGGCTTAAACTTTGCCCGGCTGCAGCAATCTCCAGTTTTAAATCTTCTATATTTCTCAACTCTTTATCCTTGATCATTCTTTCGATCTGATCCCAAGCGTTTTCGATAATCTTAGCCACATTACTAACTTTACTAATTTCAATTACTTCAAATACCGTACTTAATCCTCAACTCATCTGTTACTCACTCTACCAACAAACCCTACTCATTTTATTCATTCTGGACCTGACTCATCTTAGATCTCTAGCTTTAAGTGCCGACCCTGAAAACTACTCTAGTAATTAGCGAAATAGTAAAAATATCACGATTATTTTCAAATTTGGCAATCTCATACAAACAAGCCTCGATTTTCTTCAAAATTTTTTTACAGATTCTTAATTAGATGAGCTTACTTCCTTTATAGTAACAGCTCGCGAAATTGCGTTTAAACCCATTTATGATTTTGTAGGGGTAGGGTTCGATTTAAAATGATAAACGGCTTTGTTCAGCACCTTCTCATGACAACAAAAAGTATTTAATAAAAATTTGAATGACATAATTAGAAAGCTGAGCTCAGGACCTTTTGAATGATGTATGATTTTATATGAAAATTCTTGTTAGAGCCGTAGTTATAATTTTAATATCTGATCTACCAGCCCACAACCATCATTCATCTTATCCAACCCGATCTACTACTCTCACCCATACATAACAACCCTACTAACTATACTTACTTTTCATCTTCAACTACCTGACCTAGTTTCATCCACATTACTGACCTCACTAATTTAATTTACTTCAAATACCGTATTCTATCCCCCAAACTTATCTCACCCAATCTACCAACAAATCCTACTCACCTTATTCATTAAATCAGTCACTAACTTTCAAGTTTTGTTGAAGTACTTTAAATTTTGAAAAAGCTCTATAAATATTTTTAAGTGCAATAAGAAACCCTCCCACCCTTCTCCCCCAAAACCTCCGCCTAACGAATCTCATCTACCTTACCAACCTGAACCTACTTAAATGATTAGCTCTCACTAAACTAACATATTTCGCTCAGCTCGCTTGGGATTGCGCAAATCTGCCCGAATTTACGTGTCCCTTGATGACCTTAAAAAATTTTTCGTACTGCATAAATTTTAATTCCTGATGAATTTTTATTCTGGGCTACTTTTTGATTTTTGAAATCATAGGTGTGTTGTTTCTTTATCGCGACTGTGGCTGAATCTAGAATTGATCTAATACATGGACGCGTTGTATTTTTGAATGTCATTGGATCCAGTATTGCTTGAACACATTTATGTGTTGTTTCTTTGACGCAAGTATGGTTGGTTATAGTATTGATCCAATACTTCGATGCGTTGTTTTCTCAACAAGAATGTGAAAGGATCTTGTATTTATTTAACACATCAGCGAGATGTTAGCATCTTCATCGATGGGTTTTGTTTTTTTGTAACCGTTCACAACTTCCAGTGGTCGTTACATACTTGGCACAATACACATATTCGTCGAAGGGCGCAACTTTTCCCAGTGCCTAAACGACCAGCGTTAATTTGCGATATCCGAATCTTGTCATCCAACAACCTTACTAATAATGGTATATAGTACAGTACCGATAATATTTTTGAAGGGAAAAATTAATGAGCAGTAACTAACTACGGGAGTTTGTTGATTATATGATTCTATATGAGGGAAAAATTATTTCAAGAAATTCAGTTTGGAAATCGAAGGAGGGGGTGGGTTTTTAGGGGTGAAAAGTGGTTTTTTGCATTTTCTGAGAAAACTACACGTTTTATCAAAAAAGTTGGAACGCAAAAGTTGTAGATAATCAAAAAACCAACAACTTTTGTTCTAACACTTTTTTTACATAACCTCAAAATTTCTGTGAAAAATGCAAAAAACCACTTTTTTCGTTTTTGATTTTTCCTGATCGCTAAAATTAATTAAATTAAACAATATTTGGTGGAAGTTTAGCATTTTATGTGCAAAATATGTGGTTTTTTTTTTTTTTTAAATTTTGAGCGGTTTCGGAGAAATCGTCAAAAAACGTGAAAAATTTTTTGTGTTCATATGTGCGTGGGCTTTAAAATAATGCTTCTGGAAAATTCTGCTTGGGCTCATTTTTTTCTTTGAATTTTATATTTTTTGAAAAAAAAAAAGTAATAGTGTTACTAGAGAAAAACATCCGGAAAAATGCGAAAAACTGAAAACAACAATTTTTTTTACACAATTTTTATACTATTTGTTATAAATAATGTATTGTTTGTCAATTTTTATTGCTGAAAGTCATGTTTATGGAAACATATACTTTTCTATGTACTAGTGCTTTATTGTCGAATATGTCCAATCATGAAAAGTGTCGAAAATGACTAAGAAAACATTGAAAGTTAAAGAACTGAAATTTGTTAAGTCGAGGTTTTTTTTTCTGAGATTCAATTTTGATTTAATAAAAATATTTTAATTAATATTTTCCGGTATTTTGTGCATAAATTTTCTAAAATGTGTAAGTACATTGTGCTAATACATTTATGTAGTATGAAAATCATGATACGGGACATGTTTCCGATATAAATATTGCAATAATTTTTTAAAATAAAGGTTATTAATACAAATAAATTATTGAATAATGACACAAAGACTTTGGTTGCTAAAAAAATAAATTTTTATTTCTTACATTTTGTACAAATTGAACGCTGATATTAACCTACAATTGAGTTTATACAGATATATTACACTTTTCTTCTTTTTACTTGAGTCGGACCTGCGTCTTCTTCATCTTCTGAATCTTGTCCTGTTTCTCCTTCACTTTTTTCCTCTTTTTCTTTGTCTTCTTCTTCTTCTTCTACTTCTTCCTCTTCTTCTTCCTCTTCTTCTTCCGCTTCCTCTTCCTCTTCTTCTTCCTATACGCATGTTACTTAATCGTATGAATCGTGAATATCGAAAGGATCGAAAGAATCATTGAAATCTGGTATCGTTTGATCTTCTTCTTCAAAATTTTTACAGCAGTCAGAATCACATTTTGTACATAAATTAGTACATTTTAATCCATGCTTTCGACATCCACATCTTTGTTTATCACAACCAGTTTCACAACTACAGGAAATTTTTTTAAGTAAATCATCTGGAATTAATTTTTCGGCACTCCAATTATTTTCAGAGTCATATTTCCAGCCCCACTCAATTGCAGATTTATGAACTCCTAGCCACTTTTGTATTTGGTAATAAACCCTATAATTGTGTTGAACTGCAGCTGCTTCAGTGGGTGGTAGTTTGTCCAGTTTGAATCCAGATTTATATGCTTTAGTTGTATAATTTAAATATCTGACTTCATTGAGTGATAAATTTTTTTTTTTTTCACAGAGTACATCCAAGCAATTAGTTCACATCCATTTTTACCAATCATTTTTTGCAATTGACGATTTTCAGTTTCACTTTCAAAAGACTTGTAAAAAACTTCGGCTAAGCTCAATACATTTGGATTTGCGAGTAGTGATTTTACAGCAGTTAATTTTCCTTTACCAGAAAATCCTGAAGTAGAATCACATCCAGTAAACGCATGTAAAAAAGCTACTATTTTACGATTATGTTGAAAACTATCTGATCCAAAAAATGATTCTTTTACTGATGCAGTCCCAACTTTATTGAAGAAAACATTTAAATCATCTGAAACAAGTTGACACAAAAGTACTAAAAGGTCTACATCTTGTCCTACTACTACAACATTTGTCGTTATTGATGACGATGACGATAGTATATAACAAATAGTATAAAAATTGTGTAAAAAAAATTGTTGTTTTCAGTTTTTCGCATTTTTCCGGATGTTTTTCTCTAGTAACACTATTATTATTTTTTTTTTCAAAAAATATAAAATTCAAAGAAAAAAATGAGCTCAAGCAGAATTTTCCAGAAGCATTATTTTAAAGCCCACGCACATATGAACACAAAAAATTTTTCACGTTTTTTGACGATTTCTCCGAAACCGCTCAAAATTTTTCAAAAAAAAAAAAACCACATATTTTGCACATAAAATGCTAAACTTCCACCAAATATTGTTTAATTTAATCAATTTTTGCGATCAGGAAAAATAAAAAACGAAAAAAGTGGTGTTTTGCATTTTTCACTGAAATTTTGAGGTTATGTAAAAAAAGTGTTAGAACAAATGTTGTAGGTTTTTTGATTATCTACAACTTTTACGTTCCAACTTTTTTGATAAAACGTGTAGTTTTCTCAGAAAATGCAAAAAACCACTTTTCACCCCTAAAAACCCACCCCCTCCTTCGATTTCCAAACTGAATTTCTTGAAATAATTTTTCCCTCATATAGAATCATATAATCAACAAACTCCCGTAGTTAGTTATTGCTCATTAATTTTTCCATTTTTTTTTTTTTTTTTTACCAGTATCGGTACTGTACTATATAGTCCGGAACTATGACGTTATCCAACCGGATCAAGGTTGTATGCATTAGGAGTATAACTATATATATATATATAAATTGAAATTAAAAAAAATTTAAGCGCTTTCAGTTCCTTCGTTTTTGTTTATTCGAAAAAATAAAAATACATGCTGACTATTTTTTTATGCTCTAACCAACTAATCAATAAAATATTACAAAATTTAAAAAATTTCCCAACGCTATTTCAGGGTCTAAAGGGGATCCAATTTAGGGGATCCAATAATTTCGACGAAGATCCAATTTGGAGGATCAAAAAATTACGATATTTAACTGTGTTTTGACCGTGTTTTTAAGAATTTCAAATTTTGGAAGATCCAATTTGGGGGATCAAAATAAAAAACGGAAATAAAATATGCGGAGAATTTAAAAAAATTTAAGCGCTTTCAGTTCCTTCGTTTTTGTATAGTCGAAAAATAAAAATACGTGCTGACTATTTTTTTTATGCTCTGTAACGGGCGCGTGGGGAGATAGGCTAAATTCAAATTTTATTCGCACGCGACCGTTAGAAACGCGTAGACGCACGGTCGGTAATGAGGCGACAGCGCCACCGACCGAGTTGCGTTACTCGAGTCTTGACCGCGAGAGAAAACACACGCGTGCGTGAGATTAATTTGCCGATTTATTTGTTCGCGATTGTAATTGTTTAACAAGATCAACATCGTGACTGTTGATAGTGGTGCTGTTAGTGGAGTTTGGAATTATCACGCCCTCGATTTGTCGTTCGAGCGTGACGCGATAATTGTAAAAAAACCTCACAGCTACCAGCGACCAGCCTTCGAAGGCATCCCCGGCTTCAGCGAGGCATACAGGATTGCGATTGTTCAGCCGAGCGCAGGTGCACCTGAATTATCTAAGTAAGTTTGAAAGGCGTTTTATTATAAGATTAATTGTATCGCGCGCGGGAGTGTGTTTTGTCAGAGTACCGTAGTACTCAGGAAAGATCTTCGCCTTTGTTCTTTTGGCGCTCTGCAGCAAGCAGACGAGCGCGAGAGTGTGTGTGTACGTCGGTGTGTTAGTAGCGACCACAACACAGACGACGAACTTTATTTTTGTAAAATCAATTTTCATCGTCTTAAGACTTTGAGTCATTCAGGTTTAATTGTTTGTAAACAAACGTGTAGAATTAATTTGAGATTTTATGTAACTTTTGATTTTTTATTTTTATTATTAATTAAAATTATTAAAATTTACATTTGATCATTAATTTCATTAACCCGTGTTCCTGCGATCGGTCCACGTAAACTCACGCCACTACCGACGAAGGAGAGCAGCCGCGCCGTGTAATAAAAACATTAGTTCGCGTACGCGTCTTTCCCCCACTTTTCCGGTACTGGAAGAAAAATCGACGGATTGTCGTGTGCACAGAAAGTGCATTTTGTCAGCAGGTCGGAGGAGTGTGGACGACGATCGCCACGGGTTCTCGTGATTAATCACGATCCTCCGAGAGATTAAATTCTCTAATTCGAGCCCTGTGACAATTGGCACCCAACGTAAGTGTAGAGGTCGTTGACCAAAACAAAGATTGTTAGTGCGAGGGAGAGATCACAGGTGTGCGCTGGCCGACGGGAAGTTCAAGGCCGGTCGGCAGAGTGGATTTTATAACTAAAACAAAGGTGAAGAGATTGCTACTGCTATAATTTAGGTTGTGTCTAGGTACCATCGCCGTGTACCGTACACGGTACACTCATAGCGATCTTTACGATTTTTTTTTGTGAGAAGCGGCTTACGGACTGCCACGCAACTTTTCAAACTTTTATCAAGCATACGCCTGTTGACAGTTTGTCTGGATATTACCACATTCACTTCATCTTTCAATTGATTTTTTAATTTATTAGCTGTAATTTTCCGGTCTCTTTTTACTTTGTTGATGATAATTCTGTCTACTCTGGCACTTGTTACACAAGGTCGACCCGACCGGCTTTGGTTTTGACGTTTGCTGTGTTTTGGTACGCGAAAATTGTATTCCGAACACAACATCTACTTACATTCAGAGTTTTTGAAATCTCTGTTAGATTTTGTTTAGCTTTAAACAAACCAATAATTTGCCATTTTACTGATTCTGACACTGCTTTTTTCCCCCTGTTAATCTTAACCGATAAAATTACAAAATTTAAAACAAATGTATCTATTTAATTTCTAACTTTATCATGTAGATGGCGCTAAACATTAAATAATTTGAACATAACATTTCAAGAAGTCAGTTCGAGATATGTCAAGCTCAAACAACTAATTTATTAAAAAAAACCACGTTAAAAATCAAATTGTCCGTTCTATTAATTTAATCGAATAAATTAATTTAAAAATTTTACGTTTTTCTTCTCATTAAACAGTTCAATTATTACCATAAAAAATTGTAACTTTTCATGAAATCCTTTCATGAAAGCCTGAAGGCCATTAGGTTGTACAAAGTGGATAGAGCACGAAATCGACGTTGGCGATGCTAAGCCTATCAAACAATGGTACTACCCAGTCTCACCAGCTGTGAAACTGTAAATGTACGAGCACATTCTACAGATGCTAGATGACGACATAATCGAGCCTGCACCGAAAAGTGGCTGGTCGTCACCTGTAGTGATGGTAAAGAAAAAGAACGGTAAACGACGTTTTTATATTAACTTTAAGAAAGTTAATTCTGTCAGTAAAAAGACAGAGGCTTATCCTTTACCGTACATGGACGACATTTTACGCAAGCTGAAGAAAGCTAAGTATATTTCGACCATTGATTTGTCATCGGCTTATCACCAGGTTCCTTTGAGTAAAAAATCGAGGCCGATAACGGCATTTACAGTACCTGATTTAGGCACTCTCTAGTTCAAAAGGATGCCATTCGGGTTGGATCAGGCTGGCACCACCTTCCAACGCCTGATCGAAATGATAATAAGAGAATTCGGACCTTATGCTTATGCGTGTTTGGACGATATTATTATCGTTACTGAGGATTTCAAAACACATCTACGAATCCTCGAAGCCATCCTGAAAAAGCTCAGGGAGGCAGGTCTAACGGTGAATAGAGGAAAAAGTAAGTTTTGCCAATCTGAAGCGAAGTACTTAGGCGTTGTCGTTAGCCGTGACGGAATTCGACCGTGCCCGGAAAAAGTCGAAGCCGTTTTAAAATTCAGTGTACCGAAAAACCGTAAACAATTAAAAAGGTTTTTAGGCATGGCCTCGTGGTAGAGGAAATTTATTAAAAATTTCGCCACGATAGCAGAGCCACTGACATGGTTGACAAGCACGAGAGTAAGCTATAAATGGGACGCAGAACAACAGGACGCCTTCGAGAAGGTTTTAGTCTTGTTGGCGTCTGCCCCGGTGTTGGCTAGACCTGACTTCACCAAGCCATTTACCATACAAACGGACGCCTCGAACACTGGTATTGGAGGCTGCTTGACTCAAGCCATTGATGGGGAAGAACGAGTCATCGAGTACTTCAGTCGAGTCTTAAACCCGGCACAACGGAATTACAGCGTGACAGAACGTGAATGCCTAGCCGTAGTTGAGGCAATCCGGAAATTTCGTTGCTACGTTGAAGGATTTCAATTCCACGTAGTGACGGATCATAATTCACTTCGGTGGATAGATAGGTTGAAAAACGTAACGGGCAGATTAGCGAGATGGTCGCTAGAGCTTCAAGGCTACACTTTTACGACAGAGTACCGTAAAGGGTCTCTAAATGTCGTGCCCGATGCGTTGTCACGCATGTATGAGGAAGAGGATGAACCTACCATCGCAGCCGTAAGCTATCCTGTCGGAGAGCTTGACGACTGGTACTTGAACAAGATAAAAGCTGTTCAGAGATATCCTGGCAAGTTCCTCAGGTGGAAAGTCATGGCAGACAGGTTATATTATTATAAGTCTGACGACTTGATTGAACAGACGGTAGGTGATGATGATGCCTGGAAATTGGTCGTACCTTTGTATTTACGTGAAACAGTAATACAAGAAAAGCACGACGAGCCGTTGGCAGGGCACTTGGGCCGAGATAAAACCTTGAAAAGAGTAGCTCAGAAATTTTTTTGGCCTGGCATGTACAAAGATATCGAGGCATATGTCAAGTCATGCCAAACCTGACAAATGCAAAAGGTCGAACAACGACTACCAGGAGGCCTCATGGGCAAACGGGCAATTGTAAGTCCATGGCAAGTCGTATCGGGCGACATATTAGGCCCATACACCAGAAGCAGAAATGGACACAAATATGTGTTGGTTTTGACGGATCTGTTTACACGATGGGAAGAGGTAACACCGTTAAAATGGGCTGAAGGTGAGGCCATTTGGGATCATATCTGGCAAGACGTGATTTTAAGATGGGGTCAGTCAGAAAAGTTTTTATCGGATCAAGGTTCGGAGTTTAAAAACCATGCAATGGACGACAGATTATTCAAGCTTGGTATTGAGCATAAAAACTCTCCGACGAATAATCCTGAGTCTAACGGCCAAGTCGAAAGGCTAAATCGGACTTTAAAAACGATGATTCGATGCTTTATTGCAGAAAACCAGCAAAAATGGGATGAATTGTTACCCGAGCTAGTCTGTGCATATAACAGGGCGGAACACTCAGCCACCAAAACGAGTCCGGCCATGTTAAACATGCTACGACAACCGAGTGACTGTAGCGTAGTCGACAAGGGATTGGCAGATGAGCTATTACGGAAGTATGAAGAATTGGCCCTGGAAGAATGGAAGAAGAAAGAAGAGGGAGCAGTTATTCTTCGTAGTAAGGCTGGTAAAAATTCTCGCATGCAACAAGACAGGGCAGCGGAGCATTATGACAAACGCCACCACGAGGTTTTCTTTGAACCAGGAGACATGGTTCTAAGGAAAAATAAAGTCCTGTCGAACAAAGCCAAAGGCTTCACAGCCAGTCTGGCCCCCAAATACTCAGGTCCGTATGTAATTATAGAGAGGCTAGGTAGTAATACGTATGCGATGAAAGACAAGTTTGGCAACGAAATTCAGCCAGTAGCGGTTCAACAATTGAAGAGGTGGATCGGAAGAGAAAAACTGGAAACTTCAGCTGAAGAAAGTCAGACACCGAGGGATGCGTGCAAAAACCCTGATGCTAGCGAGCATCGGGGTGCGAAGGCGAGCGAGATCTGAGCAATCTGAATGGGCCTGATCATCTGGCTATGGGGGATGATCAAGCCAAACCGGTTGAATTGGCTCCCGCGAAGAGGGGCCGAGGTAGGCCGAAAGGTTCCCGAAAAAGGGGGGCCGTCGTAGTGGTTTCGCTATTACCGCGGAAAACTCGCGCGCGACTGAAAGCAATCTGATTTCCCTGTTCTTATCCTTTCCTTTCCTACTCTGTTTCAGTAATGGCCGATCAATACTCAAAAGAGGACTTGGTACGAATCATGGAGGAAGAGGTTAGGAAGGGGGTAGTACCACCACCCCCAACCAAAGAAGGAGAGGACCAGTCAACTACTCCTTCTGCAAGTGCAATGGGGGCACTGCAAATAAACCCCAGAAGTGAAGCAGAGGCAACAGTCCAAGCGGCCTCTACTTCACAGGTAGCACCGTCGAAGAGCCCGACAACCACCCCCTCCTTGGACGATTGGAGCAAGATGTTGAAGGAGCTTCGAATGTACCGTGACTGGTCCATTAAGCAAGAGGCCTACGAGCACGAAACGTTCTAGAAGTTTCACCAGCTTAGGGAGGTCTGGCAAGGACCATTGCCTGACAAGATGACATCTTGGACCCAACTGGTCGCTGATAGGGAGCCTGACCTACTCTCCATCCAACAGCGTCGAGCAACACGCAGACAACTGCGAGAAAACGAGGCCAAAGCCAAGGCCGAACAAGCTCGACTAGAGGCCTTGATGCATTCAACGGCCGAGCAAAGAAGAAAATCGAGGAAGGAAGCACAAAGAGCTCAGCGAGACCTTTTCTTCGTCTCGATAGAAGCCCAGAAGGCGGCTGCACATATTGAGTACCGCAAGCCAAGGGAGCAGCAACGACGATGTTCAAATTGCGGTTATCCGGGAGTCGCTGATCCGAAACTCTGCCCAGGGAGGGCAAATCATCGCCGTGGCGGCTAGTAGCCAACAGTATGACTTGGTAGTCATTCGGGTTGGCTAAACAGCCATTCAAGGTCATTCTCTACACCCACTGTATAGAGTGACGAATAAAGTATCGATTACCTAATCACAGTACCTTATTCATTCAATCCCTATCTCATCCTCGTACCATCCCAACTCGCTTAGGTCGCGTTTCGGGTAGATATCGATGCGACGAATCCAGGGATACGTCGAATCTGGTCCGGGGGTGTAACGGGCGCGTGGGGAGATAGGCTAAATTCAAATTTTATTCGCACGCGACCGTTAGAAACGCGTAGACGCACGGTCGGTAATGAGGCGACAGCGCCACCGACCGAGTTGCGTTACTCGAGTCTTGACCGCGAGAGAAAACACACGCGTGCGTGAGATTAATTTGCCGATTTATTTGTTCGCGATTGTAATTGTTTAACAAGATCAACATCGTGACTGTTGATAGTGGTGCTGTTAGTGGAGTTTGGAATTATCACGCCCTCGATTTGTCGTTCGAGCGTGACGCGATAATTGTAAAAAAACCTCACAGCTACCAGCGACCAGCCTTCGAAGGCATCCCCGGCTTCAGCGAGGCATACAGGATTGCGATTGTTCAGCCGAGCGCAGGTGCACCTGAATTATCTAAGTAAGTTTGAAAGGCGTTTTATTATAAGATTAATTGTATCGCGCGCGGGAGTGTGTTTTGTCAGAGTACCGTAGTACTCAGGAAAGATCTTCGCCTTTGTTCTTTTGGCGCGCTGCAGCAAGCAGACGAGCACGAGAGTATGTGTGTGTGCGTCGGAGTGTTAGTAGCGACCACAACACAGACGACGAACTTTATTTTTGTAAAATCAATTTTCGTCGTCTTAAGACTTTGAGTCATTTGGGTTTAATTGTTTGTAAACAAACGTGTAGAATTAATTTGAGATTTCATGTAACTTTTGATTTTTTATTTTTATTGTTAATTAAAATTATTAAAATTTACATTTGATCATTAATTTAACTAACCCGTGTTCCTGCGATCGGTGCACGTAAACTAACGCCACTACCGACGAAGGAGAGCAGCCGCGCCGCGTAATAAAAACCTTAGTTCGCGTACGCGTCTTCCCCCCACTTTTCAGGTATTGGAAGAAAAATCGACGGATTGTCGTGTGCACAGAAAGTGCATTTTGTCAGCAGGTCGGAGGAGTGTGGACGACGATCGCCGCGGGTTCTCGTGATTAATCACGATCCTCCGAGAGATTAAATTCTCTAATTCGAGCCCTGTGACAGCTCTAACCAACTAATCAATGAAATATTACAAAATTTGAAAATTTACCAACCCTATTTCGGGGTCTAAAGGGGATCCAATTTAGGGGATCCAATTTGGGGGATCAAAATAAAAAACGGAAATAAAATATAGGAAGAATTTAAAAAAATTTAAGCGCTTTCAGTTCTTTCGTTTTTGTTTAGTCGAAAAAATAAAAATACGTGCTGACTATTTTTTTTATGCTCTAACCAACTAATCAATGAAATATTACAAAATTTGAAAATTTACCAACCCTATTTCGGGGTCTAAAGGGGATCCAATTGGGGATCAAAAAAGTACGATATTTAACTGTGTTTTGACCGTGTTTTTAAGAAATTCAAATTTTGGAAGATCCAATTTGGGGGATCAAAATAAAAAACGAAAATAAAATATAGGAAGAATTTAAAAAAATTTAAGCGCTTTCAGTTCCTTCGTTTTTGTTTAGTCGAAAAAATAAAAATACGTGCTGACTATTTTTTTTTTAGGCTCTAACCAACTAATCAATGAAATATTACAAAATTTGAAAATTTACCAACCCTATTTTGAGGTCTAAAGGGGATCCAATTAGGGATCAAAAAAGTACGATATTTAACTGTGTTTTGACCGTGTTTTTAAGAAATTCAAATTTTCGAAGATCCAATTTGGGGGATCAAAATAAAAAACGGAAATAAAATATAGGGAGAATTTAAAAAAATTTAAGCGCTTTCAGTTCCATCGTTTTTGTTTAGTCGAAAAAATAAAAATACGTGCTGACTATTTTTTTTATGCTCTAACCAACTAATCAATGAAATATTACAAAATTTTAAAATTTTCCAACCCTATTTAGGGGTCTAAAGGAGATCCAATTCAGGGGATCCAATTTGTGGGATCAAAAAAGTACGATATTTGACTGTGTTTTTAAGAATTTCAAATTTTTTAAGATCAAATTTAGGGGATCAAAATTAAAAAACGGAAATATAATAAAGGGAGATACTAGGAGGTACCCCCATGCTCGCTTTGCTCGCCAACCCCCAAAAAAAATTTTCAAATATAAAAATAAGAAAAAAATAAACAAAATTAAAAAAAAAAAATTATGTAACAAAAAAAATTAAAATATTAAAAAATTTAGTTTGGTACAAACTGAAGCTTGTTTACATACTGTCATAATATTCTTATTAGAACAATCAGGATTCTAGAATGAAGTTCAAAAAAATTCAAAAAATAATTATACAAAATCGAATGAAAATTACATTGAGATTAAAAATAACTTATGTTGATATGAAAAATAGATTTATATAGTATGAAAGTATTTAATTTATAAAATAAATATTAATAAAAAAACAAGATTCGAGTATAGAGAATAGCAAGCGAAATCAGTGTAAATGTAAGAACGATTGGATTTAAATGAAGGGGTGTAAGCGAGACATAACTAAAGGAAAAAGTACTTTTTAAGGTTGATTTTTTGAAAATGAGGGAGGAGCACCTCAAAACGGTCAAAAAACCTTATATTTAACACTATTTGTAGCTCCTCCAGGAGGAGCTTTTGAAAAATGTGGCTCCTCCGGGAGGAGCATTTTCGATATATTGTTTTACATGGGAGGCAAGCGTCACATTGACGTCGAGAGAGAAATTTTCGGCCCGAGGCGCAGCCGAGGGCTGAAAATTACTCTCGAGAGGTCTGTGACGTTTAACTCCCATGTATAACATCATATTTTGTTTCACTGAGCATTAAATGTGTGGTTTGAGAAACAAAATAGGAACGTCCGAAAAAGGAGGGTTTGAATGAGGTGCTTCCGCAGTTCAAATTTGGTGCTGCGTCTGAAGTGGTTAAGACGGTACATGAGAGAACTAGCTCTGCGACAGACATACCGAACATGATCTTTCCAGGTCAGCTTGGAATCCAGCACCACCCCCAGACTACGTGTAGACGAGACAAACGGGACAGTGCACTCCCCAAATTGTAGGGTGCGAATACTCAATCTGTCAAAGTCATTGACATAGGACGCGGTACCCAAAATCATGGTCTTAGTCTTGCCAGCATTCAAAATCAGCCCATTCGCGGCAGCCCAGTCCGCAACATGCACAGCGCCTCGGCTCAGTCTGTCCAGAATGGTACGTATGTCCTCGACTCGGCCTCGCACGTAAATCTGAAGGTCGTCCGCATAAATTATGCGACAAACACCAGGACCAAGACCCAGGGCAATGTCAGCGACAAACAGAGCAAAAAGCAGGGGACCCAACACAGAGCCCTGGGGCACACCCTTATTGAGGGGACGAAAAGAGGTGAAACTCCGGTCCTCAGCCTTCATCGCTTGCGAGCGGCCTGATAAATAGGAAGCAATCCATTGCAAAACCCTGCGCGAAAATCCAAGTGACTGTAGTTTCTTGAGTAGCAATACGTGAGAGACCGAGTCGAAGGCTTTGCTGAAATCAAACAGCAACAGTGCAGTCACCTGTCTCCTGTCCATGCCCTCTCGGATGTCGTCTGTAAGTTTCAGTAGTGCAGTCTGAGTACTGTGCCCTGCTCTAAAATCTGCTTGACGCCCATCCATCAGTCCCTGCGAATCAACAAAAGAAGAAATCTGGTCATGGACCAGCCTCTCAAGTACTTTCGACAAAAAACAAAGCAGGGAGATCGGACGGAAATCATTCAGGCAAGATGGAGAAGGAACTTTGTTGAGAGCAATAACAATAGACTCTTTCCCTCGCTCAGGGAATGTTGATGTGGATAAGGAAGTATTGAAAATATTGTGGATAATAGGGCCAATGGATGGGAATGCTGTTTGAATGAAGCTCTGCGGAAGAGAGTCAACACCCACCGCTTGAGATGCTGACGGGCTAACAGCAGTAGCCATTGCGTCCATTGTCACAGCAGAGAAATCAAAGACACCATCATCTCTCTCATTTTCCAAGTTGTTTAGAAAATGGGAGAGATCCGGTGCTGAGGCGTCAAACGAAACAGAGGCAAAGTGAGCGTTGAGGTCCTCCACAGAGAAACCACCCAAGTTGGAATCAGGACTAGGAGAGATGCCAAGGTGTCTAAGTTCTTTCTAGAGCTGTTGAGGGTCAGAGATGTCCTTGAGTCTGTGGTAGTAAAAGTTGAGTCTTGCAGACTCAATCTGCTCATGAGCAAAATCACGTGCCTGTCTATATAAGAGTTTTTCAATATCAAGTCTTGAGCGTCTGTAGCGTCTGTAGAGTCTATCTCTCTCGGATATCAGTGAGCGATGATAGGTGGTGAACCACGGATGGCGATTCTTCCTATGTTTGAGTGTTTTCAGTAGAGCAAATATGTCAAGAGCAGCATACAGATTAGCATACAAACAATCCAACCTCGCACTAAGAGAGCTCGTCCCATCCGTGACAACCGACCAATCACATTTAAGCAAATAATCGTTCAAAGCCTCAGCATTCACGAATTTAAAGTCGCGGTAGGTGAAATCAATAGTCGTCAGTTGTGGCGTTTGAATGTCAAGAGAAGTAGGTCAGTAAGTCATGCCCCGCAATAAATGGAGTATCGGTCTTCCAGTATTCAGTCACAGTATCAAGAGCATCGACAAGACACAGGTCAAGCCAGGTATCCGAGTGAGAGGTGTGGTGTGTAGCCCCATATGGCACAGAGAATAATGAGTTCTCCTCAATAAATTTACGCACAAAAACCGCATCTGCATCTGAGTCTGACAGCTGGTCAGCATTAAAGTTACCGAGGATAACTTTGGAGCCATACTCGTGCATAGTATCACGCAGATCAGACACAAAATTGGTACCAGCAACAAAGGGGGCCTTAGGGGGTCTATACACCACAGTAGCAAACACAGGGTCACTTCCCTTAGTGGAAACCTCAGCAAACAAATATTCAGGACGACCCGGCTTACCGTCCCATTCCGTAGTTGACGAGCAGAGGTGCTTTACCGAAAGCGTCTCATGCACAAAGAGTGCAACCCCACCCCCCTGAGTATTGTGGTCCCGCCTAAGGATGACCTAACCATCGAGTGCAACAAGCGTGTCCTCAATCGAAGGGCTCAGCCAGGTCTCAGCAACAGCTATCAGATGTATCAAGGGCTGCGTCAATAGAAAAAGCCTGACCTGCTCAATATGACCACGCAGAGAGTTCGCATTAAAATAACAGACACGAAGTCTGCCCCCCTGCTTCCGCACAGAATACTGAGAGGTGTGAGGTGAGTTTGAAGGTGAAAAGAGGAGTGTGTGGCTTGAAGAGGGATAAAAGGGTGAAGGATGAATAAAATTGTAATGATATGATGAGAATGTGATATTAGCGCGAGAGAGAAGAGGTATCAGTATACCTGTTATGCTAAAAAGAGGACACAGAGCGAAATGGAGGAAGTTAATCTGAGCTGAGATATTTGGAGGCAATAGAGGCTGAGTAAAGGCTCATCTCAGCTGCTAATGCAGAGTTAACGGTCACTGGTCAGTCCGACCCAGCCACCTTGACACCGAAAATCGATTGAGGTGGATAATCCAAGGTGAGTGAATTTGCTAAAACCAAACCATCTCCATGTCCTCAACAACAACAACAATGTCATTAATTGTTATGACGTCAACTACGCCATCTGAGCTATCCATAAATATCCCGTTGAGCTCGATGCTAAGAGCAGAGCTCAGCTTCTATGAACGAGGAGAATGAATTTGTGTGCACATCGCCCCCGGCACCTAGTCTAAACGGTGAGTCTATTCCAGGCTCTCCTAGTTTTAGGATAGAGTTAGACGAACAAACTTGGAGGTTATGTCAGAACTTGAGGCTACTGAAGGCAAACTTCGAGTATACATCGAGGGTCAAGTCTGATTTTGTCACGATTTTGGATGATGCCACGAAGTTGCAATACGAATTTTTTTTCTTTTTCTATCTTTTGCCTTTTTACCCCGAAACCTTAACAGTAACTCGCTTAACGATAATTCAAATTTGAAGCATGAGTGAGATGAATGTAAATAATCTATGACTGCCTATCACGACCGTGACAAGGGGAATAAAAGTATCTCGTTTTTCGTGATTATCAGCTGTGCTGGTCACTTAATAACCGTATGATACTTTAATTGAGAACCGAGTTGAGAGTAAAATAATTATTTTGAGCAATTGTCTTGTAAATCGAGGCAAATGTAAAAATCCTGAGATTTTGTCTGAGTAAGTTTAAAGCAGAGTTGAAAGCTTGATTTGCTAGACAAGTTAGAGCTGAACGATGACCCACATTTATGATTCCATGTAACTTGATTGGGAAATTTTTTGTTTGAGGATGAAGCCAAAAGATAGAGTTCTTTATTTTATTGACAGGCTGGAAGATATTATTAACGAGTATAAAAACTGTCCAGAGACAGTTAAGTTTTCTGAATTGAATAACAAGCTGTGCTTATCTCTGGAATTTTCAGATAGTTCACTCAAGCGAACAATACTGTTTCTGGGAAGGACAAAGAGGGATTTGCGTTTTTTTTCGTTTAAAATTGAGGCATCGAGGAATGAGGTTCAAACTGCTACAGTTAAGTTAACACTAAGGCCAGAGGAAGTTTTGAGAAAACTCAAGAGCCGTTGCTGTTAGAAGTTTGTACCGGAGACCAGTGCAGTTGAAACCTACTAAATCAGTGGTACTGCCGAGTCTGTAACAAAAACTATGAATCACAAGAGGACGTCTGTTTATTTGAGAGAGGTGAAGAAAATAATAACGTCCACAATACGTCGTAATTACAAGCGCTCGAGAATGATTAAACGAGCGCACATCCTTGTTTACCACTAGCCCGGGATAATTAAGAGAACTTCTTCGGCGTGTAAAAACTTCATTAAAAATTTCGACGGGATATCAAGTACCTTTTTGGCAGCCCTTCCCAATTTTTTTCTTTTGGCGCTTCGCGCGATCACTCAAAACAAGCCAAAACCGCGCAATTGTAGATTTTTCTTTTTTTCGCACTAGCCCGAGAACATTTTATGACGGACTTCGGTCTTCAACCGAGAATCGACCGTCTCCGAAAAAAATGTTTACTGAGCCGACTAAAAGGTGTTGGTTGCAATTTTGTTTTCTCTTATTTAAAATTAAGTACTTGAAGTAAAAATTAAAAAATTGTTTGACGTATTTCATGTTTATTATTAAAATTTTTTTTTTTTTTTTTAGTAAGGGTGCCATAACTTTTAATAGTTTCGGAAGAGTTTAATAATCTCTTGCATTAATCTTAGATAATTAAAAATGAATGTTTGACTTACTTTACGTGAAGCACTTCTGTTGGTAACAGCTTTTGTTTTCTGTATCGCTGTACGATTTAATCGCTCAAATGCAGAATCACCATCGGAGACGTGGGCATTCTTTGACTTTTTTCTAAAAATTTAATCATTCTGTAAAAAAAAAAAAAAAAAAAAAAAAAAAATTAAAAACTTACGTTGAAAGGTGATTCAATTTTTCATCACAATTCGTATCCCACCTTTATGAACTATCACTGTTACCTATATTTTTGATAAATTTAAAATAGAAATATAAAATAAGTTGATAACGATTAATCGTTATTCTATGATAAATAAAAATACACAATTCTAAACTGTAGACATCCAAGTGTAGGAACAGGAGGGTTTACGAGTAAACAACAATGACGACACGGCAAGTACTCGGTACACTCAATTAGTTTATTTTTAATCAACCTCGGTTAATCTTACACGGGCGGCACGCACACGCTACGGTAGACGTAGAACTACTGACTTAATCAGGCGGGAGACTAGCCAAGCGCTCGCGGAGCAGCGCTAGTGCTGCTGCTGCAGCTTATGGCCTGTTGACGGTGTTGTACATAAATCCACCGCCAACACTCCCTCCATTTATGTTAACAACAATAAATGCCGTCAACCCTCAAAATCTTTAAATTAGATATAGTTACACAAAATGGAATGATTAAATAAAATTTAAAATTGAAATGATTAAATACAGGCTTATTAATGAATCACACCAAACGCTCATTCACAAATCAGAGTCTTTTTCCTTCAAACGCTTTCACTCGTTACTCGATGATTCCCTCTCTGAATTGCGGGTGTGATTGTTTTTCCTCGATCTCTCAGCTAGTTGTACCAGTAACAGAATAAATTAAGATTTTCCTCGTAAACTCATTTTATAACTCTTTAAAATATAACATGCTCAAGCACTCTCAGTTAATTCTCACAACATGCTTAGACACACTCAGTTAGTTCATAAGACCTACTCTTAGCCTTTTGAAATCGCCTCGGGGAAGGAGTTTTGTAAAAATATCTGCTAGGTTTGATTTAGTATTTACTTTCCTCACATCAACCCTGCAGATAGCTACGCATTGTTTAACAAAATCCCCATGTGCCTCAGACAGAAGTTTTCGGTTTCCCGTCAACTCTGTGTGCTTCAGATTTTCCTTTATTACCTCGACACTCTCATCATAATGTTTAAGTTTTTGACAACCCTCCTTTTGGGAATTGTCAACCGCACACTGATTGTCGCAACATACTTTCGCAGGATAGAATGTCCGATTTGTCATGTCCCAAAGTGCCTTGTCCAAACTGATGATCTCGCTGCATACACCACTCAAAGCAACGTATTCGGCGTCTCCAGAAGATGTTGTAACCAGCGTCTGCTTGTGACTTCTCCATGCTATAGTGTCCCCAAAGGATTTGATCAAATAACCCTCAGTTGATTTTGACCCCTCGTAATCCAATAAACTTGAATCGGTGTAAGCGATTAAGTCATCAGATTTACTTCGGTATATAAGACCTAAGTCCCTAGTACCTTTTAAATAACGGAAAATCCTCTTTACATCCTCCCAATCTGTCTCCGTCGGACCCAATTGCTTTCGCGCAAACACATTGACCGCGTAGGCGATATCAGGCCTCGTAGCATTTGACAGATACATCAAGCAGCCTATTGCTTCTCTGAATGGTACTTTCGGAGTTACCGAGACAGATTTGTCGTCGGTCTCCTCTCTTTGTTCTAACTCAAGTTGCCTCAACTCTTGGTTCCTCATTTTCTTTGTTATCATCGGTGTGTCCTGAGGAGCACAATCACTCAGATTGAACTTCTCTAGAACCTTGTCTATATAGTTTACTTGTGTTAGACTCATAAACCTCTCTTCACGAATCCGAGTAATTTTCATACCCAGGAAAACGTCAGGTTCTCCCAAGTCTTTCATTTTAAAGACAGCACTCAGACTCGCTTTAACTTCCTCAAATTTTTGGTTACTATTGCTTGCAATTATCATGTCATCGACAAAGAGCACAATTAGAGCAAACAAAGGTCCACACACCCAAGTAAACAGACATGGCTCGTTTGTATCATGAATGAAACCAAGTTTCTTCATTTCCTCTCTAAACCTCTTGCTCCATCTCCTAGGGCTAACCTTTAGTCCATAAAGAGCCTTCTTTAATCTGTACACCTTGTAAGCTCTCGTGGCGTCATCACATTCGTATCCATCAGGGATCTTCATGTAAATGTCGTCCTCGAGCTCACCATTCAGAAAAGCCGTCTTGACGTCCATCTGGCAAGCGTGTAAATTGTTTCTGTTTATAACAGACAATGCAGCTCGGACCACAGCAAGTCTTGAAACAGGAGCATAGGTCTCCCTCAACTCATACTCTTTCCGGTCTTTGATACCTCGAATAACCAAGCGACCTTTTGGTGTGACTTCACCATTTGGTCCTGTCTTTAGTTTAAAGACCCACTTAGAGTCTATCACATTTATCTTTCGACCATCGCTCTCTATTTCAGACCTGTTGACCAGATCCCACACATCGCTTTCCTCCATCGAACTCAATTCCTCCCTGACAGCTTTTAACCACATCAGCTTGTCTGGTGAATTCATAATTTCTCTGTAATAGCTAGGATCTTTGTTTACTGTTGCTAGTAAGGCAAATTTTAACTCATCCTCTTCTATACAATGATCCTCGGGAGCATCATTTCCTTCTTCTCGAAACTTTACCTTACTAAAGTCTAACTCTTTAGCTGCAAAGTAAGCAAAGCTAGAGTCAGTGACTTTTCTAGCATACACTGTAAAGTCTCGACCTTCTTTCGCTCTCCTGCCAGGTTGAATTCTCGACTTGGCTGGGGGCGCCTCCTCATCCTCTTTACCTGTGTCTACTTTCTTTGGTCTACCTCTATTGCGATTCACCTGAGGAGGTGTTAGTTGCACTTGCTCAGGTTGTTCCTCATGGACTGTTAGATCCTGTTCAATGTCCAGCTCTTCCTCTATTACCTCTAGATATTTACGTTTGTAAACATCCTTGTAGGTCAGTTTTTCATTGAATCTCACATTTCTGAAGATTATGAACTTCTGTGTGGGTGGGTGCCATAAAACATAGCAATTAGTCCCGTAGCCGACAAATACAGCTTTAATTGCTCTGGGTGACCATTTGCCTTTAGAAATGGGTATATGTGCACACCCAAACCTTCTAATCCTATCAAAGTGACTCTTTTCCAAAGGAGCAAGTTTATGTAAAGGCAACTCAAAATTAATACTCTTATGTGGTGATCTGTTGTACATATTCACAGCTACCTCAGCTGCCAGAAACCACATATTTGTTGGTACACCAGAGTCTAATAATAAAGCTCGTATTTTGTCCTGCAGCGTCTGATTAAACCTCTCAGCTGTCCCGTTTAATTGCGGTGCAAGACCAGGTGTAAAATTACTATCTATACCCTCTCTATCCATCAACTCTTTTAACTCGCCACCAGTGAACTCAGTTCCTCGGTCTGCTCTTATGAAACATACCTTTTCATTTTTTCCTAAACGGTTCCTCTTGGTCCTCAAATATTTCTCAAGACAGATTCCAGAATCACTCTTATTATACAGAATAAGCTTTGGCAAACCTGGAATCGTCATCTATAAAAGTAGTGATAAACCGGTTACCACCAGGGTACGAGGCAGGTTTTATCGAACCCATGGTATCCGTGTGAATCAACCTCAATGGCCTTTCAGCCCTCGTTCTAACTTCATTATACGGCAATCTTTTCATTTTTGCCAGTATGCATGTTTCGCAGTCACTGATGGATTCGTCAAGTTTAACGTTCTCGAGTAGCCCTACCTCACGTTTCAAATATATCATATATTCTAAAGACGGGTGCCCTAACCTCACATGCCAAAGCATACCCAGATCTAACTTTCTGGATTTACTCGGATCATGTGCCTCATTTTCCTCGTTAGCTAACTCCTCTAGCTTACTCAAATCATCCGGATTACTCTCACTTAGAATTCGATTACCCAAAACAGAATTTCCCAAGTTCCAGTCCATGCAATTTTTACTTTGCTCAGCCTGGGACGATTTCTCTCCATTCTCCCTCCCAATCTCAGAATGTTGTTTTTTATCCTCGATCTGAGAGTCTCCTTCCGGAATTTTTGCCTCAAAATTCACAACTTCATTCTGTGACTGATCGAGAAAATCGTCAAGTGTGGCGAAATTCGCTTTGTATGTGTACTCATCATAGACAAGTTTGTCAATCCCTCTACCTCTGACTGTCATTCTGACTACCCAGTTTGGGCGTTCGTAGGTACCTGTTAAAAAACTTTTCCCCGAACTTTTATCATAAACATTCAAATGGTTTTCATCCAGATATATACTTAATCCCGCCTCAGCAAAGTGCCTTAAAGAAATAAGATTATCTGAAACCCCGGAAGCTTTTAAAACATTAGATAACCTAACTTGTTTATTATTACTCGACGTTAAAATTAAATCGCCTCTGCCATCTATCCTCAAATTTGCAGTTTCGTCTTTATTCGCGCATCTTATAATTTCGCCTCTGGATTTCTCAAAATTCCATAATTTAATTCCTCCCCGCACAATGTGCTCGGTAGCACCTGTATCCGCGACGAGCAAAACTTCACCCGAATTACATGCATTTTTGCTGAAGATTAAACGATTTAACATACCTTGACACTCATCCTTCCTTTTCTCTGAGTCTTCGTTTTTGTTCTTCTTCTTTTTGTTTACTCAACCAGGTTTGTTTTTATCTACTCCTCTAGATTTATCCCCACCTCTCCCACCATGAGAGCCACCTCTACCCCCACCTCTCGAACCGCCGCGACCACCTCCACCTCTAGAAACATGCATAGAATGGTCTCCATTCTTACCTTGCTTTTTGGGGCACCTGTCCCCTTTATGGTTGGTGTTAGCTTTACAGTATCGGCACCACCATTGGGCACTCCCTCTGCCAATGACCATATTTTTCACAGCGATGGCATTTTTGATATGCTATATCCTCGGGTCCTCTTGCTGCGTGGGCACTGACTGTTTGTACCTCGTTCCTCGTTGCCTCGATCTTAAAAAGATAAGAAATCATATTACTGTAGCTCGTTTCTTCTCTATTATTCATAGATAAAGTATTATTGGCTTGTGCGAGCTCTGGAAAAATTCCAGAAACTGCTCTCACTAGAGTTGCCCTTTTCTCTATCTCAGTAAATTTAACTGCCTCTGGGCTATTTTCATATTCAGTAATAATGTCCTCGTACCTATTGATAAATTCAGAGACTTTTTCTCTGGGTTTCATCCTGAGGTCATAGATCCTCGCTCTCACAGAAGTGTGAGTGACATTGGTTTCAAGTTTCCTTGATTCTCTCAGTATCCTCAGAACTTCTTTCGGATTCTCAATGCCAATCACCCTTCTGTGATAGTGTTCATCTATTCGACTAATAATTATATCGCGAACAGACTCCTCTCTTTTCTGTTTCACCTCTGGAATATCCTCTAGGTGAGTCGTTGGTTTTTCCAGAATTATGTCTAACAAATCTGCAGCTTTTAACTCTGCTCTCAGCTTTTCAAGCCAGATCTTCATATTGGATTTTATAGTCAAAACATAATTCCTCAAAACCGACGATTTACCTCCACTCTGGTTTTTCGAAAAAGTATCACACAGCTTCAGTATACTGTCGCTTACGGGATCTCTACCTTGGTATAATCCCGAGGATACGGTGCTCCTATCATCATCATCTCTTTCCGAGAAGGAGGCATCATTCGGCGGTACGCGATTTGGGTTTGGCGGTATCAAGGTAGAAGAAAGTAGAGGATTTACCTGTGTCGACGCATCCTGTCTTTCTCCGGTTTGCGGCAGAAGATCTTTAATTTTGCCCAGTATGACTATTAAATCAGCATTGGCCTTGGCTGAAAACTAGAAGTTAGAGCGAAGCAAGTCCAAACATCTCACGGTCTTCTCTGACTAGGTGTTCAGCTCCGCCAAAGCGAGTGTTATGACTTTCGAGTTCTCGACCTGAATGTTGACCAAATCGCGCTGAGCATTTGCTAGTTTGTTCGTTTCCTCAACCACTTTCAGCAAAGGCTCCAAGCTGATGATCACTTCCTCGGATCGTCGCACGGTTGTATGACCCGTTCGCACAGGAGTTCCATCAGGTGACAGCATATCCTCAGGCGAGTTTAACCCTCCCGAAGGAACGAATGGACTGGCGCTCGCTGAAAGTGAGGCTAGCAAAGTTGACGGCGTGACTGTCGTCGTTACGGTCGCTGTTGCAGCAGTTGTTATTTCAGTTGTTGTTTTTGTGGCGTGAGTTGTAGTAGAGTCTTTCAAAGTTGTCTCTGCAGCCTCGAGGTTGTCTACCTCCATAGACTCCCCCACGCCAGGCGAAGATTTTTGATTTTCCTGCAGAGCAGAACTCGAATTTTCTACTCTGTCCATCGCCTCATTGAATTGTTCCTCCATCGCTCCCCTCCTCCAAACGTTTCCTCGATCTTTCCTTGGCCTCTGTAATTAAAACAACTCAAATGAATGTTTTTACCTCAACTCAAAGTATGTGTGGTACCACAAAATCATTAAACTCAAGTTTTAATTGCTTGGAAAGAAAAATATTTAAGCATGCAGTCAACAAGGACGGAAAATTTTTTTTTTTTTTTTTTCTTCAAAAAAAATCAATCACCTTGTATGACCTGATCCCAGGACTGAAGATCAACATCAGCCGGTGCCACGACTGTTTGTTCACCCGTTTGATCGTCCGAGCTCATGTGCTCGGGGTGTTGGATTCGTACAAGCTCGAAATACCTCTTTGTAGCGTGTTCCAACTTCAGCTTCCTCAAAGCTCTAGTTATAAAAAAACATTCAAATATTCCTCCGGGTTTACAATTAAAATCACTAGTTTTGACACAGCTAAAAAACTAGTTCAATTTAATTTTCAGACAAAATCTTCAAAGACCAGTACGTGCTGCTTGCACACCTCTTGCTTATGTGCACGATCTTATTCAATCGCACGGCGTACAAGAGGTCGCACGAGCGCTCACAACACGCAATGATCCTCTCCGAATATTGCTCACTTAAAACATAAAAAATGTTTTATGAGAATCGTATATTTTTTTTTTCTCACTCTCTATTATCGCTTTAGTTTAGCGCAATAAAATTTCCTCAAAAAAAACGATTCTCAGGCACACATGCTTTTTAATTTAGTCCTCTATCTCAATTTCCCACTATTTTCTGATTTAAAGGATTCTTTGTTCCCTCATGAAATTCAAAAAATTTCCCTCAAAATCTGAGAAAAAAAATTTAATTCTCTAACCAGCACAGCTGAGAAAAGAAAAAAAACGTGAAAAAAATTTACGCATCAAACAACAACTATAGCTTGCAACAAAAATCTTGAATGAGAGAGAGAAACGAAAAAAATCTGCACGGCAGTTAATTTCTCGCCAAGGAAAAAAAGCGTAAGCAGCACAGCTGACTTTTCACGTGGTACAAAAAACGAGTCGAGCGTGTTATCACGCACCTAGAAAAACCGAAATCCCGAGTTTTGCAATACAGCGTGAGAAAGAAAAGAATTTGAGCGCGTCTTAAATCTCTCTTTCTAGGAATTACCTCCCCTCTCGTCGCAGCGTGCAGGTTGAAACCTGCAACGGCGCCCCAAAAACTCTCTCTCTCTCTTTTCCTTTGTTTCTAAACTCCCTCCCAACTCAAAATTTATCGAATTCAAAATTTCCCTCTATCTATTCCCTCGTTTTCCGCAGTAAATCAGAAAAAACTTACTCTTCTCTCATGTATTTGTTCCAGCGATCGTCCATGAAGAATACCGGTCCTCGTTTGTCCTCGAAGAATCCTCAAAAAACTCAGGAAAAAAAATTTCTTGCGACGTCGAAAAATCTTCAAATCTCCGACGAATGCTCAATTTTCTTTTACGCACAGACACACTTCACTCAACAAAAACGAAAAAAAAACACGAATGATCTCGTTCGTTGTTTCTTTAATTGCAGTAAGGCAACGAGTCGAGCGCGCCCGCGAGAACGTGTTGTTCTTTTACCGGCACTGCGTCACCCTCGCCTCCTGTCACTTAAGCAGTAATTAAAACAGTGCTGGGCTCCAAAACCTGTAGACATCCAAGTGTAGGAACAGGAGGGTTTACGGGTAAACAACAATGACGACACGGCAAGTACTCAGTACACTCAATTAGTTTATTTTTAATCAACCTCGGTTAATCTTACACGGGCGGCACGCACACGCTATGGTAGACGTAGAACTACTGACTTAATTTAGGTCCATCCTTTAGGATTCCTTAAAAGCGCTTTTACTTAATGGTTGTAAATTTCTTCTAATACAATTATAAAACAGTAAAAGTATGGTTTCACAATGATTTATTGTATGTATTAATTTTGAGCTACAAATTGAGTGTCCGGAAGCAATAACCCGGTGAGCGCGCTTTCGGAGTCTCGAGCGCTCACTTGGTTATTGCTTCCGAACACTCAATTATGAACTTTATGAATGGGACTTTATCAGTTAATGCATTTCTTCGGAATTTGTAACATTTTAATTTTTTATTTTACTTACCCGATATTTCAGAGAAGGGATTTTTTATTAATTTTTTGTTAGCATTATATATTTGTTCTCTTTTGATAATCTTTAGTTTTAGCAAGTCGTTTTGTACACCTTCGCTGATTTCGTGACTTACGTTGGGTTGCTTGCTAATAAAAAAAACGCGATTATCTGTTGATTGTGTGACTGTAGTTCCCTTTTCTGAAATATTAAAATTTATCTCATAAACTTCCATTGGTTCTGAAGAAAACTCTATATTAGTAGAAATAAGACGTGGCTGTGATAAATTTTGTTCACCCTCATCTTCTGATCCGTAATCTGAATAATATTCTGAATTTCTACTCGGATACTGTGCTTTAGCATTTTTGATATCAACTTCAAAGTTGTTCAACGATATCCACAAGTCGGTCATGTTGTCCAATGAGCTATTGTCCTTTCCTTTCTTCACATTTTTCAATTGATCATTTCTTATTTCTTTATCCGATTTTCTAATATTATATTTTAATAGTTCAACGTTCATCGGCGAGACTGTGTAATCAGCCATTTTTTTATGAAGTTTACAAATATGAAATTAATATTAATCTAACAGAGTTTGCGTAAGACTTTATTTTAACTTTTAACAAAATATTTACTACTAGCAAATAAGGTTATAAACAGAACAAAATTTGTGTAACTATGATACAAAAATATCGCGATATAAAGAAATTATGTTTCTTAACCAAAAAATTGAATAATAGAATAATAATTTTATGTAGACTAGCGTCCCCAGTTGTATCATCTGAATTTTTATCTATTCAAGTGTTTATTAACAGCTAATTTAAATTTTATAAATACTAATAATTTTTACGTGAAATTTTTCAAGTGCTTTCAAGTCTAATATGTTTAATAATTTTGAAAAAATGTGTAACCAGGCTTTACGGTGGAAATTCATCGAAAACGTAAAAGGTCTCTAATAAAAACAGTGATTGATGATAATAATATGAACACCAGCAGCTCGTTGATACTGTATGGACTTCCATGCAATTTGAATTGCATCGGAAACATTTATGATAATTTTCATAGTTTCGGTACTATAATAACTGTTCAAGTTGAATTCAAAAATGATCCTACTGCTGCTTTGATTACATTCCGCACTAATAAAAAAGCAAAAAAGGCGTATGCAGAGTATAACTCTAAATTATTTTTAAAATACGAGGGCACTACGATGACTTGGCATGACAGTACCGATGTAAATAAGGAGCTATACATTGATTCTCCAAAATTAACAGGTTATGTAAAATCTTTCATATTTTCCTGTTTTCTGATATTTTTGAATATTTAAAAAATTCTAATTAATAAATTGAATAACTGAAATATATCGCTGATTTTACGAGTACAACTACCGTCGACACTCTGCAGGGTTCCCATGATATATAAGATACATATATATATTTTTTAAATAAAATATCCTACCCATACAGTCCATTGTGGACATAAAATTATTGTATATAGTTGCACCATCAAAAATGAATATTTATGTAAAAATTTTTTTTTCACTCAAAAAATTGATCAAAAAGCAAATTTGATATTTTCACCGAAAGTCGAAGAATATGAAATTTGCGTAAACCTGTAGAAATAATCAATTTTTAAATTCAACTTTACTTTCTTTATCACCTCGTGAAAAATACTGAGCAACAACGAAATATATATATGTTGAATGCCACCGCTCTCCTCGGCGGTCGGCGGCGGCTGGCAAGAGTGAAGGCGTGGGGCAAATTGAACAGCCGTCTGCTAGCGTAGGTACATATTTGAAGGAGCGAGAAAAATATTTATTTACATTACAATGATTACGAGTATAATGAAAGCGTTAAGTAAAATATATATTTTTTTGATAAAAATGAGCATTGAATAAAAAAAACTGAATTTTCATGAAATAAAAAAAACTTGAACGATAGAGTAAAAAAAATAAAAATTATAGTAACCCAATGTTAAAATTTAGTAGTGATAGCGCTGAGTAATGTGAAAACTTTCAAATAATAACTCATCACCCTGTGAAAATAATAAAAAGAAGTAAAAAAAGTTAGTGCATAAATTAACTTGTGCATATTGAGGTTATAAAATGTAAAGACCAAGTGTTTGTACCGAATAAATTTGGAAAATGTATTTTTTTTTTTCTAGTCATTAAAAATTTTTACAGTAAACTGTTCAAATTATTCATGAACCCTTTTGTAGGGCAAAACATGATAAATTTAAATAGAGTTTAATGAATATGAAGAATACTATTGTTTGAAAGTACAGCAAGAAAGTATGAAAAGTAGATGTATCAACTTTAATTTGCAATCATACTTTTATGTTATTTTTAAAATTATTTACACCACAAACACAAATACTTACGGGCGAATTCATAAACCGTGGCTGGCATCAAATATTCATTAGATTTTTCATCGGTAAATCGGACTTCGTGATATTTTGAAAAGTCGAAACTTTCCACAGATTTGAAGCCAACGATGTTGTTAGAATCAATAAAGTCTATTTTGGCTTTACGATCATTGTAGACGTGGATTGCTGCCCTCATTTCTATAAAAATCGTCAACTATAGTAAGTACAAGTTATTTAAATCTTTGCATCCAATTTATGATCATAAAAAATAAACACGTTTACTATCAATAAATGTGATTAATCGAAACACGTGTTAGCTCTTAGCGCGCGCAAAGTAAAGGCTGTTGTACGGTAGAGCAATCAGCGCTACCAAAAGCGGTACCGATCATGGGTTATAAATTGCTTTAATTAAAGGATTACATTATTTAACAAAAAACCAGTACACAGATTTTAGAAAGAACTTTTTGCGAGCAAACCGTAGCAAATATTAAAACCTATTATATAACCAGTCGGTATATACATAAACTAATCTAAAATATCTGCCGTACTTATCGATCAGTCAATGCCTGAAGTGTTACGCACATGTACTGCCAGAACACGCAGAGCTTAAAGTTTAAACGCAGAAATCAGGTGATTGCAACGAATTGCGCGCAAGAGATTATAGAGAGATCTTACAAATAGTTAAAGTTCTTGTTCTTGGACACTAAGTATAATAATCTGAAATAAAAATTTAATCAATAATTGTCATCACAAAATACTTTAAATTCATGAAAAGTTCAGGATTTTGATACATAAAGAGCAAAATGGTTTGTTGAGAAAAAAAGGACAAATTGTGTTTTCTGTAAACATGTCTTCAAGTGAGTCAGAGAGGTTATGGAGGGTAAGTGAATCAATTATTTTAGTATATAAAATGTACAAGAAAACAGTAATTAATTTTTAAAGTATGTAGTTTTTTCAAAAGTACAAATTAACACTGAAATAATGTATTGTTTCAGGAGTGGGCAAATAACTATTACGATAGTTTTTCGGAAAAAAATTCGGAGAGTGATTATGACAATGAGGAGCAGGTAATTTCCTTTATAATAATAAGTAATTAAGGTCTGATCTTTGATTGTACAAAATATCACTGAATGTTTTGCAATATGTGCTGAATAAAATAAAGCATGCACTAGTAGAAAAATGCTGATCTCAGCTTTGCTTTAACTTATCAAACAAAACTTAGTTTAAATAATTTTGTTGAGAAAAATACAATAAAGCAAAAATTATAAATAATATTATTTACTAAAGAATATTAATAAATATTGTTAAACACTTAACTAATGAATACAATATTATTATCGTTACAAGATCAATCTAGTTCATCAGATGTTTCGAGTAATATGTTTGGAAGCGACTCTACATCATCAATTGGAGAGGTTTGTTTTAAAATTGTACAGATATTGTAGTAATTCGGATATAGAAGAACCAATAGTTTGCGAATTGTCTGGCGACTCCCAAGCACACGCAATGCATATAATCCGGAGTGAACGATGAAATTATATTAAAAAATAGAAGTGATATCAAAGCACTTGGTCCTTTTACTCCGTATACAGGATTAGCAGATGTTAAAGATGCCTCCATGTGTTCAATTGTTGCAGCTTCAATTCTAGGTTCCGGATCTTCATCGAAGCTTACGTACTTCATGCATCCACCTTTTTCAGGTTGTTTGACGTAAGTTCCTGGGTGCAAGCACCAGCTGCACCCGAAAAACCCGTTGTACTGAACAAGTCCTTGCATCGGACTTCTCGCAGCTGAATCGACACAGCAGCACACGCTGTACATTGGAATATGTCGGTTTTGACCATTTATATTAATATTTAAACCTTCAGCAGATAGCCTGTTCATATAGTTGACATAATGTTTTAAATAAACGGTCATATCGGGTTTATTTTTCCTAAACCATAAACCCACTATTATAGGTTGATAATAACGAACGTGCGCAGGTAATTCATTAATCACAATTTGAATGGGCCATACTGAATATGTAGAACTTTCGAATACTGGTGCTCCGTCAGTATTAAAAGTAAACGTAGCAAAATCGATTATATTTTGTTTACTCGACAAAATTTCTGCAACTACCCGTCTGTACAAACGACCATTGGTGATATCTTCAATGTTTTCAGTATTAGGTAGTCTGACTTTTGCCATAGTTTCTTCATAATACTGCAAATTATCAACTATTTGTTTTATTATCGAGCTAGTCGGGTTAAAAAATACAAACTTCTCACTGTATGTTGGATCTGTTGTAGAGAATGTATGATTGCAGTGAGTACAATGCAAATTTTTGTGTTCTTCAGGTCGGAATGTTGAAATATAACATTTGCAGTTTTGGCAAAGCCCGTGGAATTCTGTGTCATCTTTGGAATTGAAAATTTGATCAATCTGATGCCTTTTATCTGGAACAATTTTCTGCTGTAAAATACAATTGCTCATGTTTAGTAAATCAGCGAAACCAGTTTGTGGTAAATCATATTCCTGTGCAAATCTTAATCCCATCTCTAGAATGTGTGATTTTCTGACTTAAATGTTTACAGGAATCGGTTCATCGTTTCCAATAACTTTTCTTAATTTCTCGTAGGATTCAGGACCCCAATCATGGACTGTGCTAACATCATCTTGAATAAATCGTCGAAAAGCTTCATTCTCTGAGTCATCGGTTGAAAAATCTGCTAATGGATCATCAGAGGAGGAAGTGGTATTATTCGATGAAGTTGCTGCAGCCTAAAAAAAAAGTTTTAATTTATGAATAGGTTTAATAACACTTGAAGTCAAAATTTATATCGTTTAAAAAAATGTTTTTTAAACATTTTTACTTCACACAATAAACAGTATTCAAATAAAGTTACAAACCATTTGAACTGTTGGTAACTCTTGTTCCGGTAACTGTGAATCTTCTGCGAATGCTGCTTGAAACTCCTAAGAAACATAAAAATTTCTTTATTTATTTTGTAAAATTAATACACTAAAAACCACTTATCAAGTATGAATACTTTTATATATAATTGCCCTTAGCCAATAGTAGTAAAACTTAAAATAACTGTTATGTTATTTATAAAGTTGACAAACATATATAACATGCTATCATAAATTTATGCAAAGAAAGTAAAACTTATTCATAATTTTTATGTAATGCTATGTACAATCAAGTACATTTTTCAAAATTTTTTATATACTTCTAGTAATACTATTAAATAAAATATATTTTGATGTTAATCTGTTCTTACTTAATTAATTTATTCAACTTAAACTGATTAAAGTGATTCGTGTTTTAAAATAATTAAAATTAAACTCTTGTTTAATGCTTTGCTATTGATTTTGTTTTATTACAGTAAAACCGGAAACTTTTTTGTTAACTTAAAAACGTACATAAAATACAAATCATATCCAGAAATGGCGATTCCCTCTCTTGAAAAGCATGATCTTCATACTCATCCTCCAGAGATGACTGGAAATCCTTGTATAAAAAATTGAGAAATTAAATATAAAATTTAATATTTAGCAGCAGGGGTGAGTAATAATTATAATTAAAGTTTAGTACTAGCTAGGCTGAATAATATTTGTATTTTGTGTCATGCAGTCAAAACATGTATTTATTATGCAAATTATTGGATTGTAAGATATTTTTTTTTATTTTCCATCCCTGCAAGTACAGCAAGCAGATGGAATGGATTGTGCGCACACTCAAGGAGTGGGAGCAACCTATCTCACTTTTCGAGCTTGCAGTGGTGGGGGAAAGTCGAGGTCCGGTTGACTTCTCGTCTCGCAGTCTCGTGAAAAAGCGGGACACTCTTAATTTTGCAGTCAAACTGAATAGCCTACTAAATTCTGTATTATCTATTAAGAATTTCGAACTTCTATTAAAGTGCTTAGCACTAGAATTGATTGGGAATTTACTGGATTGATTCGATGGGGATTAACTAAGTTCATTTTTATTTTATTATTTATCGTGGAATGAGCAGTAAGTTTCGTACTTGATTTATCATCAATATTTTCATACTTATGCGGAATCGATAATTGAATTTAGATTAATTCTCCTTTATACATTTTTTTGTGCTAACGGCTACCTTGGGAAAGTAGCAATTAATTTTGTGGTACAGAGCAACGCTTAAAACCGATTTTAACGATGAATAAGAGTGAATCGGTTCGTGAATTTTTTTTCATATATAATTAGTCTCTGATGCACAAAAGGTAGATTGATACTATCAGTCTCAGATTTAGTTTGAATGTTATATTGATAGTTTTTTCCTTTTTTTAGACTGATAGTAATAACAAAATAAAGCACAACATATTTATGGTACCCTCGGTTAGGCCACTAGAACCACCCGTATGCAAAACTAGTGCTTCCAGTGAACTCACATTGATTTTGTTTTTCCTTAAGTACAGTTAAATGCACAGATGAGATTCGGACGTAAATGAAATACGGTGTTCATCATTACGAAATTTACTTTTCAATTTCGGCGAATAATGCGAAGTTCTCTGAAATTATGGTTTCTTCGTGGTGTATTTGAACGAAGTTGAATTTTAGTTTGATTTTCCGCGAACACGGCTTGTTGTGATTGAGCGCGATCAAACAAATAGTTGGTTTATGTTTGGAATTATTTTGATTTTCAATTTTGTAGGGTTCATGATAAAGTTGAATTTATGTGGGTAAAGGGTGAGAATTTTTTTTTTACATTTCTTTTGAGCATATTTTTTTAGAGTGTTGATTTTTTTTTTCGGCTACGTATACATTTACATAGGTACTCGTTGGTATACAGAATAGGTTCTCTGTTACATTAGAAAACTGAACGGCAAAGAAAGGGGATTGTGTCGTGTGGATTCGAAGTCCCACCAAGGAGTTGAAATATTATTTTGTTTTCGTTGGGAGAAATTTAAAGAGGGTTATTAATTATAGTCTCTGTAGACTAGTTGGTAAACAATAATTTTTGAACTGACGGTTATCAGTGTTATTATTATTATCTTTACGTTTGAATTTTATTCATGCTGAGGTTAATTATTTCTTTTTTTTTATTTTTCTTTTCCACTTCGTCTTAAATCTAATCATGAGCGGCAAAAAAAGGGGAGGGAAAAATAATAATTCTGAAAAGAAGCAGCAGCAGCAGCCAAAGCGAGTGTCGGAAAGGCTGCGGCAAGCTACGGCATCGGGCCAAGGATCTAATGGTGTAGTGGGGGGACCCGAAATGAACCTTCCGCAACGAGCAACGCCCAGTCGGGACGTTGTTGGAAATGAGCGACAGGCTTTCAATGCTGGGTTATCGAAAGCCCGAGCTTACGCGAATGCTGTTGATGTAAACAATGCGTCAGAGATTCGCAATTTTACGGCTTCGTTACCTGACGTTTCACGCGCAAGCTTAGGGTTTTCGTCTTGGCGCACGTCAAGCAGGCAGAGTCTACATGTGCAGGCCGAAAACTACGTTGTTCCAGAAGTCGTTGTGCATCACTCTGATGTAAATATTGTGGAGGCGTCGCAAAATAGTGACGATCTAATCGATAAAACTTTGTTGGAAATTGATCGAGGTGCTAGCACACAGGTCAATCTAGCCCAAGGTAATGAGGCTGGTCGTGTCGATTTTTTAGGTGCTAAGTGGTACGCCAAGATGGAAGAAACAGCTCAAATCATGAAGGAGTTCCACACACGGCAGAAGCAGTCCGATAAACGAGTTAACGATTTGTCCACAACGCTGGATCGAGTTGACGAGCGGTCTAAAATGAATTTTGAGTTACAGGGTCGCACCAGTGATCGTTTGTCGGAGCTAATAGGCTCAGTCGTCTAAAATTCAAAAGATATTATTTTTTTGTCGGGGGAAGGTGAGAAGGTGCATGGTCGTGTGGTAGAACATGATACGCGTCTACACAGAGCCGAGCAGCAGTTAGGTTGCCATGGTGAGTCCTTGAGACGTATTATCGCAACCAACTACGATATGGCCCGGCAGATGAAAAAAGACCAGGCTGAAATAACGCATTGTTTGTCAAATTTATCGATCAGTAATCACGGTGCAGGCAGTAGCAGAGTTAAGCTAGATTTACCGACGTTTAGTGGCGCCGCTGGTGAAAGGCCAACGCGTTTTATTATTAGTTTTAAAAATTATTTGAAGGTCATGGGTATTCCGACATCCGAGTATAAGGTAGTCTTGTCGCAGTCACTGGGTAATATAGCCCGAGACTGGATGGAATTTTCCGAATCTAATTTTGTTGATTTTGTCGATTTCAAAAAGAAATTCATCAATCGGTTTTGATCCGAATCAGTACAAAACCAAGTTCAAGCAAGACTCGAGAGAGGTCGGTACGAGGCAGAACACAACATGTCGCGGAGCGAGTACGTTATTCGGCTGAATAACGACATCAAATTTTTGACGTTTCCTATGCCTGAAGCACAAGTTGTTCAATGTTTTTTACGACACTTTGATGAACAGGTTCAGATTGCTGTGGCTACTCGTACAGTTCGAACTATTTCAGAACTTATTGATCTTTTAGATAACCTTGATGCTATGGGTACATTAAATCCGGATCAGTCGAATAGCCATCTAAATTTTCCACGCGTTTCAATTTTATCGAGCCAAAGAGGTAATAACAGTAACGCGAAAGTAACGCCACGCCCGAATCAGGGAAATTATCGTCATAATCTCACTCCACGCGCCAACTCTACAAAAGTGAGTGTCAACTGTATTGAGACTAAAAACGATGAGGAGGAAGAGGTCGAGGAGATCATAGTTCCGGTATCGGAAAACTAGGTCACGATGCCTCGAAGACCTCGGAATTTCGGATTTTAGAATCCGATTCGAGTGCAACGTGTTTGACTAAACACGGTGTACAATCGAATATTGACGAAAATAAATTTTTTTGTGTAGTGGGGGGACTACAGGGCTGCAACCGAAATGATGAGAATTCTTGGTCCTCTGCTGTTTTGCATGAGTCTGAATCGGGAAAGCTGATCGGATCCTGTATGTCTAAGGAGGGTGTTAATTTTGAATGTTGTTTTTTTAGAAATGATGATGATGTGAGAAAGGATCGTTGTGAGGTCCATATTTCGTCCATATTCAATTGTCCACGCGAGGATTGAATGAATCCTGATGAATCAGAGTTTGTACCTGTTAAGGAAAGGGTTAGTAGCCCAGAAATTGATATTACTGTCAGCGGGATACCGGTTAGAGCTCTAGTAGACACGGGGAGTAAAATAACGTGTATTGCTAGTGAGTTTTTTAATCGATACGAGAGTATTTTAGAATTATGTCCACAGTTTCCCGCGATGAATTTACGAGCAATCGGATTTTCGGGAGATAAGTCAGTGAAGATAAAATCACAATTTTTAGCTGAATGTAAAATCGGTAGCGCAACCACGGATGTCAGCGTAATGATAGTACCACGTTTAGTTAAAAATTTTATTTTGGGAATAGATGCATTACGGGCATTTAAAATGAGTATAGTCACTCATGATGAATCTTTACATATTGGTCTAACTGGTGAGATTTTGAAGTACTCAAACTCGTGTCTCGTTATTCAAAATGATGAGAATCGGACGGCATCAGATGGTAAACTTCCTATTAACATTACTGATTTAGAGGTCGACGAAAAACTAACTTTGATTGAAGGAGTGTCGGTAAAAACTAAGAGCATATTACGTAATTTGATTCTTGAATTTAAGAACATTTTTGACGACAAACCGGGTCGTTTTAGAAATTTTGAGTATAAATTTACGCTTCGGGACGAGAGTCCATTCTTCACTAAACCGTACCCAATACCTTTTCAGCGGAGAGATGCTGTAGATCGCGAAATTCATCGTATGCTTGAACTGGGAATTATTGAAAAGTCGTACACGCCTTACCTAAATCCCATTGTGGTCGTGGTAAAGAAAGATGGTTTGGTGAGAATTTGTTTAGACGCACGCGAATTGAATCGTAGATTGCAGGAAGATCATGCGGGTCCCGAGCCCATGGAAGTGGTCTTCAAAAGATTTGCTAAGGGTGGGGTCCTTTCGTCCGTCGACCTAACCGCGTCGTTCTGGCAGGTACCACTTGCAAAAGAGAGCCAGAAATTCACTGGTTTCATGCACCGTGGAAGGGTTTACCATTTCTGTGTGGTTCCATTTGGTACTAGTGTCAGCACAGGTGCACTTACACGCGCATCTGAAGCCATTTTAAATGGAATTGAGGAATACGTAGTCGATTTTGTTGATGACTGGACTATCATGTCCGAAGATGAATTAGTCCACCTTGAACATTTGAGAGAACTTTTTAGTCGTTTACATAAGGAAGGGGTAACGGTTAATTTTAAAAAAGTCGAATTTTTCCGTAAGCAAATTAAATTTTTAGGGCACATTCTTACTCCTGATGGAATTATGATCGACAAAACAAAAGTCAATGGGATATGGGAGTACCCACCACCTAAGAATGTGACTCAATTGAAGAGTTTTTTGGGATTAATGAACTTTTGTTCTAAATACACTGACCGGTTAGCTCACGAGTCAGTGCCCTTGAATGATTTACTGAAAAAAGGTGTAAAATTCGTCTGGACGCCGGTACACGATAACGCATTCAAAGCGTTGAAAGAGTTGTTTATAGAAAACGCTTTCTTGTACCATCCAGTACGTACTCTGCCTTTTTATTTACATACCGATGCTTCCGATAAAGCTCTTGGAGCTGTCTTGTCGCAAATAGACGAGGAGGGAAACGAAAGAATCGTGTGCTTAGCAAGTCGAGTACTCCGAGCCCACGAGGTAAATTACTGCACCTCAGAGCTCGAGCTACTTGCTATCGTGTGGGCTCTTGATAAATTCCGAACATTTGTGATTGGGTCCGAGCTCCATATTTATTCCGATAACCAAGCGTTGGAGTATTTATTCAGCTGTCGTTTTTTAAACAAGCGAGTGACTCGCTGGAAAATAGCAATAGCTGACTATAATCCGAAAATTAAGCATATCCCGGGTAAAAAGAATGTAATCGCGGATACTTTATCTCGGATTTGCTGGGACGCGGAAGGTGAGAATAAAAATGAAGAGACACTTATTGCATCTGTTTTTTTAAAAAAACCTAACCCACGAACACAGAAATCAATGATAAATATTCGCGAAGTTATCAAGGGAGATGCAAAATTTTCAAAACTTTTAACACAGATTGAACGTGGTGATAAGATACCTAATGTCAAATTGACCGATGGTATACTTTATTATACTAACAAAAACAATTCGGATAGAATGATTTTACCAGTTTGGCTGACTAAACTAATTTTATCCGACATACACGAAATGTATGGTCACATCGGGTCATTTAAACTCATTCCGATGTTTTTCGAAACGTTCCACTGTCGCCAAACGGTCCGGATGGCACGTAATTTAACTCGCACGTGCGATACCTGTCAACGCGTTAAGTACTATACCCAGTCAAATCATGGTGTTACACACTGCATTGTTGCAAAAGGGCCGCGAGAGCTTGTGTCTATGGATTTTTTCGGACCTTTGCCGAGGTCAAGATCTGGCGTGACGTATATTCTGTCAATGTTAGATATTTTTTCAAAATATATTAAGTTTTATCCTATAAAAAAGGCAAATACGAATATCGTGGTAGATAAACTGGTAAATAATTACATCTCATCCGTGGGAAAGCCTAAGCATATTCAAAGTGACCGCGGTACGCAGTTTACTTCGAAAAAGTGGTTTGAGCTTTTGGGGAAAATAGGTATTAAAGTTATTTTTTCTTCCGTACGTCATCTACAATCAAATATGGTTGAAACAACGAACCGTGAGTTAGGACGTTTATTGAGAACTTTTACGTCAGAAAACCATAAAGCATGGGCTAAATATATTCCGCTAATCGATAAAATTTACAATGAAACTATTCATAAAGCAACGGGGTATACTCCGATGGAGTTACACTTTGATCTTAAACCAAAACGATTTTGGGATCAATGGGTGCCCGAGTCTGACGTAAAATGTAATATCGACAATAGAATCACTGAAGTATATAATAAACTAATTACAGAAGGGGGTAAGAGAGTCAAGAGTTATAATGAATCGCATAAATTGAGTGAGTATAAAGTCGGAGATAAAGTTATGGTTAAGTCGCTGAACGTATCGAAAGCAATTGATGCGATCACGGCAAAGCTACTCCACCTCTATCATGGGCCATACCAAATTGTCACGGCTTACAACGGATGTACCTATGTACTCTCCGATCTGACCGGACAATATATTTTAAAAGGTACATATCATATTTCTGCCCTTAGGCCGTATTATGACAACAAATGCGAGGAGGGAGAAAAATCGTAGGCGTCGAGCCGCCTAGAAAAGGAATAAAAAAATGGCGCGTGCAATTAAGTGGCTGGAAAATCAGGCGCAGTTTCATCTGTCAAAAGCTCAAGCTTTCGCCCAACAAGCACGTCGAACCAAGGAAGGGCTAGAGTGTCGTTCATCAACTAGACCTCGTCAAAATGTCGAAGGACAACTTCCACGACAGACAACCGCACCACGGATGATAACATACCAAGGGGCACACAGCGAGCTACATGCGCCTCAAACGGCGATTGCAGTCAATGGAAGAACCGAAGAAACCAGTTTTGAAGAAGTACTTCGTCCTTTAGAAGAACTTACTTTGCGTGATGATTAAATGATCAAAATTTTGCTTAAGCTTATTCCTTCATATGTATTGTTGGTGTAGTATTAAGCGTTCTACAGAAAAAAAAAAAAAAAAAAAAGTTTTTTTTTATATAGAAGTTTTCTTTTTTTTTGTTGTAACTCGCTTAAGGGGACATTATGTAAGATATATTTTTTTTAATTTCCATCCCTGCAAGTACAGCAAGCAGATGGAATGGATTGTGCGCACACTCAAGGAGTGGGAGCAACCTATCTCACTTTTCGAGCTTGCAGTGGTGGGGGAAAGTCGAGGTCCGGTTGACTTCTCGTCTCGCAGTCTCGTGAAAAAGCGGGACACTCTTAATTTTGCAGTCAAACTGAATAGCCTACTAAATTCTGTATCATCTATTAAGAATTTCGAAATTTTATTAAAGTGCTTAGCACTAGAATTGATTCTACAAAAAAATAATATTTTTTTTTGTTTTGGCGTGCGGTGCCTTAGATAATTTTATTTAAGATTATCATAAATTTTAAAGTTATGGGAAAATTTAATTTTTATTGATTAGAAGAACAATTTTGGTTATATAAAATTTTTCTCTCGATTCATACCCGTTTGGACACTGCTGTGCTGTACTTGGTGAGGTATAAAGATGAGTTATATCATCGAGTAAGATTATCAATTTAATTTAATACTAAAATTTTTTATATATATTAATCTTTGAGAATTATTAAAATTATTTTTCTTAATAATCTTTTCTATTATCACATATTTCCGCATTAATTGGGAATAGCGTGATTGTGTTTAAAATAATGAAATATTGATTATATACACAAAAATTATTGTTTTGTTTATTTGATGGCTAACAAGGTCATATGAAATTATACAATTAATAACTTAGGAATAAGATTTTTTTTTATTGGTGGAATTTCATATTTATACCACGAGGTGTGTAAGTGTATTATAAGTTTACTGAACACATTATTGTAAAAAAAGGGGTTTTCATGTTTAATAAAGATAGACATAGATCTGGCTGAAACCTAACAAGAATTGCGTTTAATGATTTTTTTTTTTATGATCCAAAAATAAACCAACTGGGAATTTATTGGATTGATTCGATGGGGATTAACTAAGTTCATTTTTATTTTATTATTTATCGTGGAATGAGCAGTAAGTTTCGTACTTGATTTATCATCAATATTTTCATACTTATGCGGAATCGATAATTGAATTTGGATTAATTCTCCTTTATACATTTTTTTGTGCTAACGGCTACCTTGGGAAAGTAGCAATTAATTTTGTGGTACAGAGCAACGCTTAAAACCGATTTTAACGATGAATAAGAGTGAATCGGTTCGCGAATTTTTTTTTATAAATTTAGTCTCTGATGCACAAAAGGTAGATTGATACTATCAGTCTCAGATTTAGTTTGAATGTTATATTGATAGTTATTTCTTTTTTTAGACTGATAGTAATAACAAAATAAAGCACAACAGGATCATTTAATTAATTTTACTACGAACAATCACCAACCATTCTTTTCATTATGCAAGTTATTATCAATGAATTCAGTTGCACAATAGTAAAACAAATATACATTATTGTTTGAGAACCACAAAAAACCAGAATGTACATTGAAATGAAAAATTGTATAAACAGTTTTTAAAACCGGTGCAAGTGATGCAGTAATTACAGTAACAAAAGTTTTTCTTACTGCACTTAGATCATCAAAGTTCAATAATGTGAAAAAATTGAAGTATTAAATGAATGTAAGCAATATAATTATTTATTTATACTGATAAATTAAAATTTTGTTTAAAAACTCTAGGATAAATGTTTTACATTTAGAGGTAGAAAAAAAATTGAATTACTACAATTTCTGTACAATTTTAAAACAAACCTCTTCAATTGATGATGTAGAGTCGCTTCCAAACATATTACTCGGAACATCTGATGAACTAGATTGATCTTGTAACTATAATAATATTGTATACATTAGTTAAGTGTTTAACAATATTTATTAATATTATTTAGTAAATAATATTATTTATAATTTTTGCTTTATTGTATTTTTCTCAACAAAATTATTTAAACTAAGTTTTGTTTGATAAGTTAAAGCAAAGCTGAGATCAGCATTTTTCTACTAGTGCATGATTTATTTTATTCAGCACATATTGCAAAACATTCAGTAATATTTTGTACAATCAAAGATCAGACATTAATTAATTATTATTATAAAGGAAAGTACCTGCTCCTCATTGTCATAATCACTCTCCGAATTATTTTCCGAAAAACTTTCGTAATGGTTATTTGCCCACTCCTGAAACAATACATTATTTAAGTGTTAATTTGTACTTTAAAAAAAACTACATACTTTAAAAATTAATAACTGTTTCCTTGTACATTTTATATAGTAAAATAATTGATTCACTTACTCTCCATAACCTCTCTGACTCACTTGAAGACATGTTTACAGAAAACACAATTCGTCCTTTTTTCTCAACAAACCATTTTGCTCTTTATGTACCAAAATCCTGAACTTTTCATGAATTTAAAGTATTTTGTTATGACAATTATTGATTAAATTTTCATTTCAGATTATTATACTTAGTGTACAAGAACAAGAACTTTAACTATTTGTAAGATCTCTCTATAATCTCTTGCGCGCAATTCGTTGCAATCACCTGAACTCCAAGCTATGTTTAAGGGTTCGGGTGTCCTTGAGAATTAGGAGAGGATGGGTTAGTCGCGTTGAGGGTGATTAAATGATTCACAACACAAAGTCAATTTAGGCTTCACACTAAGTATTTTTATTAGCCTTTCCCTAACTACTTATAGAGCTGGGCACTTAGCTAACTCGAAATACAATGCACTACCGATAAGTCGCTCCGCTAACTAAGTCGGAAAGAATCGGAATGAATCTACTCGAATGAACGAATCAATTAATAATAATCTCGTAGCGTGGCTCGCACTCGTCTTTTATAGCACCTCGACCAAGCGATAAGTCTCCCTTCCAGTAAACCTACCCCTCGATCGGAGATCAAACCCATTATCTTGTAATTAACTCCCCCGGAAATAAGAAAGCTCGCGATATTGTTGTACGTGCCCTATCACTCGCGAATCAAGTTACCTTTTAGTCGCCCAGCTCTTCCTACTTATCAACACTCGTAACCCATACTTAATATCACACTTCATACTTTTCGCAATTTTATCTGAAACTAAATAATATTCATCATACCCTGGCACACCGCTATCAATATTTCAAAGTAACTAAATATTAATTATCCTTATCTATATAAATTCCTTAAGAAATGTGCACCCGCACCCCACTATCAATATTTCAAACGTTCGCACCTCGCCAGTGCCTCCGCCGGTGTAGAATACCTGGCGCCTGGTGTAACTTACCGACCTTCACATTCCGTTCATAACAAGTATACGGCAGATATTTTAGATTAGTTTATGTATGTACCGACTGGTTATATAATAGGTTTTAATATTTGCTACGGTTTGCTCGCAAAAAGTTCTTTCTAAAATCTGTATACTGGTTTTTTGTTAAATAATGTAATCCTTTAATTAAAGCAATTTATAACCCATGATCGGTACCGCTTTTGGTAGCGCTGATTGCTCTACCGTACAACAGCCTTTACTTTGCGCGCGCTAAGAGCTAACACGTGTTTCGATTAATCACATTTATTGATAGTAAACGTGTTTGTTTTTTATGATCATAAATTAGATGCAAAGATTTAAATAACTTGTACTTACTATAGTTGACGATTTTTATAGAAATGAGGGCAGCAATCCGCGTCTACAATGATCGTAAAGCCAAAATAGACTTTATTGATTCTAACAACATCGTTGGCTTCAAATCTGTGGAAAGTTTCGACTTTTCAAAATATCACGAAGTCCGATTTACCGATGAAAAATCTAATGAATATTTGATGCCAACCACGGTTTATGAATTCGCCCGTAAGTATTTGTGTTTGTGGTGTAAATAATTTTAAAAATAACATAAAAGTATGATTGCAAATTAAAGTTGATACATCTACTTTTCATACTTTCTTGCTGTACTTTCAAACAATAGTATTCTTCATATTCATTAAACTGTATTTAAATTGCTCATTTATGTTTGTTTCATTTTAGCAACGGATGAAGAACTCATGGCTAAGTCATCCCTCAAGCGTTACCTTTTACAAAAAAAAGCAGATCAATGGTAATGGAAACATTAAATCAACAAAACCAATCTACTCCTGAAAGTAAAAGTTCTGAAGACGAAACTCAACATACTGATGGTGAAGTCAGTGATTCGTCGAACGAAAGTCTACTTGAGAAATTTAAAAAAGATGTAACCAAAACAGAGAAAAAAAAGAAGAAACCTAAAAAAGGAAGAAAACAGAAGAAGAAAAGGTATTTTTATTTGTTTCTATTATATTCATTAAATTTAAAAAAAAAAAGAATACTGTAAAATAGCTCATTCGAGAATCAACAAAATTTGGAAAAAAATATTGATCTGATATTGACCCTTACAAAGAGTAAGAAAGGAAAGATGTTTAGTTTTCTTTTAAGAACAGTTTTAAGCGACTGTTATTGTTTTTGTTTTTTTTCAGGAGTTCTAAACTTATGCAGGTGTTTAAAAAATGAATTTTTAATCTTGAATTCAGTATTTTTAATTTATTTGAAAAATCATATTTGTTCAATAAACATTGACTTAATAAGTCACATATATATATATGTATGTGCTTTATGTATTATTTACATTTTATGATCTCTCAGATGTGCTATTTTGAGTCTGTTCTGCAATCACAGTATAAACAACTAAAGGAATAATTTTATATATACTTAGACCTACAAATAAGTTTTATACATACTTAAAAATTTTATCATACTCATGATTATAATCATAATATTATATGATATTTTTTCATTTTACAGAGATTAGAAAAAATAAAATCTAATCAATTATTGGTGGAGCAACAGTCAATAATGAGAAAATATAATCAAGATAAAGTAGAGAAGTCAATAGAAGATCTAAAAAAAGAACATCAAGAGAAATTAGAAGAAGAGCGTCAAAAGTTACAAAAAGAATTTGATGAAATGAAAAAAAAGTTCCTTGAAGAAAATAAAGATTCAATGTTTAACTCTGAAGTAGGTGAAGAACAAAATGATATCCCCATGGGGCTTAAGCGCAATAGAAAATTAGCCCTAGAAACAAGTGACGATGAAAATGTTGAAAACATTGAAATGTATATAGATGACAGTCATGTCAATAAAAAAGCTAGGACCAAACTCGATTTTATGAACCCAACAAAAACTGTTGAAGTGATTAGAGAGAAATCGACGTCTCCGACTTTTTTAGGATTATCTAATTTACGGATTCATAAGTCATTGGTTGAAAGTAAAGAAGTAGACGATTTATCGTTAACCAGCAAACAATTAGCTAATGATTCTCCAAGTAGTTCTGAATTTACAGAAAATTCACTCCTTCGGTGCAAAACAATCTTATGAAAAACGCAACCACACCAAGAAAACTTTTTGAAATTACTCCCCAATCTTCATCTATACGGACCACACAAGTTCGAGGTAAAAGTCGTGAAAATTTCGAAAGAAGTGTAAATGTTCAAGAAAAAAGAAAAGTAAAAAACGATTTAAAAGAAGTGACAGAAACTACGAAGTAGACGATAGTGAGCTACCCCAATCAACACATGAAGAATGGAGGGAGTATACTGAATTAATTAACGGCAAGCCAGTAAAAATGTACCACATGATTCATAATGTATCTGTACGACTTACCAAGTGGCAAGACGAGTTAGCTAATGAAAGGGACGGGCCCAGATTGTTTAAAGGATTTGCCAAAGCATGTTGGGGTGAACCAAATCTCAAGTTGAGAGCTGTAGAGCCAAATAAGTGTAATAAAAATCCTGACAAGCCCAAGAGGTTGCCACTTAGTCCAGAGAGAGTCACCATAACAAAAAGTAAGTACAACAATCTTTAACCTTCAAAGTGCTAGTAGCTTGTTAAGTTATTTATATTTGAAACTGTACAAATTTTTATGATAAAATAACAGTACATTTTTATTCAATGTTTTTTAATAAAATAATCTTTTTATATACATAAAATTAATAGTTAAATTAAATACATTTATATTTATTTAAAAAATATATATATTTGAAAACTTATTTCTTCATTTAGATACTTAAATTTATCATTTGAAACTGTTGTGCAGTAAAAATAATAAATAATTGTATTATATAATTTAAAATTTAGTTTTAATTATCATTTTTATGTTTTAGAACTTTTCAATAGACGCATGAAATATTTAGAGAGCCAAGAACAAGTGCCAAAAAGAAGTCGTAAAGCAGTATTGGATAATTGAAGATTCCACATCAGCCAATGCATCAACCAATTAAACCAATATTATCATTCTGATCGTAAATATCATAATTATATAGAATATTAATGCTAATATGAAATCAAGTATTTGTAATGAAATATTTTTTAATTTTCAACAGATAGTAGCAGCCAGGAAGATGAGGTTGATTGAAATTAATGCATAGTTCACTAAGAATACTTTATTTTCAAAAACTACGATGCTTCAAATACTACCATGACAAAGTCAATGGAATTTTTAATAAAATAGAATAATAGAAAAATTTTATAATTACATTTTAAGAAAACTTACAAACTACTTTCAAAAAATATGTATGTTGTAAACTTTAAAATATTTATAAATGTGAAGTTATTTACTTGAAAATAATATATGTACATTTAGGTTTCAAATTATGTTAGCGATGTATATGTAATTTGCGAAATGTAACTGTAAAGCTTTTCTGAGATTAAACAAACCTAAGTTCCTATAGCAACCTATAGTTCCTATATAATCCTTTAAATTATTAATTAGAAGTTTAAATATATTTCCTGTGTCGTTGATGTATGGGCGTAAAGGCTCGGACTGCAGGCATAAAATAAAGTGAACAAAAAGTTACTAAAATTTTTAATATCCGTATATTTTATGTAAAAATGTTTAATTTTGTTACATTTTTATAAAAGAAAAATTGCGTAGTGATTTTGAATCCGTTAGCTTTAATTAAATAACAAAAATATAAAATTTATGTATTCATTTATAAAAATATAAAAATAGATGTATATTTATTTATTTATATGTTAAGTAAAATTATTTAATTTTGTTAGACTCCTTAAAAGAAAAATTGTGTACTGGGTTTTAATAAAACCCATGAGCTTCAATAAAATAAAAAAAAGAAGAAGTCGATGTTGTATACTCCCAACTCTTTTCGTACGAATATCTAGTTATTAAATTTCAGTTTCAACTAAAAATTCAAGTTTAGAAAATATGACGCTGCAGCTTTATCTAAGTCATGACAGCTTTCGTTTCCCACAATTTCGATTATTATACTCATCTAAAGCAACAACCTCCTACAATAAATTAAATATAAGTTGAATATCTGAAAGAGTTTTCTAAATCCAGAAGTTACAATTGTAGTTATAACAATTTTCAAAACTTCAAAATACGATGATATTTGATCGAGGAGATATGGAAAACCCTCCAGAAAAAAATTGTATATAAATCTGAACCTGAAAATTTTTTTAACCCTGTTCAGATTGAAAGCTGTCATGACAACTATTATAACAGTTGGTACATTTAAAAAAAGATTTTTGATTATTGATCATTGGCTTTCATTAGTATTGTATACACGATTTTATTTAATTCAGATTAGAGTTGACGTATACGTTGTAGCTGATTAACAAATTAGCTGTTCAAACTTCTTCCTCATATGCCTCTAAAACAACCCCGAAATCTATCCTAAGTCATATCCCAAGACCCGAATTCTCGGAGATGACCCCCAGGTACCCCGGGTACCCCCATCATCGGTGACCTTGGTACTTAGATTCAAATTGCCTCGATAAATACTCTAGAACTTTCCTCAAAGTCATCCCCGAAGAATTTAGCCCAAACTCTCGGAGATGACTCCCTCAGGTACCCCCGTCATCGGCGACCTGGAGGTCCAGGTCGATAAGTGACTATGGATTCATGTATTGTCATCCGAACCTAGACCCTCTGCCAAATTTCAGACCTCCAGGTCTTACAAGCTCCAAGTTCTAGAGCTTGGCAGTTTTGAACGTACGACGACGACGACGAAACATTGCGAGTTAAAGAAAAGCACTTAAAATGAAAAAAAAAAAACCAATTTTTTGATTATTTATGACATAAGAGGCTATAAAATCATTGGATAATTCACTATATCCATATTTTATTCCCTTTTATAATCATCTACTTGAAAATAATTTTACGTGTGCCACACGTGTGGCTCACACGTGTGGACATTCAACAGGGTAATAAACACCTCCAGAAAATTTGAGCTGATTCTCTATTGTCATGCATTTGGTAGAAAACCACCTTAAGTAAACTAATTGCATTGCATCATAATTAAAATTTGACTGCTTGTATTTATATTTATATTATATTCTCTTTAGTAATAAATTTCATTTTACTTTTGTTAGTTTGGCGGATGGATTCCTATTCATGTAAAAATGGATAATACAAGTACTCCATACTCTCCCAGGAGAATAGGTAATGAGATTGTAATTTCGGATCTTCATACATTCCTTCTCTAATCATATTTTCTAACTTGACTTTCTTGTTTCAGAAAAACCTAGAATCAAATCGAATTTTGAAGCCCTAAGTGAAGGTATTGTCATTTATATCCAGGTTGATTTTATTCTATTTTTGATTGTTACAAATATTATTTTTTTTCAGATAAGGTTGATGAGTCCGTAACATCTGGGTCAGATTATGAAAAAGATAAAAAATTGGATGGGAATTTCAACTTTTATTTGCATATATTATACAACTTTTTTTGAATTCTTAAATTATATATATTTTTTAGATAATAGTGATGATTCTAAAACATCTGGGTCTACATCTGATCAGTTTCTTAGCAGCCCACTTTCTTTAAAAGAAAATAATAACAACATAGGTACCGAAAAAAACGTCTCTGATTATTCGAAGCTTTCTTCAGACGATATAAGAACAAAAAAAATCAATAAACGGAAAAGGCTTCCAACAAATAGTAAAAAGGCCGAAGTCTCATCTCAAACAGAATCAAGTGATCAAGAACAGCTAAAAAAGGCGCAAACTCCATTTAAAAAAAAATAGTATTCCTAAAGGAAGAAACAATTCTTGTGACAATTCCGGAGTAAACTCAAGTAAAAACTCTAGCAGAAATACGTCAATTAATCTAAGCTCCGTTGGAGATGTCTTGAAAAATAAAGACACAATGTTCGTGCGAACTAGCAAAAGTGGGTACAAAAGGTATCCTTGCATTTATTGTTTGAATAAAAAAATAAAAAAATATATGTTTAAAAAATTACCAGAGCATTATACAATCGCAGACAAAGATGAAGAACTTGTTCAAAAAATTCTATTAATACCAAAAAAGAGGACTGAAAAAGGCAAACCTGTTTCGGATGACCAGCGAAAACGAAAGGAAATCATGCAAGAAATTCTGAAAAGAGGTATATTACAGCATAATCTTAAAACGAACAGACCCAACAGTTTCATCCCGTCGAGAAGGCCGACAAAACCTGGTACGAAAGTCTCTCAGTATCAAGTATGCGCAAAATGTGGCCATTGGTTTAAAATTCTTAGAAAGCATGCAAAGAATTGTATGAAAAAAAGCTTTAAAAATAGACATAATTAATCGTCTAATTCGCGACTCGAAGAAGGAAATATCCATGCTCTAGCAAGTGAATTATCACTAGTTTGTCTAGCTGACTTGCAACCTGGCGAAGTAAGCGATTGCATCAAATGGGATCCAACCATTATTTCTTTTTGCAATGTCGAAACTTTAAAACTGGAAATAACTCCAAATTGCTTTAAGGATTTACGAGCGAAATTAAGACGATCCGCTAACTTTTTATTAGCTATGAAAAGTCTGAACAGCGAAATAAGAGAATAAAAAGATGTTTTTGATGTAAAACACTACGACGACGTTATCAAAAGTCTCAAAATCGTTGGTAAATGAGATGCCGAAAATAGGACGTGTGAAGCGCCTGCTACGATCAACGACACGTCAGGCATAATAAAAGAGATCGCTAAATTTTACTCGGTAAGTTTACCTGCAGACTGTGAATATGAAATAAAAACGGTCAACAGGTTTATTGCTAAACATGAAACTTATTACCATAAAGTACTTGGTAACTCCGTTGCGGAGATCCAAGCGAAAAAAAAAGGAAAAGTAACAGAGCTGCCTTCTGATAGTGACGTCAAATTGTTGAAGAAGGATCTAGCATTAAAAGTGTCTACAAATTTTGAACTTCTCACTGAAAGTTTTTCTTTTCAAGCTTATGAGGGCCTGAGAGATGCAGTACTTACTTCCTTGCATATTTCAAATTGTAGACGAGTCGGAGAAGTTGAACGACTACGACTTGAGGATTTAGGCACTTATCAAACAATGAAAGGTAATTGTCCAGAGCAGTATGAAAAATTATCTGATGCAGCTAAGAAGTACGTTGATAAACGAGGGAAATTTACTGGTCGGGGCAAAAGGAATAGACCGGTCCCCATTCTGGTAACTTCGCAGTTGAAAAATGCTATTGATCTATTGGTTCAGCTGAGATGCCAAGCTAAAATATCTAAAAACAATGAATGGTTTTTTACAAAAGTAAACAGTGCTAATGAAAGAATATTCAAATACATTAATGGGTGCAGGTTATTGGCTAGTTTTTCAGAAAATTGTGGGGCTTCCAGACCTGACTTACTCAGAGGCACTAATTTTAGAAAACTTTTAGCTAAAAAATGTTCAGAGTTTGAACTTTCCAAAATTCATATTGATAATGTAGCTGAACACATGGGACATTCCAAATCAATTCACAAAACCAACTATAGACAGTCAGTTTAAAAAAAAGATCTGCTCACAGTGTCGAAAATCATAGACAAAGCTCTTGGAGATGAAGAAGAAGATGATCAAATGGAATTTGAAAAAAGTAATAAATCTCGTTCTTCATCTTATATGATCGCTACGAGTCTTGAAGATAAAGGAGCTCGTGTAAATACTCATGAAAAAAGCACAAACGAAACAAAGGGTATAGCCGGTTAAGGGGGAGTAATCGGCCCCCAGAGCAAACCCCTACAATATATATATCATTCGAAAGGGCATGAAAACTGCAAATTTTTTTTCCCTCAACTGCGCATGCGCGGAGCCAAATAGTGATTTTTTAACTTTTATTAATATCTCATAACCTAAAATAACTAGAAAAACGCGGTTCGTGGCAAAACTAAAAAAAAAAAAATGTAGTTCAACCGTTTATATAATTTTTAATTTTGACTAAATATGCTCCCACTAGGCGGCTTTTTATGTAAAAAGTCTTGATAAATCAGTCGGGAAAGTTCCCCCCCCCCCTTTTAAAAATCTGAAAAAATCAGAGCGGTTACTTTTTGTTAAAATACGTCACATATATTTTTTATAGACCCACACCTTTTTTTTTTTTTTTATCGCAAATTTAAGGTAAAAAATTTGAAAAATGGCTCAAACGGTTTAAATTTGGCACCAAAAATAATATTGAAAAATATATGTGAACTACATTTTTTTTAAAGAAAATTTTTCCGCAAACCGCATGTCTCTAGCCCTAATAGGTTCTGAGATATGAATTAAAGTTGAAAAATCACTATTTTGGACCGCGCATGCGCAGTAGTGGGTATGAAAAATTCTGGTAGGCGCCAAAGATTTTCTGTTTTCATGTACTTTCGAATGATATATATATTGTAGGGGCTTGCTCTGGGGGCCGATTACTCCCCCTTAACCGGCTATACCCTTTAAGTCTTGAAGATTCTGAAATGAGTGCCGTACATACTTCTTTAAGAAAAATTAAAAATACCAGTCAAAATTCAAATTCAGGTAATTTTTCTTTTTTCTTCATTTAATATTAATTCATAAACAATAAAGTTAGCTGTGTAGTCTCTAAGTTGACCAAATTCGATACTTTTAAGGAAAACGCAAAAAAACTATATTCTTTCGTTAGAGATTTGTGAACAGAAAAAAATTATTTTTTAAATTGCCTAAAATATAAACTTATGATTGTGCAGATGATCTATTATAATTGACAAGTACATAAAATAAATTATAACTAATAAATTTTATAATTTTTTCAAATTTCAAGTCTGTAGAAAAAATACATCTGAAGGCAAGTTTAAAAATCTTTTGACATGCGGTAAAATCATGCTCTAACTAGAATATTTGTAACTTTCATGTACCTTATTACCTGATGTTAATACACAACGATACTTGTTGCTTAAATAAAATTGTCTTAACGGGATAGCATTGTTAATGTAGAGCATTAAAATTTTATCACTTTTGAAATTGCCAAAACCCTGAATTACTGTTTTTGCTAATGATGAAAGATAACGGGTGAAAGTATAAAAATAAATTCTAACCAAAAAGTCTTAAAAATCTATGAAATATTTTCAACTGCCTAGTTGAATAAAAAATGAGTAAAGATGACATAGGGAATAACAACTATTAGTTAAAACTGTATAAAAATATTCATTATTCTAACAAAAATTATTCATGAAATTGAAGAAAATTGATCGATCATAAACTAAGTTTTCATTGATTGTTTTTGATTTTGTTCAGGTTGGTAGGCTTAGCAGCAATAATTAAAAAAAAATTGATTTCGTAAAAAATTAAAAATACATTCTCTTTTTTAGATAATGTTAGCAAAACTGCTTCATCAAAAAAAATTCCATGGGACGAAAAACAAGTTGCTGAGCTCTTAAAAGTATTCCCTAATTGTTTGAACTGCAATTACTCCGTTCCTACGGGCAACCAAATACGAGAATTCTTGAAAAAAACACCAAACGAAAGTTTGAGATTAAGATCTGAACCGTCGATACGTTTTTGGATTCACAACGAGCGGAAGAAAAACAACTCCAAGGAAATCACCAGTAAAAAAAAACACAGTTCCTTTATTTATATATGATCACTTCAAAAAGTATATTGTAAATGAAAAAATTCCATCTTCAGAAACAGCAGCAAAAGTTTTAGTTGGTTCTTCGTCGCTACAAAAAAAATATACAATAGCGGACCTGCAAAATCTCGTCAAAACTGCAATAGAGCGTCGCTCCTTATAATTAAAAAATCGCATGTTGCAACAAGTTCATATTATTTTTATTATATTTATTTTGATTTATAAAAAATTTCATTCAAAAACTAGTTCACCGTCAAACGACATAAAATATTATATAAGAATACATAATTTTTGTATGTAATATATTAATTTGATATTTTTTTTTTTAACGAAATTGTATTCGATACAATTTTTAAGTAAAGCAAATACTTAATAAATTAACAAATATAATTATAAATTATATTTTGAAAATTTATGTAATGTTAGTTCAGTTTTCATTCAAAGTAAAAAAATACATAAAATGTTTTGACAAAATCAAATTTTATTTTTTTATCTGCCTAAGTCTGTTTAATCTCAAAAGTATGTACTTAAAAAAAAAAAAATCGATGCTTCTTCATACGTAATGGATGAACTCCCAACGAATTAAAGTTTTTTTTCTTAGAATGTGAATTGTAGAACTTTTTCTAAATTAAAAATAGGTATTTTTTGTAATTGCTCAAACGAGAGATCAAATTGTATCGTTACTTCAAAACTACAGTCGATTTTATCAATATTTTCGAATCTCGATCATATCCATGCAGAGGTATAAGATTTATAATCTAAATTCATTCAGAATTTAGAGATTTATTTTCCAAAGAAAATAATATTTTTTGAAATTGCCTCTTTTTTAAAATCAATTTACATGGGGTAAAAATTTTGAGACAAGTTAATTATGAGCAATGAATAATTATCTCATAGGGATAAAAAGTATTTCGTTTTTGAAATAACCCAAATCTAAAAACAAGTCTCAGAGTTAATAGATCGTGGAGCTAGTGAAGAATGATTACTCTACGTAAAAGATTATAGTAAAATCATTTTTTGAAATTGAACAGAAAATTTAGATATATCAGTGTGATGACTAAATCTTGGTCTCTTATCGCTGTCGACAAGTCAAAAAAAGTTCGTTGTGGGTTCATAATACATATTTTTTACAAGCAACGTAAAACTGCAAAAAATTAACCATCCAGAAATTTTTTAGCAGATTTATAAAAATTAATTTTACACGACAAACCTCTAAAACTACGGTGATGAATAGAGTGGCAAATGATAAAAAAATTTTTTTTCCATGATCTTGAGTTTTTTTAGTTCAAGAAGAAATTTAGAGGCCATAGAAAATATGTAACTAAATTAGCAACACTTACTTCTAGTTATTGAATGAAGTATTTATTTTAAATTGTACACTTGAGTAAATTTAATATGAAATTACCTTAAGGGGCTAAGAAATATTATCCTTATCAAAATAAAAAAGTCTTTGTGAGAGTGCGTAGCTAAACCTTTTCAGCAAATACGAGTAAGATTGGAAGTGTCGACTGAAAATCCAAAATTTATTCAGTGTGAATGGGGCCATTCTGACGAGTAGATCATTTTTCATTTTTAGGGCCAAATCATAGAATACTGAAGATTTATGAATGTCCTCATCAAAAATGTAAACGTTAAATAAAAAAAAAAAAATTAATTAAAGAATACTGGCGGCTAGTGTTTTGCATGGCACATCCTAGAAGGTTAGTTTAAATTTTATAATTGTCAAAATTCTGAATAAACAACTTTTTTCGATAAAAATAATAAACAAATAATTAATTGACAAGCTAGAAACTCAAATAACGCTTATTATAGCTATAACTAATTTTTACTGTAAAAATAATTAACTGAAAAATATTCTTCTAAAAAGCCTTGCCGCCCTTAAGCATTATTGAGTAATGAATAAATATCATGATAAATTATAAATTTAGTTTAATGATTAATTTTCTGCTTCCCTGACTGTTTTCAGGATTTTAAGGTAATTACCTAACTATTATTTTATGAATTTTTTTTTTCAAAAAGTGTGATTTATTTATTCAATTAACCAACATACAACTCAATCTACTTTACGGGAATGAGCCAAATACTGCGGCGGAAAGTTGCCATCAGTGGCCATACGCTTGCTGCCGTAAACTTTCTGATGGCTCACGCCTTTATTCATATGGTCACTATTTGATTATTTTATTTTGAACAATTGCCATTAAATATTTTCAATACCTGTGTTATTTACCTGAGCTTTGAAGCATACAAAATGTTTTTAAATAAATAATCTACTTTAATGGTGTCACTCCATATATATGCTCAAATACGGGATATCAGCTGATAAGTTGCAGTCAGCGAGGTCAGCTGTCATTAAGTCAGGTTGCAAGGCATGACAGAGTAAACGCAAGAAGCAAAACCTGCGTAGCGATGCAACTTAACTTCGGTGACTTCACTGTGGGAGCAAAAGCAGCCTTTCAAAAATATAGAATTTGAAACTGAAAGTGCTTATTGAAACTTGCTTCTTATAATACGTGTTACACCCCTGTCTGCCTCGTAATCGTGTAATAATAATCAACGTATATTACCTAAACTAACGAGTTCATACTTACTCTGAGTTCTTCCCGACTATCAAAGATATATTTTTCCAAGGCCGGAGATCAAACCCTTGCCATGGTATTCGTAAAAGTTCGTAAAAATTATTGGCGATACAACCACAGAGAAATTCGTCTGCTTGAGCCGGTGACGGTCTTAAGAAAAGTATATCTATATAAAAAAAAAAATTGAAGATGACGTCATCGCTATAGGTATACTCTCCATGGAGTTTTCGGTGCAGCAGCAACTTCAAAATGATTTTACTAAAACACTAAAAACATATATGGCTAAAAAAGTATTTCAGATTATTCTTGAGGATTTAAACTTTATTTCATGACACGAATTTTTATGTTTTATGAACTTAGAATTACGATAAGCTTGAAAAGCTATCTAAACTCCTATGCTGCCCCATGCAAATCGTCCAGTATATCACCGACTCAAGCAGACGAACTTCTGTCGTTGTATCGCCAATAAAACCTAATAAAATATTTCAAATATAATTTATTACAAATCAAGCATTTTTTCACATTTCAAGCAGAATTTTTTAGGGGGAATAAAAACAAAAAAATATTCGTGAACGCCGAAGTCTAATTAGTATAAATGTTACACTTAACAAAAATATTACGTATACCCCGGAATAAAAAGGATCCATTTCTGACAATGACAAGAATACACTAATACAAATTTGATAGTAATGACCGAATAATAACTTCACAAAGCATTGGTGTGATCATGAAATCAAGTTACAACGTTGTGCAAATATTATTTAAAGTACTAAATTGTTACTTTTTAAAACAATATTTAACTTAAAATATTGTAAGAGGCCCCGATTGAATGATTATTTCTCTGACACTAAGCATACATTTATAAAGCTCTCTCCTCGATTCCCCACACGGAAAAAAAGAAGTGGGAGAGATTACAGTAAACCTGTGAGCTGTGACTCTGTCGGTAAAACGCGCAACTATTACACCTATTCTATTGACCGACTGCGCATTTCGTCAACGCAACCGCTCCACACAAAAGTATGTACACTGACTCTCGAAAAAAAACTGCATTGAATACAGTTTTTGTGGCGAGCTGAACTTGCGCAGAGCCGCGCGGCGCGTTACTTTTTTTGTTTTTTTATTTTCCGCCGTCGTCGGTGTATATGATACTTTGTGGTCTTTCTTTTTTTAAAAAAAAAGTAGAATTCACAAATCGAATTCGTTATAAATTTGGTATTTGGGGTTTTCGATGGCGCGGATTAAAAATTTATTAGTCTTTTTTTTATTTATATATAACGCGTATGACGACTGCAAATAAAAAATTAATTTTAAAATTTGTTCGTACAAAGTATAATCGTATTTTTAAGGAATTTCTAAGTTAAGTGAGCTGTACGACTAAATAAATAAAATAAATAAAGAAATTATAATTTTCAAAAATAAAATATAGAAAAATATTAAGTTCAATATTTTTATAATTTGTATATAAATTTGATAAGAAGAATAACAAGTATTCAATTCATTAAATTGATGTGGTGCAAGCAAGTACATAGGCTAGTGATGAATAAATACTAAATATCTTTTACAATAATTTTAAATTATTTTATTTTATTTTATTTTTAAGATCTTAATATTACAAAATAAATAGATAAATAGTCAATAAGTAAAATCGTAGCTTTTTATCTACTTTAAAAACTATATAAATACTAAATATATTTTACAAATAGTTCGAATTATTTATTTTAAGTTTTTTATTTTTAAGATAATAAACAAAATTGTAATTTTTTTATTTCTAATTCTAAAATTTATGTAAATACTAAATATCTTTTACAAATAGTTTGAATTATAATTTTTTTTTTTAAGATCATAATATTACAAATAAATAATCGAACTGTCAATGACAAAAATTTTAGCTATTTTTTTTATTAATAGGAGCTATTAAAAATTTATTTTTGATTAACTTAAAAAAATTTATAATCTTCAATTATTAAAATTTTATTTTTGAGTTTTAGCTAAATAAAGTAAATAGTATAATATAGTTCGAGTAACCGAAAACAAAGATTTGATTTTGAGGTTACCGGGAAATACTCAAATATATTTACAATTCTTTAAAATCAAGTAGAAGATGCTCGATATCATACCGCTTGAAAAATTTTTCCATTTTTATGAACTAATAATAAATTCTATGATGCACACTGCACACAGATAACATTATATAAATAAAACGGGCATCACGAAAAAACTAAAACCGACTGAAACTCTGCCACTGAAAAAACTGTACTGAGTGCAGTTTTTTTTCGGGAATCATTGTGTCAGCTGTCTAATAGAACAGTTGCGTCGCCGCATTAGACTGAATGTATTTAACAGGTAGAGCAGTTACACTGTATTACCGACACAATGAATGCGTCGAGTTTTGAGCAATCTCTCACGCTTTTTTTTCCGTGCATGGACTTACAAGTGTTTTATACAGTAATTCTTTCTGAATCTGCCGGGAAATTTCACCATTTATGATTGTATTAGTTATAAGGCCTTCTAGAATATTTTAAGGATATTTTTATTGGTCCGAATAAGGCTCTCTAAAACGCCTTAGTTGGCGAGTTATCGTCAAAACAAGTTTGAACCAACTCTACCAGGCCCAGATTGAAATATTTTCCTCCGAAACTAAGCATACATCTTTGAAAGCTCTCTCTTGGATTCTCAATGCAGTAACCGGTATAATGTACGGTAGTTATTCTATCTGAATCCATCGGGAAAATTCTCCATTTAATATTGTAAAAGTTTAAAGGACCTTTAGAATATAAGGCTATTTTCATATTTTCGAAAAATACCTTCTAAGATGCATTTGTTAGCGAGTTATCGTCAAAACAAGTTTGAACCAACTCTACCAGGCCCAGATTGAAATATTTTCTTCGAAACTGAGGAAAAATCTTTGAAAGCTCTTTCTTGGATGCCCATGAAGTAACAGGTATAATGTACAGTAATTCTTTCTGAATCTGTCGAGGAATTTCACCACTTATTATTGCAAGAGTTTTAAGGACTTCTATAATATTTGAGGGCTATTTTTATATTTCCGAAGAAGACCCTCTAAAACGCATTGGTTGGCGAGTTATCGTCAAAACAAGCTTGAACCAACTCTACCAGGCCCCGATTGAATGATTTTTTCTCCAACACTAAGCATACATCTATAAAGCTCTCTCCTTGATAACCCATGGACAAACAAGTGTTATATACAGTAATTTTTTCTGACTTTCCCTGGAAATTTCACCATTTATGATTGTAATAGTTTTAAGGCCTTCTGGGATATTTTAAAACTTTTTTCATTGATCCGAAAAAAAACACTCTCAAACGCATTTGTTTGCGAGTTATCGTCGAAACAAGTTCGAACCAACTCTACCAGGCATAGATTGAAATATTTTTCTCTGAACTATGCATACATCTTTGAAAGCTCTCTCCTCGATTCGCCATGAAGTTAAAGGTATAATGTACAGTAATTCAATCTGAATCAGTCGGGAAATTGCGGCATTCATTATTGTAAGGGTTTTTAGGATTTCTAGAATCATTTAAGGCTATTTTCATTCGTCCGAAAAAGACATTCTAAAACGCATTGGTTGGCGAGTTATCGTCAAAACAAGTTTGAACCAACTCTACCAGGACCCGATTGAATGATTTTTTCTCCGACACTTAGCATACATCTATAAAGCTCTCTCCTTGATTCCCCATGGACTAACAAGTGTTATATACAGTAATTTTTTCTGAATCTGCCGGGAAATTTCACCATTTATGATCGTAAGAGTTTGAAGGTCTTCTGGTATATTTTAAGGCTTTTTTCATTGATCTGAATAGGACCCTCTAAGATGCATTTGTTGGCGAGTTATCGTCAAAACAAGTTTAAACCAACTCTACCAGGCCTGGATTGAAATATTTTTCTCCGAACTATGCATTCATCTTTGAAAGCTCTCCTCGATTCTCCATGAAGTTACATGTATAATGTACAGTAATTCCGTCTGAATCTGTCGGCAAAATTACACCATTGATTATTATAGGGTTTTTAGGATTTCTAGAATAATTTAAAGCTGATTTAATTGGTCCGAAAAAGACCTTCTAAAACGCATTAGTTTGCGAGTTATCGTCAAAACAAGTTTGAACCGACTCTACTAGGCCCAGATTGAAATTTTTTCTCTCAACTAGTTATACATCTATGAAAGCACTCTTCTAGATTCTCCATGAAATTGCAGGTACAATGTACGGTATTTCCATCTGAGTCTGTCGGGAAATTACACCATTTATTATTGTAAGAGTTTTAAGGACTTCTGGAATATTTCAAGGCTATTTTCATTTATCCGAATAAGACACTCTAAAACACATTTGTAGGCGAGTTATCGACAAAACAAGTTAAAACCAATTCTACCAGGCCTAGATTGAAATATCAATCTCTGAAACTAAGCATACATTTTTGAAAGCTCTCTCCTCGATTCTCCATGTAGTTACAGGTATAATGTACAGTTATTCCGTCTGAATCTGTCGGAAAATTACACAATTTATTATTGTAAGGGTTTTCAGGATTTCTAGAATAATTTAAGGCTATTTTCATTGGTCCGAAAAAGACACTCCAAAACGCATTTGTAGGCGAGTTATCGTCAAAACAAGTTGTAATTATCTCTACTAGGCACAGAGTGAAATTTTTTTCTCTGAACTAATTATACATCTATGAAAGCACTCTCCTAGTTTCTCCATGAAGTTGCAGGTATAATGTACGGTAATTCCATCTGAGTCTGTCGGAAAATTACATCATTTATTATTGTCATGGTTTTAAGGACTTCTAGAATATATCAAGGCTGTTTTCATTGGTCCAAAAAAGACCCTCTCAAACGCATTTGTTGGCGAGTTATCGTCGAAACAAGTTCGAACCATTTCTACGAGGCCTATCTTGAAATATTTTACTCCGAACTACGCATACATCTTTGAAAGCTCTCTGCTCGATTCTTCATGAAGTGAAAGGAATAGTGTACAGTCATTCCATCTGAATCTATCGGAAAATTACATAATTTATTATTGTAAGGGTTTTAAGGATTTCTAGAGTGAATTAAGGGTATTTTTATTGAACCGAAAAAGACCCTCTAAAACGCGTTTGTTGGCAAGTTATCGTCAAAACAAGTTTGAACCAACTGTACTAGGCCAAGATTGAAATATTTCTCTGAAACTAAGCATACATCTTTGAAAGCTCTCCCCATTCCCCATGAAGTTGCAGGTATAATGTACGGTAATTCCATCAGAGTTTGTCGGGAAATCACACCATTTACTATTGTCATGGTTCTAAGGACTTCTAGAATATTTCAAGGCTATTTTCATTAATCCGAATAAGACACTCTAAAACGCATTTGTAGGCGAGTTATCGTCAAAACAAGTTTAAATCAATTCTAACAGGCCTAGATTGAAATATTAATCTCTTAAACTTAGCATACATCTTTGAAAGCTCTCTCCTCGATTCTCCATGAAGTTACAGGTATAATGTACAGTTATACCGTCTGAATCTGTCGGGAAATTACACCATTTATAATGGCAAGGGTTTTTAGGATTTCTAAAATAATTGAAGGCTATTTTCATTGGTCCGAAAAAGACCTTCTAAAACGCATTTTTTGGCGAGTTATCGTCAAAACAAGTTCGAACCAACTCTACTAGGCCTATATTGAAATATTTTTCTCCAAACTATGCATACATCTTTAAAAGCTCTCTCTTAGATTCTCCGTGAAGTTGCAGGTATAATGTACGGTAATCCCATCTGAGTCTGTCGGGAAATTACACCATTTATTATTGTAAGAGTTTTAAGGACTTCTAGAATATTTCAAGGCTACTTTTATTAAACCGAAAAAGACCCTTTAAAACGCAATGGTTGGCGAGTTTTCATCAAAACAAGTTCGAACCAACTCTACTAGGCCCAGATTGAAATATTTTTCTCTGAACTAAGCATACAACTTTAAAAGCACTTTCCTAGATTCTCGATGAAGCTACAGGTATAATGTACATTAATTTTATCTGAATCTGTCGGGAAACTACGGCATTTCTTATTGTAAGGGTTATAAGGACTTCTAGAATATTTGAAGGCTTTTTTCATGGGTCCGAAAAAGACCCTCTAAAACGCATTTGTTTGCGAGTTATCGTCGAAACAAGTTCGAACCAACTTTACCAGGCCTAGATTGAAATATTTTTCTCTGAACTATGCATACATCTTTGAAAGCTCTCTCCTCGATTCTCCATGAAGTAAAAGGTATAATGTACAGTAATTCAATCTGAATCAGTCGGGAAATTGCGGATTTTATTATTGTAAGGGTTTTTAGGATTTCTAGAATAATTTAAGGCTATTTTCATTCGTCCGAAAAAGACATTCTAAAACGCATTAGTTGGCGAGTTATCGTCAAAACAACTTTGAACCAACTCTACTAGGCCCAGATTGAAATATTTTTCTCTGAACTAATATTACATCTTTGAAAGCTCTCTCCTCGATTCTCCATGAAGTTACAGGTATAATGTATAGTTATTCCGTCTGAATAGGTCGGAAAATTGAACCATTTATTATTGTAAGGGTTTTTAGGATTGCTAGAATATTTCAAGATTATTTTCATTGATCCAAAAAAGACCCTCTTAAACGCATTTGTTGGCGAGTTATCGTCAAAACAAGTTTAAACCAACTCTACCAGGCCTAGATTGAAATATTTTTCTCCGAACTATGCATTCATCTTTGAAAGCTCTCTCCTTGATTCTCCATGAAGTTACATGTATAATGTACAGTAATTCCATCTAAATCTGTCTGAAAATTACACCATTTATTATTGTAAGGGTTTTAAGGATTTCCAGAATAATTTAAGGCTATTTTCATTGGTCCGAAAAATACACTCTAAAACGCATTTGTAGGCGAGTTATCGTCAAAAGAAGTTCAAAGCAACTCTACCAGGCCTATATTGAAATATTTTTCTCTGAACTATGCATTCATCTTTGAAAGCTCTCTCCTCGGTTCCCCATGAAATTACACGTATAATGTACAGTAATTCCGTCTGAATCCGTCTGAAAATGACACCATTTATTATTGTAAGGGTTTTAAGGATTTCCAGAATAAATTAAGGCTAATTTCATATGTCCGAAAAAGACCTTCTAAAAAGAAATTGTTGGCGAGTTTTCGTCAAAACAAGTGTGAACCAACTCTACTTGGCCCAGATTAAAATATTTTTCTCTGAACTAATAAAACATCTATGAAAGCACTCTCCTAGATTCTCGATGAAGTTGCAGGTGTAATTTACAGTAATTCCATCTGAGTCTGTTGGGAAATTACACCATTTATTAGTGTCAGGGTTTTCAGGACTTCTAGAATATTTCAAGGCTATTTTTATTAATCCGAATAAGACACTCTAAAACGCATTTGTAGGCGAGTTATCGTCAAAACAAGTTTAAACCAACTCTACCACGCCTAGATTGAAATATTTTTCTCCGAACTATGCATTCATCTTTGAAAGCTCTCTCCTCGATTCTCCATGAAGATACATGTATAATGTACAGTAATTCCGTCGAATCTGTCGGCAAAATTACACCATTTATTATGTTCGGGTTTTTAGGATTTCTAGAATAATTTAAAGCTGATTTAATTGGTCCGAAAAAGACCTTCTAAAACGCATTTGTTGGCGAGTTATCGTCAAAACAAGTTCAAAGCAACTCTACCAGGCCTATATCGAAATATTTTTCTCCGAACTATGCATTCATCATTGAAAGCTCTCTACTCGGTTCTCCATGAAGTTTCAGCTATAGTGTACAGTGATTCCGTCTGAATCTGTCGGAAAATTACACCATTTATTATTGTAAGGGTTTTGAGGATTTCTAGAATAATTTAAGGCTATTTTCATAGGTCCGAAAAAGACACTCCAAAACGCATTAGTTGGCGAGTTATCGTCAAAACAAGTTTGAACCAACTCTACTAGGCCCAGATTGAAATTTTTTTCTCTGAACTAGTTATTTATCTATGTAAGCACTCTTCTAGATTCTCCATGAAATTGCGGGTATAATGTACGGTAATTCCATCTGAGTTTGTCGGGAAATCACACCATTTACTATTGTCATGGTTCTAAGGACTTCTAGAATATTTCAAGGCTATTTTCATTAATCCGAATAAGACACTCTAAAACGCATTCGTAGGCTAGTTATCGTCAAAACAATTTTAAATCAATTCTAACAGGCCTAGATTGAAATATTAATCTCTGAAACTAAGCATACATCTTTGAAAGCTCTCTCCTCGATTCTCCATAAAGTTACAGGTATAATGTACAATAATACCATCTGAATCTGTCGGGAAATTACACCATTTGTAATTGCAAGGGTTTTTAGGATTTCTAGAATATTTTCAGGCTATTTTCATTGGTCCGAAAAAGACCTTCTAAATACTTTCCCCAGAAACTAAGCATACAACTTTGAAAGCTCTCTCTTCGATTCTTCATGAAGTTACAGGTATAATGTACAGTTATTCCGTCTGAATCTGTCGGAAAATTAAACTATTTATTATTGTCAGGGTTTTTAGGATTACTAGAATATTTCAAGGCTATTTTCATTAATCCGAATAAGACACTCTAAAACGCTATTGTAGGCGAGTTATCGTCAAAACAAGTTCAAAGCAACTCTACCAGGCCTATATTGAAATATTTTTCTCCGAACTATGCATTCATCTTTGAAAGCTCTCTCCTCGGTACTCCATGAAATTTCAGGTATAGTGTACAGTACTTCCGTCTGAATCTGTCGGAAAATTACACTATTTATTATTGTAAGGGTTTTTAGGATTTCTAGAATATTTCAAGGCTATTTTCATTAATCCGAATAAGACACTCTTAAACGCATTTGTAGGCGAGTTATCGTCAAAACAAGTTTAAACCAACTCTACCAGGCCTAGATTGAAATATTTTTCTCCGAACTATGAATTCATCTTTGAAAGCTCTGTCCCCGGTTCCCCATGAAGTTACACGTATAATGTACAGTAATTCCGTCTGAATCTGTCTGAAAATTACACCATTTATTATTGTAAGGGTTTTTAGGATTCCTAGAATAATTTGAGGCTATATTAATTGATCCAAAAATAAACCTTCTTAAACGCATTTGTTGGCGAGTTATCGTCAAAACAAGTTTAAACCAACTCTACCAGGCCTAGATTGAAATATTTTTCTCCGAACTATGCATTCATCTTTGAAAGCTCTCTCCTCGATTCTCCATGAAGTTACATGTATAATGTACAGTAATTCCGTCTGAATACGTCGGCAAAATTACACCATTTTTTATTATAGGGTTTTTAGGATTTCTAGAATAATTTAAAGCTGATTTAATTGGTCTGAAAAAGACCTTCTAAAACGCATTAGTTTGCGAGTTATCGTCAAAACAAGTTTGAACCGACTCTACTAGGCCCAGATTGAAATTTTTTCTCTCAACTAGTTATACATCTATGAAAGCACTCTTCTGAGTTTGTCGGGAAATAACACCATTTATTATTGTCATACTTCTAAGGACTTCTAGAATAATTTAAGGCTATATTCATTGGACCGAAAAAGACACTCTCAAACGCATTTGTTTGCGAGTTATCGTCGAAACAAGTTCGAACCAACTCTACCAGGCATAGATTGATATATTTTTCTCTGAACTATGCATACATCTTTGAAAGCTCTCTCCTCGATTCTCCATGAAGTTAAAGGTATAATGTACAGTAATTCAATCCGAATCAGTCGGGAAATTGCGGCATTTAATATTGTAAGGGTTTTTAGGATTTCTAGAATAATTTAAGGCTATTTTCATTCGTCCGAAAAAGACATTCTAAAACGCATAAGTTGGCGAGTTATCGTCAAAACAAGTTTGAACCAACTCTACTAGGCCCAGATTGAAATATTTTTCTCTGAACTAATATTACATCTTTGAAAGCTCTCTCCTCGATTCTTCATGAAGTTACAGGTATAATGTATAGTAATTCCGTCTGAATACGTCGGAAAATTGAACCATTTATTATTGTAAGGGTTTTAAGGATTTCTAGAATATTTCAAGGCTATTTTCATTGATCCAAAAATAAACCTTCTTAAACGCATTTGTTCGCGAGTTATCGTCAAAACAAGTTTAAACCAACTCTACCAGGCCTAGATTGAAATATTTTTCTCCGAACTATGCATTCATCTTTGAAAGCTCTCTCCTCGATTCTCCATGAAGTTACATGTATAATGTACAGTAATTCCGTCGGAATATGTCGGCAAAATTACACCATTTATTATTATAGGGTTTTTAGGATTTCTAGAATAATTTGAAGCTGATTTAATTGGTCTGAAAAAGACCTTCTAAAACGCATTAGTTTGCGAGTTATCGTCAAAACAAGTTTGAACCGACTCTACTAGGCCCAGATTGAAATTTTTTCTCTCAACTAGTTATACATCTATGAAAGCACTCTTCTGAGTTTGTCGGGAAATAACACCATTTATTATTGTCATACTTCTAAGGACTTCTAGAATATTTCAAGGCTATTTTCATTAATCCGAATAAGACACTCTAAAACGCATTTGTAGGCGAGTTATCGTCAAAACAAGTTTAAATCAACTCTACCAGGCATAGATTGAAATATTTTTCTCTGAACTATGCATACATCTTTGAAAGCTCTCTCCTCGATTCTCCATGAAGTTAAAGGTATAATGTACAGTAATTCAATCCGAATCAGTCGGGAAATTGCGGCATTTATTATTGTAAGGGTTTTTAGGATTTCTAGAATAATTTAAGGCTATTTTCATTCGTCCGAAAAAGACATTCTAAAACGCATTAGTTGGCGAGTTATCGTCAAAACAAGTTTGAACCAACTCTACTAGGCCCAGATTGAAATATTTTTCTCTGAACTAATATTACATCTTTGAAAGCTCTCTCCTCGATTCTTCATGAAGTTACAGGTATAATGTATAGTAATTCCGTCTGAATACGTCGGAAAATTGAAACATTTATTATTGTAAGGGTTTTGAGGATTTCTAGAATATTTCAAGGCTATTTTCATTGATCCAAAAAAAAACCTTCTTGAACGCATTTTTTGGCGAGTTATCGTCAAAACAAGTTTAAACCAACTCTACCAGGCCTAGATTGAAATATTTTTCTCCGAACTATGCATTCATCTTTGAAAGCTCTCTCCTCGATTCTCCATGAAGTTACATGTATAAGGTACAGTAATTCCGTCTGAATCTGTCGGCAAAATTACACCATTTATTATTATAGGGTTTTTAGGATTTCTAGAATAATTTAAAGCTGATTTAATTGGTCCGAAAAAGACCTTCTAAAACGCAATAGTTTGCGAGTTATCGTCAAAACAAGTTTGAACCGACTCTACTAGGCCCTGATTAAAATTTTTTCTCTCAACTAGTTATACATCTATGAAAGCACTCTTCTGAGTTTGTCGGGAAATAACACCATTTATTATTGTCATGGTTCTAAGGACTTCTAGAATATTTCAAGGCTATTTTCATTAATCCGAATAAGACACTCTAAAACGCATTTGTAGGCGAGTTATCGTCAAAACAAGTTTAAATCAATTCTAACAGGCCTAGATTGGAATATTAATCTCTGAAACTAAGCATACATCTTTGAAAGCTCTCTCCTCGATTCTCCATGAAGTTTCAGGTATAGTGTACAGTAATTCCGTCTGAATCTGTCGGAAAATTACACCATTCATTATTGTAAGGGTTATGAGGATTTCTAGAATAATTTAAGACTATTTTTATAGGTCCGAAAAAGACACTCTAAAACGCATTAGTTTGCGAGTTATCGTCAAAACAAGTTTGAACCGACTCTACTAGGCCCAGATTGAAATATTTTTCTCAGAACCAATTATACATCTATGAAAGCACTCTCCTATATTCTCCATGAAGTTGCAGGTATAATGTACGGTAATTCCATCTGAGTCTGTCGGGAAATTACACCATTTATTATTGTAAGAGTTTTAAGGACTTCTAGAATATTTCAAGGCTATTTTCATTAATCCGAATAAGACACTCTAAAACGCATTTGTAGGCGAGTTATCGACAAAATCAAGTTTAAACCAATTCTACCAGGCCTAGATTGAAATATTAATCTCTGAAACTAAGCATACATCTTTGAAAGCTCTCTCCTCGATTCTCCATGAAGTTACAGGTATAATGTATAGTAATTCCGTCTGAATACGTCGGAAAATTGAACCATTTATTATTGTAAGGGTTTTTAGGATTGCTAGAATATTTCAAGATTATTTTTATTGATCCAAAAAAGACCCTCTTGAACGCATTTGTTGGCGAGTTATCGTCAAAACAAGTTCAAACCAACTCTACTAGGCCTAGATTGAAATATTTTTCTCTGAACTAATAAAACATCTATGAAAGCACTCTCCTAGATTCTCCATGAAGTTGCGGGTGTAATTTACAGTAATTCCATCTGAGTCTGTTGGGAATTCACACCATTTATTAGTTTCAGGGTTTTCAGGACTTCTAGAATATTTCAAGGCTATTTTTATTAATCCGAATAAGACACTCTAAAACGCATTTGTAGGCAAGTTATCGTCAAAACAAGTTCAAACCAACTCTAACAGGCCTAGATTGAAATATTTTTCTCCGAACTATGCATTCATCTTTGAAAGCTCTCTCCTCGATTCTCCATGAAGATACATGTATAATGTACAGTAATTCTGTCTGAATCTGTCGGAAAGTTACACAATTTATTATTATAGGGTTTTTAGGATTTCTAGAATAATTTAAAGCTGATTTAATTGGTCGGAAAAAGACACTCTAAAACGCATTAGTTGGCGAGTTATCGTCAAAACAAGTTCAAAGCAACTCTACCAGGCCTATATTGAAATATTTTTCTCCGAACTATGCATTCATCATTGAAAGCTCTCTCCTCGGTTCTCCATGAAGTTTCAGGTATAGTGTACAGTGATTCCGTCTGAATCTGTCGGAAAATTACACCATTTATTATTGTAAGGGTTTTGAGGATTTCTAGAATAATTTAAGGCTATTTTCATAGGTCCGAAAAAGACACTCTAAAACGCATTAGTTGGCGAGTTATCGTCAAAACAAGTTTGAACCAACTCTACTAGGCCCCGATTGAAATTTTTTTCTCTGAACTAGTTATACATCTATGAAAGCACCCTTCTAGATTCTCCATGAAATTGCGGGTATAATGTACGGTAATTCCATCAGAGTTTGTAAGGAAATCACACCATTTACTATTGTCATGGTTCTAAGGACTTCTAGAATATTTCAAGGCTATTTTCATTAATCCGAATAAGACACTCTAAAACGCATTTGTAGGCGAGTTATCGTCAAAACAAGTTTAAATCAATTCTAACAGGCCCAGATTGAAATATAAATCTCTGAAACTAAGCATACATCTTTGAAAGCTCTCTCCTCGGTTCTCCATGTAGTTACAGGTATAAAGTACTGTTAATCCGTCTGAATCTGTCGGAAAATTACACAATTTCTTAATGTAAGGGTTTTTAGGATTTCTAGAATAATTTAAGGCTATTTTCATTGGTCCGAAAAAGACACTCTAAAACGCATTAGTTGGCGAGTTATCGTCAAAACAAGTTTAAACCAACTCAACTAGGCCCAGATTGAAATATTTTTCTCTGAACCAATTATACATCTATGAAAGCTCTCTCCTCGATTCTCCATGAAGTTACAGGTATAATGTACAGTTATTCCATCTGAATCGGTCGGAAAATGACATCATTCATTATTGTAAGGGTTTTTAGGATTTCTAGAATAATCGAAGGCTATTTTCATTGGTCCGAAAAAGACCTTCTAAAACGCATTTGTAGGTGAGTTATCGTCAAAAAAAGTCCAAACCAACTCTACCAGGCCTATATTGAAATATTTTACTCCGAACTATGCATTCATCTTTGAAAGCTCTCTCCTCGGTTCTCCATGAAGATACATGTATAATGTACAGTAGTTCCGTCTGAAACCGTCGGAAAATTGAACCATTTATTACTGTAAGGGTTTTTAGGATTTTTAGAATAATTTAAGGCTATTTTCATTGGTCCGAAAAAGAAACTCTCAAACGCAATAGTTGGTGAGTTATCGTCAAAACAAGTTTGAACCAACTCTACCAGGCCCAGATTGAAATATTTTTCTATGAAATAATGATACATCTATGTCGCGTGCAAACGTGACAATAATTATTTAATTATATTTGAGTTTAATTTAATTTAAGTGGGAACTTACCCGATATGAGCAGATTACGCAGTAATCTGCTCGTCACCCTTTTCGCTTGTCTTGGGTGGGATTTATTTGGGGAAAAATAAATGTAATTTTTAAAGTTAATGTAAATTTTATTATTAATAATTATAAAATAGAAATTTTTACGAATCAAGTTTATCGTCCTTCGACGAAGTTATAAATTAACAATAAAAAATCTTACTTGTAACTAGGTGCGAACCTAGGCTAGACGGAGAGGGGTCCGGGTTTCTAGCCCGGTGATCCCTATGGTTGACCCACGTGTCAGGGCTGTCGAGTACAGTGGCCTGTCGAAGCCCGTGGAACTCCGGCTCCTTCCGTCCAGGTGTGCCTCTGCGACCTTCGGCTTGCGCTCGCCTCCGGGTCGCTTGGTGTCGGGAACGAGAGAGAGAGTTTGAGGTTCGCGCGAGCCGGGAGGTCGCCGATTATCCCCACCTAGGACTTAAGGATCGGAGCTGCATCCAATTAGCTCGAGCTTTTAGCTCGGCTCGCGACGGGCCCCCTTCCTCACTCTTTCGGCGGGAGTAATTAAGAATATTCGAAAAGTCGTTAGCGCAACTTAGGAGGGTGATGGGTATTGGTTATGATTATTATTAGTATTATTATTTGTGTTAAAGGTTGATACACGACATCTATGAAAGCACTCTCCTAGATTCTCCATGAAGTTGCAGGTATAATGTACAGAAATTCTTTCTGAATCCGTCGGAAAATTACACCATTTATTATTGCAGGAGTTTTAAGGACTTCTTGAATCTTTCAAGGCTATTTTCATTGGTCCAAAAAAGACTCTCTAAAACAAATTTGAAGGTGAGTTTTTGTCAAAACAAGTTTAAAACAATTCTACCAGGCCTGGATTGAAATATTAATCTCTGAAACTGCGCATACATCTTTGAAAGCTCTCTCCTCAATTCCCCATGAAGTTGCAGGTGTAATGTACGGTTTTTTCATCTGAGTCTGTCGGGAAATTACACCATTTATTATTGTAAGGGTTTTAAGGATTTCTAGAATAATTTAAAGCTGATTTAATAGGTCCGAAAAAGACACTCTAAAACGCATTTGTTGGCGAAATATCATCAAAACAAGTTTGGACCAACTCTACCAAACCTAGGTTGAAATATTATTCTCTGAAACTAAGCATACAACTTTGAAAGCTCTCTCCTCGATTCTCCATGAAGTTACATGTATAATGTACAGTTAATCCGTCTGAATCTGTCGGAAAATTACACAATTTCTTAATGTAAGGGTTTTTAGGATTTCTAGAATAATTTAAAGCTGATTGAATTGGTCCGAAAATGACACTCTAAAACGCATTAGTTGGCGAGTTATCGTCAAAACAAGTTTAAACCAACTCAACTAGGCCCAGATTGAAATATTTTTCTCTGAACCAATTATACATCTATGAAAGCACTCTCCTATATTCTCCATGAAGTTGCAGGTATAATGTACGGTAATTCCATCTGAGTCTGTCGGGAAATTACACCATTTATTATTGTAAGGGTTTTAAGGACTTCTAGAATATTTCAAGGCTATTTTCATTAATCCGAATAAGACACTCTAAAACGCATTTGTAGGCGAGTTATCGACAAATCAAGTTTAAACCAATTCTACCAGGCCTAGATTGAAATATTAATCTCTAAAACTAAGCATACATCTTTGAAAGCTCTCTCCTCGATTCTCCATGAGGTTACAGGTATAATGTATAGTAATTCCGTCTGAATACGTAGGAAAATTGAACCATTTATTATTGTAAGGGTTTTTAGGATTTCTAGAATAATTTAAGGCTATTTTCATTGGTCCGAATAAGACACTCTAAAACGCATTTGTAGGCGAGTTATCGACAAAATCAAGTTTAAACCAATTCTACTAGGCCCAGATTGAAATATTTTTCTCTGAACTAATATTACATCTTTGAAAGCTCTCTCCTCGATTCTCCATGAAGTTACAGGTATAATGTATAGTTATTCCGTCTGAATAGGTCGGAAAATTGAACCATTTATTATTGTAAGGGTTTTTAGGATTGCTAGAATATTTCAAGATTATTTTCATTGATCCAAAAAAGACCCTCTTAAACGCATTTGTTGGCGAGTTATCGTCAAAACAAGTTTAAACCAACTCTACCAGGCCTAGATTGAAATATTTTTCTCCGAACTATGCATTCATCTTTGAAAGCTCTCTCCTTGATTCTCCATGAAGTTACATGTATAATGTACAGTAATTCCATCTAAATCTGTCTGAAAATTACACCATTTATTATTGTAAGGGTTTTAAGGACTTCTAGAATATTTCAAGGCTATTTTTATTAATCCGAATAAGACACTCTAAAACAAATTTGTAGGCGAGTTATCGTCAAAACAAGTTGAAACCAACTCTACCAGGCCTAGATTGAAATATTTTTCTCCGAACTATGCATTCATCTTTGAAAGCTCTCTCCTCGATTCTCCATGAAGATACATGTATAATGTACAGTAATTCTGTCTGAATCTGTCGGAAAGTTACACCATTTATTATTATAGGGTTTTTAGGATTTCTAGAATAATTTAAAGCTGATTTAATTGGTCGGAAAAAGACACTCTAAAACGCATTAGTTGGCGAGTTATCGTCAAAACAAGTTTAAACCAACTCAACTAGGCCCAGATTGAAATATTTTTCTCTGAACCAATTATACATCTATGAAAGCACTCTCCTATATTCTCCATGAAGTTGCAGGTATAATGTACGGTAATTCCATCTGAGTCTGTCGGGAAATTACACCATTTATTATTGTAAGGGTTTTAAGGATTTCTAGAATAATTTAAAGCTGATTTAATTGGTCGGAAAAAGACACTCTAAAACGCATTAGTTGGCGAGTTATCGTCAAAACAAGTTTAAACCAATTCTACCAGGCCTAGATTGAAATATTAATCTCTAAAACTAAGCATACATTTTTGAAAGCTCTCTCCTCGATTCTCCATGAAGTTACAGGTATAATGTATAGTAATTCCGTCTGAATACGTAGGAAAATTGAACCATTTATTATTGTAAGGGTTTTTAGGATTTCTAGAATAATTTAAGGCTATTTTCATTGGTCCGAATAAGACACTCTAAAACGCATTTGTAGGCGAGTTATCGACAAAATCAAGTTTAAACCAATTCTACCAGGCCTAGACTGAAATATAATTCTCTGAAACTAAGCATAAAACTTTGAAAGCTCTCTCTTCGATTTTCCATGAAGTTCGCTGACTTAAATCTGTGAAAGCACTCTCCTAGATTCTCCATGAAGTTACAGGTATAATGTACAGTAATTCCATCTGAATTAGTCAGGAAATTATACAGTTCATCATATTAAGGGTTTTTAGGATTCCTAGAATAATTTAAGGCTGTTTTCATTTTTTTGAAAAAGAGACTCTAATCGCATTAGTTGGCGAGTTATCGTCAAAACAAGTTTGAACCAACTCTACTAGGCCCAGATTGAAATATTTTTCTCTGAACTAATAAAACATCTATGGAAGCACTCTCCTTGGTTCTCCATGTAGTTACAGGTATAAAGTACAGTTAATCCGTCTGAATCTGTCGGAAAATTACACAATTTCTTAATGTAAGGGTTTTTAGGATTTCTAAAATAATTTTAGGCTATTTTCATTGGTCCGAAAAAGACACTCTAAAACGCATTAGTTGGCGAGTTATCGTCAAAACAAGTTTAAACCAACTCAACTAGGCCCAGATTGAAATATTTTTCTCTGAACCAATTATACATCTATGTAAGCTCTCTCCTCGATTCTCCATGAAGTTACAGGTATAATGTACAGTTATTCCATCTGAATCGGTCGGAAAATGACATCATTCATTATTGTAAGGGTTTTTAGGATTTCTAGAATAATCGAAGGTTATTTTCATTGGTCCGAAAAAGACCTTCTAAAACGCATTTGTAGGTGTGTTATCGTCAAAAAAAGTCCAAACCAACTCTACCAGGCCTATATTGAAATATTTTACTCCGAACTATGCATTCATCTTTGAAAGCTCTCTCCTCGGTTCTCCATGAAGATACATGTATAATGTACAGTAATTCCGTCTGAAACCGTCGGAAAATTGAACCATTTATTACTGTAAGGGTTTTTAGGATTTTTAGAATAATTTAAGGCTATTTTCATTGGTCCGAAAAAGAAACTCTAAAACGCAATAGTTGGTGAGTTATCGTCAAAACAAGTTTGAACCAACTCTACCAGGCCCAGATTGAAATATTTTTCTATGAAATAATGATACATCTATAAAAGCACTCTCCTAGATTCTCCATGAAGTTGCAGATATAATGTACAGAAATTCTTTCTGAATCCGTCAGAAAATTACACCATTTATTATTGCAGGAGTTTTAAGGACTTCTTGAATCTTTCAAGGCTATTTTCATTGGTCCAAAAAAGACTCTCTAAAACAAATTTGAAGGTGAGTTTTTGTCAAAACAAGTTTAAACCAATTCTACCAGGCCTGGATTGAAATATTAATCTCTGAAACTAAGCATACATCTTTGAAAGCTCTCTCCTCGATTCCCCACGAAGTTGCAGGTGTAATGTACGGTTTTTTCATCTGAGTCTGTCGGGAAATTACACCATTTATTATTGTTAGGGTTTTTAGGATTTCCAGAATAATTTAAAGCTGACATAATTGGTCCGAAAAAGACACTCTAAAACGCATTTGTTGGCGAAATATCATCAAAACAAGTTTGGACCAACTCTACCAAACCTAGATTGAAATATTATTCTCTGAAACTAACCATACAACTTTGAAAGCTCTCTCCTCGATTCTCAATGAAGTTACAAGTATAATGTACAGTATTTCCGTCTGAATCTGTCGAAAAATTACACTATTTATTATTGTAAGGGTTTTTAGGATTTCTAGAATAATTTAAAGCTGATTGAATTGGTCCGAAAATGACCTTCTAAAACGCATTTGTTGACGAGTTATCGTCAAAAGAAGTTCAAAGCAACTCTACCAGGCCTATATTGAAATATTTTTCTTCGAACTATGCATTCATCTTTGAAAGCTCTCTCCTTGATCCTCCATGAAGTTACATGTATAATGTACAGTTATTCCGTCTGAATCTGTCGGCAAAACTACACGATTTATTATTATAGGGTTTTTAGGATTTCTAGAATATTTCAAGGCTTTTTTCATTGATCCAAAAAAGACCCTCTTAAACGCATTTGTTGGCGAGTTATCATCAAAACAAGTTTCAACCAACTCTACCAGGCCTAGATTGAAATATTTTTCTCCGAACTATGCATTCATCTTTGAAAGCTCTCTCCTCGATTCTCCATGAAGTTACATGTATAATGTACAGTAATTCCATCTAAATCTGTCTGAAAATTACACCATTTATTAGTGTCAGGGTTTTCAGGACTTCTAGAATATTTCAAGGCTTTTTTCATTGATCCAAAAAAGACCCTCTTAAACGCATTTGTTGGCGAGTTATCATCAAAACAAGTTTCAACCAACTCTACCAGGCCTAGATTGAAATATTTTTCTCCGAACTATGCATTCATCTTTGAAAGCTCTCTCCTCGATTCTCCATGAAGTTACATGTATAATGTACAGTAATTCCATCTAAATCTGTCTGAAAATTACACCATTTATTAGTGTCAGGGTTTTCAGGACTTCTAGAATATTTCAAGGCTATTTTTATTAATCCGAATAAGACACTCTAAAACGCATTTGTAGGCGAGTTATCGTCAAAACAAGTTCAAAGCAACTCTACCAGGCCTATATTGAAATATTTTTCTCCGAACTATGCATTCATCATTGAAAGCTCTCTCCTCGGTTCTCCATGAAGTTTCAGGTCTAGTGTACAGTGATTCCGTCTGAATCTGTCGGAAAATTACACCATTTATTATTGTAAGGGTTTTGAGGATTTCTAGAATAATTTAAGGCTATTTTCATAGGTCCGAAAAAGACACTCCAAAACGCATTAGTTGGCGAGTTATCGTCAAAACAAGTTTGAACCAACTCTACTAGGCCCAGATTGAAATTTTTTTCTCTGAACTAGTTATTTATCTATGAAAGCACTCTTCTAGATTCTCCATGAAATTGCGGGTATAATGTACGGTAATTCCATCTGAGTTTTTCGGGAAATCACACCATTTACTATTGTCATGGTTCTAAGGACTTCTAGAATATTTCAAGGCTATTTTCATTAATCCGAATAAGACACTCTAAAACGCATTTGTAGGCTAGTTATCGTCAAAACAAGTTTAAATCAATTCTAACAGGCCTAGATTGAAATATTAATCTCTGAAACTAAGCATACATCTTTGAAAGCTCTCTCCTCGATTCTCCATGAAGTTACAGGTATAATGTATAGTAATTCCGTCTGAATACGTAGAAAAATTGAATCATTTATTATTGTAAGGGTTTTTAGGATTTCTAGAGTAATTTAAGGCTATTTTCATTGGTCCGAATAAGACACTCTAAAACGCATTTGTAGGCGAGTTATCGACAAAATCAAGTTTAAACCAATTCTACCAGGCCTAGATTGAAATATTAATCTCTGAAACTAAGCATACATCTTTGAAAGCTCTCTCCTCGATTCTCCATGAAGTTACATGTATAATGTACAGTAATTCCATCTGAATCTGTCGGCAAAATTACACCATTTATTACTATAGGGTTTTTAGGATTTCTAGAATAATTTAAAGCTGATTTAATTGGTCCGAAAAAGACTTTCTAAAACGCATTAGTTTGCGAGTTATCGTCAAAACAAGTTTGAACCGACTCTACTAGGCCCTGATTAAAATTTTTTCTCTCAACTAGTTATACATCTATGAAAGCACTCTTCTGAGTTTGTCGGGAAATAACACCATTTATTATTGTCATGGTTCTAAAGACTTCTAGAATATTTCAAGGCTATTTTCATTAATCCGAATAAGACACTCTAAAACGCATTAGTTGGCAAGTTATCGTCAAATCAAGTTTAAACCAACTCAACTAGGCCCAGATTGAAATATTTTTCTCAGAACCAATTATACATCTATGAAAGCACTCTCCTATATTCTCCATGAAGTTGCAGGTATAATGTACGGTAATTCCATCTGAGTCTGTCGGGAAATTACACCATTTATTATTGTAAGAGTTTTAAGGACTTCTAGAATATTTCAAGGCTATTTTCATTAATCCGAATAAGACACTCTAAAACGCATTTGTAGGCGAGTTATCGACAAATCAAGTTTAAACCAATTCTACCAGGCCTAGATTGAAATATTAATCTCTGAAACTAAGCATACATCTTTGAAAGCTCTCTCCTCGATTCTCCATGAAGTTACAGGTATAATGTATAGTAATTCCGTCTGAATACGTCGGAAAATTGAACCATTTATTATTGTAAGGGTTTTTAGGATTGCTAGAATATTTCAAGATTATTTTTTTTGATCCAAAAAAGACCCTCTTGAACGCATTTGTTGGCGAGTTATCGTCAAAACAATTTCAAACCAACTCTACCAGGCCTAGATTGAAATATTTTTCTCCGAACTATGCATTCATCTTTGAAAGCTCTCTCCTTGATTCTCCATGAAGTTACATGTATAATGTACAGTTAATCCGTCTGAATCTGTCGGAAAATTACACAATTTCTTAATGTAAGGGTTTTTAGGATTTCTAGAATAATTTAAGGCTATTTTTATTGATCCAAAAAAGACCCTCTTGAACGCATTTGTTGGCGAGTTATCGTCAAAACAAGTTCAAACCAACTCTACCAGGCCTAGATTGAAATATTTTTCTCTGAACTAATAAAACATCTATGAAAGTACTCTCCTATATTCTCCATGAAGTTGCAGGTATAATGTACGGTAATTCCATCTGAGTCTGTCGGGAAATTACACCATTTATTATTGTAAGGGTTTTAAGGACTTCTAGAATATTTCAAGGCTATTTTCATTAATCCGAATAAGACACTCTAAAACGCATTTGTAGGCGAGTTATCGACAAATCAAGTTTAAACCAATTCTACCAGGCCTAGATTGAAATATTAATCTCTAAAACTAAGCATACATCTTTGAAAGCTCTCTCCTCGATTCTCCATGAAGTAACAGGTATAATGTATAGTAATTCCGTCTGAATACGTAGGAAAATTGAACCATTTATTATTGTAAGGGTTTTTAGGATTTCTAGAGTAATTTAAGGCTATTTTCATTGGTCCGAATAAGACACTCTAAAACGCATTTGTAGGCGAGTTATCGACAAAATCAAGTTTAAACCAATTCTACCAGGCCTAGATTGAAATATTAATCTCTGAAACTAAGCATACATCTTTGAAAGCTCTCTCCTCGATTCTCCATGAAGTTACAGGTATAATGTATAGTAATTCCGTCTGAATACGTTGGAAAATTGAACCATTTATTATTGTAAGGGTTTTTAGGATTGCTAGAATATTTCAAGATTATTTTTATTGATCTAAAAAAGACCCTCTTGAACGCATTTGTTGGCGAGTTATCGTCAAAACAAGTTCAAACCAACTCTACCAGGCCTAGATTGAAATATTTTTCTCCGAACTATGCATTCATCTTTGAAAGCTCTCTCCTCGATTCTCCATGAAGATACATGTATAATGTACAGTTATTCTGTCTGAATCTGTCGGAAAGTTACACCATTTATTATTATAGGGTTTTTAGGATTTCTAGAATAATTTAAAGCTGATTTAATTGGTCGGAAAAAGACACTCTAAAACGCATTAGTTGGCGAGTTATCGTCAAAACAAGTTCAAAGCAACTCTACCAGGCCTATATTGAAATATATTTCTCCGAACTATGCATTCATCTTTGAAAGCTCTGTCCTCGGTTCCCCATGAAGTTAAACGTATAATGTACAGTAATTCCGTCTGAATCTGTCTGAAAATTACAAAATTTATTATTGTAAGGGTTTTTAGGATTTCTAGAATAATTCAAGGCTATATTAATTGGTCCGAAAAAGACACTCTAAAACGCATTTGTTGGCGAGTTATCGTTGAAACAAGTTCGAACCAACTCTACTAGGCCCAGATCGAAATATTTCTCTCTGAACTACTTATACATCTATTAAAGCACTCATCTAGATTCTCAATGAAGCCGGTATAATGTACGGTAATTCCATCTGAGTCTGTCAGGAAATTACACCATTTATTATTGTCAGGGTTTCAAGGACTTCTAGAATATTTCAAGGCTATTTTCATTGGTCCGAAAAAGACCCTCTCAAACCCCTTCGTCGGCAAGTTATCGTCAAACGAGTTTGAACCGACTCTACTAGGCCTAGACTGAAATATAATTCTCTGAAACTAAGCACACAACTTTGAAAGCTCTCTCTTCGATTTTCCATGAAGTTCGCTGACTTAAATCTGTGAAAGCACTCTCCTAGATTCTCCATGAAGTTACAGGTATAATGTACAGTAATTCCATCTGAATCAGTCAGGAAATTATACAGTTCATCATATTAATGGTTTTTAGGATTCCTAGAATAATTTAAGGCTGTTTTCATTTTTTTGAAAAAGAGACTCTAATCGCATTAGTTGGCGAGTTATCGTCAAAACAAGTTTGAACCAACTCTACTAGGCCCAGATTGAAATATTTTTCTCTGAACTAATAAAACATCTATGGAAGCACTTTCCTTGATTCTCCATGAAGTTACAGGTATAATGTAGAGTAATTCAATCTGAATCAGTCGAGAAATTACGGCATTCATTATTGTAAGGGTTTTTAAGATTTCTAGAATAATTTATGGCTTTTTACATTGGTCCGAAAAAGACACTCTAAAACGCATTTGTAGGCGAGTTATCGTTAAAACAAGTTCAAACCAACTCTACCAGGCCTATATTGAAATATTTTTCTCCGAACTATGCAAGCATCTTTGAAAGCTCTCTCTTCGATTCTCCATGAAGTTGCAGGTATGATGTACAGTAATTCAATCTGAATCAGACGGGAAATTACGGCATTTATTATTGTAAGGGGTTTTAGGACTTTAAGAATATTTCAAGGCTATTTTCAGTGATCCAAAAAAGACCCTCTCAAACGCATTTGTTTGCGAGTTATCGTCGAAACAAGTTCGAACCAACTCCACTAGGCCGATATTGAAATATTTTTCTCCGAACTATGCATACATCTTTGAAAGCACTCTCCTAGATTCTCCATGAAGTTGCAGGTGTAATTTACAGTAATTCCATCTGAGTCTGTTGGGAAATTACACCATTTATTAGTGTCAGGGTTTTCAGGACTTCTAGAATATTTCAAGGCTATTTTTATTAATCCGAATAAGACACTCTAAAACGCATTTGTCGGCGAGTTATCGTCAAAACAAGTTTAAACCAACTCTACCAGGCCTAGAATGAAATATTTTTCACCGAACTATGCATTCATCTTTGAAAGCTCTCTCCTCGATTCTCCATGAAGATACATGTATAATGTACAGTAATTCCGACTGAATCTGTCGGCAAAATTACACCATTTATTATTGTAAGGGTTTTGAGGATTTCTAGAATAATTTAAAGCTGATTCATTTGGTCCGAAAAAGACCTTCTAAGACGCATTTGTTGGCGAGTTATCGTCAAAACAAGTTCAAAGCAACTCTACCAGGCCTATATTGAAATATTTTTCTCCGAACTATGCATTCATCATTGAAAGCTCTCTCCTCGGTTCTCCATGAAGTTTCAGGTATAGTGTACAGTGATTCCGCCTGAATCTGTCGGAAAATTACACCATTTATTATTGTAAGGGTTTTGAGGATTTCTAGAATAATTTAAGGCTATTTTCATAGGTCCGAAAGAGACACTCTAAAACGCATTAGTTGGCGAGTTATCGTCAAAACAAGTTTGAACCAACTCTACTAGGCCCAGATTGAAATTTTTTTCTATGAACTAGTTATACATCTATGAAAGCACCCTTCTAGATTCTCCATGAAATTGCGGGTATAATGTACGGTAATTCTATCAGAGTTTGTAAGGAAATCACACGATTTACTATTGTCATGGTTCTAAGGACTTCTAGAATATTTCAAGGCTATTTTCATTAATCCGAATAAGACACTCTAAAACGCATTTGTAGGCGAGTTATCGTCAAAACAAGTTTAAATCAATTCTACCAGGCCTGGATTGAAATATTTTTCTCTGAAACTAAGCATACATTTTTGAAAGCTCTCTCCTCAATTTTCCATGAAGTACGCTGACTAAACTCTGTGAAAGCACTCTCCTAGATTCTCCATGAAGTTAAGGGTATAATGTTCACTAATTCCATCTGCATCTGTCCGGAAATAACACCATTTTTTATGAAAAGGGTTTTAGGGACTTCTAGATTATTTTGAGGCTATTTACATTGGGTCGAAAATGACCCTCTAAAACGTATTTATCGGATAGTTATCGTCAAAACAAGTTCGAACAAACTCTACTAGGCCTATATTGAAATTTTTTTCTCCGAACTATGCATACAATCTTGAAAGCTCTCTACTAGATTCTCCATGAAGTTGCAGGTACAATGTACGGTTATTCCATCTGAGTCTGTCGTGAAATTACACCATTTATTATTGTAACGGTTTTTAGGATTTATAGAACAATTTAAGGCTATTTTCAAAGATCCGAAAAAGACCCTCTAAAACGTATTTGTTGGAGAGTTATCGTCAAAACAAGATCGAACCTACTCTATAAGGCCTATATTGAAATATTTTTCTCCGAACTATGCATACTTCTTTGAAAGCACTCTCCTAGATTCCACATGAAGTTGCAGGTATAATGTACGGTTATTCTATCTGAGTCTGTCGTGAAATTACACCATTTATTATGGTAAGAGTTTTTAGGATTTCTAGAATGATTTAAGGCTATTTTCATTGATCCAAAAAAGACCCTCTAATAGGTATTTGTTGGAGAGTTACCGTCAAAAAAAGTTCGAACCAACTCTACTAGGCCCAGATTGAAATATTTTTCTCTGAATCAATTATACATCTATGAAAGCACTCTCCTAGATTCCCCATGAAGTTGCAGGTACAATGTACGGTTATTCCATCTGAGTCCGTCGTGAAATTACACCATTTATTATTGTAAGGGTTTTTAGGATTTCTAGAACAATTTAAGGCTATTTTCAACGATCCGAAAAAGACCCTCTAAAACGTATTTGTTGGAGAGTTATCGTCAAAACAAGATCGAACCTACTCTATTAGGCCTATATGAAAATTTTTTTCTCCGAACTATGCATACTTCTTTGAAAGCACTCTCCTAGATTCCACATGAAGTTGCAGGTATAATGTACGATTATTCCATCTGAGTCTGTCGTGAAATTACACCATTTATTATGGTAAGAGTTTTTAGGATTTCTAGAATGATTTAAGGCTATTTTCATTGGTCCGAAAAAGACACTCTAAAACGCATTAGTTGGCGAGTTATCGTCGAAACGAGTTTGAACGAACTCTTCTAGGCCCAGATTGAAATATTTTTCTCTGAACTAATTATACATCTATGAAAGCACTCTCCTAGATTCTCCATGAAGTTGCAGGTATAATGTACGGTAATTCCATCTGAGTCTGTCGGGAAATAACACCATTGATTATTGTCATCGTTTTAAGGACTTCTAGAATATTAAAAGGCTATTTTCATTAATCCGAATAAGACACTCTAAAACGCATTTGTAGGCGAGTTATCGTCAAAACAAGTTTAAATCAATTCTACCAGGCCTGGATTGAAATATTTTTCTCTGAAACTAAGCATACAACTTTGAAAGCTCTCTACTCAATTTTCCATGAAGTACGCTGACTAAACTCTGTGAAAGCGCTCTCCTAGATTCTCCATGAAGTTAAGGGTATAATGTTCACTAATTCTATCTGCATCTGTCCGGAAATTACACCATTTTTTATGAAAAGGGTTTTAGGGACTTCTAGATTATTTTGAGGCTATTTACATTGGTTCGAAAATGACCCTCCAAAACGTATTTATCGGATAGTTATCGTCAAAACAAGTTCGAACAAACTCTACTAGGCCTATATTGAAATATTTTTCTCCGAACTATGCATACAATCTTGAAAGCTCTCTACTAGATTCTCCATGAAGTTGCAGGTATAATTGACGGTAATTTCATCTGATCCTGTCTGGAAAGTACGGCATTTATTATTGTAATGGTTTTAAGGACTTCTAGAATATTTCAAAACTATTTTTATTGAACCGAAAAAGACCCTTTAAAACGCATTGGTTGGCGAGTTATCATCAAAACAAGTTCGAACCAACTCTACCAGGCCTAGATTGAAACATACTCTCTCTTCGATTTTCCATGAAGTTCGCTGACTAAACTCTCTGAAAGCACTCTCCTAGATTCTCCATGAAGTTACAGGTATAATGTACAGTAATTCCATCTGAATCTGTCCGGAAATAACACCATTTTTTATGAAAAGGGTTTTAGGGACTTCTAGATTATTTTGAGGCTATTTTCATTGATCCAAAAAAGACCCTCTAATAGGTATTTGTTGGAGAGTTACCGTCAAAAAAAGTTCGAACCAACTCTACTAGGCCCAGATTGAAATATTTTTCTCTGAATCAATTATACATCTATGAAAGCACTCTCCTAGATTCCCCATGAAGTTGCAGGTACAATGTACGGTTATTCCATCTGAGTCCGTCGTGAAATTACACCATTTATTATTGTAAGGGTTTTTAGGATTTCTAGAACAATTTAAGGCTATTTTCAACGATCCGAAAAAGACCCTCTAAAACGTATTTGTTGGAGAGTTATCGTCAAAACAAGATCGAACCTACTCTATTAGGCCTATATGAAAATTTTTTTCTCCGAACTATGCATACTTCTTTGAAAGCACTCTCCTAGATTCCACATGAAGTTGCAGGTATAATGTACGATTATTCCATCTGAGTCTGTCGTGAAATTACACCATTTATTATGGTAAGAGTTTTTAGGATTTCTAGAATGATTTAAGGCTATTTTCATTGGTCCGAAAAAGACACTCTAAAACGCATTAGTTGGCGAGTTATCGTCGAAACGAGTTTGAACGAACTCTTCTAGGCCCAGATTGAAATATTTTTCTCTGAACTAATTATACATCTATGAAAGCACTCTCCTAGATTCTCCATGAAGTTGCAGGTATAATGTACGGTAATTCCATCTGAGTCTGTCGGGAAATAACACCATTGATTATTGTCATCGTTTTAAGGACTTCTAGAATATTAAAAGGCTATTTTCATTAATCCGAATAAGACACTCTAAAACGCATTTGTAGGCGAGTTATCGTCAAAACAAGTTTAAATCAATTCTACCAGGCCTGGATTGAAATATTTTTCTCTGAAACTAAGCATACAACTTTGAAAGCTCTCTACTCAATTTTCCATGAAGTACGCTGACTAAACTCTGTGAAAGCGCTCTCCTAGATTCTCCATGAAGTTAAGGGTATAATGTTCACTAATTCTATCTGCATCTGTCCGGAAATTACACCATTTTTTATGAAAAGGGTTTTAGGGACTTCTAGATTATTTTGAGGCTATTTACATTGGTTCGAAAATGACCCTCCAAAACGTATTTATCGGATAGTTATCGTCAAAACAAGTTCGAACAAACTCTACTAGGCCTATATTGAAATATTTTTCTCCGAACTATGCATACAATCTTGAAAGCTCTCTACTAGATTCTCCATGAAGTTGCAGGTATAATTGACGGTAATTTCATCTGATCCTGTCTGGAAAGTACGGCATTTATTATTGTAATGGTTTTAAGGACTTCTAGAATATTTCAAAACTATTTTTATTGAACCGAAAAAGACCCTTTAAAACGCATTGGTTGGCGAGTTATCATCAAAACAAGTTCGAACCAACTCTACCAGGCCTAGATTGAAACATACTCTCTCTTCGATTTTCCATGAAGTTCGCTGACTAAACTCTCTGAAAGCACTCTCCTAGATTCTCCATGAAGTTACAGGTATAATGTACAGTAATTCCATCTGAATCTGTCAGGAAATTACACCATTTATTATTGTGAGGGTTTTTAGGATTTCTAAAATAATTTAAGGCTTTTTTTATTGGTCCGAAAAAGACCCTCTAAAACGTATTTGTTGGAGAGTTATCGTCAAAACAAGTTTGAACCAAGTCTACTAGGCCCAGATTGAAATATTTTTCTCCAAACTAAGTCTACATCGATGGTAACTTTCTCCTAGATTCTCCATGAGGTTGCCGTTATAATATACGGTAATTCCATCTGAGTCTGTCGGGAAATTATACTTTTTATTATTGTAAGGGTTTTAAGGTCGTCTAGAATATTTCAAGGCTATTTTCATTGAACCGAAAAAGACCTTCTCAAACGTATTTGTTTGCGAGTTATCGTCAAAACAAGTTCGAACCAAATCTACCAGGCCTACATTGAAATATTTCTCTTTAAACTAAGCATACATCTTTGAAAGCTCTCTCCTCAGTTCTCTATGAAGTTACAGGTATAATGTACAGTAATTCCATCTGAATCTTTCGGGAAATTAAGGCATTTCCTATTGTAAGGGTTTTAAGGACTTCTAGAATGTTTCAAGGCTATTTTCATTAAAACGAAAAAAGACCTTCTAAAACGCATTTGTTGGCGAGTTATCATCAAAACAATTTCGAACCATTTCTACTTGGCCCAGATTGAAATATTTTTCTCTGAACTAAGCATACAACTCTGAAAGCACTTTCCTAGATTCTCCATGAATTTACAGGTATAATGTACAGTAATTTTATCTGAATCTGTCGGGAAACTACGGCATTTCTTATTGTAAGGGTTATAAGGACTTCTAGAATATTTGAAGGCTTTTTTCATTGGTCCGAATAAGACCCTCTCAAACGCATTTGTTTGCGAGTTATCGTCGAAACAAGTTCGAACCAACTCTACCAGGCCCATATTGAAATATTTTTCTCCGAACCATGCATACATCTTTGTAAGCTCTCTCTTCGATTTTCCTTGAAGTTACAGGTATAATGTACAGTGATTCCATCTGAATCTGTCGGAAAATTACACCATTTATTATTGGAAGGGTTTTTAGGATTTCTAGAATAATTTAAGGCTTTTTTTATTAGTCCGAAAAGGACACTCTGAAACGCATTTGTTTGCGAGTTATCGTCAAAACAAGTTCGAACCAACTCTACCAGGCCTATATTGAAATATTTTTCTTTAAACTAAGCATACGTCTTTGAAAGCTCCCTGCTCGGTTCTCCATTAAGTTACAGGTATAATGTACAGTAATTCCATCTGAATCTGTCGAGAAATTACGGCATTTCTTATTGTAAGGGTTTTAAGGACTTTTAGAATATTTCAAGGCTATTTTCATTGAACCAAAAAAGGCCCTCTAAAACGCATTTGTTGGCGAGTTATCGTCAAAACAAGTTTGAACCATCTCTACTCGGCCCAGATTGAAATATTTTTCTCTGAACTAATTATACATCTATGAAAGCACTCTCCTAGATTCCCCATGAAGTTGCAGGTATAATGTACGGTTATTCCATCTGAGTCTGTCGGGAAATTACACTATTTATTATTGTTAGGGTTCTTAGGATATCTAGAATAATTTAAGGCTATTTTCATTGGTCCGAAAAGGACTCACTAAAACGCATTAGTTGGCAAGTTATCGTCGAAACAAGTTTGAACCAACTCTATCAGGCCTAGATTGAAATATTATTTTCTGAAATTAGGCATACAACTTTGAAAGCTCTCTCCTCGATTTTCCATGAAGTACGCTGACTAAACTCTGTGAAAGCACTCTCCTAGATTCTCCATGAGGTTACGGGCATCTGTCAGGAAATTACACTATTTATTATTAAAAGGGTTTTAGGGACTTCTAGAATATTTCAAGGCTATTATTATTGAACCGAAAAAGACCCTCTAAAACGCATTTGTTCGCGAGTTATCGTCAAAACAAGTTCAAACCAACTCCACCAGGCCTATATTGGAATATTTTTCTCCGAACTTAAGATACATCTTTGAAAGCTGTCTCCTCGGTTTTCCATAAAATTACAGGTATAATGTACAGTAATTTCATCTTAATCTGTCGGAAAATTATACCATTTATTATTGTAAGGGTTGTTATTATTTATTATTTTATTATTATTGTTGTTATTATTTATTATTATTTATTATTTCTTAGGATTGCTAGAATAATTTAAGGCTATTTTCATTGGTCCGAAAAGAACACTCTAAAACGCATTAGTTGGCGAGTTATCGTCGAAACAAGTTTGAACCAACTCTATCAGGCCTAGATTGAAATATTATTCTCTGAAATTAGGCATACAACTTTGAAAGCTCTCTCCTCGATTTTCCATGAAGTTCGCTGACTAAACTCTGTGAAAGCACTCTCCTAGATTCTCCATGATGTTACAGGTATAATGTACAGTTATTTCATCTGAATCTGTCGGGAAATTACGGCAATTATTATTGTAAGGGTTTTAAGGACTTCTAGAATAATTTAAGGCTATTTTCATTGGTCTGAAAAAGACACTCTAAAACGCATTAGTTGGTGAGTTATCGTCAAAACAAGTTTCATTCAACTGTCGTGTCGGCACCAGCTCCTCTTTTTAAAATTAAAATAATTTTCAGCTTATTCTTAAGTTATTTACAAATTATTCAATTATTAGTTAAATAAGATAAATTAGTTAGTATAAATAAGATAGAGAGAGAACAAGAAGAAGTAAAAGAGAGAGAGAGAGAGGATAAGCGAACAGGAGCTGGGAAAAAGAAGAGAGGGAGAGAACAAAAGAAACGCGTCAGCACGGGACGCCTGGCTGAGTGAAGGAAAAGCCAGCACCGGACCCTAACAATAGAGCGTCACGGCAAGGAAGCGGGAGGCCATAAACAATCACCCGCGACCGCCGGTCAGTGACATTGACCCAATGAGGCCTCAAGGAATTGGATCCCATTATATTTTAGGTGGACTTTACTTGTAGGAGAGGGAGTCCACACATGAGGAATATTATAATAAATTAGGCCAAGGCCAAGCCCTCGTGGAAAAGAGGCCAAATCATTGGTTTTTCCCCCAGATTCGGGCACACATGGGAGGGTCCATGATCCCCTCTACGGGGGTGGGTCCTCATGCGTAGGGGTATAAATAGGGCCGCGAACGCGAGCTCGGGAGCTTGGTTAATTCAGTCGCGTACCAGAACTCGTCCCGCGGACATCGTTCCGCGAGGAAGATCTCCACGACCGGACTCACGAGTCTTAGAGATTTCAAGGTCTCGATACTTTTATTAAAAATAAATCGAGATAAACCTGAGTGGCTATTTATAGTCTCGTTTCAAGGGCAATTCTGAGTGCACTTATCAGAGCACCTAATTCGCGAGTCTCGGATAAGTGCGAGCTAAAATAAAAATTAGAGTTCCGCTAGTGACGACTATATTTTGAAAAGACTTTTAAGGAAACAACAGCCTTTGTGACCGACTAGAGAAAAGTGCCGGGAAGTTCCTTCAGGACTGTGCAGATCCACCGATTCACCACCTCAAGCAGCCCAGCGGGAGTCTTCAGTCCACAACAACGTCACACTCTCTCTCTCTGTGAAGTGACCTGAACTTTTATAGAAGTAAGATTATATTAAGGAAGTAGCGTGTAACGTTTTGTAATGGTTTGCTTTTTTAAATAAATAGAATTTCAAAGTAGTCTTTCGGGTTTGTAGTTTTGTCAATGAACCCTTCCTCTCAGTTATTCGATTCACCTACCCGGTAATTTAAAAAGGGTGAAGTAGATACAAATTAATTAAATAGATCCGTCCCGATTTTGGGATATGACACTGGTGCATCGGCCGTTTTATTTAAATAACTGAGAGATTAAATAAATAAGAGAGGTAATATTTAAAAAAAAAAATATATATATAGAGACGAGGGTTTTTCTTCAGTCGGTCCGATTTTCGTTGAAGTAAAAAAAAAAAAAGTTCCCCGGTACTAAAATAGAGAAAAGTAGAAAAAAAAAAATTTTCCAAGTTCAATAATAAATAAAATATAAATAATTATAAATAGACATAAAAAAAAAAAAAAAAAAAAGGGTCATTACGAGAAATAAAATTGTGTTCAAACAATAACAATAAACAAATTAGTAAAGATTTTAGTATAGAGATTTACGAAGTGAGAGATCAAATTTTTCTGTAAGAAATCACAGATATTAGTTGCAACAGGGGTGGATTTAAGGGTTTGTATGAGCCGATACAAATACCCACGGTGCGTACTAAATCCTTATTACCTGTACTTAGTGCTGATCCAAGCACTCGTCGAACTGCAACTCGTCGACCTGAAATAATAAAATGAGGAAATCGCGTCCGCGAATATTACTATATCTCGCGACGCGGTCGGCTAGTTCGTTTATCGGCAGTGGGTGCGGGTATTAAAACAGGATCGATTCGCAGGAACACTAGGTTTAGTCAATAAAAATTAAATTAACAATTTAATAATTTATTAAAACAAATCTAAACCTAAAATACAAATTTCGAATTACGACTCGGTGTCGTTCAAACCAGTAAACAAAAGAATCTTCAATGCTCTCTAAATCGTTGCGCGCGCACACAAATTCCTGCTGCTATCGGCAGCTAACGCGCGCGAGAGAAAAACAAAGATTATGACAATAACAGTGTACTAAGGACACTCACACGCATTCACACTCACTCGCACATTTACAATTAACTTACGGAGTCGCTAAGGTGCACCTCATACCAAGCCGTCAGGCTAAACAAAATGCCAGGCTACGATGCCGACCAGCCGCAATATCTACCATACTCGAGTCGCCGTGTAGCCGTCGGAAAGCGGTCCAGGCGATGACGTGAAATGACAACTTCACAAATAACACCACACTCTCACACTACGGCTCTACCACAACGCACGACGCGAATGTCAATAATTGCCTTGACTTCCGTAACGAGTAAGCTGCTTCAAGATCTGCCATGAATCGATCTCCAGATCTTTGCGTGTCTGCCGGACGTCGGTCAGGTTCCCCGACGTCCACGGCTTCCAAAAGCCGGTTGACTCGTCTAGACAGGAGAATGCTTCCCGGGCGATGACCATCGATCTCGCACCTTCTGTCTCTGCCAACTCTCTCTTCGACGACATTCCACTCCCGAGGAGTCCGGTTAGCCGTCGAACCGAGACGAGTTAAGTTCCATGTACGTGCGAACACTTGGACACGAAAACTACGAGTGGCTTCCCGATTCCCGCTCTACCACCTCAGAGGTCCGCTCTGAGCTGCGTTCGACAGTCACGTGACTCGCGCCAAATCCTAAATCGTTACCGACGATTTAATTACGATCACTGACTGTCACATAGTATAGAAATTTTCGAAGTGAGAGGTCGAATTTTTCTTTAAAAAAAAAAAAAAAAAAAAAAAAAAAAAAAGTAACTAGTATACTCTGTACAATTTTTGGTTTCAGTCCGCTGATAGAGAGTAACCCTTACGAAGAATTAAAAGTATCGATGCACAAAGAGCTAGGGAAATAATTCTGAAGGGCACAACACTCTTGCAACTTGACTGAGGTTCAGACCTATATGCCAAAGCGCTGACAGGGTCTAACCTACATACAGTCCAGGCGATAAAAAAAAATAAATTTTGTCTGATGAGTCCAGAAAATACAGAGTTTTATTATCTGTGATTCGGTGAAATTTTTAAAGCAGTATAAATTATAGGAAAAAGGAAAAAAATATATTTATAAAATTTTATATAAACTGATTAAACAATTTGATTTCTTGATGAAAATGACGAATTATGGATGCAGCTTCTAATTGACTGTAGTCTAAGTAACTCCGGGAGTACTATACAAAAAAAAATAAAAATAAACTTGAAGAGATTATAGCCCTAAAATATAAAGATTTAAAGCAAGAAAGTTTGAAAGGTCAGGAAGACATTAAAATATTACAATTACGTAGAGAAATTAAAAATTTAAAAAAGCTATTAACTAAATCCGTGGATAAATACAATATTGACATTCCGGTAAATTCATTTTCACACCCCCAAAATCAAAAGGATAATTTAGACAATAAAGATAAATTTTTACAGTACCGTGAGAAAGTAGTCGAGACGGTTTCAACACTTTGTGAAATTTCAGATAAATCTGAACCGAACACTGTTTTCGAGCGCCAAATAACACCCAAGAGGCCTATACTTAAGCCAGCTGTATTAAATTTGACAGAAAAATTAGATAATTCTGAAATAATTAGCGAGCTTTTAGAAAAAGAGACAAGCCCCGTAATAAGAAATATAGCCGCAAGCACACCCTATACGGAAAATTCAAGCGATATACTATTAAAGAAGTTCGAACTAAACTTAAATTTTCAAACAATACAGGTAGAGGAAGAGGCTTTACCTGAAAAATTAATTGTTCAAATCATTAAAGAAAGCCTGTCAGAAGAATTACCACCCACGGTAATTAATTCGTTCTTCAAGGAAAAGGAAGGGTTGAACGAACTTGAAAAATCTTTAGTCAAAGATTTTAAATTCCCAAACGTACTGCAGTTTTTGAAAGATAAAATAATAGCTTTTAGTGAGAAATTAAATAAGAACAATAGTAATAGCCAAATTGAAGAGATTGATTCAACTTCGTCAATTGAATTTAATAGTTGCATTGAAAATTTATCAAATATGAGCAACGAAAAAGTTAAGGTCGAAAATAAAACCTCCGTCGGAATGGAATCAGTAATAATGCAAATGAGGGGTCTATCCTTGCGGGATATTATAGAGCTAGTACCGCGTTGGTCAGGGTCAAATGTTCAGATTGAACAATTTTTAGAGGGATGTTATGAAGCAAGAAATTTAGTTGCCCCTGAAGTCGAAGGTGAATTAGCTAAATTAATACGCATAAGATTATTTGGCGACGCACTCAGATGTGCGCGTGATCATAATTTTAAGACAGTTCGCGAAATTGAGGACTTTTTCATGCCGATCTACGGGAACACTAGAACGTATTTTGAACTTGCAGGGGAATTGGCAAATATGAAACACAAAAGGGGGGAACCGGTTATGCAATTTTTAAACAAAATTAGAGCATTAGAAAGGAAGTTGATAAAAGCGATTTGTCGCGAAAGGAAAGATTTAGCAGAAATCGAAATTAGAACTGACTGTTTGCGGTATTTTGTTAAAAACCTTTCATGGGAGTTACGATCACGATTAAATAGTCCCAAAAATTGGGAAGAAGCGCGAGAGCAAGCGCTGCAAGCGGAACGTGAAATCGCGGGAACATTAGTAGAACTAGATCAGTTCGATGATACAAATAGGAATAGGAGCGAAAACCCTCGTGAAATAAGAAGAGTACATATTATAGAGAAAGAAACAAATAATGCTACTTGTAGTTTTTGTAACGGAATGAATCACTATTTAATGAACTGCTGACGATACGCAAAATTTATGTTTGAAAATATGAACTTAAGAGATGAACTAGTGATTAATTTAAAGCGTAAATTGGCTGAACTCGATCCAGAATCTTTCGGTACTTGGAAGCGAGACGAGGTATATGAAAGAGAATACAGCAGGCAAGACCACCCGCGGTATTTTACTTCAAGGGGAACTCCCAATGAAAGACCTAGGAATCGGTATTCAAACAATTATTATAATAACCACTCATCAGCCTGGCGAAATAATCAAAATAATTATAATAGAGATGGGCGTAACACCTCAAGCAATCAAGATTTTAATAGATCAGAATATTTTAATCGTGAAAACAATAATCAAAGATTTGATCAAACACAAAATAGGGGGGCATCCTATTATAACACTAGCTCAAACTCAATGACGTGTTTTTACTGTAATAAACAAGGCCACGGAATTAAAACCTGTATGAAATGGCTGCGCGATACTAATCAGACAAACGCAGGTAGCGGAAGCGCTCAAAACTTTTCAAAAAACCTGCACTCCCCCGCCGAACAGGTGGGGATGCGCGAAAATACCAACCAGAACCCAGCTCCATGGCGAGAGACTGGCACAATACCAAAATCGAGACTATAAACATAACGCAAGCTCTTACAAGCCCCACAGTTAAATTATTCGCAGAAGAGTTTAAAAATCCAATTATTTTTCTGTTAGATACGGGGGCATCGGTAAGCATAGTAAAGAAAATCGAAATCAATGAGAATGTTGAAATTGATTTTACACATATAATTTATTTAAAGGGGATAACATCTCAGCTAGTGCAAACACCAGGAAAAATAACTTTTTATTTTAATGGTAGAAAAATTGAATTACATTTAGTTGATGATGATTTTAATCTTCCGGTAGGAGTTTTGGGGACAGATTTTTTAGAGAAAGCTCTGCAAAAATTGATTACGGAAAGAATTGTTTAAACTGCGATGGGAAAATATTATTTTTCGAGAATCAAATCCAATCTAAAAATGAAAGACAATTTGATCAAGAATTTAATTAAAAAAATAGGTATGCGCGAAATAAAAACTTTATGAATAATAATTATCTAAATGAGATCGATTTAAAGAATGAAAAATCATTTACACCAATTAGAAAAGTCTGTGAAGGCAGGAATGAGAAAACGGATAAATTCAGTGGTAAGGTAAAAAGCTATTTCGAGAATAAATTCAAAAACGAGAAAAGTACGCAGCAAGAAAATTTTGCAAATCTAGGTACTGGTGTCAGTTATAATAAATGCAATTTAGACGAAAATTTATCGTTTAACTTGAAAATCAATGCGGTCAAAAGAGAGACGACCAAAGAAAAAAGAGAAAACGATGATGAAGAAAAAAGGGAAGACGTTCAGAGTAGTGAAGGGCCACAAAAATCCTATAACAATGGTTGATGATGGGAAAAGCAAAATTTTTCTTACGCAACGCGGAAAGCCCGAAGGTGGCTTGCAATAACCGAGTAGAATGCGAGTTACCTTTAGAACTAAATGAAAAGGCCAAGCAGGGGGTTTTTAAAGACGACCCCGTAGACAAAAAGACGGCAGAGTTCAAAGAACAACCATGGCGCGTTGATCTGACAAATTTACGAGTGGGGCAGATTGATCTCTGGGAAAAAAGCGAGTCAGAAATTTTTGACGATTTTGAAGGTGTAGAGGAAATAAACACGTTTGAAATTTTTAAAAATGAAAGCAAAAATCCGTTTATCAATCATCAAATCAAAAATTTGTTCACTTTCGAAAATTCTCGGAGGGAAGAAGAAAACGCAAGTACCTGTATTTCAGACGGAAATGAACGCGCAGTCAAAATAAAAAATTTAATAAAATTAGATCACTTAAATGAGCCGGAGAAAATAAAAATGGAGGGGATGATCGAAAAATATTCTGATTGTTTTCACTTGAAAGATGAAAAATTAAGCGCTTTTGAAATATTGAGTCATCGTATTAATACTACAGATGACAGACCTATTGTTTCAAAACCTTTTCGTTTACCACACGCGTTGAAGGGCGAAATTGAACGCCAAGTTCAAGAAATGCTAGATGATGGAATTATTGAACCAAGTAATAGTAACTATTTAAATAATATTTTTCTTGTGGCTAAGCCATCAGACGGGACTAATAAGAAAGCTTATCGCTGTGTATCTGATTATAGATCGTTAAACAAGGTCACTTTGAGGGACCAATATAGACTCCCCTCGATATTAGACTGTTTTGATGCAATGAAGGGCGCAAAATATTATAGTAAATTTGATTTAGCGCAGGGTTTTTGGCAAGTGCCTTTACACCCCGACGATAGACACAAAACGGCTTTTGCGACTTCTGTGGGATTTTTCCAGTGGTGTAGAACTCCTTTCGGGTTATCAAACGCACCAGCAACTTTTCAAAGAATTATGGATAAAGCCTTTTTCGATATGCAGAAAAAAACAATTTATATATATATATATATTGATGACTGCATGATTTATTCTGATTCAATTGAAGAACATATTTAAAAAATTGAAAAATTTCTACAAAGAGTCCGAGAGGTGGGCTTAATGTTAAAACCAGAAAAATGTGAATTTTTAAAAACCGAAATAATATTTTTGGGTCATCATTTAAGTGAAATCGGAATACAACCAGACAGTTCAAAATTAATAGCGGTCCGAAATTTTCCGAAACTAAATAACATTCGCTCAACTCGCAGTTTTCTTGGGTTGTGTAATTATTACCGTAGATTTATTCCAAATTTTTCTAAAATCGCAAAACCACTTACCGACCTGTTAAAGAAAGAAAATAAATTCGAATGGACAGACACAGCTAATGAAGCTTTTGAAACACTTAAAAATAAATTATGTGAAAAACCGGTTTTGCAGTTTTTCGATGAGAACTTGCCCTGACACGTTTATTGCGATGCGGCTCAAGCATCGATTGGAGGATTGTTTGCGCAGGGTGCTCAAGGATACGAGAGACCAATCGGGTATGTAAGCAGAGTATTACGCGGCAGTGAATTAGGATATTCAACATATGAGCGAGAATTTTTGGCAATTGTGTATACAGTTACCAGTTTTAAATGCTATTTACTCGGCAGAACGTTTACGGTCTATACGGACCACCTTCCGTTAACGTATCTTACCAAATCTGATGATCCGACGGCAAGAATTAGCAAATGGTTGATAAAATTAAGTTGTTATGATTATAAAGTTGTTTATCTCCCAGGGAGATCGAATGTACAGGCGGATTGCCTTAGTCGTTACCCTGTAGATGCTAAAGAAACGGAGATGCGGGATATAAGTATAATAACAAGATCTGCCACAGGAAAAATTCAGAGGAAAAATTACAAAATAACACGCGGTAGGAAACCGTACGAAAGGCGGGTGAATAAATCGGGAAAGCCTGCCGTGGTAGCAAAACCCATAATAGATACTAAAGAGCGCGTCAGTAGAAACGAGGAAAACGACCTAACAATAGAACCCCTCCGAACGGAAAGTCCCACAGCGGGAGATATTGGGGAAGGACTGAGTGAGACCTTACCAGCGACTAATAACAGCGAGTGCGACCAAGCGCTGGGGGAATTATTTGCAAAGTGTAGAGAAAAATTGTTTATGTGAAAAGATAATTATTTATACTTCATTACCACGGAAGTTAAACCATGTGACGAAGGCTCTAAACAATTATTTGAATGTAAGAAGTTACCTTATTTCAAAGATTTAAATGTAGGCGAAATAAAAACTCATGAAGTAAGAGCACAGTCGTGCTTACGCAAACACAGATAAGTTTCGCGGTAGAAGTACGAGGAAAGGAACTCTTGAGTACAGAAGAGATTAAAAATAATTTAAAGAATGCACTTAATGTGTTGAAAGATTTATTAACGAAGTACGAAATAGCTTCAGTTAGTTTAGCAGAAAGTAGCGAAATTGAAAATGTATTGTGGGGAGAGATACTTAATATTTTTACAGATACCTTCAAAGAGTGTTCAACAAAATTTATTATATGTAAAGGGCTGATAGAATACGTCCCGGTAAGCGAAAGAGAGCGAATATTGCGCGAAATTCATGGTACGGTTATGTCGGGACACCGAGGTGTACAAAAGTGTTATCAAAAATTAAAACAAAATTATTACTGGGAAAATTTGAAGGAGTCTGTACAAGAGTTTATACGAGGTTGTTTAACGTGTAATTTAAAAAAATTGAGAAGAGTAAAAACAAAACAGGAACTAGTTCTTACACCGTCAGTTCCTGAACCTTTTTTTTTGTACCGCGATAGATATAGTAGGACCTTTTAAGCCTACACCAGATAATTATAATAATATATTAACGATTCAATGTACTTTCACTAAATATAGTTTAGCACTGCCTCTACGCGACGTGACCGCCGCAACAGTAGCAGAAACGCTAGTAAAAAGGTTTATCTGTGTATTTGGAGCACCCTCGGTTATATTATCGGACCTAGGAACAAATTTTTGCAGCAAATTGATGAAAGAAGTCGCTAAAATATTTCGGTTTAATCAAAAATTTACTACGCCGTATAGGCCAAGCTCGAATGGCAGTATAGAGAAAATGCATCACAGTTTATGCGAATACATTAAAACAATCGTTGACAAAAATAATTCTTGGAGCGATATGTTAGAATTAGCTTGTTTCTCGTACAATACGACGTACCACTCGTCACATTCTTTTTCGCCGCACGAACTTGTTTTTGGTCGGGTAGCGACAACTCCCGTAGAGAATCCCCGTGGCGACCTTAGGAAAAAGGTATTGACCTACGACCAATACATTGAAGGTCTCTGCAAACGATTAAATAGCGTACAAGGAATAGCTAGGAAAAAATTGATAAATTCCAAAATTCGTGCTAAATATTACTATGATAAAAAAATCAACCCACAAGAGTTCAGAATCGGCATGTCCGTGTATTTGTTAAAAGGTGGGGAGATACATAAATTCGAAGACCAGTATACTGGCCCTTTCACGGTTGTTGATATTCCAAATAAAAAGGGAAATGTGACCATAAGAATGAGAAACAATAAAGTAAAAACGGTGCACGCGAATAGACTGAGAGTTTCGTATGTTGAGCAAGAAAGTTAATAACTTACAAGGTAGTTTATAATTGACACAAAAAAAAAAAAAAAAAAAAAGGACAAAAAAAAATTAGAGTAGTTAATGCATGAAGTAGGGTAGAAGGTTGAAGGGAAAAATACGATTAAATCTAAATTAAATAAGAGTAATTTTTAAATTACAGAAAAAAAAGGAGAATGCAGAAAACGTCGCTATTGCTCCTTGTTCTTTGGGCGAGTTATATTAAAGCTGACAAGTTAATCGAAATCGAAGCCTTAGATAATCCTGGATTAATATTTACAATATACCTGAAATTCGCTTCGTGGAAGATTTTTTGTTATAAGATTAGTTTTTAACTTTGATATAGGACAATATTATATTAAAGAGGCGCGTGAAGATTTAATTAAGTTAAAAACTTGCATACCACCTATGAGCAATGACCAAAATAGGACTGTTTTTGAAAAATTCGACGAAATTATAAGAAATTACGATGATATTTTGAGTAAACATGAAACCGTAATTAATTACTTTAACAAATCAAAGGTAACTATTACCAGGGAAGAAACCAGGAGGCGTCTAGGGAGAGAAGAAACGCAAAAGGAAATAAGAAGGGTTGTTTTTGAAAGCGAGAGTGACGTTTGGTGGGAAACTTCGGCAGTTATTGATAAGACTAAGGCATTATTAAAACTAAGCAATATGGGGGAATCTAATATAGCTCGTCTATACCTTGATGAATATTATCACTTAGCTCAAGCAGCGAGAGAAGCATATAGATTGATGATAGAACATCTGGATAATTTGAAATTGATGATTTCTGCTTTTCAAGGGAGACTGAATCGTCTCCGTTGCAAGAAGGATTCTCGTCCTCAAAAATTTTCTAGCTTCTAATGTTAAATAATAGAAAAACGAAAAGAGTGGGGTTGTCTTTCCCTGTAAAAAAGGGAATAATAATAACCAGGAAGATATAACTTCCAAAAAGCTAAAAAGAAAAAAAAAAAAACCAAACCAGCATAGGAGTCTGTAGAATAAAAAAAAAGGGAAATTGTAGGTGCGACCTTGTCGCTTTGGTGAGAAAGGGAGGGAAAAGAAATCCTTGAGTAAAGTACGAACATAATTTCAAGGGATTTCTTTTACAACTACCTATATTCAAAAAAAATACTAATCACAATTTGTTCACAGAATATTTGAAGTAAGCCATTTAGAAAAAGGTACAGTAATTTATGAATTTAATTTGAGTTTGATCAATTTCGAGTCTTTTATATAAATGAATGAATAAAAGAACAGATAAGTAATACTGTTTTAGTAGAGAATTAAAATTTTACAAAAAAACCTATAGCATAAAACAAAAGAAAAGAGTTATATCATGTATTTCAAAATTTTTTTACAACATTAGAAAGCACCTTATAAGTGAGAAATTCCTAAAAACAAATAGAAACAAAAAATATTAAGCGAAACGACTTATTTTAAAATAAATTTAGAGAAATTTCGGATAGAATAATATTTTTTTTTAATACTGCTTAAGTACTACGAAATAAGTCTATATCATAAAATCATCGAATTATTCATTGTTCAAACAAATTAATAATGATAAAAGAAACTTGTTTGGCGTCCTAGATTCTAGTAAAAGTTAAGAAAAAGAAAAAAAAGGGGTATAAAAGAAATTAAACAAATTTTTTTTTTATACTTAGGAGTTCTTACTATAGTAAACGATTGGAGTTGTCTAAACAACCTCCAATCTCGAAGGGGAAGGAGAGATGTCGTGTCGGCACCAGCTCCCCTTTTTAAAATTAAAATAATTTTAAGCTAATTCTTAAGTTATTTACAAATTATTCAATTATTAGTTAAATAAGATAAATTAGTAAGTATAAATAAGAGAGAGAGAATAAAAAGAAGAAAAAGAGAGAGAGAGAGGAAAAGCGAACAGGAGCTGGGAAAAAGAAGAGAGGGAGAGGACAAAAGAAACGCATCAGCACGGGACGCCTGGCTGAGTGAAGGAAAATCCAGCACCGGACCCCAACAATAGAGCGTCACGGCAAGGAAGCGGGAGGCCATAAACAATCCCCCGCGACCGCCGGTCAGTGACATTGACCCAATGAGGCCTCAAGGAATCGGGTCCCATTATATTTTAGGCGGACTTTACTTGTAGGAGAGGAAGTCCACACATGAGGAATATTATAATAAATTAGGCCAAGGCCAAGCCCTCGTGGAAAAGAGGCCAAATCATTGGTTTTTCCCCCAGATTCGGGCACACATGGGAGGGTCCATGATCCCCTCTACGGGGGTGGGTCCTCATGCGTAGGGGTATAAATAGGGCCGCGAACGCGAGCCCGGGAGCTTGGTTAATTCAGTCGCGTACCAGAACTCGTCCCGCGCACATCGTTCCGCGAGGAAGATCTCCACGACCGGACTCACGAGTGTTAGAGATTTCAAGGTCTCGATACTTTTATTAAAAATAAATCGAGATAAACCTGAGTCGCTATTTATAGTCTCGTTTCAAGGGCAATTCTGAGTGCACTTATCAGAGCACCTAATTCGCGAGTCTCGGATAAGTGCGAGCTAAAATAAAAATTAGAGTTCCGCTAGTGACGACTATATTTTGAAAAGACTTTTAAGGAAACAACAGCCTTTGTGACCGACTAGAGAAAAGTGCCGGGAAGTTCCTTCAGGACTGTGCAGATCCACCGATTCACCGCCTCAAGCAGCCCAGCGGGAGTCTTCAGTCTACAACAACGTCACACTCTCTCTCTCTTTCTGTGAAGTGACCTGAACTTTTATAGAAGTAAGATTATATTAAGGAAGTAGCGTGTAACGTTTTGTAATGGTTTGCTTTTTTAAATAAATAGAATTTCAAATTAGTCTTTGTAGTTATGTCAATTAACCCTTCCTCTCAGTTATTCGATTCACCTACCCGGTAATTTGAAAAGGGTGAAGTAGATTCAAATTAATTAAATAGATCCGTCCCGATTTGGGGACATGACACAACTCTTCAAGGCCCAGATTGAAATATTTTTCTCTGAACTAATTATACATCTATGAAAGCACTCTCCTAGATTCTCCATGAAAATGCAGGTATAATGTAAAGTAATTCCATCTGAGTCTGTCGGGAAATTACACCATTTATTATTGTAAGGGTTTTAGGGACTTCTAGAATATTTCAAGGCTATTTTCATTAATCCGAAAAAGACTCTCTAAAACGTATTTGTTGGCGACTTATCGTCAGAACAAGTTCGAACCAACTCTACCAGGCCTATATTGAAATATTTTTCTCCGAACTAAAGATACATCTTTGAAAGCTCTCTCCTCGATTCTCCATGAAGTTACAGGTATAATGTACAGTAATTCCATCTGAATCTGTCGGAAAATTACACCATTTATAATTGTAAGGGTTTTTAGGATTTCTAGAATAATTTATGGCTATTTTCATTGGTCCGAAAAAGACACTCTTAAACGCATAAGTTGGCGAGTTATCGTCAAAACAAGTTCGAACCAACTCTAATAGGCCCAGATTGAAATATTTTTCTCTGAACTTATTATACACATATGAAAGCACTTTCCTTAATTCCCCATGAAGGTGCAGGTATATTGTAGGGTTATTCAATCTGAGTCTGTCGGGAAATTACACCATTTATTATTATCAGGGTTTTAAGGACTTCTAGAATATTTCAAGACTATTTTCATTGAACCGAAAAAGACCCTCTAAAACGCATTTGTTGGCGAGTTATCATCAAAACAAGTTCGAACCAACTCTACCAGGCCTCGTTTGAAATATTATTCTCTGAAACTAAGCATAAAACTTTGAAAGCTCTTTCCTCGATTTTCCATGAAATTCGCTGACTAAACTCTTTGAAAGCACTCTCCTAGATTCTCCATGAAGTTACAGGTATAATGTAAAGTAATTCCTTCTGAATCTGTCAGGAAATTACACCATTCATTATTGTAAGGGTTTTTAGGATTTCTAGATTAATTTTAGGCTATTTTCATTGGTCTGAAAAAGACACTCTAAAACGCATCAGTTGGCGAGTTATCGTCAAAACAAGTTCGAACCAACTCTACTAGGCCCAGATTGAAATATTTTTCTCTGAACTTATTATACACATATGAAAGCACTTTCCTTAATTCCCCATGAAGGTGCAGGTATATTGTAGGGTTATTCAATCTGAGTCTGTCGGGAAATTACACCATTTATTATTATCAGGGTTTTAAGGACTTCTAGAATATTTCAAGACTATTTTCATTGAACCGAAAAAGACCCTCTAAAACGCATTTGTTGGCGAGTTATCATCAAAACAAGTTCGAACCAACTCTACCAGGCCTCGTTTGAAATATTATTCTCTGTGTGAAAAGACATAATATTGCATTTCTTTAGATTAAAAGGCAGTTCATTGTTTATAGCCCAATTGTTTATAGAGTGAAGGTCTTTTTGAAAGAGGTTACAGTCATTTAATGATTTTATTGTCATAAATATTTTGACATCATCTGCGAATATTAGTATATAACAGTTGTGAATGCTTGAGGTTATATCATTTATATAGATGATGAACAGGATTGGACCTAGATGGCTGCCCTGCGGCACTCCTGAAATAGCTTTGTAAGGATCTGAGAATTTATTCTTTAGGAGGACTTTATAGGTTCTATCAGATATGTATGAAATAATCCAATCTATAATGTTTTTGTTGAGGTTAAGTTTTTTGAGTTTTTCAATAAGAATATTGTGATATATGGAATCAAAGGCCTTACTAAAATCCATGTAAGAAGTGTCAACCTGGTGTTTATTGTTTAAGGCATCAGCAATGTGGTCATTGAAAAAGAGCAAATTTGTTATAACAGATTTATTAGGGACAAAACCATGTTGATTTTCAACAATAGAGGGTAATAGAATATTATTTAATTTGAGTGTGACGATATTATCAAAATTTTTTGCAACAGGTGGAATTTGAGCTATGGGTCTGTAGTTTGTGATTTCAGTTTTTTGACCTTGTTTGAATATGGGTATGGTAATAGAGTTTTTTCATTTCTGTGGGAGGATACTGGTTTCTAAGGATAGATTATATATTGAGTGTAAGAATGGTATGATATTTGGGCAGTTTTTTATGATGTTAGATGGTATACCATCAATCCTATCGTCGAAGCTAGGTTTACAGTTTTTGTCTGCATAGTGACTTCATTAATATCAATTTGAAAATTATCAGCTTGAGAAAAATAGTTTACAGTTCAGGAGGTCAAAGTTTGGGGTTTATAGACAGATTGAAAAAATTTACTAAAAAGGTTTGCACTGGTTTTACTATTATTTGAAGTTGTATTATTGTAATTCATTGTAGGAGGAATATTTTCGGGTTTATGTAGTGAGTTAAAGTAATTCCAAAAAGATTTTGGATTTTTTGTTATGTGTGATTCGATGTTTTTGTCAAATTCTTTTTTTGTTCTTTTGGAATTTTTAACACATAGTGCTCTTAAGGGGAAGTCAGGCAAGGGTCCAATGGTAGTTAGTTAAAATTAAAAAAAAAAAAATTGAGGGGATCAATTCAAAAAAGGGCTCTGCAGCAGGGTAGCAACATTGTAAAGCTACATTTTAAAAAAAACTGCATCAAAATTCGTTGAAAATTGGCCGAGAAAAACGCAGAACGGTAATTTGGTATTTTTTTTCGTCGGCCGCATCAGCCGTGACAGCAGACGCCACTGCTGCTACAGTGCGTTGCTGTGCGTGAGACCGCGCGTACGTAATTCTAACCAACAAATTTCTAATCATGCAATCAAAAAGTAACAAATTTGTTGTAACCCACGTTTTTGTTGTATTTATGTTTTTATTAGTAATTTCAAACAGTTGCAAATTGATCAGAGCCAAGAGCTTAGAATCTTCAAAGCTGGTAGGACAAGATTTCAATAATCCTTAGTCAGGTTTGAAATGTATGAACTAAGCCAGCCAATTACGTACTTGAGGTGATAAACACTGATAAAGTTTTTTATTGACACAGTCTCTGAGGGTATATTAGAGTCAAGATCTTAGAAACTTCAAAGCAAGTAACAAGTTTCAAACAATTTTTAGTCATTTTAGAAATTCTAAATTTTATAAATAGTTTAAAAATATTTTTTTTCTACTTTTTCAATTGATTTATTTATCAAGAATTCTTTTTTAGTTTTAAAATTTTATAACTATTGAATACTTATATTACTTCAATACTTATAACTATTGAAAACTTGTCTTACTCGCTTTGAAGATTCTAAACTTTTGATTCTTGTATATGACTTATAGACACAAAATTAAACAGATCTTGAAAAAATTTAATCTGGTTCATTTTTATGAGCTACATGCAAAGTTTATTATTGTCATAAAATCTTAAGATTTTCTTGGCTGACAATAAAGGTGTACTATGATTTTTTTTTGTGCAAGGCAACCATGCCTGTGAGCATTGACATTTGCTCTTGCTGGGAGACCTACAACTTACTTTACATTTGAACTGTTCCAAAGCGTCAAGTCAATTCATTTGATAAGATCTCATAAGTTCAAGAAAGTTCTGATTGCATGAGTGATTCCAGCTACTGTTCCAATTTTTAGTTATCAAGTAGGCTAAAGTAAGTGGTCTCCCAGCAAGAGCAAATGACAATGTTCACAGGCATGGTTGACTTTACACAAAAACAATAATAGTTCAGCTTTATTGTCAGCCAAGTAAATCTTAAAGAATTTGTAGCAATAATAAACTTTGTGTGAGTGAAGCTTATAAAAATAAACCTGATTACAACTCTTTCAAGATTTGTTTAATTTTATGACTATGTCTTGTTGTTGTTGTTTTTTTTTTTTTTTTTTTTTTTTTTATGTACAGATATTGTTAAAACAACTATTTTATTGAAATATTACTTGTATTTGAAATTTTTATAAATCAAGATACCTACTTTACATGAAGAAAATTATTGAAATTTTTACGATCTGAAGCAAATCAAGAGTAAATATTGAAGAAATAATTGAAGAAACATGAATTGTTTATAATGCAACTGAAGAGTTTTATTTAAGAAGAAAATTTTTTCATAAAACTAGTGATTTTGCTAATTTTATTTAAGAAATAATGTATGATTCTTTTTTTCAATTGACACATTTTCAGCCTTGTATTGAGTGTAATGAATAAGTAATTTTGAGTTTCAGCTTATTTCATTATGTTGATTTTTCATCACATATATATTTGATTTTGCAAGATAATTTTTACTACGAATTTGATTTATTGAGGAGAGGTAGCTGAGGCGTAAGCCGTAAGGCAGTCATAAAGTTTTACAAACTTATAGGTTAGACGCGCATAGCCACGCACAGCAACAGCGGCAGACGACGACATGGCTGCCGCGATTGACGAAAAAAAATCTTCAACTGCCGTTCTGCGTTTTACTCAGTGAATTTTTAATCAATTTTCATGATTTTTTTTTTAAATTACAGCTTTTTAATTTCTCTACCCTGCTACAGAGCCCTTTTTTAAAAATATTTTCTTAATTAAAATCTATTCATAAAAAAAACTCGCCTGACTTCCCCTTAAACGTTTGAATTCAATATATAATTTAAGGTCTTGAGTAATTCTCCATCTTTTGTGTGTAGTTTTCTTCAGAATTATTAAATGTTTAAGTTCATTAGTGTACCATCTTGGAAAATGACTGTGATAGATTGGTATGATGGGTACATTTTGATCTATAATTTTTCCCATGATAGAATAAAAAGTGTCACATTATTTATTGACATCATTTGAAACGTAAATGTTGGTTAGTTCAGATTGTATTAATTTGTTAATTTTTTCGTAATTAGCTGATTTAAAATTGTGTGTGTATAGTGTTTCAATTTCTGAAGTGTTGTTTTGGTGTAATTCCAATGAAAAGTAATAGGGGGGTGGTTGGGGTCTATTTTCATTAAAGGTTCAGGTGGGCTAATAACATTAAAATCAATAGAAGAGAAAAAGAGATCAAGTGAATAACCAGTGTCTGGGTTAGATGGGTAGATTTGTTTAGTTTTAAAAAGAGAAAAAGTATCTTGTAATATTTGAGCTAGTTGAATATAAGAGTTGTTTGCATGGTTAACTATTTCGAAATTTAGTTAAGTATCATTTGTCCATTTAAGGTTAGGTAGGTTATAATCTCCAAGTACAAAGAGATGATGGTCAGGATAACTATTTTTTAGATCTTCTATAACAGCTGTGTGTTCTAGGTAAACTTTGTTATTTATTTGTGTCTTTTGTGATAGGTAAATAGATCCAATTAACAGTTTAGTGTGTTGTAGGTTTATAGAGACAAAAATATGCTCACAAGTTGATGGAAGTAAGGTACATGAGGTAGCTTTTAAAGTGGATTTTGTGGCTATGAGGACTCCACCACCTCTAAGGTTTTGACTGGTATTAGAGTTTCTATCTTGCCTAAAAATATCATAACAAGAGAGTTGTAATAAATTATTGGGGAAGCCGTTGAAAAGCCAAGTTTCAGTAATAATAATGATATCAGGTTTTATAGTTGCAAGGTGAAGATTATTTGCAAGTTGATCAAATTTATTTTTTAGGCTGCGTGCATTTTGGTAATATATATTTAGTTTTTTATTTAGTTTGTGGTATTTGGTGTTGGAGTGGATGGAATTTTGTTTTTTATATGCTTACTTATGGTAGGGTTAGAATTTGAGTGAGAAATGACCCAAGTAAAAGTGTGATCATTGTTTATTTGGCTAAGTCTCTCACATTTTTCTTTTAAACTTTTTATTGTCTCTCTTTGATTTAATGTAAGGTCATCTTTAATTATTATGTTATTGAAAGTATCTGAGGTAAGTAATTTAGAAGTATGCTTGAAAATAGATTTTATGGAAAGGGTATTGTTAAAAGAAAGAAGGAGGGGACGGATCTTATCAGTCTGGTACTTGCCTAGACGTCTGGTGTAGACTGATTGTTCGATGGTGGGGTCCAATTCAGCTAGAAGTTTTTTGATTAATTTTTTGTTGTAGTCTGCTAGTTATAAGAAAAATTCCTTCTTCTCTTCTGCAATTTTGGGTGTTTTTTTGTTGAATTCAGGTAGTTTATAAATGATGATGTTGTTTTGTCTCCTTTTTCTGTCCTCCTGTTCAGCTAAAATAGTTGTAATCATGTTGTTTGTGTTTGAACTTGAGTTGTGTTGGTTTTCCAGCTTTTTGTTCATCTGAAAAATTTGTTGATTAACATTTTTTATATCATTAGAATTACTGGTAATTCTTTTTTCATAATTTTCTAAATTTTTGGAAAATTTATTCATTTCTTTCATCAAAATGTCTAACAATTGATTGTTTGAGAGATCTGGTTTACTTGGTGAATTTGTTTGGTGTGATGAGAATTGAAAATTGTTATCTTGTGTTTGATTCAACACCGCACTGTTTTGTATTGCTGCATCAGCTTGGCCACAACATTTGACGACAGATCCATCCGGGTTTACATAGCACCTTTTTATTCACCCAGGGTGGTAGGCTGATGCACAGTTAGTGCAAAAAGTCACGTTGGGGATTGTCCATTGACTGATGGGTGGACGATTTGGTGGGCAATAGAAACAATAAATTTGTGAATCATCGTTTTCTTCAATATTAGCTGTGTATGTGTTTTGTTGTGAGTGATAGATAAAAGATTTTTCTCCGAACTAAGCATACATCTTTGAAAGCTCTCTCCTCGATTCTGCTCGAAGTTACAGGTATAATGTACAGTAATTCCGTCTGAATCTGTCGGAAAATCACACCATTTAGTATTGTAAGGATTTTTAGGATTTCTAGAATTATTAAAGGCTATTTTCATTGGTCCGAAAAAGACCCTCTAAAACGCATTTGTTGGTGAGTTATCGTCAAAACAAGTTAGAACCAACTCTACCAGGCCAAGACTGAAATATTTTTTTCTGAAACTAAGCATACAACTTTGAAAGCTCTCTCCTCGATTTTCCATGAAGTTCGCAGACTCGACTGTACAGTTTTTTTACTCTTTTGAACTTTTGTATGTGATAAGAAACCATTGCATTTAATATTGTCAGAGCTTTCAGAACTTCTAGAATATTTCAAGGCTATTTTCATTGTACCGAAAAAGACCCTTTAAAACGCATTTAAAGTCGAGTTATCGTCGAAACAAGTTTGAACCAACACTACCAGGCCTAGATTGAAATTTTATGCTCTGAAACTAAGCATACAACTTTGAAAGCTCTCTCCTCAATTTTCCATGAAGTTCGCTGACTCAACTGTACATTTTTTTTACTCCTTTGAACTTCTGTATGTGATAAGAAATCATTGCATTTAATATTGTCAGAGCTTTTAGAACTTCTAGAATATTTCAAGGCTATTTTCATTGCACCGATAAGGACCCTTTAAAACGCATTTATAGGCCAGTTATCGTTGAAACAAGTTCGGAGCAACACTACCAGGCCTAGATTGAAATATTGTTCTCTGAAACTAAGCATACAACTTTGAAAGCTCTCTCCTCGAATTTCCATGAAGTTCGCTGACTAAACTCTGTGAAAGCTCTCTCCTAGTTTCTCCATGAAGTTACAGGTATAATGTACGGTAATTCCTTCTGAATCTGTCAGGAAATTACACCATTTATTATTGTAAGGGTTTAAAGACTTCAAGAACATTTCAAGGCTATTCTCATTGGTCCGGAAAAGACCATTTAAACGCGTTTATTGGTGAGTTATCGTCAAAACAAGTTTGAACCAACTCTACCAGGCCTATATTAAAATATTTTTCTCCGAACTAAGCATACATCTATGAAAGCTCTCTCCTCGATTCTCCATGAAGTTGCAAGTATAATGTACAGTAATTCCATCTGAATCCGTCAGGAAATTACACCATTTATTATTGTAAGGGTTTTTCGGATTTCTAGAATAATTTAAGGCTATTTTCATTGGTCCGAATAAGACGCTCTAAAACGCATTAGTTGGCGAGTTATCGTTAAAATCAAGTATAAACCAACTCTACTAGGACAAGATTAAAATAATTTTCTCTGAACTAATTATGCATCTACGAAAGCACTCTCCTAGATTCTCTATGAAGTTACAGGTATATTGTACAGTAATTCCATCTGAATCTGTCGGGAAATTACACCATTTATTTTTAAAAGGGTTTTAAGGACATCTAGAATATTTGAAGGCTATTTTCATAGGTCCGAAAAAGACCCTCTAAAACGCGTTTATTGGCAAGTTATCGTCAAAACAAGTTCAAACCAAGTCTACCAGGCCTTGATCGATATATTTTTCTGTGAAACTAAGCATACAACTTTGAAAGCTCTTTCCTCGATTTTCCATGAAGTTCGCTGACTCGCCTATACATTTTTTTTACTCTTGTGAACTACTGTATGTGATAAGAAATTTTTGCCTTAAATAATAAAAATGATTTAAGAACTTCTAGAATATTTTAAGGCTATTTTCATTTTACTGGAAAAGACCCTTCAGAACGCATTTATAGGCTTGTTTTCGTCGAAACAAGTTCGAACCAACACCACCAGGCCTAGATTGAAATATTATTCTCTGAAACTGAGCATACAACTTTGAAAGCTCTCTCCTCGATTTTCCATGAAGTTCACTGAATCGACTGTACATGTTTTTTTTTACACTTTTGAACTTCTGAATGTGATAAGAAACCTTTGCATTAAATATTGTCAGAGCTTTTAGGACTTCTAGAAGGTTTCAATGCTATTTTTATTGATCCGAAAAAAATCCTCTAAAACGCATTTGTTGGCGAGTGATCGTCAAAACAAGTTCGAATTAACTCTACCAGGCCTATATTGAAATATTTTTCTCCGAACTAAGCATATGTCTTTGAAAGCTCTCTCCTCGATTCTTAATGAAGTAACAGGTATAATGTACAGTAATTCCATCTGAATTTCCTGACAGATTGTTTCGAACTTGTTTTGACGGAGACTCGCCAACAAATGCGTTTTAGAGTGTCTTTTTCGGACCTTTGAAAATAGCCTTAAATTATTCTAGAAATCCTAAAAACCCTTACAATAATAAATGGTGTAATTTCCTAACAGATTCAGATGGAATTACTGTACATTATACCTGTAACTTCATGGAGAGTCTAGGAGAGAGCTTTCAAAGTTGTATGCTTAGTTTCAGAGAATAATATTTCAAACTAAGACTGGTAGAGTTGGTTTGAACTTGTTTTGACGATAACTCGCAAACAAATGCGTTTTAGAGGGTCTTTTTCGGACCAATGAAAATAGCCTTAAATAATTCTAGAAATCCTAAAAACCCTTAAAATAATAAATAATGTAATTTTCCGACAGATTCAGATGGAATTACTGTACATTATACCTGTAACTTCATCGAGAATCAAGGAGAGATCTTTCAAAGATGTATGCATAGTTCGGAGAAAAATATTTCAATATAGGCCTGGTAGAGTTGGTTTAAACTTGTTTTGACGATAACTCGCCAAGAAATGCGTTTTAGAGGGTCGTTTTCGGATTGAAAATAGCCTTGAAATATTCTAGAAGTCCTTAAAACCCTTACAATAATAAATGGTGTAATTTCCCGACAGACCCAGATGCAATTACCGTACATTATACCTGAAACTTCATGGAGAATCTAGGAGAGTGCTTTCATAGATGCAGAATTAGTTCAGAGAAAAATATTGTAATCTGGGCCTTGTAGAGTTGGTTCAAACTTGTTTTTACGATAACTTGCCAACTAATGCGTTTTAAAGTGTTTTTTTCGGACCAATAAAAATAGCTTTAAATTATTCTAGAAATCCTAATAACCCTTACAATAATAAACGGTGTAATTTTCCGACGGATTCAGATGGAATTACTGTACATTATACCTGTACCTTCGAGGAGAATTGAGGAGAGAGCTTTCAAAGATGTATGCTTAGTACGGAGAAAAATATTTCAATGTAGGCCTGGTCGAGTTCGTTTGAACGTGTTTTGACGATAACTCGCCAATTTATGCGTTTTAGAGTGTCTTTTTCGGACCAATGAAAAAAGCCTTAAATCATTCTACAAATCCTAAAAACCCCTTTACAATAATAAATGGTGTAATTCTCCGACAGATTCAGTTAAGTCACTGTACATTATACCTGTAACTTCGAGGAGAATCGAGGAGAGAGCTTTCAAAGATGTATGCTTAGTTCGGAGAAAAATATTCCAATCTTGGCCGGTAGAGTTGGTTCGAACTTGTTTTGACGATAACTCGCCAACAAATGGGTTTTAGAAGGTCTTTTTAGGGCCAACGAAAATAGCCTGGAAATATTCTAGAAATCCTATAAAGCCTTACAATAATAAATGAAGAAATTTTCCGACCGATTCAGATGGAATTACTGTACATTATACCTGTAACTTCATGGAGAATCGAGGAGAGAGCTTTCAAAGATTTATGCTTAGTTCGGAGAAAAATATTTCAATCTAGGCCTGGTAGAGTTAGTTCGAACATGTTTAGACGATAACTCGCCAATAAACGCGTTTTAGAGGGTCTTTTTCGAACCAATGAAAATAGCCTTGAAATATTCTAGAAGTCCTTAAATCCTGACAATAATAATTGGTGTCGTTTCCCGATAGACTCAGATCGAATTACCGTACATCATACCTTCGACTTCATAGAGAATCTAGGAGAGTGCTTTCATAGATGTATAATTAGTTCAGAGAAAAATATTTCATTCTTGGCCCAGTAGAGTTGGTTCGATTTTGTTTTGACGATAAGTCGCCAACAATTGCGTTTTAGGTGGTCTTTTTCGGACCAATGAAAATAGCCTTGAAATATTCCAGAAGTCCTTAAAACCCTTACAATAATAAATGGTGTAATTTTCCGACAGATTCAGATGGAATTACTGTACATTATACCTGTAACTTCGAGGAGAATCGAGGAGAGAGCTTTCAAAGATGCTTGCATAGTTCGGAAAAAAATATTTCTATATAGGCCTGGTAGAGTTAGTTTGAACTTGTTTTGACGATAACTCGCCAACAAATGCGTTTTAGAGGGTCTTTTTCGGACCAATGAAAATAGCCTTAAATAATTCTAGAAATCCTAAAAACCCTTACAATAATAAATGGTGTAATTTTCCGACGAATTCAGATGGAATTACTGTACATTATACCTGTACCTTCATGGAGAATCGAGGAGAGAGCTTTCAAAGATGTATGCATAGTTCGGAGAAAAATATTTCAATATAAACCTGGTAGAGTTGGTTTGAACTTGTTTTGACGATTACTCGCCAACAAATAAGTTTAAGAGGGTCTTTTTCGGACCAATGAAAATAGCCTTAAATTATTCTAGAAATCCTAAAAACCCTTACAATAATAAATAGTGTAATTCTCTGACAGATTTAGATAGAATTACTGTACATTATACCTGTAACTTCATGGAGAATTGAGGAGAGAGCTTTCAAAGATGTATGCTTAATTTCGAAAAAAATATTTCAATCTGGGCCTGTTAGGATTGAATCAAACTTGTTTTGAGGATATCTCGCCAACAAATGCGTTTTAGAAGGTCTTTTTCGGACCAACGAAAATAGCCTTAAATTATTCTATAAATCCTTAAAACCCTTACAATAATAAATGCCGTAATTTCCCGACAGATTCAGATGGAATTACTGTACATTAAACCTGTAGTTTCATGGAAAACCGAGGAGAGAGCTTTCAAAGATGTATGCTTAGTTCGGAGAAAAATATTTCAATATTGGCCTGGTAGAGTTGATTCGAACTTGTTTTGACGATAACTTGCCAACAAATGCGTTTAAGAGGGTATTTTTCGGATTAATGAAAATAGCCTTGAAATAATCTAGAAGTCCTTAAAACCCTTACAATAATAAATGATGTAATTTCCTGACAGTTTCAGATGAAATTACCCTACATTATACCTGTAACTTCATGGAGAATTTAGGAGAGTGCTTTCATAGATGTATAATTAGTTCAGAGAAAAATATTTCAATCTGGGCCTAGTAGAGTTGGTTCAAACTTGTTTTGACGATAGCTCGCCAACAAATGCGTTTTAGAGGGTCTTTTTCGGTTCAATGAAAATAGCCTTGAAATATTCTAGAAGTCCTTAAAACCCTTACGATAAAAAAAGGTGGAATTTCCCGAAAAATTCAGATGGAATTACTGTACATTATACCTGTAACTTTATGGAAAACCGAGGAGAGATCTTTCAAAGATGTATGCTTACAAGGAGAGGCTACACCCTCCGGAGAACCAAACTCTACCAAACTTTGGGAATTGTTTTCTTGTACCATAAGATGTAGGAAAATATTAATAGTTTCATCTAATGGGCCTTTTTAGTCTGTTCGCTCGCTATGTGTACTTTTAAAAAAACACTACTTTTAGTGTAATATCTAAAAATACACATATTTAGTATTCAGCTCACTTGAAGCCCATTCGATGGATCATTTCCAAATTTTGGCTCATGATTTCTTTGACTTAACCACTCTTGAAAAAACTATCTTGGAAGTCTAATTAATATTTTCAATTGTTTTCTCCAATATGAGCACTTTATAAAAATAACACTTTTTATTCTTTCTTGATGTTATTTTTTTACACATTTAAATCAACTTGTTGGAACATTTTTATACTTATCAAACTTCTTTTAATAAAATAAACTGTAAATAACACTGCCTTGAGCAGATTTCCATTAAAAACTTAATCACATCACAATAAAACTTATCCAAACAGCGCTATCAATGTACTACACACTTATACCCATAACTGTACAAGCAGATAAATATGATTGTACACATCAACACTTTGACATACACAAATCAAAATTTAAGCTTGCTTGAATGAATACCGGGTTATGTTTTCAACTTTCTAGACCCACAATTTCACTAGGATTATTAGCTTTTGTATATAACTAATAATATTTATGAAACATGTTTATAGACTGGCTTGCCGGATACTTGATTAATAAAAATTATTTAAAGTTTTTAAATAACATAATTAAAAACACTTATTTTAAACAAAAAAACACTTGATCAACTAGCACATTTTTTAACACTTTACATACTTACCTAACTACCACACTATTGTTGTTGATCTGATTCTAGTTGATATGGTTCTTTCATCACATTGATATCGGTATCCTCACATAAAACTTCCATGATAACACTCTTATTCTAGCCAGTGAACAGGAGAAATTTTTTTTTTTCCAATCCTAACTGCAGACACTTTTTTATTCTTGACACCACATACTCTAAATGAACTGAAAAAAAAAAAAAAAATTTTTTTTCACAAAGCAACAATACTTTTTTTTTAATAAAAAAAAATGTATATTTTTAATAAAAATAAAAAATATACTTATCTGACAGGCTGAATGACCCAAGTTAGTGGAATAAATGGGAATGAGTTTTTTTTTCACTTTTATAAAAACTTTACTTTATCTGTTCTTAGCTCAGCTGATTCCAAAACACAATAGTGTCAAGTGCGTCCTACAACTTCGTTGCTGCGGTTTAAGGTCCAGTCTAAAATGCGTACATTATGAAACAGATACTTCTTACGAGTTACAGGTACTATATACGTACTCGACTACTACAGACTACTACAGAGTAATTTAAAAAAAATTAAATTTTCGTATATTTCAATAATTCAATGCAATATTTTTTTACAATGAAAAATTACTTATGACTAAAAAAATTTATTTTTATTAAAAATTTTCATGAAAAAAATTATTTATTTTTTTTACAAATCTTGAAATCATGAGTTCCAAATACATATTTAAACAGACTTTCTCAAAAAAGTTTGTCGAGTGTTATCTCTGTAGTCATACATTAATTTTAAAAATGATAATTAAATTCTACGATTTTGAAAATTACTATAGATCCTAACGTGCGGTAGCACTTTACGGCGAGTTGGTTTTTAAACACCGACTCCCGTAAAAGCGTACCGCTTTATATACTTTAAATTTTCTGTTTTAGGTTATGTCGTTCACTATAAAACAATATTAGGATGATTATTTTTCTTTTATTTAAGAGTGCTCAGGACCCCGGAGAGACAAGCGATTCGACTATTGCGCCACGAGTTTTGCAGACGGCGAAAATAGTAACTAAGCGCTCTGTAATGTCGATAACCAGGGCCGTCGCTACTTTCTGAAAATAAAGGGCCCGCAAAAAATATCGGGATTTGCGATTATCAATAAAAAATTGTACCTAATAGATAACTTTTTAAAAATTAAAAAATAAATTGTCAGTCACACTCGTGTGCGCACGAAAAGGTACGACAAAACCCATATTTTTATCATGACAAAAAAAAATTCATTCAACATTTCATAATTTTCAGTAAATAACAAAAATAAAAAAGTGAATCAATAAATCTAACAAATATATATAACAACAATCAATGTGGCCTGCATCGACTAAGATTGTTGTATTATTTATTATAAGGTGTAGGTGCGAGTCGCGGCGTTGACACTGCGGCCCACGGGCCGCGGCCGGCGAGTTAGGCGTCAGCTGAGAGCGAACCACGTGGTTCGCTCGGGCCTCGGATGTCGTCGGTCGATTGCAGCACGGCAGGCCAACTTCTAATAATCAGCCTGCAGCTTGACTCGCCGACGGCTGCACTTCAAAGGTGTTTTGGCTTGGTCGCACGACTCTCCGTCAGATTCCTAATCACGATACGGTCTGATAATTATTAGATTCAAATTTAGGTTTTATTGCGTTAGTTTACTTATTTATTTTGTATAGTACAGATCTTTTTTTTTTTTTTTTTTTTTTAATAAAAATAAACAATCGATCCCCCAAGCTCTACAACCCAAAAGCGCTGTGCGTCTCGGGTTTTTTGATAAATAAATCATAAAATAAATAAACGAGTAATCCCCAAACTTTACATCTCAATAACGCTGAGCCTCCAGGCTTTTATTTATTTTTTTTCTGAAACGATAACTAAATAAACAACCGCCCCCAAGCTCTACAACTCAATAACGTCGAGCGTCCGGGGCTTTTTTTTCTCTCAAATAATGAATAAATAAACAACCTACCCTTCAAGCTCTACAACCCAATTCGCAACGCCGAGTGTACGCGGGTTTTTTCTAAGGCTTTTTTTTCTTTCAAATAATAAAAAAATAAACAACCTACCCTTCAAGCTCTACAACCCAATTCGCAACGCCGAGTGTACGCGGGTTTTTTCTAAGGCTTTTTTTTCTTTCAAATAATAAAAAAATAAACAATCTACCCTCCAAGCTCTACAACTCAATAACTCTTTGCATCCTGGGTTTTTCTTTTTCCTAAAACGTTGAATAAATTAACATTCGATTCCTCAAACTGTACACCCCAAAAGTGCTTTGGGTCTCGGTTTTTTTGATAAATAAATCATACAATAAACAAACAATTCATCCCCAAACTCTAGAACCTAATAACGCTGGGCATCTGGGTATTTTTTTTTCTTCCTTGAATGATAAACAAATAAAAAATTGATCCCTAAGCTCTACAACTCAATAACGCTGGGCAACAAGGCTTTTTTTCTGAAAAGATAAATAAATAAACAATCAACCACCCAAGCTATACAACCCAATAACGCTGGGCGTCCGGGTGTTTTTTTTTTTTTATTTCGTGAATAATAATTAATATATAAATGAAAAATCGATCCCCAAACACTATAACCCAATAACGCTGGGCATCCCGGCTTTTTTTTTTGAAATGATAAATAAATAAATAACCTACCCCTGAAGCTCTACAACCCAATAACGTCGAGCTTCGAAGGCTTTTTTTTCTTTCAAATAATAAAAAAATAAACAATCTACCCTCCAAGCTCTACAACCCAACAACGCTAGGCACCATGGTTTTTTTTCATGAAAAAATCATAAAATAAATAAACGAATAATCCCCCAAACTTTACATCTAAATAACGCTGGGCCTCCAGGCTTTACAAGGGAGTTAAGATGTTTATTTATTTTATAGCTGTTTTATTAAAGAAACCAAGATACACAACGCTTTCAGGTTTGAGATCTTTAGGGATCGTTTGTATATTTATTAATCATTTAAGAAAAAAATAATAATAGCCCTGACTCCCACAGTGATTGGGTTGTAGAGCTTGGGGGGTTAATTCATTTATTTATCATTTCAGAAAAAAAGCCTAAACGCCCAGCGTTTTTTGATTCTAGAGTTTGGGGGATGAATTGTTTGCTTATTTTATGATTTATTTATCAAAAAAAGCGAGACGCAAAGCGCTTTTGGGGTGTGAAGCTTAAGGAATCAATTGTTAATTTATTCAACGTTTGAGGAAAAAAAACCTGGACGCCCAGCGTTATTGGGTTGTACAGCTTGAAAAACTGGTCAGCTATCCCCCAAGCTCTAAACCCCCAAATAGCTTAGGTGCCGGAGTTCAACAAAAAAACTGGTCGGCTATCCCCCAAGCTCTAAACCCTCAAGACCCTGGGCACCGAGTTTAATAAAAAAACTGGTTGGCTATCCCCCAAGCTTTAGACCTCTGAATACCCTGGGCGCTCGAGCTCAACAAAAAAACTGATCAGATATCACCCAAGCTCTAAACCCCCAAGACCCTGTGCGCCCAAGTTCAACAAAAAAACTGGTCGGCTATCCCTCAAGCTCTAAACCCTCAAGACCCTGGGCACCGAGTTTAACAAAAAAACTGGTTGGCTATCCCCCAAGCTCCAGACCTCTGAATACCCTGGGCGCTCGAGCTCAACAAAAAAACTGATCAGATATCACCCAAGCTCTAAACCCCCAAGACCCTGTGCGCCCAAGTTCAACAAAAAAAACTGGTCGGCTATCCCCCAAGCTCTAAACCCTCAAGACCCTGGGAGCCGGAGTTTAACAAAAAAACTGATCAGCTATCCCCCAAGCTCTAAACCCCCAGATACCCTGAGTGGCCGAGTTGAAAAAAAAAAATAATAAAAAAAACTAGTCGGCTATCCCCCAAGCTCTAAACTTCCAAATCCCTGGGCACCCGAGTTCAACAAAAAAACTGGTCGGCGGGGGCTTACAGTTCGGGGGATAGCTGAACAATTTATCCATTGAATTCTACGCCCAGGGTTTTGAGGGTTTAGAGCTTGGGGGATAGCTGATCAGATTATTCATTGAATTCTATGCCCAGGGTTTTGGGGGTCTAGAGCTTGGAGGATAGTTGATCAGATTATTCATTGAATTCTACGTCCAGGGTTTTGGGGGGATTAGAGCTTGGGGGATAGCCGATCAGTTTTCTCGTTGACCTCGGACGTCCAGGGTTTTGGAGGTTTAGAGCTTGGGGGATAGCTGATCAGATTATTTATTGAATTTTACGCCCAGGGTTTTGAGGGTTTACAGCTTGGGGGATATCTGGTCAGTTTTTTTGTTGAACTCGGGCGCCCAAAATATTTGGGGGTTCACAGCTCGGGGGATTATCAATCAGTCTATTTATTAAACTGATCTTTTTTTTTTTTTTTTTTAAGACGTCAGTTTCATTGGGGACGGGGGGGGTGGACCTCAGCTACCCCCTAGCTGAAAGGAGTTGTTGCGCCCCTGTTCAAGAAAAAAAAAAAAAAACCTGTACGCTTTGCGTTATTGGGTTGCAGAGCTTGGGGATCGATTTTTTATTTATATAACATTCAAGAAAAAAAAGAAAACCCTGGACGCCTAGCATTATTGGGTTGTAGAGCTTGGAGGGTTGATTCTTCATTTATTTTTCATTTTATAGAAAAAAAAACCCCGTACGCTCGGCGTTATTGAGTTGTAGAGCTTGGGGATCGATTTTTCATTTATTTATTATTCACGAAATAAAAAAAAACACCCGGTCGTCCAGCGTTATTGGGTTGTAGAGCTTGGAGGGTGAGTTGTTTGTTTACTTTATGATTTATTTATCAATAAAACCAAGACGCGACGCACTTTTGGGTTGTAGAGCTTGAAGAATCGCTTGTTACTATATTCATCGTTTGAGAAAAAAAAACCTGGACGCCCAGCGTAATTGGGGTGTAGAGCTTGGGGATCGATTTTGTATTTATTTATCATTCAAGAAAAAATAAATAAATACCTGGACGCCCAGCGTTATTGGGTTGTAGAGATTGGGGCGTAGATATTGTTTATTTATTTTTTATTTTAGAGAAAAAAAAAACCCTCGTGCGCTCGGCGTTATTGGGTTGTAGAGCTTGGGGATCGATTCTTCATTTATTTATTATTCACAAAATAAAAAAAAACTCCCGGACGCCCAGCGTTATTGGGTTGTAGAGCTTGGGGGATTAATTATTTATTTATTTGATTATTAAAAAAATAAAAAAGATACAATCTGGTACAATATTGATGCGTTTATTGACCTAAATTATCACCGGTATTTGTAACGTAATTTGATTTATTAATTTTATCTATACAATAATTAGTCAATTTTAAAATTTAATTTAATTCCAGTTCCCACTCGCAGTTGTAAACTTTTTATTCTTTCAAGTTCCTCTCGATTATTACAGTTTCACATCAACGATTTATATTTTAATTTTGACTAAATTTTAGTCCCTAGCGTTACGGAGCTTATGAGCATTTAATATTTATGAATATTTTCGCTTTTTATAAAGATTCAAGTCAACCGAGGTATTTCACCGTTTTTAATTTAATTTTTTTTTTTTCTTGAGTGCCTTAAAACGAAAAACTTCATTCAAAAAGTTCTTGTTTCTTTAAAAAAAAAATACTTTTTCGTTTAAAAAATATTACTATTTTAACAAAACTATTGCTACTTTTTTGTACTAAAATATTAGCTGGCATCCCTGTGAGATTACTTTTTTACTTATCGTTCCCTTATAGTTATTAAAAAAATTTAATCAACAATTTTTCAATTAAACTTTACCAATTAATTATTCAAGTACTGTTTTATAATTTAAGCTGTCAGTAAAAATTATGACTATTTAAGTCTCAAGTGACTTAAAAATTTGAATAAAAAGAAAAAATTAAAAAATAAACTTATGTTAGTTGTTAAATTGTGTTTAGTTAATGTGTTCTTTTTTCAAGAATTTTCCAAATTTTTTTCATTTCCGTACCTATTAAAAATACTTCTTTTCGCAATAAATTAATATATAGATATGTACCTATAATTAAAATTTCCAGTATCTACAATTTTATCACGGACGATTTTGCCCGAACACCGAAAAGTCCAAACCGACGGCGAGCGTGAGGAAAGACCGTGGGCCCGTGCCGCAGTCAGAGCTGCCGAAACCACGTGACCTTGGGCGCTCAGTTGACAGTCGCCGCTCTCGTGGAAGAACGAAAATCACGGCCAGCTGCGCTCGCTCGTCTATCGATGAGCAACTATGGGGCGGGCCCCTCTTTTTTGTGAAAAATATCTACGTCCCTGCAATTCGACATCAGCGCCACTACATTTGACCCGCTAGACTAAATTTTTGCTCTGCATTACCACGCTTGTAGAGCCAACTGATTGAAATCGTATATTCCAAACTACGGCTGCTAGAAACCACGGATGATTGTGAAAAAAATACCAAAAAATTTGTAAAAGTGGCCTACAAGTGTGTTACTATCTCGATTTTTGATCAAGTCACGCAATAATTTGCAGTGAATAAGAAACTGTGATCAGCATCAACACGTGTTGCAGACGACGATTTTAGTGATATTTTTGATCAACTTTTTTTACTATTTAGAAACACTTTTTGCAAAAAACAGATAGTGACACACTTGTAGAGTGATTTCAACTATTTTTTAAGATTTTTTTCAGAGTGATTATTTTTATTTTGTGGCCGTAGTTTGGTAGAAACTTTTTTTACGTGCCCATAATACAACGTTAGGTGGCGCTCTCCGCGGGGTCCTGAGCACTCTTAATATCCCGCGCCTAGCCAATGATTCCCCGAATAATTAAAAAAAAAATTTGTCCCGAAAAAGTTCCACGTTAAAAAGTTATCAGCGTTTCAATTTTCAACTTGCTGATTTCTCTTTGCTGTCGATTCAGGAGATTTCCATTCAGACCAGCGTTTCCGTATCCGGTTTTGCATGCTCCCCTGCAAGACGCTGCACCGCGGCCTAACTCGCTCTGTCTCACTCTTGCAGCCTGCAGCAAGGCACGGCATACGAGCAGGATGCGCAGGCGAGGTGCGCGTATGCAAAAGGCCGACGGCCTCACATGGTGCAGAAGCAAGCAGCTGATCTGTTATTTAGAAATTTCATAAAATTATTAAGTGTTGATCTTGACTTGACAGTTGACACTAGTATCAATCAATTAACAAGATCAAGTGATTTTAATAAATGGTTTTTTAAAACAATTACTTTACAATCAAAAAGTTTTTTACTACAATTCTTGATAAATCATCTGTGTTGTGTTATTGTGTATCATTGAGTGAATGACTTGTGTCTAGTTTGGGTGATATAGGTTATATTGATTAAGAATTGATTCCAAAACAATTTGACTTAATCAAAGTGGTTTTTTATCTATGCTAATTGAATACAGTTAAATTATAGTTAAATAAAAAAAATTTGATTATCAAATTATTAAAAAGGTGTTGCTATAAAGGCCCTTAAATATTATCTTTTTTTTTTAAACTAAAAAATTACCATTCTATTCTATTGAATCGGTTTTACTAAACTCCATAAGACAGTCATGCTGATAGTTTTTTTTCTCCTAAGAATACTGATGTTTTTGTAGTCAATTTTTTAAACAGCTTTAAAATACAATTGTAATCAGATTAACTGAAGCCCTTGTTTTATTTCTCTGTAAAAGTATAATGTCCCATAATAGTCTATATCGCAGGGCTTTTTTGGCTAATATCATTCAATTGTATAAGTTTTATTGAATACAGAGACTCAGGCGAGTTATTTTTTTTCCAAACTATTAATATAAAATAAAGGGCACTGTTGTTTGATTCAGATTCAAATAAAATAAAAAAAGTAAAATTTAAGTTAATTTTTTGAGTTTAAAAAAATAACTTTTTGTTAGTTTCACTAGAAGTTTATGATTATCATTTGATGATCTCTGTTATCAGAGAACTAGTAACTAGTAGATTAACCTAAGCTCTTGTTTCATTTAACTATAAAAGTATAATTTTCCATAGTCTCTATCGCTGGGATTTTTTGGCTAATATCATTCAAATGAATAAGTTTTATTGAATACAGAGACTCAGGCGACTAATTTTTTTCCCAAACTATTAATATAACATAAAGGGCACTGTTCTTTGATTCAGATTCAAATGAAATAAAAAGTAAAATTTGTTAAGTTAATTTTTTGAGTTTAAAAAAAAAGGCTTATTTGAGTTTAAAAAAATAACTTATTGTTAATTTCCTTAGAAGTTTATGACTTTTATTTTGTGATCTCTGTTATCAGAGAACTTGTAACAATTAAGTTAAATCCAGCAGGAAAGAGCTTTAATCATAGTGAAAAAAAAAAAAAAATTTTTAAATTATTTTCTATACTACAGATGGCAAAATTTTAGTCAATCAAAACTACTTTTGAAAATTTTTGCTGACAAAAATTTATACATACATACCACACACAGCTATTTACGAGAATTTCAGGTTAATATTAAAAATTTTTGCGTAAATAACTATTGAAACTTTATCATTACGTGATTACGTGCCCTAGATTATTTTCGACTAGCGGTTTTTTTTTTTTTTTTTTTTTAAAGAAATAACATTATTAATTATCAAAATGTATGAAACTTATGATTTGTGGTCTGCCTTGCGAAAGAAATAAAATCTAACAAAAACATACCTTTAAAAAAGTAAAAATAAACGGCGAGTGGTTTTTATCTGTCTGAATCTATCCAACAAAGTAAATTTCTTTGATCCGTCAAAGTAGCATCATAAAAAAGTAATTAATTGATAGAATTTCTTAACTTTCAAAAATATATGATCTTTCTAAAATTAAAAGTTATATTTTATTTATATTTGTAGTTTACTTTATACTAATCTATATAATTTATTGTTTACAATTTTAAGGCTTTACTATTGACAGAAGTAAACTATTGACTGAAATAAAATCAGACAATAATAACGACAAGTTTTTCTTCGTGCCTGTATTGATTAAATTAACTTATTAAACTTTATGCAATTTATCAAGATTTATAATATTAATTAATTCTTTACAATTTTTATTATTTGTAATATAAACTATTGCCTGAAGTAAAATCAGGAAATAATAACGACGAGTTTTACTGCGTTACTTTATGAACTTAAATATTTATAATATAAATATTTAATAAATAATTTGTTTATTAAGTTTTAAAAATTTAAATTAAAAAAGGGAGTTTCTATGTCGATAAAACCATTTTGATATTCGACGAACCCATTTCTTTGCCGTTTATACAAAAACAGAAGGTCATATTAGCAAAACACTGCCCATATTCAGTTTTTCGTTAAAATAAAGGAAATTGATATCTTCCTTTATGTGCAACGTTATAAATTTTAGTTTGAGACTGCATGGGTTCGTCAAGTATCAAAATGGTTTTATCGACATAGAAATTCCCTTTTTTAATTTAAATTTTTAAAACTTAATAAACAAATTATTTATTAAATATTTGGGAAATGTAAATTTTAGTGAGCCTTCCCGAGCTCAGAATAAGAATAAATAAAAGTAAATTATTTACAGTAATTATTTAACATTTATTCAGTAAAATACAATTAGTTTTGGTGTTATATTTTAAATATGAAAACGACGACAGGCGCGCGCGGAGGTTGGAAGTCGAATACCCGCTTCTCGTTGTTGATGTCGTTGTTTCGGCGTTGTCAAGCACGGCGTCGTTGCTTAGCGCGCGGAGACGAACGAAGGTGCGGGATTCGAACGGATGTTCGAACCGCCACAGGTACTCCCCCTCCAGTGCTGCTCGCGGAACGTGAGCAGAACGAGACTCGTTTCTTTGTAGAAGGTTCAACGGATGGACGAGTCCTTGATGACGAGGTGTCGTTAGCTGTTGTCGCGTCTTTTTCAAGTGCAGGCTTACGGGTTGAAGTTGGCATGTCAGAGGCTTCGATGAAAGCAGGCTTCAAAACGTCAGTAGAATACGTTCGGGCTTTTCCATTGATCTCGATCACGTAATTCCTCTCGCTGATACGACGAATAACCTTGTGAGGACCTGAATAGGGTGGGTCCAGTGGCTTCCGGATGGAGTCAATTCGTCTGAAAACATGAGAGCAGGTGGATAGCTTACTGAAGACGAAAGGCTTCTCAGTGACGTGTCTGGAAGCCGGTACAGGTTTGATGGACTGAGTAAGCCTACGAAGTCCCTCGACGAATGAAGGCGGATCAACGTAAGTGTCCTTTTTGGTCGAAAAGAAGTCGCCAGGAACTCTGATCGTTGTTCCAAAAAGCATCTCAGCTGGAGATGCCTGAAGATCTTCCTTGAAAGCCGTACGTAAACCCAGCAGGACGGATGGAATTTGGTCGGGCCAAGGTTTTTCCTGATTGCACATCAAGCCAGCTTTGAGCGTACGATGAAAACGTTCCACCATCCCGTCTGATTGAGGGTGATACGTCGATGTTCGGGATCGGTTTGCGCCAATGAGCTTACCCAACTCGATGAAAAGGGCCGATTCGAACTGTTTGCCTTGGTCTGAGGTGAACTCGAGCGGAGTACCGAAGAGACTGATCCAGCCCTTAAACATAGCTTGGGCGATGGTCTGTGCAAACATGTCCGGAATAGGAACAGCTTGTGGCCACCTAGTGTACCTGTCGATAATTGTTAAACAGTATTTGAAAGATTTAGCAAGAGGTAACTTGATAATATCCACATGAATATGATCAAAGCGTCCATCGGGCAGTTTGAAGTTCCCAAGGGCAGAGCGATTGTGACGGTTGACTTTTGATCGTTGACAAGGTTGACACTGTTGTGCCCATCGAGTAATGTCCTTGCGAATTCCAGGCCAAATGAATTTTTCAGTGACAAGTCGCGTCGAAGCCCTTACACCAGGGTGAGCAAGATTGTGAAGTAATTCGAAAGCTTTTCTTCTAAGCGATGCTGGTAAGTAGGGTCTGACGACTCCAGTCGAAGAATCGCAATGAACAGAGTAGCCATCGATGACCAAGGGCTGGAGGGCTAAACTTGTGTTGTCTATTAGATTGGGTAGCTCCAAGTCCTCAGCTTGAGCTTTTGACACAGTTTCAGGATTTAACACCGACGGCATAGCAACTGCGCACGCACGAGAAAGAGCATCAGCGACTACGTTGTCCTTTCCTTTGATGTGCTGGAAGGTGATCTGAAACTGAAAAATGTAATCCAGTTGTCTGGCTTGCCTTTCAGAAGATTTTAATGAACTCTTGTTGGCTGCCGATATCAAAGGCTTTTGATCGGTATATACGGTGCAACTATGTCCTTCAAGAATTCGGCGAAAATATCTTACAGCTGCGTAGATAGCCAGAAGTTCTCTATCGTATGCACTGTATCTTTTTTCGGTGTCAGAAACCTTCCTAGAAAAGAAACCCAGTGGCCTCCAGGTGCCAGGTGGAAATTCTTGTTCTAAATGGCCTCCAATAGCCTTGTCGGAAGCGTCCGTTGTTAATGCCAAAGGTGAGCCAGAACGAAGAAAGGTCATTGTTGTGGCTTCTACCAATGCAGTCTTGCTGTGATTGAAGGCGTCGTCCGCTTCTGGGGACCAGCTCAGGCTGGAGTGCTTTTGTCTCGGGCCAAGGCCTTTTAACATGTCATTGAGTGGAGCCATAATTTCAGCTGCTTTTGGGATGAAACGATGAAAGTAGTTAATCAAGCCCAAGAAACTACGTAGTTCGTGAGCTGTTGAAGGCTTTGGGTACTCCACGATGGCATTGACAGTTTTTGGAGGAGGTGTGACACCATCTGCTGAAACGATATAGCCAAGGAATTTCACCTTTTCCTTACCGAGGACACATTTTGATGGGTTGATGCGTAGTTTGGCTTTTCGAAGGACCTCGAAAAGTTGCCGTAGATGGTCAAGGTGTTGCTCGTGGTTTTCCGAGTCAATGAAGACGTCGTCGAGGTAGCATTTAGCAAACGGCAAATTACGAAGCAGGTGATCCATGAACCTCTGCAATGATTGAGCGGCATTGCGTAGACCCATGGACGATCGTAGGAACTCAAAAAGGCCAAACGGTGTTGTTACTGCCGTTTTCGGTATGTCTGACTCTGCGATGGGAATCTGATAAAAGGCTTTTCGTAAATCGATCATCGCGAAGATTCGGCCTTTAACCTCCAAAAGGAGATCATCTACGATCGGAATCGGATAATGGTCTGGCTCGGTACAAGCGTTCAGACGCTTGTAGTCTCCTGTGATGCGCCATGAACCATCGTTTTTCGGGACCAAGTGAATTGGGCTTGCCCATTGACTGTTTGAGCGTCTGACGATACCGAGATCAAGAAGTCGTTGAAATTCTTGTTTAGCAGCTTCAAGACGATCACCTGCGAGTCGGCGTGGACGCTCGAAAACTGGTGGACCTTTTGTGGTTATCATGTGGAAAATTGGAAGGTCTGGTGCTGAGGCAGCTGTGATATCTGGCGAACACAAATCTGCAAACTCCTGAAAGAGGTCTAAGTATTTTTTACCTACATCACCATCTGGAATTTCAGCTGGCGTCGTAACGACTGAGACGCTGTAAATGTTTGCAGCCGAAACCGAACCATGTGAAGCGAGGCCGGTTACGTGGTCGGTGAGTCGCTTGGTGCGTAGATCGATGAGTAGGCCAAAGTGAGTTAAAAAGTCGGCACCGATGATGGCTGATTGGACGTCTGCGATAATAAACTGCCAGCGAAAGGAACGGCGAAGACCCAGGTTTAATGTCATTGTGTGATTGCCATACGTAGCAATTTGCGATGAATTGGCTGCATGAAGTGTTAGTGCCTCACGTTTTAAATTTCTAGCTTTTATAAAATTTTTGGGCAAAAGTGAAATGACAGAGCCTGAATCAACTAAAAATTTGATTCGGGACTCTCGATCGTGAACATGTAGGCGGTTTTCTGACGGCCAAGCATCACCAACCTCCGCCGCCTCAATCGGGGTTGGACTTACCGGTTTCCCTGCGTTGAAAAACTGCATGGAGCCTTACACTTTTGTGCTTGGTCAAAGTAAATTTGATGGTACCAGCACCAATCAGGGTTGCGACTTGGAGTTGCTGATCGTGACTTTTTTCCTCCGGACGAGACTGGCCATGAGCGAGAGCGTGATCTTGAATGAGACGTCGTCGGTTGGTTAACTTGCGTTGGTATGCACTGATTTTGTCGAGTTAGCGAGACGAGTTGAGCCAACGAAAGTCTCATGGCAGCTAGCTCACGAGTCAACGGGTCCTCTACAGCAGCGACGCATGGGCTGTTCAAAACCATGTTTGAGTACTCATCCTGGACAAGTGGCGGTGGAGCTGACGCTGGAACTTTGACACCAACTGCGGCCACCGGTGAATCATTGGACATGAGTTCATCCGCAAGAGTGGCCTGTTCATCTAAACCTGTGGCTTTGAGTACCTTGATTAGTCTACTGACCTGAGTTGGAAGGAGGTCTAGCCATTTCACTCGAAGGGCTTCGTCTGTTATTGCAGTGCCTGCTAGAATACGCATTTGGCGTAGCAGTTGAGACGGTTTCTTGTCCCCAAGTTGCAACTCAGTGAGCAGTGTGTGAAGCTGTCGATCCGCTGAATCGGTGAGGCGTTCGAGGATTGCATTTTTTAGGCTCTCGTATTTGTTGTTTTCCGGTGGATTCAGCACGATGTCCGACACTTCCTGAATGACTTCGGTGTCTAAGGTGTTTACGACGAGGTCGTACTTGCTGGTGTCGGAGCGTATTCTGTAAGTTCCGAAAGCTGATTCAACCTTTACAAACCAAAGTTGAGGGTTGAATTTCCAAAACTTCGGCAAATGGCACGATGTAGTTGACTCGACATTGGCCAATTGCTGGAGGTAAGCTTGCTGTATTTGTCCTGCAGGCTGTTCGTTGTTATTGACTTGCTGGCCGTTTTGCTGTTGAATTTGCTGAAGGTTATTTTGCTGAGCGGCTTGTTGTACTTGTCCGTCAGCAATTCCGCCAGCAGCCGCAGGAAGACCAGAGTTGAGCATTATGTTCCGCGCGCGTCTGTCGCGCACAGAAGAACTGGGCGGGGAGTGAAAAATATTGAAAAAATTAATTCAAAAGGTTATGAGAAAAAAAAAAATCTTCAAACGTCGGGGTCACCACTTTGGGAAATGTAAATTTTAATGAGCCTTCCCGAGCTCAGAATAAGAATAAATAAAAGTAAATTATTTACAATAATTATTTAACATTTATTCAGTAAAATACAATTAGTTTTGGTGTTATATTTTAAATATGAAAACGACGACAGGCGCGCGCGGAGGTTGGAAGTCGAATACCCGCTTCTCGTTGTTGATGTCGTTGTTTCGGCGTTGTCAAGCACGGCGTCGTTGCTTAGCGCGCGGAGACGAACGAAGGTGCGGGATTCGAACGGATGTTCGAACCGCCACAAATATTTATATTATAAATATTTAAGTTCATAAAGTCACGCAGTAAAACTCGTCGTTATTATTTCCTGATTTTACTTCAGGCAATAGTTTATATTACAAATAATAAAAATTGTAAAGAATTAATTAATATTATAAATCTTGATAAATTGCATAAAGTTTAATAAGTTAATTTAATCAATACAGGCACGAAGAAAAACTTGTCGTTATTATTGTCTGATTTTATTTCAGTCAATAGTTTACTTCTGTCAATAGTAAAGCCTTAAAATTGTAAACAATAAATAATATAGATTAGTATAAAGTAAACTACAAATATAAATAAAATATAACTTTTAATTTTAGAAGGATCATATATTTTTGAAAGTTAAGAAATTCTATCAATTAATTACTTTTTTATGATGCTACTTTAAGGGATCAAAGAAATTTACTTTGTTAGATAGATTCAGACAGATAAAAACCACTCGCCGTTAATTTTTACTTTTTTAAAGGTATGTTTTTGTTACTTAGTAATAAGTTATGTGTGGCTTAGTTATATTTCAAGGCTATTTTCATTGGTCCGAAAAAGACTCTACCAGGCCTATATTAAAATATTTTTCTCCGAACTAAGCATACATCTTTGAAAGCTTTCTCCTTCATTCTCCATGAAGTTACAGGTATAATGTACAGTAATTCCATCTGAATCTGTCAGGAAATTACACCATTTCTTATTCTCAGGGTTTTAAGGACTTCTAGAATATCTCAAGGCTATTTTCATTGGTCCGAAAAAGACCCTATAAAACGCGTTTATTGGCGAGTCATCATCAAAACAAGTTCGAACCGACTGTACCAGGCCTAGATTGAAAAATTATTCTCTGGAACTAAGCATACAACTTTGAAAGCTCCCTCTTCGATTTTCCATGAAGTTCAATGACTAAACTCTGTGAAAGCACTCTCCCAGATTCTTCATGAAGTTACAGGTATAATGTACAGTAATTCCATCTAAATCTGTCGGGAAATTACGGCATTTATTATTGTAAGGGTTTTAAGGCCTTCTAGAATATTTCAAGGCTATTTTCATTGGTCCGAAAAAGACCCTCTTAAACGCGTTTATTGGCGAGTTATCGTCAAAACAAGTTCGAACCAACTCTACCAGGCCTATATTGAAATATTTTTCTCCGAACTAAGCATACATCTTTGAAAGCTTTCTCCTTCATTCTCCATGAAGTTACAGGTATAATGTACAGTAATTCCATCTGAATCTGTCAGGAAATTACACCGTTTCTTATTCTCAGGGTTTTAAGGACTTCTAGAATATCTCAAGGCTATTTTCATTGGTCCGAAAAAGACCCTATAAAACGCGTTTATTGGCGACTCATCATCAAAACAAGTTCGAACCGACTGTACCAGGCCTAGATTGAAAAATTATTCTCTGGAACTAAGCATACAACTTTGAAAGCTCCCTCTTCGATTTTCCATGAAGTTCAATGACTAAACTCTGTGAAAGCACTCTCCTAGATTCTTCATGAAGTTACAGGTATAATGTACAGTAATTCCATCTGAATCTGTCGGGAAATTACGGCATTTATTATTGTAAGGGTTTTAAGGCCTTCTAGAATATTTCAAGGCTATTTTCATTGAACCGAAAAAGACCCTCTGAACGCATTTGTTGGCAAGTTTTCATAAAAACAAGTTCAAACCAACTCTACCAAGCCTAGATTGAAAAAGTATTCTCTGAAACTAAGCATACAACTTTGAAAGCTCTCTCTTCGATTTTCCAAGAAGTTCGCTGATTAAACTCTTTGAAAGCTCTCTCCTCAATTCTCCATGAAGTTACAAGTATAATGTACAGTAATTCTCTGTGAACCTGTCAGGAAAATTCACGACTTATCATTGTAAGGGTTTCAAGGAATTCTAGAATATTTCAAGGCTATTTTCATTGGTCCGAAAAAGACCCTCTCAAACGCATTTGTTGGCGAGTCATCGTCAAAACATGTTAAAACCAACTCTACCAGGCCTATATTGAAATATTTTTCTCATAATGAAGCATACATCTTTGAAAGCTCTCTCCACGATTCTCCATGAAGTTACAGGTATAATGTACAGTAATTCCATCTGAATCTGTCGGAGAATTACACCATTTATTATTGTAAGAATTTTTTGGATTTCTAGGATAATTTAAGGCTATTTTCATTGGTCCGAAAAAGACCCTCTAAAACGCGTTTATTGGCGAGTTATCGTCAAAACAAGTTCGAACCAACTCTACCGGGCCTATATTGAAATATTTTTCTTCGAACTAAGCATACATCTTTGAAAGCTTTCTCCTTCATTCTCCATGAAGTTACAGGTATAATGTACAGGATTCTAACTGAACCTGTAAGGAAATTTCGCGACTTATCATTGTAAGGGTTCCAAGGACTTCTAGAATATTTCAAGGCTATTTTCATTGGTCCGAAAAAGACCCTCTAAAACGCATTTGTTGTCGAGTTATCGTCAAAACAAGTTCGAACCAACTCGACCAGGCCTATATTGAAATATTTTTCTCCGAACTAAGCATACATCTTTGGAAGCTCTCTCCTCGGTTCTCCATGAAGTTACTTGTATAACGTACAGTTATTCCATCTGAATCGGTCGGGAAATTTCGGCATTTATTATTGTAAGGGTTTTAAGGACTTCTAGAATATTTCAAGGCTATTTTCATTGGTCCGGAAAAGACCCTCTAAAACGCATTTGTTGGCGAGTTATCATCAAAACAAGTTAAACCAACTATACCAGGCCTGGATTGAAATGTTATTCTCTAAAACTAAGCATACAACTTTGAAAACTCTCTTCTCGATTTTCCATGAAGTTCGCTGACTAAAATCTGTGAAAGCTCTCTCCTCGATTCTCCATGAAGTTACAGGTATAATGTTCAGTTATTTTATCTGAATCTGTGGGGAAATTACGGCATTTATTATTGTAAGGGTTTGAAGGACTTCTAGAATATTTGAAGGCTTTTTTCATTGGTCCGAAAAAGACCCTCTAAAACGCATTTGTTGGCGAGTTATCGTCAAAACAAGTTTGAACCAACTCTACCAGGCCTGGATTGAAATGTTATTCTCTAAAACTAAGCATACAACTTTGAAAACTCTCTTCTCGATTTTCCATGAAGTTCGCTGACTAAACTCTGTGAAAGCACTCTCCTAGATTCTTCATGAAGTTACAGGTATAATGTTCAGTTATTTTATCTGAATCTGTCGGGAAATTACGGCATATCTTATTGTAAGGGTTTTAAGGACTTCAAGAATATTTCAAGGCTATTTTCATTAAATCGAAAAAAGACCCTCTAAAACGCATTTGTTGGCGAGTTATCGTCAAAACAAGTTCGAACCAACTCAACAGGCCTATATTGATATATTTTTCTCCGAAGTATACATTCATCTTTGAAAGCTCTCTCCTCGATTCTCCATGAAGTTACAGGTATAATGTACGGTAATTCCATCTGAGTCTGTCGGGAAATTGCACCATTTATTATTGTAAGGGTTTTAAGGACTTCTAGAATATTTGAAGGCTATTTTCATTGGTCCGAAAAAGACCCTCTAAAACGCATTTGTTTGCGAGTTATCGTCAAAACAAGTTCGAACCAACTCTACTAGGCCCAGATTGAAATATTCTAACCTAAGATTTTACTCCAAAACTCGTCGTGTTTTGTCATGGCTTCTGATATTTTTTGTGGCCTGTAAACGCAAAATTCATCATCCATGGTCACAAGAATTTTTTTGCCGTATTTGATGGTTGTTTTTACGGCTGCTGTTACTCGATGTTTTTGATTGACCACCAGCTGTTTTAAATTTTTTTTCGGTAGTTCCGGAGCCTGAGCTATGCTGTTTAAGTTGTTGATTCCGAACGTTTCTGAAGACATTGTGTATCTGAAATGTAGAGTTTTTTACTTTTAGAAAAAATAAAATAAATTAAAATACGAAATAAAATACAATATTCAATTTACTTACGTTTTACAATAATTAATCGGTTTCGTCGTAGCTGATGTGATTGTTGTTGTTATTGTTGTTGTTTTCTTTTTTTTAAAGTTGAAGCAGCGATTTATTTGGCAGGGTAGCTGTGCTCTAACTAGCCTTCTGCTACGTAGCTCAAGCAGCAGAGAATGACCAGACGGTGGAGGGGATGAGAATTTTATTGATTAGTTAGCAAATTCCATCAAACTTATACTATTTTAGGACTGTAATCTTGCAAGTGTTGCAGAAAACAGACACCTTTACCAGAATAATATTTTTTATTATTTGACATTTTTTGACGCACAAATTTTCTTGCTATTTCATCATTTTTTTTTAAATAACTTGAAAAATTATCTAGAAATTTTTGTATGCCTCGGCCTGAAGCCATGTAAAATAAAAACATAATACAATATTGTCCACAAACATCAGAGTCTTCGCTTTGTAATTGTGTATGGTTCCAATGAAAATATTGACAATTTTTTATTCGTCTCATGTGATCTGGTATGAATGGGGGCACCCCAAAGCTGTCCATGAACCAGGCTTTGTTTGCTTTATTTACAAATATTGCTACCCAATGAGTGCCGGGTTTACTATGATTGTCTGTGTTAAATACAAATGTTGTCGGTTTCGTCCACACCTGGGGAATTCGATCTGCTGGAAACACTCCTACTGTGTGGTGAGGGATCCGGTCTATAATTTTTAAGATGTCTAGGCTGTTCATCGTAGGTATTAATAAATGGTTCGTTATCGGTGTTTAAATGTTTGTTAGCAATAAACCACAATTTTAATCTTTCGACGTTATTTTGTGCACAACTAAATCTAAGGTGCGGCTCGCGAACTCCGTGATGGAAACAATACTTAGTTGACCAAGGTAGATCGTGAAATGACGGACAGTTGTGTTTGTCCTCTAAATTAATCACCTCGCGAGAAGTAATTTTTTTTAGATATAATAATTTTTCATTACCTCTTACATACACTTGGCGAGTTTTTTGAATTAATTCTCGCAAATTTTTAGAAAGAACCTTTAAAGAGACCTCTCCGTCAAAGTAGTCAAGGCCATGATGTCTTCTTGTTCTCTTGCTTATATGCTGTACTGATAACGATGGCAGTAAAACGACCCAATGAGATGCAAAGTCCTCGTTGATTGCTACTAGAGCAACTTCTTTAGGTATATAATCATTATGATTATTTTTTTAAAACTGGATATCGATAATCACGTCCATTTTTTAAAATTTGTTATTATTTTATTTGAAGAGAGAGTACGTGTTTTTGCAAAAAAGACCGAAATGAAACTAAAAAATTTACGACAACGTAGCTAGCAAAGAGTTTTTGAATTTTGATCAGAGTCATCTAGTGTTTTAACCGCCAAAGTCAATAAGTACTTGTCGTGACGCGTCAATTTCTAAGATATTATCGTATTCAGCGTATACCATACAATTAACTGTTGTAGTAAGAGGTGTGTTAAAGCGGACGTCTAAACGTAGAGAACCATGTTTAATTAAATTCCAGTGACCACGCTCGTGCGCCGAAAGATCAGGAGTTAAGTCAAAAGCAAAAAGACAGTAACCATTGGGATATTCTTCTCGAGATATCTGATTTCCCATATTGAGAAAATGAATGCCTGTTCCGGAAAATAAAGTGTGATATGCATCTATGTACAAATTTTTCTTAGAAAAATCGCTCTGGATAGGTTTTGATGGTACTTGTACACCGTCAACAATTAAACAAAGATAATTTATATCTAAATGAGAAAAGTTGAAAGGATTGAGTTTTCTTCACCATTAAAAGCCTTGTTTTTAACAAACCCAATGATTATTCGTTTTGGTAACTGACCTAGTATGACATTGTCCAAACTCACCGTGCACACCACTGTGCATAGTTAAAGCATTTACTTCGACTCTTGAAATAGGATATTTAGCTGTTGTTTTTGACAATGATTTTGCGTGAGCAAGCAATACACCCGGACTGATTTTCACTCGCCTCACGAGAAGACTTGCTTCCTCTATACGAACTTTGAAATGTCCTGTGGGGTCCATGATTGAAAAAGCATCTCTCGCTTTAACTAGACGAACTCGAACCTCAACACCATTCATGCGTAATTTTTCTTGATTGAAAACATCACAGTGAAGATATCCAAGAATATCAACAGTTTCGTTTTCACCTAAAAGTTCACGTCGACACGCAAGGCCCTCATTGGCATCGACCAAGTCATCCATTTTACCTGACGTGTCTTTATGCCACAGACTACAAGTGAGATGAGAATTTTTTGCAGCTCCTCCATAGTTGAGTAATGTTTCTATGTAAGCGCGATAGGCGTATAAATTATTAGGTGGTGACACGGGTTTTTGATTAAAGTAAACATCAACTTGACTAAAAAGCGAATGCATAAAGTTGTTCACAGGTCCAACTTTTTCAAAAGCCGCTTTGTCGGTTGTATTTAATTTTGTAAGATCAATGTTTGTAGGTGGCAAAATAGCGACACGTATATTGAGCATGGTATGAGCGAGGTCCAAATACTCATCTCCGGCTCCTGGTATCATGAATTCTATTGGTGCATCGTCGGTCAACGATGATATTGGCTTGTATTGAACGTAGCGTGAGCCTTCTACCGTCGTCTGTGTTGGTGGAAGATCAAATAAAAGCAACTCCGACTTGACACACTCGGAAGACTGTGTGTGCAAAAATGCCATTTTTAAAAAAATATTTTTTTTACTAATTCATTTAACCAAAAATGTCTCTTGTAGTTCTGGATTTTTGAATTAATTTTTTTTTTGAATTTGTACACTTTTTTTTCTTGATATTTTTTTTCTTTTTAACAATCTTATTATTATTATTTTTTTTTGTTTTTTTTTTATTCACGCTTGGTGGTTTTTTTTGGGTATGCACTTCCTCACCTCTTCGGTGCCGCCGGGTGACTGAAGAGAGCCAATGTGGTGATGAGAGAATTTATAGCCTGAGCCATCCATCATTAACTTGTCCAATTTCTCTTCGGCTTTTCTTTTCAAGTTCTTGCCTGATTCTCGAATACGATTTCTGAATGCTTCCTTTATAGGCGTGTTTTGGTCAGTGACGTCCGACACAATGTTAGCACCTGTTCTTAAAGCCTCTTTACCTACCGTCTTGGCACCTTATTTAAGCAGTGGTAGGACACGACGGAATCAACCAGCGAGAAGTCGTCCTACACCGCCGTGACCTCGTTGATAAGAGCTACTACAAAACACACGTCCAACACCTGCCGATTTACCGCATCCACTTTGCGTATAAAATATTTCTTCGTAATCCATTCTTGTTATTGATAGTGTAAATTTTTATCATATTTTTTTTAATCAATTTGTTTGAAGTGTAGTACTGCGGTCAGCGTACCAAAGTCGAATGACAATGGTCGAGCATGCTCGTCTCTTATATCAATTTCAATTGTCTGAAATGAGTTTAGTAAAAGCGGTAAATACATAGGTGGGGTAAAATTATTGATTTTTATGTCACCGTTGGTATATTGATTCGTTTTTATGGTTGTAGTTCTCAAAAGTTTTACCTCTACATCACCCATCAAATACGGCTCGCAAAGATCACAGAACACCATTATTGAATTTGGTAATACATTTGCTAAGTTTGCTGGAAGGTTACCAACTATCGGCTCGTTACCATTAACATTAATTATTCCAGCAAAAGTTAACGACTTGAAAGCCTAAAATTTTGCTCAATTTTGCAGACAACTCGACAGTGTGGTCAAATTTTTCGCAATCGGTACATGATCTATTCAAAGAAATGTATCCACGTTCTATTTTAAATTTTAAATGATTTTTTACGCAATTTAGTTCATTTATTTCGTCCACGAGGCTTTGTAAATTATCATATATACCAGGTCGTAATACCGAAGCAACACTTTTTAAAGAAACCTTTGCTTCTAGTGATCTCACATCTTTGTCAACGAAGACGGTTGTGGCGCTGTTATAACAGTCACTGTGCGTTCATCTTCTTGATTTATGGGTAAATGTTGAAATGTAAGCGGGATCTTAATTTCTGTTAAAGCCACAGACCATTTTCCTTGTAACTGTATCTGTTGAGGTAGCTGAGTAATGAAGTGTGTTGCACTACTGTTGCTTGGTAGAGCGATATAAAATTGGTCTGTCATATTTTATTTATTATTTGAGTATGTATTATTGACTGTATTTAAATTTTACTAACACGACTCAGCTCTTCTTCGTAAAAAAATCCGTCAATCTCTTCATCGTCAGAGTCTTCCAAAAAATATACAAGTGGTTGGCGTGTCAATGAAATGCGTTTAATTTTAAATAACTCCTCTGACCAGCCACCCTCGTAACCTTTGTCAAAGACACTTTTCAAACAACTGACACGAACGAAGTTGCCAGCTTTGTATTTAGGTGATTTAAAAGTGCTTATGTTGTATTTTTTCATAATATTTTTACGCGCTATAGCTGCATTATCAATGTTTACCTCGGCGGGTATCATTTTTGTAGCACTGTGTCTGCTTCGATTGTAACTTTCAACGATTTGTTGTATCACGTCAATATATCTTTTTGTATTTTTAAAGGTAAAATATCGCCAAATTTTTTTTTTTATAGTTCTTATAAATCTCTCTGCAACGGTGGCTTTTGTATCTGGACTGCGCGACACACGAAATTGTATTTCATTTTTTTTTTAAACTTCCTGCATTTCTCGGGCAGTAAATTCTTTACCTTTGTCCGTCTGAAAACATACTGGTTTTCGACCATTACTTTTTAACAAGATACAGGTAAAAGCCTCAGCAATACTTTTAGATTTTTTATTCCGAACTGGCTCCAAAAATACATACATGGATAAAACATCAATTACTATTAAAAGATAAGATACATTATCATTGTAGGACTTAATTGATCTAAGGTCAATCAAATCACCCTCCCATAAATCATTAATGTTACGCACATTGTTACAATGATGGGAGAAGCGTCAACGCACAAGTTTGTGTTTGTTGTAAGAGGCCTGACTTTCTAGCAACTTTATTACATTTTGTTTAGGTTGTTCTTTTCGCAATGCTCCAATCAGTTTATCTGCATCGGCGTAAGCTGTCGGTAATGGTAAATTGTAGTACAGTTCTTCTAATTTCTCAGTCATGTTGACCGTCTCTTGTCTTACTTTTTTTCTATCTTTTATTATTTTTATTTATTGGTTTATTTATTTATTATTATTTTTAAGCAGTTATTTTTTTAACTTTCTTTAATTTTTTTCATCGATTTTATTTTGATTTTTTTTTCGGTTTTTCAAAATCTTTTTTATACGCGCAAAAAACTTTTCAAAAGTAATCTTACTAATCATGGAGCAGGTAGTCATCAAAGCCACAGTTCGCTCATCAGATGGTGTTTCTTCGTCAAGCATGCGTGAAAATGCTTTTATAGCCAATATACGATCAGCTTGTTGTCGATTTTTAGCTTCATCTGCGTAACTAATATCATGCTCGCGACATGCCTCGTCAAGAGGATTGATTCCAACTTCACCATGGCTCAGGCGTTCTGCTAGTTTTGTACCAGGACCGCAAAATCTATAACCAGGAACGTGTAATTCAAAAGGTAGCAGATCGATCAAGTCATTTATGGCACAACTTTCTTTTTTTTTTGTTTCATCTTTTGTGTCTTTAACTTTATGACTATTTTTTACGTTTGAAAAAAATTTCTCAGTCATAGCCATCCTTGTGTCGCAGGTTGCTGATGGTGAGAGTTCGGTGACGACGAAGCTGACGACGTCAACGCCGGTGGTGTTGGTAACGGTGGAACTGACGTTTCCCCTAAAACACCTACCGTCGATGGGCTCTCTATTTTTTTTATTTTTTTTTATTTTTTTCTTCTTTGCCACTACTGCTAAAACTACTACTACTACTGTAAATTGCCCTAAACACGTCGCTATCGTTAGAGTTGTAGCACATTCTTTTTTTTGTTTCCCTTTATTAAACGGCGATAGCTGATGACCACGAACTACGTCAATGACCTGGGGCGACGATGACGACGACGCACTAGAAGATAGTGCACGAGCCGTTGTTTGAGTGGCCGATGTAGCAGATGCTAAAACGTTTCCCCGAACACGGGAATTACCAATGAATTCTTTGGGTATGCGTGCTCGTAGAAGTGCTGCCGCAAACTGAAGGTGTCCTTGCGTTCGCTGAGGGTACTGTAGTCTGTTGAGTTTAAGATTTTACTCACCTCTTCATCGAGTCTGCTCGTTGGTGTTCCAGGAGTTTGAACAGATTTTCTCTCATGATTATCACCCCCATTACCAACTGATACAATGTGCTGCATGCGCTCGACGCTCTCTTGTGGCTATAAAATCATTTTTTTTGTATGTTCCATTTTTATTTAAAAATTTTTTTTTTTTTTTTTTTTTTTCAAACAATTGTCTTTATTAACGTTGCGAGTAATATCGGTAAAAAGCCGTTACCATGTTGCACTAAAATTTTTTTTTTTACTAACAAAACTACCAGCAGGTTTTATCAGTTTTCGTAAAGTATTTGCGTGTTTTCGTAGCCTAAGTTTGTGGTTGTCCGCGAGGGGTTCACTACCGGTCAAAACATTTAAAACACACTCACAAATCTGTTTAACAAGTGCTGGATCAGCTGTGCGTAAAACTGCGCGTCTTTGCTCTTCGTTGAAGTGATACAAGCCTGTCAATATAGCAGCGTTTTTTTTTCCGATCGGACACCGACTCTTTGAAGCCATTACAAAGAAACAACCAGCAGTTCATCGCGTGTGCTTGTGCCTTTTATATTTTTTTGCTTTGGCATGTAGACGTTTTGATACTCATCATCAGGAAAAATACATGTGCGAAATCTGCAGTTGTCTGGGGTATTTTGTTTAAGATCTAGTCATAAATAACCATAGGGCCTTGAAGTAGCGTCCCAATAAGCTTCTTGTTAAAATTTGGAATTTTCAGGACAAAGTTGACGTGATAAATGTTGTATTTGCGCTCGATCACGCAAATTCCTAAAAATTACAATGTACTGTGCATTTAAAGAAATATCTCTTTATCCTTTTCCCTGGTGAAAAACATTTTGCGTAATAAATATAATGCTCAAATTTTTGTGGTGACTGCCTTTTGTGAACAAATTGACGATGATTCCATCGCTGACTCTAGACGACTCACTCATCAAGTCGTCTATGATCAAAAGTTGAGGACATGGATCACTAGAGTAGTCCTCGCTCCGCGGTAAACCTTCACGAAACTCAATATTTTTACCTAAATCCTTGTAAGCCGGCTGCCATTCAGCATAATACACTATGATTCGTGCAAACGTTGTGTCGCTCAGCTGATGAATATGTTTTAGAAATTTTTTTGTAAACAGTGTCTTGCCGCAACCTGTTGGTCCACACAGTATTGATGTCCACGGATGTTTCCAAAGAATACTCATATTTTGTCTTAGATAAAACGCACTCAAACTAAGAAAATAAACAATTAAAACTGGAAAAACAATCACAGAGGTGTTAGGCAGTCCTAAAATAAAAAAATAAAAGTATACTGGCACGATTGACGACCACAGTAGAAATGACTAAACAAAGTCACGGTAGACAGTTTTTAAATTAGCAAGAAAAATTAAAACGAAAATAAAGTAGACTCGCACAATTCGAAATAATCAAACTTAAATTAAGCTCTGGCTCGAGCCCGATCGTATCCTTGCTCTGTCACACTGTGACAGCCGTGTCCAGGCTTCTGCTGCTGCTGCTGTTGTTACCGCCACCGCTGCCGCTGCCGCTGTGGTTGTACGACCAAGTCTCAAGCCTTAGCTCAAGTCTTTAGCTCAAGCCTTAGCTCAAGCTTTAAGCTCAAGCCTACAATCATTCTGGTGTTTGATTTTAATTTTGTATAAAAAATTTAAATAAAAAAAAAATGAGTAAGTGATACGTAATAGAAAGAGTGAGGTGGAATAAAGCAGGAAAAAGGTGTTCAATAATTGAGTAATTACATAGTTATTTTTATTATTTATTTGATACACGGTAATTATTACTGACAAAATTTTTTTATTTAAAGTAAAAATTAGGTGATTACATAAAAAAAATAAATTGCAGACATACAACAAGAGTGCGTATTATAACGAGCAGCCACTTTTTTTTTTCTTTTTTTTCTTACAGTTGTAGTGGTGGTGATAGCAGTAGAGTCGCTAATAGTTTTTAAAACCAAACGGAAAGCTTTTCTCAAGGCCAACGAATCGTCTTTTACTGTATACAGGCTGACATTTTTTTATCTCTTTTACAGATACCACGTCGTGAAAAACGGTTTGTCTGATAGAATTATTCGACACGGTTAAATTACACAAATTGACATCAATGAGTTTACAAATTGTGTCAAAATTAATTTTTTGACTATATGTGTAATTTAAACGTATTCCTTTTACTTTGCATACGGACTCTTTCGACCCGTCTGGTTTAGTGTACTCGTAAGCATAAAACTTTGGCCCGCAACTTGCAAAAATATTTATGAAAGTACCTGTACCCTTTTCCACAAGTTCATCCGTAAGTTCTCCAAGCATTGTACCGATTGGTAAATCTTCATCACCCGGTTTGCTCAGGTAGATTATGGAGTCTGTGTCGTAGTAGCAGACCCTTTCTTTAAGAACTTGCAAACATTAATTTAATTTTAGTCGCGCTTGAGCGGTTGTATACGCCGCAACCGCAACATTTGTAAGAGGAGACGCGGAGTGCGTTTCAGTAGCATTGAACCAGTTAACGTATAAGACGTGATCGTTAACCGGTACTATGCCGTTCACTTCAGTGTCCTCCCTACTCAATAACTCGGCCAGTCTACAGGGATCCTTAACGACTTCTGTTTTTACCATATTTTCCCTCTGCCCGAACTTGCCCCACAACGAGTTTAAGCATAATTTTGCCACGGATCTCAGACCAGGGTTGTGATCTATTTCGGTTAATGTCAAAGATATATCCTCAACTTTTTTTAGTTTATCGATATATCTTTGTTTTTGCTCCTCTGTTACGCAACCAGGGGGATAGCCGGAGGCTTTTACCTTTTGATTAAAAAATGACCGAATATACTCTGAAAAGAGACCGCCCTTGTGTGTTTGGGGATTATATTTGGTTGTTTTGTAATGCCAAATTTCATAAATATTAATAATTCTATACCCGTACTTTACGGCTACTTTCAGTTCTTCGGACACCCAAGTCCCGTGTAAACACCGGTCCGACTGATTTTCGTGCTGACATTCCGTATCAGCCATTTCTTCACAACACGTCCGACATAGCGGAAATATAAGTTTGTTGTGCATTTTTAACGGTAAAATCGGATGAAAAAGATTCGATGGTGGTAGCACGTCGCATTTAATAAAACCATCTACGTTCGCGATATCGTTCGATGGTCCTATTATTGCATTGCACTCGCTGCCGACAAATATTTTAGGATGGCCCAAAATATACGTACCATAACGGTTTACCCAGGGGTACAAACTACAGTAATCGACGTAATGAATTTTTTCGCCCTCTTTACACACGTATTTTTTTACAATGTTGCCTGTTCGGCCCCCGAAAAACGCGTCTCGCGGATTCAGAGGTAAATATTTTATTAAATCCCGATCTGTTTCATCAATAAATTTTCTAAGCTCGTTGTTATTTTTAATTTCCAAATCAAATCGACACTCCCACTGTTCGATTAGTTTGTAGTCCCCTGATAAAATTTTTTCCCGTTTTATTAATGTATTTTCATAACGATTGTTCAATGTAACACCACTTGAATCTTTGACATCACGATTTGTTCGAAGACAAGGGCACCCATGCCAATAGCAACCATAAAATTCATAAACTATACCTCTGTACCCCGCGTATTCTTCTTCCTCGCTGGTGTTGTCAATTTCGCGATATCCATCTACAAGAAGACCTCCTGGTCGTCGCTTTTCACTCGAATGACCCGCGTGACGAATAGATTTATTACATTTTTTTTCCTCCCAGTATAGCAAATGTAGAGCTTTTTTTGACTGTTTATTACAGCGTTGGTACCCTTTCACCGGAATTATGCTGATTTGCTCGTATTTCAAAAAATTTTTGCGAAATACTTGTAAGCAGGAGGAGGCTATTGAACTACACTCCGCAGAAGGATCAACGTTCATCTGTTTGAAAATTTTACGAAATTCAAAGCAAGCAATTCTTAATATTTTTACATCCTGCTTACAGTACTTTACAAACTCATTTTGAAAATCAAAAATATATTTTTCGTCAACTTTTTCATTGTACCACTTAATTAAATTTTCACGATCTTTTGCAAAAAGAGTATCTGGGGAGAAAGTTTCTAAGGGTGGCATTTTGCCACGATAATTTTGAAATTTGGGTAAATTAAAAAGGTGCGGAAAAGTGCCTTTTTCAACACCTGAGAAACCATATGCCTTAGGCAAGGACGCCAAAGACATATAAAAGTAATTTAAACCATCTATAAATTTTACATTTTTGTATTTTATTGAGATAATCTTTGACCCGTTTAATATTACCGATGGACTTGAGGCTGGCCCGTCATAATTTTCGACGATATATTTTAGAACGAAATGCGCATCGAAACCTTGTGCATTGTGAGCAATGCAAATTATTTTATTAAACTCTTTTCGGGGCGCGAAAGCTCACTCTACCAACTGTTTTACCGGGTCAATTTTGAAAACATATTCGCGTATCCCACAAAAAGCGCAATCATTCGAAATGTCGACATCATTTGCACAATTATCGCACAATTGATGGACAACACATAAATTTGGCAAGTGTTTTTTAATGTTTGTGTCCCCCAAAGTTTCATTTGTCGTCGTTTCAAAATCGTAGAAGAGGAATAAACATTTTGCATCGCTATCTAGACTATTTTCAATAGGCTGCATGTAACAGAAGTGTTCAGTTGGCATCATTTTTTTGCAAATTTGGCAGTAAGTCATATTGCATTGATGCTGCCTGAACACATCTGTTTCTTTTATTTTTTTAAATTTGTACATTTTCCGCATTTCTTACATACTTTTACCGCATCGCATACGCGTAAGGTTTTATAAAAAGCCTCTACCTGTAGATGTTGATTGAAACTTTCTTCGTCATAAAAATATCGAAAGCAGTTGTCGCATTTTATTAAGTCTAGGGTTTGATCACATTTCGGTTTTTTTTACACATATAACACTCATACGCACACTTGTGATACAATTTATCGGTATATGCTTTATTACATGGCACACAATAATAAGCATACCCACTAGCACCCGTTAAGTTTAAAATTGGCTGATAATGTGACCCCGATGGGTTGTCGTAATACATTATTCGTAAAGTATGATTAATATTTTGGTTAATAATAATTTCTATATTGAGATCAGTAGAACTTTGTGAAGCTTTAAAAAAAATATCCCACAAATAGTCGCTGCTAAAATCTCTGACATATCTAAAAGAAAGCCAAAGTGGCCCCGAGTTAAAGCTTTCCGACTCTACTGTAATACCAATATAATCCATGGACCTACCCTTTCTCCGTAGATTATCAGCAAGCTCACAAATTCCATGACGAAAAAACGTAAAAAAATCCTAACCCTGAGATGGCCTGTTGAATTGAACCCACATTCGTTGTCCACTTTAATTGAATCGTTGGTAACACCAGATTTCCTCCGTCTCCATTTGAAAATATTGACACTGCTCTGGTGGTTGTTGATGTTGTTGTTGTTAGAGTAGAGAATAAACTCTTCTAACGCATACGGAGAGTTTTAAAAAAAAGTTAAAAAACTTAAATGTCACAACATAAAAGATACACACCCACACGGCACACTACCACTATCGCCAACTTCTCCCGTGGCTAGAGCTACGAATTTCAAGGTGACACGAGCACATCTCTCTTGTGGACTAGGGGATAGGGTTGGGGAGGTGGAAGCACCCGCGAGGACTAAGGAGAGGGAAGGGGGAGAAAGGAAGGGATACTCGCGGGGGAGGAGGATACTGTGGTGCGTCCGCAGACACCTCCTCCTCCTCTTACCTATGCAGCATGGATTTCTCCCCCCCCCCTTCCACGACTTCTTGGTTCCGCGCGGTCAGAGTCGCGAGAGCCGTGAAGAGAGGAGAAGGAGGGGGGGCGGAGACACCGACGTCAAACTGCAAACATCAGGTAGGCGTGGTGGGGGTTTGTTTTGACGGACCATACCGCATGTTATACTACTTCCGTTGGTCCGAGAAAGACCTTCTAAAACGCATTTGTTGGCGAGTTATCGTCAAAACAAGTTTGAACCAACTCTACCAGGCCTAGATTGAAATATTTTTCTCCAAACTAAGCATACATCTTTGAAAGCTGTCTCCTCGATTTTCCATGAAGTTTGCTGACTCCACTGTACATTTTTTTTTTACACTTTTGATCTTCTGAATGTGATAAGAAACCTTTGAATTCAATATTGTAAGGGTTTTAAGGAATTCTATAATATTTCGAGGCTATTTTTATTGAACTGAAAAAGACACTCCAAAACGCATTTATTGGCGATTTATCGTCAAAACAAGTTCGAACCAACACTTCCAGGCCTCGATTAAAAAATTTTTCTCCGAACTACGCATACATCTTTGAAAGCACTGACCTAGATTCTCCATTAAGTTCGCTGACTTGATTCTACATTTTTTTTTACACTTTTGAACTTCTGAATGTGATAAGTAACCTTTGAATTCAATATTGTAAGGGTTTTAAGGACTCCTAGAATATTTCAAGGCTATTTTCATTGAAGCGAAAAAGAACCTCTAAAACGCATTTGTTGGCGAGTTATCGTCAAAACAAGTTTGAACCTACTCTACTAGGCCCAAATTGAAATATTTTTCTGTGAACTAAGCATACATCTATGAAAGCACACTCCTAGATTCTCCATGAAGTGACAGGTATAATGTACAGTTATTCCATCAGAATCTGTAGGGAAATTACACCATTTATTATTTTAAGGGTTTTAAGGACTTCTAGAATATTTCAATGCTATTTTCATTGGTCCAAAAAAGACCACCTAAAACGCATTAGTTGGCGAGTGATCGTCAAAACAAGTTCGAACCAACACTAATAAGTCTGGATTGAAATATTTTTCTCTTAAACTAAGCATACAACTGTGAAAGCTGTCTCCTCGATTTTCCATGAAGCTTGCTGACTCCAGTGTACATTTTTTTTTACACTTTGAACTTCTGAATGTGATAAGAAACCTTTGAATTCAATATTATAAGGGTTTCAAGGACTTCTAGAATATTTCAATGCTATTTTCATTGGTCCGAAAAAGACCCTCCAAAACGCATTTATTGGCGAGTTATCGTCAAAACAAGTCCGAACCAACACTACCAGGCCTCGATTACAAGATATTTCCCCGAACTACGCATACATCTTTGAAAGCACTGTCCTAGATTCTTCATGAAGTTCGCTGACTTGTTTATACATTTTATTTTACACTTTTGAACTTCTGAATGTGATTAGAAACCTTTGAATTCAATATTGTAAGGGTTTTAAGGACTTCTAGAATATTTCAAGGCTATTTTCGTTGTCCCGAAAAAGACCCTCTAGAACGCATTTATTGGCGATTTATCGTCAAAACAAGTTCGAACCATAACTAACAAGCCTGGATTGAAATATTTTTCTCTGAAACGAAGCATACAACTTTGAAAGCTGTCTCCTCGATTTTCCATGAAGTTTGCTGACTCCACTGTACATTTTTTTTTTACACTTTTGATCTTCTGAATGTGATAAGAAACCTTTGAATTCAATATTGTAAGGGTTTTAAGGAATTCTATCATATTTCGAGGCTATTTTTATTGAACTGAAAAAGACCCTGCAAAACGCATTTATTGGCGATTTATCGTCAAAACAAGTTCGAACCAACACTTCCAGGCCTCGATTAAAAAATTTTTCTTTGAACTACGCATACATCTTTGAAAGCACTGACCTAGATTCTCCATGAAGTTCGCTGACTCGACTGTACATTTTTTTTTACACTTTAGAACTTCTGAATGTGATTAGAAACCTTTGCATTAATATTGTCAGAGCTTTTAGGACTTCAAGAATATTTCAAGGCTATTTTGATTGAACCGAAAAAGACCCTTTAAAACGCATTTGTTGGCGAGTTATCGTCAAAACAAGTTTGAATTAACTCTACCTGGCCAAGTTTCGAATAATTTTCTCCGAACTAAGCATACATCTTTGAAAGCTCTCTGCTTGATTCTCTATAAAGTTACAGGTATAATGTAAAGTTACTCTATCTGAATCTGTCGGGTAATTCCACTTATGATTATTGTTTGGGTTTTAAGGACTTCTAGAATATTTCAAAGCTATTTTCACTGGTCCGAAAAAGACCCTCTAAAACGCATTTGTTGGCGAGTTATCGTCAAAACAAGTTCGAACCAACACTAACAAGCCTGGATTGAAATATTTTTCTCTGAAACGAAGCATACAACTTTGAAAGCTGTCTCCTCGATTTTCCATGAAGTTTGCTGACTCCACTGTACATTTTTTTTTTACACTTTTGATCTTCTGAATGTGATAAGAAACCTTCGAATTCAATATTGTAAGGGTTTTAAGGAATTCTATAATATTTCGAGGCTATTTTTATTGAACTGAAAAAGACCCTCCAAAAAGCATTTATTGGCGATTTATCGTCAAAACAAGTTCGAACCAACACTAACAAGCCTGGATTGAAATATTTTTCTCTGAAACGAAGCATACAACTTTGAAAGCACTGACCTAGATTCTCCATGAAGTTCGCTGACTCGACTGTACATTTTTTTTTAACACTTTAGAACTTCTGAATGTGATTAGAAACCTTTGCATTAATATTGTCAGAGCTTTTAGGACTTCAAGAATATTTCAAGGCTATTTTGATTGAACCGAAAAAGACCCTTTCAAACGCACTTGTTGGCGAGTTATCGTCAAAACAAGTTTGAATTAACTCCACCTGGCCAAGTTTCGAATAATTTTCTCCGAACTAAGCATACATCTTTGGAAGCTCTCTGCTTGATTCTCTATAAAGTTACAGGTATAATGTACAGTTACTCTATCTGAATCTGTCGGGAAATTCCACTTATGATTTCTGTTTGGGTTTTAAGGACTTCTAGAATATTTCAATGCTATTTTCATTGTTCCGAAAAAGACACTCTAAAACGCATTGATTGGCGAGTTATCGTCAAAACAAGTTCGAACCAACTCTACCAGGCCTATATTGAAATATTTTTCTCCGAACTAAGCATACATATTGGAAAACTCTCTCCTCGATTCTCCATGAAGATCGAGTGTACATTTTTTTTCACACTTTTGAACTTCTGAATGTGGTAAAAAACCTTTGCATTCAATATTGTCAGAGCTTTTAGGATTTCTATCATATTTCAAGGCTATTTTTATTGAACGGAAAAAGACCCTCCAAAACGCATTTATTGGCGAGTTATCGTCAAAACAAGTTCGAACCAACACTAACAAGCCTGGATTGAAATATTTTTCTCTGAAACGAAGCATACAACTTTGAAAGCTGTCTCCTCGATTTTCCATGAAGTTTGCTGACTCCACTGTACATTTTTTTTTACACTTTTGATCTTCTGAATGTGATTAGAAACCTTTGAATTCAATATTGTAAGGGTTTCAATGACTTCTAGAATATTTCAATGCTATTTTCATTGTTCCGAAAAAGACACTCTAAAACGCATTTATTGGCGAGTTATCGTCAAAACAAGTTCGAACCAACTCTACCAGGCCTATATTGAAAAATTTTTCTCCGAACTAAGCATAAATATTGGAAAACTCTCTCCTCGATTCTCCATGAAGATCGAGTCTACATTTTTTTCACACTTTTGAACTTCTGAATGTGGTAAGAAACCTTTGCAATCAATATTGTCAGAGCTTTTAGGACTTCAAGAATTTTCAAGGCTATTTTGATTGAACCGAAAAAGACCCTTTAAAACGCATTTGTTGGCGAGTTATCGTCAAAACAAGTTTGAATTAACTCTACCTGGCCAAGTTTCGAATAATTTTCTCCGAACTAAGCATACATCTTTCGAAGCTCTCTGCTTGATTCTCTATAAAGTTACAGGTATAATGTACAGTTACTCTATCTGAATCTGTCGGGAAATTCCACTTATGATTATTGTTTGGGTTTTAAGGACTTCTAGAATATTTCAAGGCTATTTTTATTGGTCCGAAAAAGACCCTCTAAAACGCATTTGTTGGCGAGTTATCGTCAAAACAAGTTCGAACTAACACTAACAAGCCTGGATTGAAATATTTTTCTCTGAAACGAAGCATACAACTTTGAAAGCTGTCTCCTCGATTTTCCATGAAGTTTGCTGACTCCACTGTACATTTTTTTTTTACACTTTTGATCTTCTGAATGTGATAAGAAACCTTTGAATTCAATATTGTAAGGGTTTTAAGGAATTCTATAATATTTCGAGGCTATTTTTATTGAACTGAAAAAGACCCTCCAAAACGCATTTATTGGCGATTTATCGTCAAAACAAGTTCGAACCATAACTAACAAGCCTGGATTGAAATATTTTTCTCTGAAACAAAGCATACAACTTTGAAAGCTGTCTCCTCGATTTTCCATGAAGTTTGCTGACTCCACTGTACATTTTTTTTTTACACTTTTGATCTTCTGAATGTGATAAGAAACCTTTGAATTCAAAATTGTAAGGGTTTTAAGGAATTCTATAATATTTCGAGGCTATTTTTATTGAACTGAAAAAGACCCTCCAAAACGCATTTATTGGCGATTTATCGTCAAAACAAGTTCGAACCAACACTTCCAGGCCGAGATTAAAAAATTTTTCTCCGAACTACGCATACATCTTTGAAAGCACTGACCTAGATTCTCCATGAAGTTTGCTGACTCGACCGTACATTTTTTTTTACACTTTAGAACTTCTGAATGTGATTAGAAACCTTTGAATTCAATATTGTAAGGGTTTTAAGGACTTCTAGAATATTTCAAGGCTATTTTCGTTGTCCCGAAAAAGACCCTCTAGAACGCATTTATTGGCGATTTATCGTCAAAACAAGTTCGAACCATAACTAACAAGCCTGGATTGAAATATTTTTCTCTGAAACGAAGCATACAACTTTGAAAGCTGTCTCCTCGATTTTCCATGAAGTTTGCTGACTCCACTGTACATTTTTTTTTTACACTTTTGATCTTCTGAATGTGATAAGAAACCTTTGAATTCAAAATTGTAAGGGTTTTAAGGAATTCTATAATATTTCGAGGCTATTTTTATTGAACTGAAAAAGACCCTCCAAAACGCATTTATTGGCGATTTATCGTCAAAACAAGTTCGAACCATAACTAACATGCCTGGATTGAAATATTTTTCTCTGAAACGAAGCATACAACTTTGAAAGCTGTCTCCTCGATTTTCCATGAAGTTTGCTGACTCCACTGTACATTTTTTTTTACACTTTTGATCTTCTGAATGTGATAAGAAACCTTTGCATCAATATTGTCAGAGCTTTTAGGACTTCAAGAATATTTCAAGGCTATTTTTATTGAACCGAAAAAGACCCTTTAAAACGCATTTGTTGGCGAGTTATCGTCAAAACAAGTTTGAATTAACTCTACCTGGCCAAGTTTCGAATAATTTTCTCCGAACTAAGCATACATCTTTGGAAGCTCTCTGCTTGATTCTCTATAAAGTTACAGGTATAATGTACAGTTACTCTATCTGAATCTGTCGGGAAATTCCACTTATGATTTCTGTTTGGGTTTTAAGGACTTCTAGAATATTTCAATGCTATTTTCATTGTTCCGAAAAAGACACTCTAAAACGCATTGATTGGCGAGTTATCGTCAAAACAAGTTCGAACCAACTCTACCAGGCCTATATTGAAATATTTTTCTCCGAACTAAGCATACATATTGGAAAACTCTCTCCTCGATTCTCCATGAAGATCGAGTGTACATTTTTTTTCACACTTTTGAACTTCTGAATGTGGTAAGAAACTTTTGCATTCAATATTGTCAGAGCTTTTAGGACTTCTATAATTTTTCAAGGCTATTTTTATTGAACGGAAAAAGACCCTCCAAAACGCATTTATTGCCGAGTTATCGTCAAAACAAGTTCGAACCAACACTACCAGGCCTCGATTAAAAGATTTTTCCCCGAACTACGCATACATCTTTGAAAGCACTGTCCTAGATTCTCCATGAAGTTCGCTGACTTGTTTGAACATTTTATTTTACACTTTTGAACTTCTGAATGTGATTAGAAACCTTTGCATTAATATTGTCGGAGCTTCCAGGACTTCAAGAATATTTCAAGGCTATTTTGATTGAACCGAAAAAGACCCTTTAAAACGCATTTGTTGGCGAGTTATCGTCAAAACAAGTTTGAATTAACTCTACCTGGCCAAGTTTCGAATAATTTTCTCCGAACTAAGCATACATCTTTCGAAGCTCTCTGCTTGATTCTCTATAAAGTTACAGGTATAATGTACAGTTACTCTATCTGAATCTGTCGGGAAATTCCACTTATGATTATTGTTTGGGTTTTAAGGACTTCCAGAATATTTCAAGGCTATTTTTATTGGTCCGAAAATGACCCTCTAAAACGCATTTGTTGGCGAGTTATCGTCAAAACAAGTTTGAACCAACACTAACAAGCCTGGATTGAAATATTTTTCTCTGAAACGAAGCATACAACTTTGAAAGCTGTCTCCTCGATTTTCCATGAAGTTTGCTGACTCCACTGTACATTTTTTTTTTACACTTTTGATCTTCTGAATGTGATAAGAAACCTTTGAATTCAATATTGTAAGGGTTTCAAGGAATTCTATAATATTTCGAGGCTATTTTTATTGAACGGAAAAAGACCCTCTAAAACGCATTGATTGGCGATTTATCGTCAAAACAAGTTCGAACCAACACTTCCAGGCCTCGATTAAATAATTTTTCTCCGAACTACGCATACATCTTTGAAAGCACTGACCTAGATTCTCCATGAAGTTCGCTGACTTGATAATACATTTTTTTTTACACTTTTGAACTTCTGAATGTGATAAGTAACCCTTGAATTCAATACTGTAAGGGTTTTAAGGACTCCTTGAATATTTCAAGGCTATTTTCATTGAACCGAAAAAGAACCTCTAAAAAGCATTTGTTGGCGAGTTCTCGTCAAAACAAGTTTGAACCTACTCTACTAGGCCCAAATTGAAATATTTTTCTGTGAACTAAGCATACATCTATGAAAGCACTCTCCTAGATTCTCCATGAAGTTACAGGTATAATGTACAGTTATTCCATCAGAATCTGTAGGGAAATTACACCATTTATTATTTTAAGGGTTTTAAGGACTTCTAGAATTTCTTCAAGGCTATTTTCATTGGTCCGAAAAAGATCACCTAAAACCCATTAGTTGGCGAGTGATCGTCAAAACAAGTTTGAACCAACTCTACTAGGCCAAGATTGAAATAATTTTCTCTGAACTAATTATACATCTACGAAATCACTCTCTTAGATTCTCCATGAAGTTACAGGTACAATATAGAGAAATTCCATCTGAATCTGTCGGAAAACTATACTATTTATTATTGTAAGGGTTTTAAGGACTTCTAGAATATTTCAATGCTATTTTCATTGGTCCAAAAAAGACACTCTAAAACGCATTTATTGGCGAGTTATCGTCAAAACAAGTTCGAACCAACTCTATTAGGCCTATATTGAAATATTTTTCTCCGAACTAAGCATAGACTTTCTTTGTTCTGGAAGAGCGTGTAGATCCAGGGGAGCAGCGGGGGCTGGCCAATATTCCTCTGGTTGAGAAAGCCACGGTGGTCCATTCCACCAAAGCTGATGAACAACAAGTTGAGAGGTGAGAATACCACGAGAGGCACAGTCAGCGGGATTACAGTGACCAGGTACATGCCTCCAGTGCGCTTGAGGGACCAACTCTTGAATTGAGTGTACCCTGTTGCGCACGAACTCTTTCCAGCGTGATGGGTGAGAGCTAATCCATGCGAGAGCAGTCTTGGAGTCAGTCCAAAGACCCACAGAGTTTATGTCCAATTTCGTGGTCGATAAGAAATGATGCACCAGTTTGCTGAGAATGTGGGCAGCTACTAATTCCAATCTTGGAATTGAAACTGGTTTGAGAGGGGCCACCTTTGTTTTTGAGCATAACCAAGAAACTGTTATACCCTTAGTTGATTGAACTCTCGTGTAGATAACTGCAGCCATAGCGAATTGAGAAGCATCCGAGAAACCATGAATATCGACCACTGAGTTTGAAAGTGTTCCAAGCTAACTAGGTAGTGAGATTTTTTCCAAATTTTTGAAATCTTCTCTGATTTCTAACCACTTTTTCTGGGTTAAAGCTGGCACTGCTTCATCCCAATTCAATTTCTGTAACCACAATTCCTGCAGTAGAATTTTGGCCTTGATAACGACTGGTGAGACCATCCCAATTGGGTCGAAGATTTGAGCCACCTCCGACAAGATGTTTCTTTTCGAGATAACTTTACTCACCTCTGGTAAGCAGAGCTTCTCAATGATAATATCCCGTTGAGGAGACCAAGTTAATCCGAGGATTTTGGCAGTGCAATCACTAAATGAGATTGAGCTATTTGATTGTGGAGTCGAGCGGTCCAATTTTGAGAATTTCCGATTGTTTGAATTTCATTTGGCTAGTGGAAACCCGCCCGCCATGCACAATCCTTCTAATTGAGCAGCCTTTTCATTGAGAAGAGATAAAGAGTCAGCGCCACCAAAGATGTCATCCGCATACCTTCCAAATGTGAGAGAGTCGATTGCCAATGGAAAACGGGCACCTTCGTCCTTTATGAGTTGTAACAACACTCGGATAGCCAAGATTTGAGCTGCTCGAGTACCATACGTCACTGTTGTCAATTTGTAATGAATTTCCCTGAAAAGTTTGTCGACCCAAATGATTCTTCGTAAATCTTGATCATCTTGGTGGACCACGATCTGCCTGTACATCTTTGTGACATCAGTAACGAACAAAAATTTGAAGACCCTGAGCCAATGGATAACGTCCAATATGTTGAGAAGCAAATTTTGCCCAGTATGCATGATGTCGTTGAGAGAGTAACCAGATGAAGTAGCAGCCGAATTATTGAATACTACCCTCAGTTTTGTAGTGAGGCTATCCAATTTGAGAACACCATGATGAGGTAGGTAGTAACAAGGGGTAACGTTGATTGAATCGGCTGGCACTTGAACCATGTGTCCCAATTTGAGATATTCCTCCATGAACTCAAAATACAATTTTTTGTAATCTTCGTCCTTTGATAATCGTCTCATGATTCCTCGAACACAAGCTTGAGCACGACCAAGAGAATGACCCAGCACGGAAGGATCTTGGATGAGAGGAAGCCGGACAACGTACCTTCCCTGTTGAGTTCGTGAGTGTGTGGTTGAAAAGTGTTCTTCACATTCCTTTTCACCAGCCGTCAAGGCTGCCAGTTGAGAATTTGGGGTTTCCTCCAATGTCCAGAATTTTGAGATAGCTTCATGTAAATTGTCCAGATTGAGAGGTACTATTGAAAATGATTGTTTTATTGAGCCAGATTCCAAGGAGCAAGGACCAAGTACCAACCAACCAAAGATTGAGAGTTGAGCAATAGGTTCGTGTGGAGCTCCTTTAATAATATTGGGTTTTATGATCAAGCCGTAATGATCAGATCCAAGAATAATATCGATTTTTCGAGGATGTCCAAATTGAGAATCGGCCAGACATAGATTATTGATGTGAGGCCAAGTCCCTTCATCGCATGGTTGAGAAGGTAAGGTCGAAGTGAGACAATTTAGAATATGAACGTGAAGTTTCACTTGAGTATTTTGATATGCAGATTTGAGAATAACCACTGCCTTTCCGTGAGTTTGACCAGCTTTTGAAGCGCCAATGCCAAGTATTGAGAATGATGAATGAGTTCGAGGGATTTTGAGCAAGTCCACCAATGCAGATGAGATGAATGATAATTCTGAACCAGGGTCGATGAGAAGTCTAACCATATGAGATGCTGACCCAGTGATGAGAACAGCTACCGCTGTAGCCAAAAGAGAGGTATCCAGGGCGTGAGAAAAACCAAGAGTGATTGCGCCTGCCTCCTATTGTTGTTGAGAAGGAGCCAAGGGTAATGAGGGAGTATCAACTGCAGTTGAAGCGACGGATGGGTCCACGTGAATCATGGTGTGATGCATTTTATCGCAAGTCTTGCATCTCGTCTTCGATTGGCAATTTTTAAATGAATGCCTACCCAAACAATTATAACACAATGACTTTTGTGTGACTACCCGTCTGCGATCTGCTGGTGAGAGTTTCCTGAATCCAGAACAGGAAACAATGAAGTGACCCTGTCCACAATGAGAGCAGGTGTGCTGCTGTTGCTGAGTGTTGGGCCTTTGCCCAGATGACCCTTGTGACCCAGATGAGATACCCACGTGAGCTTTTACACTCTTTTGGAAAGGGTGCCCAGGTTGTTGAGATTTACCAGGTTGGGATGCCATAGTTCAGTGGGTGCTCTCTATGTTTTCTAAGGCTCGCACCCTGGCCATTAGAAACTTTTCCAATTCTTTGAAGGAGGGAAACTCTGAAGATGATGTGACCGAGGTCTCCCAAGCCTCTCTTGACGGTCGATCAAGGAGTTTCAACGTGTTTGCCGTAATGAGAACGTCCCCCAGCCGTTCTGTATCTACGTACGACGCCAATAACTTGAAAGTGTTTGAGGTTGACGTCACCAAAGTATTGAGGGACTTTGAGTCCTTAGGCTGCACCGACGGGACCTTAGTCAACTCATTGAAGAGCTCTTCAATTAAACGACGTTTGTTATCGTAGCGCTCGTTGAGTTTTTGCCAGCCAAGATTGAGACCTTCCAGGGTGAGGGGGTAGTTTTGAACCAAACTCGCAGCTTCCCCAGTCAAGGACCTCTTCAAGTACATGGCCTTGAAGGAATACGAGATTTTAGTGTTGTTGAGCACCATCTCCTCAAACATTTCCTTGAACGACTGCCACTGAGAGTAGGATCCAGAAAACGGGGGCAAATTGATATCCGGTAACTTCATATTCTGAGGAGACGTTGACCTCGGTTGAGATGAGGTGACTGGTGGAGCTGGAGGTGTGAGATTTTCCCTGAGCGTTGCCAATTCCATGAGGATGTCCAGGTAAAGCATTTCCATTTTGTTGAGGTAGCCAGCGGTGAAATATTCATCATTGACCATAGTGGCAGGACAAGATGACACCAATTGTCCATGGTCAGATCTAAATGAAAACATCAGTGACTCCACAGACTCACGCCACTGATTGATCACCATCAAACCAGCAGTAGCACCTTTCTCTTTAATTATGGTGCTGTAACCTTCTAAGCTGGTCAACCGCTCTCTTTGAGATCTGGTCCTGCAGATAAAGTCTGCAGGCACAGAGCCAGAGCTTGAGCGAGTCCTGGGCCTGGACCCACCATCCACCACATTCAAGAGATTTTCCTGCTCGGATATACCAGCAGGCTGTAAAAGTACCTTTGGTACAGTGGTAGCAGGAGCTGAGCCACCAGTAGCTCCTAGCGTTGAGTTATCCAACTGTTGACAGGTCTCATCCGAGTGATGTCCAGTATTGGCTGCTTCAAGATTGGTCTTGTCGCTTGGAGCCTCTGACTTCTTATCCTGAGTATTGTCCATGTCCTGAGATGAGAGGTGCCAACTGATGAAAACCAGGTGCCACTTGTTAAGAAAACCTGAGGATGATGGTTATGATGATGAGATTATTCAAGAACTAGCCCAGCCACCCACCAGCATCCGGCTCGAAGGACCAAATGTTACAGATTTACTGCTTTATTAATTTTATTTTGTTGCCGGATTAAAAGCTGGTGGGGGAGGGTTGTCAAATAACTGTTGAGACAGACTTTATTTAATACCAACAGTATAATTTATTTATTTTAACACAGCACTCTATTTACAACAATATTCAAATAATTCAAAATTACAATAAGTGAGTTTATACAGGTTAATAAAAATTATTTTTAATGAAAAAAAAACTGAGAGGTGAGAATATTATAGTTTGAGTGGAGAATTTCCACCCTTAATTTTCATGTAAAGAAAATTAATTAATTAATTAATTTGAGAAACACCTAGTCAAAACTCTTTATGGACTTGATTATATTAATTAAAGCCATAAACATAAGTTTTGTTTGAGTATAGTTGATGTAAACAAGGCAACAGAAATGGCCTTGAAAAGAGAGAGAGAGAGAGAGATGCCCAAGAGAAAGTAAAGCAGCAGCAGAGAATGACCTTGAACAGAATAGAAAAGAAAATGGCTGCTTGTAAGACAATACAAAGAAAGGAGAGAGAGAGCAAGAGAATGCACAGTAAATTTTATTGATTTTCTGGCTGCGAAATGACGATGAGAAGCACCGGTAAATTATTGTTACCGGTGCTGCGCAAAAATACCTGAGGATGCCTAGGATGATCTCCTTGCTGAGCTGCTAACCCAAGAACTGAAGTGAATCAAGCCGATCGAATTCAAGATGAGATGTCTCCAGAGTTGACTACCACCAGGTGAATTATTTGTTGAGATGACTGTGCAGATGAGACCACTGCGATGATGACGAAAAAGAGTCGAGAAAAATGCCAAGTGAAAAGAACCCAAGAGATAAAACAAATCGGCGAAAGAAACGTCTATTCACGAGCGTTGCCGAGAAGAGAACTGGAGAGACGCCGCAGGCCCAGCAGCGTCAGCGACAGCAGCAACAGCGCGTCGCTTGAAGGCACGTGAGAGAGAGAGAGAGACAGAGCGAAAAATCAATACTCTGCGCAGGTGAGTCAGCGGTTTTGAACCGCTAACGATTAGCAGCGCTAATTTTCGAGAGACGCCGCGGCGACGACATCAACTGCGGACATGGGCGCGAATATTTAAATTTGATAAATTCCGCAACAGCGAGTTATCGTCAAAACAAGTCCGAACCAACACTACCAGGCCTCGATTAAAAGATTTTTCTCCGAACTACGCATACGTCTTTGAAAGCACTGTCCTAGATTCTCCATGAAGTTCGCTGACTTGTTTATACATTTTTTTTTACACTTTTGAACTTCTGAATGTGATTAGAAACCTTTGAATTCAATATTGTAAGGGTTTTAAGGACTTCTAGAATATTTCAAGGCTATTTTCGTTGTCCCGAAAAAGACCCTCTAGAACGCATTAGTTGGCGAGTGATCGTCAAAACAAGTTCGAACCAACACTAACAAGCCTGGATTGAAATATTTTTCTCTGAAACGAAGCATACAACTTTGAAAGCTGTCTCCTCGATTTTCCATGAAGTTTGCTGACTCCACTGTACATTTCTTTTTACACTTTTGAACTTCTGAATGTGATAAGAAACCTTTGAATTCAATATTATAAGGGTTTCAAGGACTTCTAGAATATTTCAATGCTATTTTCATTGGTCCGAAAAAGACGCTCTAAAACGCATTTATTGGCGAGTTATCGTCAAAACAAGTTCGAACCAACTCTACCAGGCCTATATTGAAATATTTTTCTCCGAACTAAGCATACATATTGGAAAACTCTCTCCTCGATTCTTCATGAAGATCGAGTGTACATTTTTTTCACACTTTTGAACTTCTGAATGTGGTAAGAAACCTTTGCATTCAATATTGTCAGAGCTTTTAGGACTTCTATAATATTTTAAGGCTATTTTTATTGAACGGAAAAAGACCCTCCAAAACGCAATTATTGGCGAGTTATCGTCAAAACAAGTCCGAACCAACACTACCAGGCCTCGATTAAAAGATTTTTCTCCGAACTACGCATACATCTTTGAAAGCACTGTCCTAGATTCTCCATAAAGTTCGCTGACTTGAATATATATTTTTTTTTTACACTTTTGAACTTCTGAATGTGATTAGAAACCTTTGAATTCAATATTGTAAGGGTTTTAAGGACTTCTAGAATATTTCAAGGCTATTTTCGTTGTCCCGAAAAAGACCCTCTAGAACGCATTTGTTGGCGAGTTATCGTCAAAACAAGTTCGAACCAACACTAATAAGCCTGGATTGAAATATTTTTCTCTTAAACTAAGCATACAACTTTGAAAGCTGTCTCCTCGATTTTCCATGAAGTTTGCTGACTCCACTGTACATTTTTTTTACACTTTTGAACTTCTGAATGTGATAAGAAACCTTTAAATTCAATATTGTAAGGGTTTTAAGGACTTCTATAATATTTCAAGGCTATTTTTATTGAACGGAAAAAGACCCTCCAAAACGCATTTATTGGCGAGTTATCGTCAAAACAAGTCCGAACCAACACTACCAGGCCTCGATTAAAAGATTTTTCTCCGAACTACGCATACATCTTTGAAAGCACTGACCTAGATTCTCCATGAAGTTCGCTGACTTGTTTATACATTTTTTTTACACTTTTGAACTTCTGAATGTGATAAGAAACCTTTGAATTCAATATTGTAAGGGTTTTAAGGACTCCTAGAATATTTCAAGGCTATTTTCATTGAACCGAGAAAGAACCTCTAAAACGCATTTGTTGGAAAGTTCTCGTCAAAACAAGTTTGAACCTACTCTTTTAGGCCCAAATTGAAATATTTTTCTGTGAACTAAGCATACATCTATGAAAGCACTCTCCTAGATTCTCCATGAAGTTACAGGTATAATCTACAGTTATTCCATCAGAATCTGTAGGGAAATTACACCATTTATTATTTTAAGGGTTTTAAGGACTTCTAGAATATTTCAAGGCTATTTTCATTGGTCCGAAAAAGACCACCTATAACGCATTAGTTGGCGAGTGATCGTCAAAACAAGTTTGAACCAACTCTACTAGGCCAAGATTGAAATAATTTTCTCTGAACTAATTATACATCTACTAAAGGACTCTTCTAGATTCTCCATGAAGTTACAGGTACAATGTAGAGAAATTCCATCTGAATCTGTCGGGAAATAACACCATTAAATATTGTAGGGGTTTAAGGGACTTCTAGAATATTTCAAGGCTATTTTTATTGAACCGAAAAAAACCCTCTTAAACGCATTTATTGGCGAGTTATCGTCAAAACAAGTTCGAACCAACACTAATAAGCCTGGATTGAAATATTTTTCTCTTAAACTAAGCATACATTTTTGAAAGCTGTCTCTTTGATTTTCCATGAAGTTTGCTGACTCCACTGTACATTTTTTTTTACACTTTTGAACTTCTGAATGTGATAAGAAACCTTTGAATTCAATATTATAAGGGTTTCAAGGACTTCTAGAATATTTCAATGCTATTTTCATTGGTCCGAAAAAGACCCTCCAAAACGCATTTATTGGCGAGTTATCGTCAAAACAAGTTCGAACCAACTCTACTAGGCCTATATTGAAATATTTTTCTCTGAACTAAGCATACATATTGGAAAGTTCTCTCCTCGATTCTCCATGAAGATCGAGTGTACATTTTTTTTCACACTTTTGAACTTCTGAATGTGGTAAGAAACCTTTGCATTCAATATTGTCAGAGCTTTTAGGACTTCTATAATATTTCAAGGCTATTTTTATTGAACGGAAAAAGACCCTCCAAAACGCATTTATTGGCGAGTTATCGTCAAAACAAGTCCGAACCAACACTACCAGGCCTCGATTAAAAGATTTTTCTCCGAACTACGCATACATCTTTGAAAGCACTGTCCTAGATTCTCCATGAAGTTCGCTGACTTGTTTATACATTTTTTTTTACACTTTTGAACTTCTGAATGTGATTAGAAACCTTCGAATCCAATATTGTAAGGGTTTTAAGGACTTCTAGAATATTTCAAGGCTATTTTCGTTGTCCCGAAAAAGACCCTCTTAAACGCATTTGTTGGCGAGTTATCGTCAAAACAAGTTCGAACCAACTCTACCAGGCCCAGATTGAAATATTTTTCTCTGAAACTAAGCATACTACTTCCCTCGCTGGGGGCCACATGACCTTGCCGCGTTGCGAGGGTTGAGCCGTGGGCCCTCCCTGTCGGCCCTGCCGGGCGTCTAAGGGGAGGTGAATGAGTGAGGGTGACTGGAGGATCCCTATAAATGGGCTCTCCTCATGGATGGTTGGGATCCCTATAAACGGGCTCTCGCCTGAGTGGGATGGATGATACGGCCCTTAGACTTCCGGCTTGGTCTGACTCGAGGGTTCACGGGGACCAAGAAGTGGCCTACCCAATCTAAGGTGTGAGATTACCGTGCCGAGGGATGCGTGGCACAGGGGGTGCTGTGTCTTGAACGGTTTCTCCGGGACACTGGGCCGAATCCCGGAGTACCTGAGGCCTTACCCGTCATTGGCGGTCCATGGAGGGTGGACATCGTAAATCAGCTCTACTCGTGGGATCAAAGTAGAGACTACAGTGAAAAAAACAAAACGAGTCGATGGATACGGGCTCTGAACCGACCATCGACTTGGAGACAAACAACCCTGGGGGCTCTGACCCCAAGGTCACCGAAATCCACTCCGGGACAGTCAGTAGACCGAAACCATTGAGTGGAGCGCAGCGAAGGAAAATCGTTCGGCAAAAGGCTAAGGAGGAGGGCAAACTACCTTCCAAGTTTCATGAGGGGACGAGGCAACGGAGGGGTCAGGAAGGGAAGCGGGCTAGTACTGCGTCCACTGACTCCGTCTTTGTATCGACACCCAGCATGGCTAAGAGGATGGCCTCCTCCAGCCTGGAAATACCCGAGAAGCAGGGGCTGCCGAAGTGACCTAAAGTGGACCGCAGATATGCTGCAGCTGCGTCTAACTCTCCCAGAGTGGCCCTCACTTGTGGGGACCACCTAGGAAGGGAGATGCCTGCCTCTGACTGCACGAAACTGCAGGAAGCAATTGTCAGCAAGGTACTTGCTATCGAGGGGGAGGGGGCCTTTGTACCCCGGTTTCTGGACTCGTTCCCCAGAAAGGGCACGTTTGTCTTCGTCTGAGCAGACGAAGCCAGCAAGACCTGGCTGGAGAGCGAGGCCACGCTACTTGACCTAGGGCAACCAAACCTAAAGGCGAGGATAGTTTCACCAGAGGAGACTAGGATCACTAAGGTGATCACCTGGCTCCCTCCGGGGGTTAAGACTGCCGAGGACCTCATCAAAGTGGTCCAAAAGCAGAACGGGTCAGTCGACACGACTAGGTGGGCGATCCTGAGTAGGACTCCTGATAGATGTCTAATTCTGGGTTTAGACGAACCATCGGTCGCGGTACTCCAGAGCCAAAACTTCCAGCTTTGGGCAGGGGTCGGCAAAGCAACCTTCAGGCTGCTAAACCTTCCCACAAAAAAGGCGGGAAGTAGCGGCTCTACGGAGAAAGCATAAATGGAGTAGCCCTCATGGCTACTTCCATACTGCGATTCTCCCAAATTAACTTGCACCATTGCAGAAGCGCCTCTGCTGTTCTAGCAAGGCGCATGGCAATGGCGCATACACACATAGCCCTTATACAGGAACCCTGGTTGTACAGGGGCAAAGTGAAGGGCTTGAACAGCTGTGGAGAACTGCTCGTGGGCTCCAGCAATGAAGACGCCCGGGCTTGCATCTCCATGAAGGGTGTTAACGGTATTTTGTTACAGGAGCTGAGTTCCCGGGACTGCACGACCGTAAGGATAGAGATCGCGGACAAGGAGGGCCGAACGAGGAAGGCAGTCATCTCGTCCATTTACCTCCCCCACGACGAGGAAGCTCCCACAAGGAGCATGATGAAGGTGATCGAATACTGCAGCCGTAATAACCTTGATCTGATTATTGATTGCGACGCCAACGCCCACCATGTGGCGTGGGGAAGCACCGATATTAATGATAGAGGGTCTGAGTTGCTTGAATTTATCACGGGCACACAGATGGACATTGCCAACAGAGGGAACACGCCAACCTTCGTTACTGCCAACAGAAGCGAGGTCCTGGACCTCACGCTGGCTTCAATGAACATCAAGAACTGCATACGTGGATGGAGGGTCGACAGCGAACCATCCATGTCAGACCATAGGACAATAACTTTCGGGATCGAGATAACGAGACCGTGGATCGAGCCTAAGAGGCGACCCAAAGACACCAACTGGGGGAAAAAAGAAAGACATACCGCAAGGAGCTGGAGGAAGCCTTGGCCCAGGTCAAAGGGAGATACGGCAATGATCTTGAGCTTGACTGGACCCTTTTCCAGGTCTATAAGGCTATGATCAGGGCCTACGAGAACAACTGCCCACTAAAGCCTGGCAAACCACTCAATGGCACTCCCTGGTGGAATAAGACACTGGAGGAGCTAAGAGTGGGAGTTAGACGGGCGTTTAACAGGGCAAAGAAGAGGAAATCCACTGAAGGCTGGAAAGCGTACAAAGACACGCTGAAGGCCTTCAAGAGGGAAATTGCGAAGGCGAAGAGAGAAAAATGGCGGGAATCCTGCACAGGCATGGAAAACCTGGCAGCCACTGCGAGGCTCGCTCGAATCCTGACCAGAGATAACAGCGCCCGTCTCCAATGTCTGAGAGACAGATCGGGCGCCTACACTGTATCGGAGGAGGACACATTAGAACTTCTCCTCAGCAGCAACTACCCCAACTTCGTCAGGGTAGATAATGATACCCCGCCCAAAATATCTGGAAGGAGGGGGGACAGAGAATAAAGATTGGGACACGGCTGCCAAAGTCGTGACCATGGAAAAGCTTAAATGGGCGATCGACTCCTTTGAACCGTATAAATCTGCGGGCCCTGACGGTATCTTTCCTAAGATGCTACAGGAAGGAGGTGACAAGACCCTTAGGCTACTGTTAGGTATTCTGAGGGGTTGCATCGCCACAGGGCATGTGCCAGCTTGCTGGAAGGAAACGCGGGTCTCATTTATACCGAAACCTGATAGGAGAAGCTACAACTCGGTGAAGAACTTCAGACCAATCTGTCTGACCTCTTTCCTAATGAAGACCTTGGAAAGACTGCTGGACAACTATATCAGGCAGAATATACTGATAAACAGTCCCCTTCACCAAGCGCAGCATGCATATACCTGTGGAAAATCCACGGAATCTGCACTGCACTCAGTGGTCAAATACATTGAGGAGGCTTTTGATGCGAAGGAAACCGTAATCGGGGCCTTCGTTGACATCGAGGGTGCCTTTAACAGCACCAACAGACTAACTATAGACAAAGCCTTGACTAAGCAAGGTGTACCTCATACCATCAGAAGATGGATCAGGGGAATGCTTAGTGATAGGTGCATCTTTAGTGAGTAGAATGGCAAGACGATTAGGGGAACCATCAGCGAGGGATGCCCGCAGGGTGGGGTCCTCTCACCACTCCTGTGAATCCTGGTCGCGGACGAACTACTGCGCTTGCTAGATGAACTCGGATTCTTCACCATCGCTTATGCAGACGACTTCGCTATACTTGTCAGGGGCAAGTTCGAAGAAGTCCTACCCGATTTTATTCGGAGGGCGTTGGAGAGGATCTGCGAATGGTGCGAGGCTAAATCTCTGGCTGTCAACATTGATAAGACGGAGATAGTCACGTTCACGAGGAAATACAAATGTAAGGTCGGTAAGAAAGTCTCCGTCAACGGGAAACAAATACCGTACGCGGAGGGTGTGAAATATCTGGGCGTATTCCTAGATAAGAAACTAAAGTGGGGACAACACCTGCAGACTCAATGCAGCAAAATCCTTAACATATTCATGCAGTGTAGGTCAGCAATCGGGACTTCCTGGGGGCTTGAACCCCAGGTCGCCTTGTGGTTACACGAGGCGATTCTGAAACCGAAGCTTACCTATGCCGTGGTGGTATGGTGGAAAGTGACCGAAAATAAGACCTCGAGGCGTGTACTGGACCATGTTCAGGCTGTCGTCTTGAGGGGAATTTTACGTGCTTAAACGAAGCACACCCACAGCCGCCATCAGGATGTTGCTGGATGTCCAAAGCCTAGACCTGGACATCAAACTGGTTGCGGCCAGGACAGCCTACAGACTAAAGTGCAGCGGGGAGTGGGTTGGAAATAGTGATGTGCATGCAACCATCTGAGGGAGAATGTTGAAGGGCAAGGTCTTTAACTCGACCCAAGACAGAATGGATAAGACCCTACTGTTTGGGCAACGTTTCAAAACGAGGATACCAAACAGGGAGGAATGGAGCAACAACCAAGTGCTTGGGCACGGAGACATCTGGTTTACCGACGGATCAAAGACCAATGAAGGCACTGGCTATGGAATTTACGGACCTGGCCTTAGGGAATCCTACGGGCTCAGGGAATTTAACACGGTGTTCCAGGCCGAGATGGCTGCGATGAATACGTGCGCTAACAACCTCTCACTGGGGAACGTCAGTAAGAGACGCATCTGCATCTGCACTGACAGCCAAGCCTCCATAGAGGCCTTGGAAAACCCAGTTACAACCTCACGGTTGGTTAGGGAGGCTAAGAATACCCTTAACGCGCTGGCAAGATCTAACCAAGTAGTTATTACCTGGATACCCGGACACTCCGGGTTCAAGGGAAACGAAAGGGCAGATGAGCTTGTGAGGAAAGGGGCCTCGACAGATACACGGCTGGAGCATGGGGTGGGTGTACCGTTCTCAGAAGGCTACAGTATCCTGGAGAAGTACTCGAAGGGAAAGATGGGAACTCTGGGAAGAGTCCCAGAGCTACAGGTGGATCAAAGAACTATTGGGAAGTTAAATTACCGGTTGGGCCAAACTGATCACCAGACTGGACAAACGAAGGGCTAGAGAGGTCATGGGCATTATGAACGGACACTGCAACCTTCGGTGCTACACACACAAAACGCAGGGCAAAGTAACCTGTAGAGATGGTGTGAATCAGAGGAAGAGACCCCGTGCCACTTCCTATGCAAATGCCCTAACCTGACAGGCCACCGCCTGAAATGGTTGGGAACCGGGATCCTGGATCCTGAGAGCTTTTACTGACAAGGAGAGGTCACACCCTCCGGGTCACCGATCTTGACGAAACTTTGGGGATCGTTTTCTTATACCAAAAGATGAAGAAATCTACCAATCATCCCGTCTAATGGGCCTTTTATACCTAGTTCCTACATAGCTTATATCGTATTTTTAGCTCTTTTTGGGTTTTTTTGCGAATTTTCAAAAAATTCCTGTTCGAAGCCTATTACACTTACAAAATTCTGCAACACCGCATTCTCTTTATTTTTTTATCTTCTTTTGAGAAAAAATATTTTTAAATCTAATTTTGAAGAAATAGTCCATGTAAAATTAAGGTAATCAAAAGCATTTGTTTACTGTTTTTTTGGTTTCATGAACTTAAACTGTACGTCATCAGCCTTATCAAAATTATGTCTAAAAATATTTTTTCTAAAAAATTCATAAAAAAACAAAGAAAATGCGGGGTTGCGGAATTCTGTCAGTGCAATAGGCTTTGAGCAGGAATTTTTTGAAAATCAGCTTGTTTTGACACTTTTAACACTTTTGTGCGAATTTTGTGGTTATCTGTGCCAATTTTCAAAAAATTCCTGCTCAAAGCCTATTGCACTGACAGAATTCCGCAACCCCGCATTTTCTTTGTTTTTTTATGAGTTTTTTAGAAAAAATATTTTTAGACATAATTTTGATAAGGCTGATGACGTACAGTTTAAGTTCATGAAACCAAAAAAACAGTAAACAAATGCTTTTGATTACCTTAATTTTACATGGACTATTTCTTTGAACTTAGATTTAAAAATATTTTTTCTCAAAAGAAGATGAAAAAATAAAGAGAATGCGGGGTTGCAGAATTTTGTAACTGTAATAGGCTTCGAACAGGAATTTTTTGAAAATTCGCAAAAAAACCCAAAAAGAGCTAAAAATACGATATAAGCTATGTAGGAACTAGGTATAAAAAGGCCCATTAGACGGGATGATTGGTAGATTTCTTCATCTTTTGGTATAAGAAAACGATCCCCAAAGTTTCGTCAAGATCGGTGACCCGGAGAGTGTGACCTCTCCTTGTGAGTGAGTGTGGACAACATACTCGCATATTGCAGGGTGTTAGGACTCACGAACACTCCAGAGGTATAGCAAGGGGGACAGGGATACAATGGTGAAAACTAAGTGTCCCTAAGCTTAGCACCCGTATGCTGTGATTTAATAATAATAATAATAAGCATACAACTTTGAAAGCTCTTTCCTCGATTTTTCATGAAGTTCGCTGACTCGACTTAATATGTTTTTTTACACTTTTGAACTTCTGAATGTAATAAGAAACCTTTGCATTCATGATTGTAAGGGTTTTAAGGACTTCTAGAACATTTTAAGGCCATTTTCATTGGTACGAAAAAGACCTTCTAAAACGCTTTTGTTGGCGAGTTATCGTCAAAACAAGTTCGGACCAACTCTACCAGGCCTATATTGAAATATTTTTCTCTGAACTAAGCATACATCTTTGAAAGCTCTCTCCTCGATTCTCCTCGAAGTTATAGGTATAATGTACAGTAATTCTATCTGAACCTGTCAGGAAATTGCACGACTTAACAGTGTAAGGATTTTAAGGACTTCTAGAACATTTTAAGGCCATTTTCATTGGTACGAAAAAGACCTTCTCAAACGCTTTTGTTGGCGAGTTATCGTCAAAACAAGTTCGGACCAACTCTACCAGGCCTATATTGAAATATTTTTCTCTGAACTAAGCATACATCTTTGAAAGCTCTCTCCTCGATTCTCCTCGAAGTTATAGGTATAATGTACAGTAATTCTATCTGAACCTGTCAGGAAATTGCACGACTTAACAGTGTCAGGATTTTAAAGACTTCTAGAATATTTCAAGGCTATTTTCATTGGTCCAAAAAAGACCCTCTGAAACGCATTAGTTGGCGAGTTATCGTCAAAACAAGTTTGAACCAACTCTACCAGGCCCAGATTGAAATATTTTTCTCTGAACTAAGCATACATCTTTGAAAGCTCTCTCCTCGATTCTCCATGAAGTTACAGGTATAATGTACAGTAAATCTATCTGAACCTGTCAGGAAATTGCACGACTTAACAGTGTAAGGGTTTTAAAGACTTCTAGAATATTTCAAGGCTATTTTCATCGGGCCGAAAAAGACCCTCTGAAACGCATTTGTTTGCGAGTAATCGTCAAAACAAGTTTGAACCAACTCTACCAGGCCTACATTTTAATATTTTTCTCTGAACTAAGCACACATCTTTGAAAGCACTCTCCTCGATTCTCCATGAAGTGACACGTGTAATGTACACTAATTCTTTCTGAATCTGTCGGAAAATTTCATTATTTATGATTGTAAAAGTTTTAAGGCCTTCAAAAATATTTGAGGGCTACTTTTATATTTTGAAAAAAGACCCTCTAAAACGCATTGGTTGGTGAGTTATCGTCAAAACAAGTTTGAACCATTTTTACCAAGCCCCGATTGAATGATATTTTCTCCGACACTAAGCATACATCTATAAAGCTCTCTCCTCGATTCCCCATGGACTTACAAGTGTTATATACAGTAATTCTTTTTGAATCCACCTGGAAATTTCACCATTTATGATTGTAAGAGTTTTAAGACCTTCTGGAATATTTTAAGGATTTTTTCATTGGTCCGAAAAAGACCCTCTAAAACGCATGAGTAGGCGAGTTATCGTCAAAACAAGTTTGAACCAACTCTACCAGGCCCAGATTGAAATATTTTTCTCCGAAACTAAGCATACGTCTTTGAAAGCTCTCTCCTCGATTCTCCATGAAGCGACAGGTGTAATGTACACTAATTCTTTCTGAATCTGTCAGAAAATTTCATTATTTATGATTGTAAGAGTTTTAAGGCCTTAAATAATATTTGAGGGCTACTTTTATATTTCGAAAAAAGACCCTCTTAAACGCATTGGTTGGCGAGTTATCGTCAAAACAAGTTTGAACCAACCTTACCAGGCCCCGATTGAATGATTTTTTCTTCGACACTAAGCATACATCTATAAAGCGCTCTTCTCGATTCCCCATGGACTAACAAGTGTTATATACAGTAATTCTTTCTGAATCTGCCTGGAAATTTCACCATTTATGATTGTAAGAGTTTTAAGGCCTTCTGGAATATTTTCAGGCTTTTTTCATTGGTCCAAGAAAGACCCTCTAAAACGCATAAGTTGGCGAGTTATAGTCAAAACAAGTTTGAACCAACTCTACCAGGCCCCGATTGAATGATTTCTTCTCCGACACTAAGCATACATCTATAAAGCTCTCTTCTCGATTCCCCATGGACTAACAAGTGTTATATACAGTAATTATTTCTGAATCTGCCGGGAACTTTCACCATTTATGATTGTAAGAGTTTTAAGGCCTTCTATAATATTTTAGGGCTATTTTTATATTTCCGAAAAAGACCCTCTAAGACGCATTTGTTGGCGAGTTATCATCAAAACAAGTTTGAACTAACTCCATCAGGCCCAGATTGAATGATTTTTTCTCCGACACTAAGCATATATTTATAAAGCTTTCTCCTCGATTCCCCATGGACTAACAAGTGTTATATACAGTAATTCTTTCTGAATCTGTCGGGAAATTACACCCATTATTGTTGTCAGAGTTTTAAGGCTTTCTGGAATATTTTAAGGCTTTTTTCATTGGTCCGAATCAGACCCTCTAAAACGCATTAGTCAGTAGTCCTTTCGCCTGGCGCAACCCAATCGATCAAAGCTGGGTTATAAGCCGCCCATTTTCCAATTCGAAACCTCCCAATTTTAACAGGGAGACTAGTTCTTGCATCTTACGTAAGCATTCTGCAATTAAGAAGCCCCCTGACAATACATCGTCAACATTGCTCTCGTATAAGATGAGTATCACGGCTAAAGCAAAAGGAGCACCTTTATCTAGAGCTAGTTGACGCAGGATTCTAATGGCTAGAAAGGGGGAACATCTAAGGCCGTAAGTCACTGTATTGAGGGCATAAGTCAGAATTTCACCCCCATAGAGCTGCCATAGTATGAGCAGGTAGTGTCGATCGTCAGGGTGGACAATGATTTGTCTGAACATCTTGACCACGTCCGTAATGAACACGAACGGGTATCGTCTCCACTTTTAGACTATAACACGCAAGTCGGGTATCAAATTTGGCCTTGAAGTAAATAATCATTCAGGGACAAACCATCCCCTACCCTCGCCGATCCATTGGAAACAGTACGCAATTTTCCCCTCGAGTTCAAGACGCCGTGATGCGGCAAGTAAAAGGCATAGTCTCTGTGTACTGCGTTCAACGGAGAGACCAATGACATGTGACCTAGTTGCTCGTATTCGGTGACGAACTCGCAATATTTGGAACAAAATACTGGGTCCTTGAACTTTTTTCTAAGTGACAATAAAACTGCCAGGGCGCTGTTGAAAGAGCCACGTAGGTTGAATCCCTTGTCTCGTATTACCTTTTCATTAAAGGGTAACCTGACAATGTATCTGCCTTCCGCATTTCTAGAGTGAGTATTGATAAAGTGGTCCTCGCAGGCCTTTTTATCCTCAGTATACAAGGGTTGAGGAGTTGTGATTTCCTCGTGATTCCAAAATTTCTCAACTGCCCTGAGTAGGCTTGTGTTGTCAATGAGATGACACGACTTAGTATTGAGAGCCGAGGAAGAACCTGCGGGACCTGAAACCATCCACCTTAGACGAGTGTTAGTAGCTACTGGGTCTCCTGGGGACCCTTTTTAAACCTCATTCAAGACGATGTTAGCGTGCACATCGGCACCCAACAAAAGGTCAATAGTTTGGAGGTTATAAAATTCTGGGTCAGCTAATGATATTCCCGAAAGGTGGGGGAGTGTAACCACTTCGGAAGAGATCAGAGGTCGAGAATTATTAATTCTATCCAGGATCATTGCATCAACATCAAAAACAAAGTCCGTATCCACAAGGGATCTGACTTTCAAAGTGACTCGACCTCGAGTCTTTTCCGAAAACAATGATGACACTCCCTCTACTGAAGTATCAGAGTGGTGCCTAGGGAGGCCAAGTCGTTGAGCGCAATTTTCAGTGATCAAGGAGACCTGAGAGGCCTGATCTATGAGAGCCCTGAACATGTGGGTTTCACCATTATATTCAGCTTTTACCCAAGCCGTAGGTAGCAAAACAAACGAATTCCGAGCAACAGTATTCATCGACTGATGAAAAGCCTGAGGTGTCTGCTGACTAGGGTTAAACGCGTTGGCACTAGTGTTTAGGCCAGGAAGTTGAGGATGAGACCCAGAAGTTGAATTATGAGTTGTAGGTTCATCAGCCTTAACCAGTCGATTGGCAGCTATACCATCATGCAGTAAGGTATGGTGTCTCCTTCTACACAGAGTACAAACTATTTTGAGTTTGCATTTGCCAAAGGAGTGATTACCTAAACAAAGGAAACACAGTCTCTCGGATCTAGCCAAAGTTAACCTATCACTGCCTTCCAAGCTTTTGTATTTGACGCTTTTGTATTTGGTCAGTTCTAGATTTTTAATTTTATCGGAGGCAGTGCCCTCAAGTAGTGTGGACAAGTGATAGAATTTAATCACAGGAGTCAAGTCAGTATGGTTATGCACAAGTGAGACAAAAAGGTCTTGAAAACGAGCCCACTCAGTGAGCTTACCGCTAAATTTCGGAATCTCTATCTTTGGTAAAGAGTTGTTTAAAAGGTTAGCCCCTACATCAGATCTAGACTGATTGGCAGGAGCCATAGATTCATCTAAAGTGGCAGGAGCATTGCAGGAGAGCAAGTACTCTTTGAAATTGCCTACACATTGAAAGTAAATCTCTTGGCCGTTGTCAAAAACTTCCACCGTAGAGTATTCATGATTTAGGAAGTCAGGCAGCTGGACATGTTAGTATGATTTTCCAAGAATGCAGCAAAATCACGCTCCAACTGTGACAGCCTAGTCTGACAAGCAGTTACTGTCATCTTAACTTTTCCCAATTTCTGAAAATTTTTATAAGAGTTACCCATCCTCCTAATCAGCTCCAGTTGTCCTGGATATAATGCCTCCATTTTACAAGCACTATATTAAAGTTCAAAACAAGAGAGCAATTCAAAAGAAAATGTATAGCTAAAGTGTGTTGTCACTGAGTCAAAGCGATGACAGAGAATAGTCACCATGTATAATGACAACAAAAGGCTTAGTTATTCTGATGGCAACAAAAATTATCAGACAAATTTAAATTGGGAATTTTGCAGCTTAAAATTAAATGAAAAAATTGAACTGTTATAATCTAATTCAAATAAAATTAATATAGGGTGTATAATTGATAAGCTATGGTCAATAACAATCAAAGGCCTTGTTGAACTGCTTCTTCGACTAGCCATCCCCTCAAAATTGTTTGTCTGGGGAGATTTTAAGTATCATCAATAATTATAACTTTCAGTTTATTCTAATTGAACAATCCTAAAGCTAAGTAAATATACACAGTGCAAGAAAATTAATGAAAATGAAAAACATTGCTCAGATAGTCCAAGCGCACTAGACTCAAATAAATACATTGAGATTGGTGATTCAATTATTTAAAACCAAAGTTCTAAAAGTAATTTATGCACAGAGAAAGAGAAAGAATAATGCCTTCAAGCTTTAAAATTAAAAACAAACTCATCTCTAAGGTGTATTTGAACATACACTTTAACTTAAATTTGACTAGAACTAAAGTTCTCAAATCAAAAAAATATATACAAGTTGTGGCTCGATTAATCCAAGCGAGTAAATCACAGACTTAAAACAAGCAAAAGAGGTGGTTGCTTTAAGTCATTACAATTCCCTTCAACAATGAGGGAATTGAATTCAACAATCAAAACAAAATTCTAATGTGAAGGTAATAAAGGTCTACATTACCCAAAATTTCATCAAACAGTTACCAAACAAATTGAAATTTGAGCAAAAGTATTGCAGCCATAGAAAATCTCCAGTAAGTGTTACAGTATGAAAGTGCTACCTTAAAACCCAACCAACCAAAGTGTATTGTTTATAATTTGAGTAGGTGATTGATGTTTACAATTTGTGTGTTAGTGTGAGAATGTTGATTACATTAAGAGTGTTGCTAATTATAAGCCTACCAAACCCAACTGTGTGCTGCTGCTGTTTACATAACCCCACTGCTGCCTTTTCCTCACCTAAAGCAAAATAGTTTATTAGTTTTCTCTTTAAAAGTGAGCTACCTCTGCTTTTTAGAGCAAAAACAAAACAAGAGAAAAAAACTTGGTGTGAGTGCCAGTGTCAAGCACACAGATAATTAGTAACAATGAAAATTAAGATAAGGTTAAGTTGGCGTTCACCTCTGTTTCACTTAAACACTTTTTCAGAACTGAACAAAGAATTTTCAGTAAACACTAGTGAATCGCGAAAAGCCACACGCGGCACACCGAGCTAAAACACCAAGAAGCATATGGCGCCCAACCATGTGCTCCTGCGGCACCCCGAAATCTCTTCTCGTAATCATTTACTGGCTCGTCCATCTGGACTTAAAAACACGAGCTCGAAGGACCATGAAAAATAAGGTAAGGATTAGGTACTGGGATCTACAATAATTAGTTAACCAATACTGTTTAAATAAAAGAAAAAAACAATTTATTGGGTGCTCGGGGCACATGGTAAGCGGGTGTAGCACGCGGCGACCAGAGGTGAACTGACTGTGCTCTTAGCAGACGGCGACGCAGCGCCACAGTCAGTCACTTAGCGCGCGAAGAATTTGAAAATTAATTGAATTCAGAAAATCTGATTAACCTTAATGGCTTAATTTAATTTACGTAAAAATCTATAAAATTAAAAGATAAAAAAAAATTAAATATTTAAATGTCGTTTTCCGACATACCACCCACTTTAATACGCCGCAGCGTATTAAGACGGTTGAAACTTAGCAAGTCAAAAATAAATTAGATTTCAAAACTTAAATAAAGACTAAATCTATGTACTGAGATCATGCCCATTAAGGGACTTTTAATTAGGAACAAAAAATGACTCGATATAAAGCTAGATCTCTAAAATTAGTCAACAAATTAGGTTATAAGTTTAAATTTAAGAAAAAAATTGAGAAAGTCTATAAACACTACAGTACCTAAGTACTCTCACGGACACTTTAAAGTTCGTCACTGTTGAGTTCGTTGACTGGTAAAAGTAAAACCAATTTTACCACTGGCCGAGTATAGCTAGAGTCAGCAGTTTTAACATCGGTGACTCGAACTTGACCATCTGCACCTTGATGAACTACTTCTACCTTACCAAGTGACCATTGTGTTGGGGCCAGAAGATCGTCGTTAATAAGGACCAAATCAACTGTCTGAAGGTTTCGTGAGGGCTGAAACCACTTTTGCCTTTCTTGAAGAGTCTTCAGGTAGGTTTTGGACCACTTACTCCAGAACTCCTGGCTCATTTGGCTGATCCAATTCCATCTTTTGCCTAGGGGGATCTTCCCTGCCGGATTGAACGGCTCAGGAACAATGAATGAAGGCCTCTGGATCAAGAAGTGAGCCGGAGTGATAACCCAGTCATCGGCGTCGTCAGAGGCTCGACCCAAGGGCCTCGAGTTAAGGCAGGCCTCGATTCTACAGAGCAGTGTGTTAAACTCAGCGAAGTTGAGAACGTGCTCACCTATTATCCTACGAAGGTGAAACTTTGTGGTGTTTACCATGGTCTCCCATACGCCACCGAAGTGTGGAGCTCGAGGTGGATTGAAGACCCACTGTGTGCCTAGAGTAGCCAGTGCGGGTATGATGACTAGCATCTGCTCCGAAACCTCTTCGAACATCCTGCGCAGTTCCTTGTCAGCACCAACAAAGTTTGTACCTCTGTCGCTTCTCATCAACGAGCAATGGCCACGTCGGCAAGTAAATCGGGTGAAAGCAGCCTCTCTCCTCGATTCCTCAAAAACTAACAAGTGTTATATACAGTAATTCTTTCTGAATCTGTCGGGAAATTTCACCACTTATTATTGTAAGAACTAAAAGGCGTTCTGGAATATTTTAAGGCTATTTTAATTGGTCCGAAAAAGACCCTCTAAGACGCATTTATTGGTGAGTTATCGTCAAAACAAGTTTGAACCAATTCTACCAGGCCCAGATTGAAAAATTTTTTCCGAAACCAAGCTTCTTTGAAAGCTCTCTCCTCGATTCTCCATGAATTGACAGGTGTAATGTACACTAATTCTTTCGGAATCTGTCGGAAAATTTCATCACTTATTATTGCAATAGTTTGAAGGCCTTCTGGAATATTTTAAGGCCATTTCAATTGGTCCAATTAAGACCCTCTGAACTCTACAAGGCCCCAATTGAATGATTTTTTCTCCGACACCAAGCATACATCTATAAAGCTCTCTCCTCGATTCCCCATGGACTAACAAGTGTTATATACAGGAATTCTTTATGAATCTGCCGGGCAATTTCACCTTTTATTATTGTAAGGGTTTCAAGGCCTTCTGGAATATTTTAAGGCTATTTTCATTGGTCCGAATAAGACCCTCTAAAACGCATAAATCGGGTAGTTATCGTCAAAACAAGTTTGAACCAACCCTACCAGGCCCAGATAAAAATATTTTCTTTAAAACTGACGAAACATCTTTAAAAGCATTTTCTTGGATTCCCCATAAAGTAACAGGTATAATGTACAGTTATTCTTTCTGCATCTGTCGGTGATCTTCATTTATTATTGTCAAAGTTTTAAGGATTCTGGAATATTTTAAGACTATTTTCATTGGTCCGAAAAAGACCCTCTTAAACGCATTGGTTGGCGAGTTATCGTCAAAACAAGTTTGAACCAACTCTACCAGGCCCCGATCGAATGATTTTATTTCCGACACTAAGCATACATCTATAAAGCTCTCTCCTCGATTCCCCATGGAGTAACAAGTGTTATATACAGTAATTCTTTCTGAATCTGTCGGGAAATTTTATTATTCATGATTGTAAGAGTTTTAAGGCCTTCTGAAATATTTGAGGGCTATTTTTATATTTCCGAAAAAGACCCTCTAAAACCCGATGGTCGGCTGGTTATCGTCAAAACAAGTTTAAACCAACTCTACGAGGCCCCGATTGAATGATTTTTTCTCTGACACTAAGCATACATCTATAAAGCTCTCTCCTCGATTCCCCATGGACTAACAAGTGTTATATACAGTTATTCTTTCTGAATCTGCCTGGAAATTTCACCATTTATGACTGTAAGAGATTTAAGGCCTTATGGAATATTTTAAGGCTTTTTTCATTGGTCCGTAAAAGACCCTCTAAAACGCATTGGTTGGCGAGTTATCGTCAAAACAAGTTTGAACCAACTCTACCAGGCCCCGATTGAATGATTTTTTCTCCGACACGAAGCATACATCTATAAAGCTCTCTCCTCAATTCCCCATGGACTAACAAGTGTTATATACAGTAATTTTTTCTGAATCTGCCGGGAAATTTCACCATTTATGATTGTAAGAATTTGATTGACTACTATAATATTTGAGGTCTATTTTTATAATTCCGAAAAAGAACCTCTAAGACGCATTTGTTGGCGAGTTATCGTCAAAACAAGTTTGAACTAATTCTACTAGGCCCTGATTAAATGATTTTTTCTCCGACACTAAGCATACATCTATAAAGCTCTCTCCTCGATTCCCCGTGAACTAACAAGTGTTATGTTCAGTAATTCTTTCTGAATCTGCCAGGAAAGTTCACCATTTATGATTGTAAGAGTATTAAGGCCTCCTAAAATATTTGAGGGCTATTTTTATATTTCCAAAAAAGACCCTCTAAAACGCATTGGTTGGCAAGTTATCGTCAAAACAAGTTTGAACCAACTCTACCAGGCCCAGATTGAAATATTTCTCTCCGAAATTAAGCATACGTCTTTGAAAGCTCTCTCCTCGATTCTCCATGAAGTGACAGGTGTAATGTACACTCATTCTTTCTGAAACTGTCGGAAAATTTCACCATTTATGATTGTAAGAATTTTATGGACTTCTATAATATTTGAGGTCTATTTTTATTTTTCCGAAAAAGAACATCTACAACTCATTAGTTTACGAGTTAGCAGCAAAACAAGTTTGAACCAACTCTACCAGGCCCCGATTGAATGATTTTCTCTCCGACACTAAGCATACATCTATAAAGCACTCTTCTTGACTCACATGTACGAACAAGTGTTATATACAGTAACTCTTTTTGAATCTGCCAGTAAATTTCACCATTTACGATTGTAAGAGTATCAAGACCTTCTGGAATATTTAAAGGCAATTTTCATTGGTCCGAAAAAGGCCCTCTAAAACGCATTAGTTGGTGAGTTATCGTCAAAACAAGTTTGATCCAACTCGACCGTCCCGGATTGAAATATTTTTCTCCGAAACTAAGCATACATCTATAAAGCTCTCTCCTGAATTCTCCATTAGTGACAGGTGTAATATACACTAATTCTTTCTAAATCTGTCGGAAAATTTCACTATTTATGATTGTAAGAATTTTATGGACTTCCATAATATTTGAGGTCTATTTTTATATTTTCGAAAAAGACCCTCTAAAACGCATTAGTTGGCGAGTTATCGTCAAAACAAGTTTGAACCAATTCTACCAGACCCCGATTTAATGATTTCATTCCGACACCAAGCATACATCTATAAAGCTCTCTCCTCGATTGCTAAGAATTAAAAAGTGTTATATACAGTAACTATTTCTGAATCTGCCGGGAAATTTCACCATTTATGATTGTCAGAGTTTTAAGGCCTTCTGGAATATTTAAAGGCAATTTTCATTGGTCCGAATAAGACCCTCTAAAACACATAAATCGGGGAGTTATCGTCAAAACAAATTTGAACCAACTCTACCAGGCCTAGATTAAAATATTTTCTATGAAACCGACGAAACGTCTTTAAAAGCTCTTTCTTGGATTCTCCATAAAGTAACAGGTATAATGTACAGTTATTTTTTCTGAATCTGTCGGTGAACTTCACCATTTATTATTGTTAGAGTTTTTAGGACCTCTGGAATATTTTAAGACTTTTTTCATTGGTCCGAAAAAGGCCAACTTAAACGCCTTAGTTGGCGAGTTATCGTCAAAACAAGTTTGATCCAACTCTACCAGGCCCAGATTGAAATATTTTTCTCCGAAACTAAGCATACATCTTAGAAAGCTCTCTTCTTAATTCTCCATGAGTGGCAGGTGTAATGTACACTAATTCTTTCTGAATCTGTCGGAAAATTTCACCATTTATGATTGTAAGAATTTAATGGACTTCTATAATATTTGAGGTCTTTTTTTATATTTCCGAAAAAGACCCTCTAATACGCATTAGTTGGCGAGTTATCGTCAAAACAAGTATGAACCAATTCTACTAGGCCCCGATTGAATGATTTCATTCCGACATAGAGCATACATCTGTAGCGCAACATACAATAAAATAAGTTTAGGCAAAGAATTAAATAATAAAACTATTTATTAAACAATTCAAAATATGCTTGAACATTTGAACACAAACAGGTTAATCAACCAACAACATATATATCGTCGCTAAGCAGCGCGATGTTCGTTCCGTTGGGTCGTCCGGCTGCTCGCGCGTACTGCTGGCGTTCTAGAACGAACCTCTTCATCTACTCCCCCTCCAGTGGACTGACCACGTAGTACAGGGAACGTCACGTGCCGAGAGGGTGACGAAGGAGGTGAAACGGCTTTATTATTCTTGATTACAATGTTCGGACCTCTCGAAAAGCTACTTGTTGAGAGCTCGCAATCAGAAGTTTCCGGATAGGCTCGTTTTAGTTGGTCTGTAGATACCACTTTTGCTTCTCCATTGAAATCAACGCAGTAAGTCCTATCGTCATTGCGGCTGATGACTTTATGAGGGCCAGTATTAGGTGATTCCAGGGGTTTCTTAATTTTGTCAACTCGTTTGAAAACGTGAGAGCAAGTTTTCAGGTCTTTGAAGAAAAACGGCTCTCTTGTCGAAAGCCTGGAGGCTGGCACAGGTCGGATTTTCCGAAAAAGTGATCGTAAGCCTTGAATGAACGCGCTGGTGTCGAAAACTACAGATGATTCGGAGACAAAAAATTCACCAGGAACTCGTAACACGGTGCCATAGAGCATTTCAGCTGGAGAATCTTCGAGATCATCTTTGTATGTATTGCGAAGTCCAAGAAGTACTGTTGGAATAGCTTCAACCCAGGAGCGACCACAGCAACGAAGTGCAGCTTTTAATGTTCGGTGCAGCCTCTCAACCATACCGTTCGATTGTCGGTGGTACGATGAGGTTCGCGTGACTTTCACTCCGTTCAAACGAGCTAGTTCCTTGTGAAGCGCCGATTCGAACTGTTTGCCTTGATCTGATGTGATGCGAAGCGGTGTGCCAAATTGCGAAATCCAATGATCGTTAATGGCACTTGCAGCGGTTTTTGCGGTCATGTCGTCTACTGGCACTGCAGAGGGCCAACGAGAGAAGCGGTCAATTATTGTAAGAGCGTACTGCTTACCTTGCACAAGTGGTAGTTTGATGAAATCTACGTGGATGTGATCGAATCTTTTATCGGGTTCGATAAATTCACCAAGGGCAGCTCGATTGTGTCTTGAGACTTTATTTCGTTGGCAAGCGTCGCAATGACGGACCCAGATGAGGGTATCTTTTCTTACCCCAGGCCATACAAATTTTTGAGCAAGAGCACGCGCGGTAGACCTACCTCCTGGATGTGCGAGACCATGAATGACATCGAAAGTGGTTCGTCGAAGAGAAACTTGTAGGTAAGGTCTTACGTTATTGTTGTAAACGTCACAGTAGATCGAATGACCATCTAAAACCACCTGTTGAAGTTTTAAACTGGACTTTTCCAAAAGTTGTGGTAAATCGGTGTCGGAAATTTGGGCTTCGGTTATGGTTGCAGCATCAAGAGACGTGGGCATAGTGAATGTAGCTACATTTGGCGTTAAAGAAGTATCTTTTGATGAAGAGAAATCTGATGAAACCACGCAGATCCTGGAGAGTACGTCCGCGACAACGTTGTCTTTACCCTTGGTGTACACGATTTTCGTATTGAAACGTTGAATGTACTCCAAATGACGTGCTTGACGTGGTGATGCCTTGTCGGCTCTCTGATTTTCTGCAAACGTGATCGGCTTATGGTCAGTGTAAATCGTGGACGAGCGACCTTCAAGAAACCTCTCGAAGTACTGCACAGCTCTGTAAATAGCCAAAAGCTCACGATCATACGTGGAGTAGCGAGTTTCCGTGTCTGAGAGCTTTGCTGAAAAAAAACCAAGTGGTTGCCACCAGTTATCTTTGAACTGTTCTAAAGATGCTCCTATAGCTATGTCTGAAGCATCGGTCCTCAGAGCCAAAGGTGCTTTTGGATCGAGGAAACTTCTCCGGACTGCGTTGGCTATACTGTTCCTACAAAATTCAAAAACTTTTATCGATTCTGGTGACCAGAAAAGCTTAGCTTTTTTAGGAAGGCCTTTGAGCAGATTATTCAGATGAGCCTGGTTTTCTGAAGCGTGACGAATACAACTGCGGTAATGGTTTATGATTCCCAAAAATCTGCGCAGCTCGGTTGAAGTTTTTGGCAAGGGAAAGTTTTTTATAGCTTCCACTTTTGCTGGAGGAGGTTCAAAACCATCTTTGTTCACTTTGTAACCAAGGTAGATGACTTCGGGCTTTCAAAAATGCACTTGTAACCGTTGATTTTGAGGCCAGCTTCTCACAGAACTTCAAAAAGTGGACGAAGGTGCTTGAGATGTTCCGCGTGGTTTTTCGAAGCTATGAAAAGATTATCGATATATTTCTTAACGAACGGTAGCTTACGAAGGAGGAAGTCGATTGTGCGGTGCATAGTTTGCGCTGCATTTCGTAGTCCTAGCGAAGTTCCCAGGAATTCAAAAAGACCGAAAGGTGTGGTTACGGCAGTTTTCTCGATGTCTTCTTCAGCGATCGGGATCTGGTAAAAGCTTTTTGTAGGTCGACAGTTGAAAAAACATTACCTTCTGATTCCTGGATTATATCTTCTATAATAGGCTGGGGATATCGGTCTGGTTGGGTGCGAGCATTCACACGACGATAATCTCCCGTAACACGAAATGTATCCTTTTTAGGCACCAAATGTAGTGGGCTGGCCCATTGGCTGTTTGAGGGCCGAATAATATTTTAAGGCCATTTCAATTGGTCCAATTAAGACCCTCTGAACTCTACAAGGCCCCAATTGAATGATTTTTTCTCCGACACCAAGCATACATCTATAAAGCTCTCTCCTCGATTCCCCATGGACTAACAAGTGTTATATACAGGAATTCTTTATGAATCTGCCGGGCAATTTCACCTTTTATTATTGTAAGGGTTTCAAGGCCTTCTGGAATATTTTAAGGCTATTTTCATTGGTCCGAATAAGACCCTCTAAAACGCATAAATCGGGTAGTTATCGTCAAAACAAGTTTGAACCAACTCTACCAGGCCTCGATTGAATGATTTTTTCTCCGACACTAAGCATACATCTATCAAGCACTCTTCTCGATTCCCCATGGACTAACAAGTGTTATATACAGTAATTCTTTCTGAATCTGCCGGGAAATTTCACCATTTATGATTGTAAGAGTTTTAAGGCCTTCTTGAATATTTTTAGGCTTTTTTCATTGGTCCGAAAAAAACCCTCTAAAACGCATTGGTTGGCGAGTTATCGTCAAAACAAGTTTGAACCAACTCTACCAGGCCCCGATTGAATGATTTTTTCTCCGACACTAAGCATACATCTATAAAGCTCTCTCCTCGATTCCCCATGGACTAACAAGTGTTATATACAGTAATTCTTTCTGAATCTGCCTCAAAATTTAACCATTTATGATTGTAAGAGTTTTAAGGCCTTCTGGAATATTTGAGGGCTATTTTTATATTTCCGAAAAAGACCCTCTAAAACGTGATCGTTGTCGAGTTATCGTCACAACAAGTTTGAACCAACCCTACCAGGCCCAGATCGAAATATTTTTCTCCGAAACTAAGCATGCGTCTTTGAAAGCTCTCTCCTCGATTCCCCATGGACTTACAAGTGTTATGTACAGTAATTATTTCTGAATCTGCCGGTAAATTTCACCATTTATGATTGTAAGAGTTTTAAGGCCTTCTGGAATATTTTAAGGCTTTTTTCATTGGTCCGAAAAAGACCTTCTAAAAAGCATTAGTTAGCGAGTTATCTTCAAAACAAGTTTGAACCACCTCTACCAGGCCCCGATTAAATGATTTTTTCTCCGACACTCAGCATACGTCTTTGAAAGCTCTCTCCTCGATTCTCCATGAAGTAACAGGTATAATGTACAGTTATTGTTTCTGAAACTGTCGGTGAAATTAACTTTTTATTATTGTAAGATTTTGAAGGACTTCTGGAATATTTCAAGGCTTTTTTCATTGGTCCGAAAAAGACCCTCTAAAACGCATTGGTTGGCGAGTTATCCCAAAAACAAGTTTGAACCAACTCTACCAGGTTCCGATTGAATCATTTTTTCTCCGACACTAAGCATGCATCTATAAAGCTCTCTCCTCAATTCCCCATGGACTTACGGCTGTTATATACAGTGATTCTTTCTGAATGGCTCGGGAAATTTCACCACTTATGACTGTAAGAGTTTAAGGGGCTTCTGGAATATTTTAAGGCTATTCTTATTGGTCCGAATAAGGCTCTCTTAAACGCATTAGTTGGCCAGTTGTCGTCAAAACAAGTTTGAACCAACTCAACCAGGCCCAAATTAGAATATTTTTTTTCGAAACTAAGCATACATCTTTGAAAGCTCTCTCTTGGATTCCCAATGGAGTAACCGGTATACTTGACAGTTATTCTATCTAAATCTGTCGGGTAATTTTTCCATATAATATTCTAACAGTTTTAAGGACTTTAATAATAATTTAAGGCTGTTTTCATAACTCCGAAAAATACGTTCTAAGATGCATTTGTTAGCGAGTTATCGTCAAAACAAGTTTGAACCAACTCTACCAGGCCCTGATTGAATGTTTTTTTCTCCGACACTAAGCATATATCTATAAAGCTCTCTCCTTGATTCCCCATAAATTAACAAGTGTTATATACAGTAATTCTTTCTGAATCTGTCGGGGAATTTCACCACTTATAATTGTAAGAGTTTGAAGGCCTTCTGAAATATTTTAAGGCTATTTTAATTGGTCCGAAAAAGACCCTCTAAAACGCATCGGTTGGCGAGTTATCGTCACAACAAGTTTGAACCAACCCTACCAGGCCCAGTTCGAAATATTTTTTTCCGAAACTAAGCATGCGTCTTTGAAAGCTCTCTCCTCGATTCCCCATGGACTAACAAGTGTTATATACAGTAATTCTTTCTGAATCTGCCTCAAAATTTAACCATTTATGATTGTAAGAGTTTTAAGGCCTTCTGGAATATTTGAGGGCTATTTTTATATTTCCGAAAAAGACCCTCTAAAACGTGATCGTTGTCGAGTTATCGTCACAACAAGTTTGAACCAACCCTACCAGGCCCAGATCGAAATATTTTTCTCCGAAACTAAGCATGCGTCTTTGAAAGCTCTCTCCTCGATTCCCCATGGACTTACAAGTGTTATGTACAGTAATTATTTCTGAATCTGCCGGTAAATTTCACCATTTATGATTGTAAGAGTTTTAAGGCCTTCTGGAATATTTTAAGGCTTTTTTCATTGGTCCGAAAAAGACCTTCTAAAAAGCATTAGTTAGCGAGTTATCTTCAAAACAAGTTTGAACCACCTCTACCAGGCCCCGATTAAATGATTTTTTCTCCGACACTCAGCATACGTCTTTGAAAGCTCTCTCCTCGATTCTCCATGAAGTAACAGGTATAATGTACAGTTATTGTTTCTGAAACTGTCGGTGAAATTAACTTTTTATTATTGTAAGATTTTGAAGGACTTCTGGAATATTTCAAGGCTTTTTTCATTGGTCCGAAAAAGACCCTCTAAAACGCATTGGTTGGCGAGTTATCCCAAAAACAAGTTTGAACCAACTCTACCAGGTTCCGATTGAATCATTTTTTCTCCGACACTAAGCATGCATCTATAAAGCTCTCTCCTCAATTCCCCATGGACTTACGGCTGTTATATACAGTGATTCTTTCTGAATGGCTCGGGAAATTTCACCACTTATGACTGTAAGAGTTTAAGGGGCTTCTGGAATATTTTAAGGCTATTCTTATTGGTCCGAATAAGGCTCTCTTAAACGCATTAGTTGGCCAGTTGTCGTCAAAACAAGTTTGAACCAACTCAACCAGGCCCAAATTAGAATATTTTTTTTCGAAACTAAGCATACATCTTTGAAAGCTCTCTCTTGGATTCCCAATGGAGTAACCGGTATACTTGACAGTTATTCTATCTAAATCTGTCGGGTAATTTTTCCATATAATATTCTAACAGTTTTAAGGACTTTAATAATAATTTAAGGCTGTTTTCATAACTCCGAAAAATACGTTCTAAGATGCATTTGTTAGCGAGTTATCGTCAAAACAAGTTTGAACCAACTCTACCAGGCCCTGATTGAATGTTTTTTTCTCCGACACTAAGCATATATCTATAAAGCTCTCTCCTTGATTCCCCATAAATTAACAAGTGTTATATACAGTAATTCTTTCTGAATCTGTCGGGGAATTTCACCACTTATAATTGTAAGAGTTTGAAGGCCTTCTGAAATATTTTAAGGCTATTTTAATTGGTCCGAAAAAGACCCTCTAAAACGCATCGGTTGGCGAGTTATCGTCACAACAAGTTTGAACCAACCCTACCAGGCCCAGTTCGAAATATTTTTTTCCGAAACTAAGCATGCGTCTTTGAAAGCTCTCTCCTCGATTCCCCATGGACTTACAAGTGTTATATACAGTAATTCTTTCTGAATCTGCCGGAAAATGTCACCATTTATGATTGTAAGAGTTTTAAGGCCTTCTATAATATTTGAGGGCTATTTTTATATTTCGAGAAAAGACCCTCTAAAACGCATTGGTTGGTGAGTTATCGTCAAAACAAGTTTGAACCAACTTTACCAGGCCTGATTGAATGATTTTTTCTCCGACACAAAGCATTCGTCTTTGAAAGCTCTCTCCTCGATTCCCCATGGACTAACAAGTGTTATATACAGTAATTCTTTCTGAATCAGCCGGGAAATTTCACCATTTATGATTGTAAGAGTTTTAAGGCCTTCTGGAATATTTTAAGGCTTTTTTCATTAGTCCGAAAAAGACCCTCTAAAAAGCATTAGTTGGCGAGTTATCTTCAAAACAAGTTTGAATCACCTCTACCAGGCCCCGATTAAATGATTTTTTCTCTTACACTCAGCATACGTCTTTGAAAGCTCTCTCCTCGATTCTCCATGAAGTAACAAGTATAATGTACAGTTATTCTTTCTGAATCTGTCGGTGAAATTCACTTTTTATTATTGTAAGATTTTGGAGGACTTCTGAAATATTTTAAGGCTTTTTTCATTGGTCCGAAAAAGACCCTCTAAAACGCATTGGTTGGCGAGTTATCCCCAAAACAAGTTTGAACCAACTCTACCAGGTTCCGATTGAATCATTTTTTCTCCGACACTAAGCATACATCTATAAAGCTATCTCCTCAATTCCCCATGGACTTACGGCTGTTATATACAGTAATTCTTTCTGAATCGCCCGGGAAATTTCACCACTTATGACTGTAAGAGTTTAAGGGGCTTCTGGAATATTTTAAGGCTATTCTTATTGGTCCGAATAAGGCTCTCTTAAACGCATTAGTTGGCCAGTTATCGTCAAAACAAGTTTGAACCAACTCAACCAGGCCCAAATTAGAATATTTTTTTCGAAACTAAGCATACATCTTTGAAAGCTCTCCCTTGGATTCCCAATGGAGTAACCGGTATACTTGACAGTTATTCTATCTAAATCTGTCGGGTAATTTTTCCATATAATATTGTTACAGTTTTAAGGACTTTAAGAATAATTTAAGGCTATTTTCATATTTCCGAAAAATACGTTCTAAGATGCATTTGTTAGTGAGTTATCGTCAAAACAAGTTTGAACCAACTCTACCAGGCCCCGATTGAATGTTTTTTTCTCCGACACTAAGCATATATCTATAAAGCTCTCTCCTTGATTCCCCATAAATTAACAAGTGTTATATACAGTAATTCTTTCTGAATCTGTCGGGGAATTTCACCACTTATAATTGTCAGAGTTTTAAGGCCTTCTGGAATATTTTAAGGCTATTTTAATCGGTCCGAATAAGAGCCTCTAAAACTTATAAGTTGGGGAGTTATCGTCAAAATTAGTTTGAACCAACTCTACCAGGCCCCGATTGAATTATTTTTTTTTTGACACTAAGCATACATGAGGCGTTCTTCGTGAGATCGAAAGCGATCTGACGTGACATCTCCGATCTTGATGAAAATTAGCGTAAAGTTAGTATTTGGCATATACATGAACGTGGTAAAATGATTTTTCATAAATCCGCTTATTTTCAAAATGGCGGCCATTTGAAAATTTGGCAAAGAAAAAAAAGCTTGTTTTTTGAAATCTCATAACTTCTCGGGGTTTTAATCGATTTTGATGAAATTTGGTGGGTGATCGGAAAAAAACCTAAAGTTTCTGAAAAAATTATAAAAAGAAAAAAAAAATTCCCATTATGTATGCCAAAAAAAAGGAATTTTTTTTTTTCAGCCAAAATTTGACCGCCGGGCACCCTTTTTATTTTTTTTGAAATATTTTTAATTAAAAGTAAATTTAATTAAGAAAATTTAAAGACCTTCCAAATGATGGTATGTCTTTTAGTTTCTGAGATATAATTTTTTGAAGTTGAGGTTACCGAGAATCGCGCGCGCTGCTGCTGCCAAGATCACCATACTCGGTTTCGTGTTTTGTTTATATTTATTTCTACTTTATTATGCAACCAATAGGGAGCCTTTACTAAAATAGGTGATGATAAACAAAACCTTGCGATTAACCTTGAGTACTAAAACGTTTGCGCATGCAAATCTTTGAATTTTAAGTTTAACAGTGAATTTTTCAGTTTTTGAAATGAGTTTGCAAGCTTGTAAAAAAAGTCGTACGTGCTGTAGTAACCATTTTAACATGAAGAATCATAAAAAATATGGCGTTACTCTTCGATTGGTTAAAAATGGTGTGAATAATATTTTAGTTTGTAATACTTGTAGAATATATCTCACGAACGGCAAGCGTGGTGTTTCTTTAAGTGTTTCAAGTTTGACGAACTTACCAAACCCTGACGACAATAGCGAAAATTTAGAAATGCAAACGACTCAGTATGATTTAGAAAACGAAAATGAAGTTGCTGAACCAGTCACGGATGATGAGCTTTTTGAAAAAGAAATGGTGTCTGAAACTTTAATTTTAGGAATAAATAAGATTCTTGAGCTTTTGAAAGTTACTCCAATTTGCGCAAATGATCGTAAAACAAAAAAAAATCAACTGTGTAAAGTGCGTGAAATTCAAAATGCATTAAACGAAAAATTGAAAGAAATTTTTGAATTTCAAACTGATGATCCATAAGATTTAAAATCACTTGTTAATGAAATCGAATCTAAAATTAGTCAAACAAATAAATCGTCAGAAAAAATTAAATATTTGACTATGGCACCAATTACTTGGAGTCCTTCTGAGTTAAAATCACGCTTCTCAGTAAGCGATCACATGGCGGTAAAAGCAAAAAAATTACATGAAGAAGAGGGCATTGGTACCACTTCAAATCCGAGACCCCGTAAAAAGCTCGACACTGCTACTGATAATTTGATAAAGCAATTTTATTATAATGATGACTACAGCCGTGTGATGCCTGGTCAGAAAGATTATGTGCCGGTAAAAAAAGATGGAGTTCGAGTGCACTTGCAGAAGCGTTTATTATTAGGAAATTTGAAAGAACTGTGTTATGCTTTTAAACAAAATAACTCTGAAATTAAAATAAGTTTTTCTAAATTTGCTGAACTTCGACCATCGGAATGTATTTTAGCTGGAGGCAAAGGCACTCATTCTGTTTGCGTTTGCAAAATTCACCAAAATGTGAAACTTATGATTGCTGGAGCTCAGTTCAAAGAATTAACAAAAAACGATGATGAAATCTCTTTTTTACAAGATTATAAATCAATTCTTCCAAAAATTGTATGCAATCCTGCCACTCTTTCTTGTTACTCAAATGAGTGTTCAAATTGCCCCGGAGTAACTTGCATAAAAAATGTTTTAAGGGAGTTATTTGATAAAAATTTTATTGACACTGTGACCTACAAAAAGTGGACGTCAACAGACCATTCTAATTTAGAAACGCAAATAGATAGTATTGATGAATTTATTGAAAAATTTTGTGTTGAATTATTAAAACTTTTACTACACGACTTCGTTGCAAAGTCACAAAGCCAATACTTGGGTAAACTTAAAGCGAATTTGGAACCAGGAGAATTCTTAGTACTTGGTGATTTTGCGGAAAACTTTACATTTGTTATTCAAGATGCAATCCAAAGTTATCATTGGAATAATGCTCAAGCAACGCTTCATCCCATAGTGGTTTATTATAAAAAAGATGACCAGTTACTTCACGAATCATACGTCGTGATTTCTGATTGCTTGCAACATGATGCTATCACTGTAAATTTATTTATAAAAAAGTTTATTGAACAGCTCAAGTTAAAACATACACTCATTAACAAAATTAAATATTTTAGTGATGGAACGGGTTCACAGTATAAGAACAAATCAAATTTCATTAATCTTACTCATCATTATAAAGACTTCAAAATTAAAGCTAAGTGGCATTTTTTTGCAACTTCACATGGCAAAAGTCCATGTGACGGAATCGGTGGTACAGTTAAGAGATCAGCTACCAAAGCTAGCCTACAACGTCCTGTTGGTGATCAGTTAACTACTCCGTTATCTCTTTACGAATGGGCCAAAGAAGCGCTACCTAATATGACTTTTATCTATGGTACTGAAGCCGAGTATGAAAATCACACAAAATATTTGAAACCACGTTTTGACAAAGCCAAACCTTTGCCTGGATCAAGAAGTTTCCACTGCTTTATTCCTATGAATGAAACGAGAATTTCTTGTAAATCTGTTTCAATCTCAGATCAATCTCAAGAATTTGAAATTCAGAAAAAAAAGAAAAAAAAGGTGACCCCTCGATTGAAAACAAAAGCTTTTAATGAAAAACGTGGGCGAAAATCCGCCGCATCTCAAAAAACCGCAGCAGGCAACGGAAAAAAAACGATCAAGACGCACTTAACCCTAATTTTATTTAACATGTGAAGCCATTTTTGTATTATAAATGTTGATGGAAGCCTGACGAATGAACTCTGTAAACAAAATTTGACATAAATTATAAAAAACTTACTTTAGCAACAGATTTTTCATTTCACTTTGTATAAAAACTGCAGAAACTAAAAATGTTCAAAATACTGTAAATTTGAACTATTTAATTAACAAAGTCGTATATTTAAACAATTTTAAAACACAAAAATTAATATTTTTTGAGATACAATGGTTAAACTCTATGCCGGAAAGGCTTTAGTAGTATACTGCTCTTGGCAGCAGCAGCGCGCGCGATTCTCGGTAACCTCAACTTCAAAAAATTATATCTCAAAAACTAAAAGACATACCATCATTTGGAAGGTCTTTAAATTTTCTTAATTAAATTTACTTTTAATTAAAAATATTTCAAAAAAAATAAAAAGGGTGCCCGGCGGTCAAATTTTGGCTGAAAAAAAAAAATTCCTTTTTTTTGGCATACATAATGGGAATTTTTTTTTTTTTATAATTTTTTCAGAAACTTTAGGTTTTTTTCCGATCACCCGACAAATTTCATCAAAATCGATTAAAACCCCGAGAAGTTATGAGATTTCAAAATACAAGCTTTTTTTTCTTTGCCAAATTTTCAAATGGCCGCCATTTTGAAAATAAGCGGATTTATGAAAAATCATTTTACCACGTTCATGTATATGCCAAACAATAACTTTATGCTAATTTTCATCAAGATCGGAGATGTCACGTCAGATCGCTTTCGATCTCACGAAGAACGCCTCACATCTATAAAGCTCCCACCTCGATTCCCCATGGACTAACAAGTGTTAAATACATTAATTCTTTCTGAATCTGCCTGGAAATTTCACCATTTATGACTGTAAGAGTTTTAAGGCCTTCTGAAATATTTTAAGGCTATTTTAATTGGTCCGAAAAAGACCCTCTAAAACGCATCGGTTGGCGAGTTATCGTCACAACAAGTTTGAACCAACCCTACCAGGCCCAGATCGAAATATTTTTTTCCGAAACTAAGCATGCGTCTTTGAAAGCTCTCTCCTCGATTCCCCATGGACTTACAAGTGTTATATACAGTAATTCTTTCTGAATCTGCCGGAAAATGTCACCATTTATGATTGTAAGAGTTTTAAGGCCTTCTATAATATTTGAGGGCTATTTTTATATTTCGAGAAAAGACCCTCTAAAACGCATTGGTTGGTGAGTTATCGTCAAAACAAGTTTGAACCAACTTTACCAGGCCTGATTGAATGATTTTTTCTCCGACACAAAGCATTCGTCTTTGAAAGCTCTCTCCTCGATTCCCCATGGACTAACAAGTGTTATATACAGTAATTCTTTCTGAATCAGCCGGGAAATTTCACCATTTATGATTGTAAGAGTTTTAAGGCCTTCTGGAATATTTTAAGGCTTTTTTCATTGGTCCGAAAAAGACCCTCTAAAAAGCATTAGTTGGCGAGTTATCTTCAAAACAAGTTTGAATCACCTCTACCAGGCCCCGATTAAATGATTTTTTCTCTTACACTCAGCATACGTCTTTGAAAGCTCTCTCCTCGATTCTCCATGAAGTAACAAGTATAATGTACAGTTATTCTTTCTGAATCTGTCGGTGAAATTCACTTTTTATTATTGTAAGATTTTGAATATGACTTTTATCTATGGTACTGAAGCCGAGTATGAAAATCACACAAAATATTTGAAACCACGTTTTGACAAAGCCAAACCTTTGCCTGGATCAAGAAGTTTCCACTGCTTTATTCCTATGAATGAAACGAGAATTTCTTGTAAATCTGTTTCAATCTCAGATCAATCTCAAGAATTTGAAATTCAGAAAAAAAAGAAAAAAAAGGTGACCCCTCGATTGAAAACAAAAGCTTTTAATGAAAAACGTGGGCGAAAATCCGCCGCATCTCAAAAAACCGCAGCAGGCAACGGAAAAAAAACGATCAAGATGCACTTAACCCTAATTTTATTTAACATGTGAAGCCATTTTTGTATTATAAATGTTGATGGAAGCCTGACGAATGAACTCTGTAAACAAAATTTGACATAAATTATAAAAAACTTACTTTAGCAACAGATTTTTCATTTCACTTTGTATAAAAACTGCAGAAACTAAAAATGTTCAAAATACTGTAAATTTGAACTATTTAATTAACAAAGTCGTATATTTAAACAATTTTAAAACACAAAAATTAATATTTTTTGAGATACAATGGTTAAACTCTATGCCGGAAAGGCTTTAGTAGTATACTGCTCTTGGCAGCAGCAGCGCGCGCGATTCTCGGTAACCTCAACTTCAAAAAATTATATCTCAAAAACTAAAAGACATACCATCATTTGGAAGGTCTTTAAATTTTCTTAATTAAATTTACTTTTAATTAAAAATAATTCAAAAAAAATAAAAAGGGTGCCCGGCGGTCAAATTTTGGCTAAAAAAAAAAAATTCCTTTTTTTTGGCATACATAATGGGAATTTTTTTTTTTTATAATTTTTTCAGAAACTTTAGGTTTTTTTCCGATCACCCGACAAATTTCATCAAAATCGATTAAAACCCCGAGAAGTTATGAGATTTCAAAAAACAAGCTTTTTTTTCTTTGCCAAATTTTCAAATGGCCGCCATTTTGAAAATAAGCGGATTTATGAAAAATCATTTTACCACGTTCATGTATATGCCAAACAATAACTTTATGCTAATTTTCATCAAGATCGGAGATGTCACGTCAGATCGCTTTCGATCTCACGAAGAACGCCTCACATCTATAAAGCTCCCACCTCGATTCCCCATGGACTAACAAGTGTTAAATACATTAATTCTTTCTGAATCTGCCTGGAAATTTCACCATTTATGACTGTAAGAGTTTTAAGGCCTTATGGAATATTTTAAGGCTTTTTTCATTGGTCCGAAAAAGACCCTCTAAAACGCATTGGTTGGCGAGTTATCGTCAAAACAAGTTTGAACCAACTCTACCAGGCCCCTATTGAATGATTTTTTCTCCGACACTAAGCATACATCTATAAAGCTCTCTCCTCGATTCCCCATGGACTAACAAGTGTTATATACAGTAATTCTTTCTGAATCTGCCTCAAAATTTAACCATTTATGATTGTAAGAGTTTTAAGGCCTTCTGGAATATTTGAGGGCTATTTTTATATTTCCGAAAAAGACCCTCTAAAACGTGATCGTTGGCGAGTTATCGTCACAACAAGTTTGAACCAACCCTACCAGGCCCAGATCGAAATATTTTTCTCCGAAACTAAGCATGCGTCTTTGAAAGCTCTCTCCTCAATTCCCCATGGACTTACGGCTGTTATATACAGTAATTCTTTCTGAATCGCCCGGGAAATTTCACCACTTATGACTGTAAGAGTTTTAGGGGCTTCTGGAATATTTTAAGGCTATTCTTATTGGTCCGAATAAGGCTCTCTTAAACGCATTAGATGGCCAGTTATCGTCAAAACAAGTTTGAACCAACTCAACCAGGCCCAAATTAGAATAATTTTTTCGAAACTAAGCATACATCTTTGAAAGCTCTCTCTTGGATTCCCAATGGAGTAACCGGTATACTTGACAGTTATTCTATCTGAATCTGTCGGGTAATTTTTCCATTTAATATTGTTACAGTTTTAAGGACTTTAAGAATAATTTAAGGCTATTTTCATATTTCCGAAAAATACGTTCTACGATGCATTTGTTAGCGAGTTATCGTCAAAACAAGTTTGAACCAACTCTACCAGGCCCCGATTGAAGGTTTTTTTCTCCGACGCTAAGCATATATCTATAAAGCTCTCTCCTTGATTCCCCATAAATTAACAAGTGTTATATACAGTAATTCTTTCTGAATCTGTCGGGGAATTTCACCACTTATAATTGTCAGAGTTTTAAGGCCTTCTGGAATATTTTAAGGCTATTTTAATTGGTCCGAATAAGAGCCTCTAAAACTTATAAGTTGGGGAGTTATCGTCAAAATTAGTTTGAACCAACTCTACCAGGCCCCGATTGAATTATATTTTTTCTGACACTAAGCATACATCTATGAAGCTCTCTCCTCGAATCCCCATGGACTAACAAGTGTTATATACAGTAATTCTTTCTGGATCTGCCGGGAAATTTCTCCATTTATGATTGTAAGAGTTTGAAGGACTTCTGGAATATTTTAAGGCTTTTTTCATTGGTTTGAAAAAGACCCTCTAAAACGCATTAGTTGGCGAGTTAACGTCAAAACAAGTTTGAACCAACTCTACCAGGCCCCGATTGAATGATTTTTGCTCCGAAACTAAGCATACGTCTTTGAAAGCTCTCTTCTCGATTCCCCATGGACTTACAAGTGTTATATACAGTATTTCTGTCCAAATCTGCCGGGAAATTTCACCATTTATGATTGTAAGAGTTTTAAGGCCTTCTACATTATTTTAACGCAATTTTCATTGATCCGAATAAGACCCTCTAAAACACAAAAATGGGGAGTTATCGTTAAAACAAGTTTGATCCAATTCTACCAGGCCCAAATTGGAATATTTTTCTCCGAAACTAAGCATACATCTTTGAAAGCTCTCTCCTCGATTCCCCATGGACTCTCAAGTGTTATATACAGTTATTCTTTCTGAGTCTGTCGGAAAATTTCACCATTTAATACACCGTGATTCATCAGGATATGCCAGCCGAAAAATGTCAGATTCATTATTTTTCGCTGATTCCTAATTATTATAATAGTATGGTTCTAAAATAGTTATATTTTATGTAATTGACGATTGAAAGTAATAATAATATTTAAAAATGTAGTTTTGGTAAAATGGAATAACAAAACTACCGTGCGTCTATATATTTTTTCAATCGAGCGAACATAAACATAACCGTAAAAGTTTTTAAAAAGTCCCTTCAGATTCAAAAATTTTATTCCGAAAGAGTAGTTGATATAGTAACTTGGATTGTTTTATTTGATATACTTTTTGCAAAAACAAAAGCCCGTGGATAATCTTACACGACACGCGAAAGCACGTGGGTTTGTTTTCATTCAAAATAACGAAGGTTATATGATGTAGCTTGAACTTTTTACGCATGATCAGTGCGAGGTTCAGAGCGTTTCTTTCGAAGCATTGAGTTCAGGCCCGCGGGAGTTACGTTTGAAAAACGTGAAAGCGCAAGAAGTAAAAGAACGATAAAAATTTTTAATTATCGTTCGAAGAACGTTTTCCATTTTACTGACGAAAAATTAATTATTATTTTTAAAAAATATAAAATAAAATGAAGAAGCATCATCAAGTACTTAGCCAAGTCAAAGAATTAAAATTTCATTTTTTTTAAGAAGACGTTGACTTTTAACTAATAGTTCTTTTAAAATATTTAAATGAAAAAAAAAATTTTTTCAGGCCAGACCAAGCCTTTTCTCAATATTTTTTATTTCTAGCGTAAACTTTTTAAGCATGAGGTGAGTAGTTTTTAATCAGAAAAATTAATGTAAATACATAGCTTGTGTTCCAAAATTGTTATTGCTTTGTGAAAGTTTAAATATTACTGAGACAAGTATAGGATTGCATTGCTTTCAATCAGAAATAATGATTAAGTAACTCTGAATCTTTTGAAACAAATTCTTATACGATCAATTTTCATTAAATAAAAAAAAATAGTAATAATAATAATTTTTCACAACAATCATAAGATAAGTTAATGAATAATCATGTATGAGCTAACTAATATTTTCAAAGAAATTTGGTTCCAAATAATTTCAACAGTTAATTTGATACAATTTTTTCAAATACTTTTGCTGAATATTCAGTAATAAAATAAATTTTTTGAAGACGTTTCTGTACGAAATTGAGAAGAGTTTGTATGAAATTTTGATTTTTTTAAATCTTTAGAAGTAAATGCCAGGAGTATGTACACATGATATTTATTTTGATTTCGTTAAATTTTTAAACAATTACAGATGAAGGAACACTTAAATATTTATGATAAAAGCTAAAAAGAACAGTAGTTTAATAAAATAAAATGGTTTAAAAAAATTTAATGATCTCAAATTTTTACGAGTAAAAAGTATTCATGCAAATTTTATTTTTTTTAATTTTTTTAAAGTATCTTTAAGCTCTAGATACTCTTTATAAAGTTAAATTTTGATTAAAACATATTTGGTCAGTCTGAAACTGTCAACCTGTCCCAAGATAGGTTTTCCTGGCTCAAAAACCATACAACTTTTTTTTAAGAATTCTTGCTTGATTGAAAGTTATTTTAATCAAAAAAATCTTTTGTCATTTGATTAGCATCTCTCAGAGTAAAAATTCAACGGCTCAACCCGACCTAAAATAAGTGACGAAATACCGAAAAAAGTCTAGCTCGATTTTTTCGTAATTTTGTATCCGAATGGAGAGCTCCATGTCAAAAAAATCATTTTCCAAAAAAATAGCAAATATTTGGGTCAACTCTACTACAGTCAACCTGCCGTAGGTTGGGTTTTCTGGGCTCAAAAAGGATCTAAATTTTTATTCAAAAATTTTTGCCTGATTAAAAGGCATTTGAATCAAAAAAATCTTTTGTCATTTGATTAGCATCCCTCAGGGTCAAAATTCAACTGCTCGGCCCGACCTGAAATAGGTGATCCGTTCCCAAAAAGAATCTAGCTTGATTTTTTCGTAATTTTAAATCCGAATGGAGCCCTCCGAGTCAAAAAATCATTCTCTAATAAAATAGCAAATATTCAAATCAATCTCAAACAGTCAACCTGTCGCAGGTAAGGTTTTCCGGGCTGAAATAGGTTCTATATTTTTATTAAAGAATGTTTACCTGATTAAAAGGCACTTGAATCAAAAAGACCTTTTGTCATTTGATTAGCATCCTTCAGGGTCAAAATTCAACTGCTCGGCCCGACCTGACATGGATGTTCCGACACCGATAAAAACTAGCTCGATTTTTTCATTATTTTGAATCCGAACGGAGCGCTTCGAGTCAAAAAAATCATTTTCCAATAAAACAGCAAATATTTGGGTCGATCTACAACAGTCAACCTGTCTCAGGTAAGTTTCTCCCGGCTCAAAAGAGATCTCACTTTTTTTTTCAAGAATTCTTGCTTGATTGAAAGTCATTTTAATCAAAAAAATCTTTTGTCATTTGATTAGCAACTATCAGAGTTTGAATTTAACTGCTCGGCCCGACCTGAAATAAAAAATAAAATACCGAGAAATATCTAGCTCGATTTTTTCGTAATTTTAAATCCGAACTGGGCCCTTCGAGTGAAAAAAATCATTTCCAACAAATAAGCAAATATTTGGGTCTATCTCCAGCAGTGAACCTGTCGCAGGTTAGATTCTTCTGGCTCAAAAGAGATCTAACTTTTTTTTCAAGAACTCTTGCTTGATTGAAAGTCATTTCAATCGAAAAAATCTAATGTCATATGATTTGTATCTCTCCGAGTAAAAATTCAAGTGCTCGGCCCGACCTAAAATAGATGTTACGGCTCGGATAAAAATCTATCTTGATTTTTATATAATTTTGAATCCAATTGGAGGCCTCCGAGTCAAAAAAACTATTCTCCAATGAAATAGCAAATATTTGGGTCGATCTCCAAAAGTCAACCTGTGTCAGTTTAGGTTTTCCGGGCTAAAATGAGATCTAACTTGTTTTTTGAGAATTCTTGCTTGATTGAAAGCCATTTCAATCAAGAAAATCTTTTGTCATTTGACTTGCACTTCTCAGAGTCATAATTCAACTGCTCAGCCTGACCTGAAATAGATACTACGGCACAGAAAAAGACCTAGCTCGCTTTTTTTGTAATTTTGAATCTGAAAAGAGGCCTCCGAGTCAAAAAAACTATTCTCCAATGAAATAGCAAATATTTGGGTCTATCACCAACAGTCAACCTGTATCAGGTTAGGTTTTCTGGGCTCAAATGAGATCTAACTTGTTTTTTAAGAATTCTTGCTTGATTGAAAGTCATTTCAATCAAAAAAATCTTTTGTCATTTGATTTGCACCTCTCAGAGTCATAATTTAACTGCTGGGCCCCACCTGAAATAAGTGATAAAATACCGAAAAAAACATAGCTCAAGTTTTTTGTGATTTTGAATCTGAATGGAGCTGTCCGAGTTAAAAAAAATCATTTTCCAATTAAATAGCAAATATTTGGGTGGATCTCCAACAGTCAACCTGTGTCAGGTTAGGTTTTACGGGCACAAAAGAGGTTGAACTTTTTTTTAAGAATTCTTGCTTGACTGAAAGTCACTTTCAAACAAAAAAAATCTGTTGTTATTTGATAAGCATCTCTCGAAAAAAAAATTCAAGTGCTCGGCCCGACCTAAAATAGATGTTACGGCACAGATAAAAATCTAGCTAGATTTTTTCATAATTTGAATATAAATGGAGGAATCCAAGTTAAAAAAAATCTTTCTCCAATGAAAAACCAAATTTGAGTCGATCTTCAAAAGTCAAACTGTGTTAGTTTAGGTTTTCCAGGCTCAAATGAGATTTAACTTGTTTTTTAAGAATTCTTGCCTGATTGAAAGAATTATCATTGTGAACAGTGGTTATAATAGCCCTTGCTTCGTTCTTAAGCTTAAAGTAAAATTTATTCAAACCTAGAGCTTTTTTTTAATTCTATGAAAATTCATAATTAACATATTAGCAGGGTCCCTGGTAAGGCGTCAGTTTTCCGATCTCAAAGATCAAACTGAAATTGGCACGTGCTGTGACCATTGTTTACTGTAGTTAGAATGGCTCTGGCTTCGTGCCTAGCGTTAAAGTAAATAGAATTTCCCCTAAAATTTTTATCAAAGTTCATAAAAATTCATAAAAAACATATTTGAGGGGTCCCTAGCAAGGTTTCAGTTTTCCCGACCTCAAAGATCAAACTGAAATTGGCACGTGCTGTTACCATCGTGAACTGTAGTTAGAATAACTATAGCTTCGTGCCTAGCGTTAAAGTAAATACAATTTCACCTAGAATTTTTATCAAAGTTCATAAAAATTCATGAAAAACATATTTGAGGGGTCCCTAGCAAGGCGTCAGTTTTCCGACCTCAAAGATCAAACTGAAATTGGCACGTGCTGTGACCATTGTTTACTGTAGTTAGGATAGCTCTGGCTTCGTGCCTAGCGTTAGAGTAAATACAATTTCACCTAGAATTTTTATCAAAGTTCATAAAAATTCATAAAAAACATATTTGAGAGCTCCCTAGCAAGGCGTCAGTTTTTTCCGACCTCAAAGATCAAACTGAAATTTGCACGTGTTGTGACCATTGTTTACTGTAGTTAGAATGACTCTGGCCTCGTGCCTAGCGTTAAAGTAAATACAATTTCACCTAGAATTTTTATCAAAGTTCATAAAAATTCATAAAAAACATATTTGAGAGCTCCCTAGCAAGGCGTCGGTTTTTCCGACCTCAAAGATCAAACTGATATTGGCACGTGCTGTTACCAACGTAAGCTGTAGTTAGAATAGCTCTAGCCTCGTCTCTTACGTAAAAGTAAAATTAATTCAACCTAGAACATTTTTTAAATTCTATGAAAATTTATAAATTACATATTAGAAGGGTTTCTGGCAAGGCGTCATTTTTTTCGACCTCAAAGATTAAACTGATATTCGCACGTGCTGTTACCATCGTGAAATGTAGTTAGAATAGCTATGGCTTCGTCCTTTACGTAAAAGTAAAATTTATTCAACCTAGAGCTTTTTTTGAATTCTATGAAAATTCATAAATAACATATCAGAAGGGTCCCTGGCAAGGCGTCAGTTTTTCCGACCTCAAAGATCAAACTAAAATTGGTACGTGCTGTGACCATTGTTTACTGTAGTAAGAATGGCTCTGGCTTTGTGCCTAACGTAAAAGTAAATACAATTTCACCTAGAATTTTTATTAAAGTTCATAAAAATTCATAAAAAACATATTCGAGGTGTCCGCATCAAGGCGTTGGTTTTTCCGATCTCAAAGAGCAAACTTATATTGGCACGTGCTGTTACCATTGTGAACTGTAGTTAGAATTGTCTGGCTTCGTTCTTAAGCTTAAAGTAAAATTTTTTCCACCTAGAAATTTTTTAAAATTTCATGATAATTCATGAAAAACACTTAAGGGAGGTCCCTAGCCCGGAAAAATAATCCCGAGACAGGTTAACTGCTGGAGATCCACCCAAATATTTTCTATTTTCTTCTCAAATAATCTTTTGATTCGGAGGCCTTCAAGTCGACTTAAAATTCTAAAAAAGTCGAGCTAGATTTTTTGCGGTACCGGAACATCCATTTCGGGTCGGGCCGATTGGGTGAATTTTAACCCAGAGAGTTACTAATCAAATGTCAAAAAATTTATTTGATTAAAATGCTGTTTAATAAAGTCAGAATTCTCAAAAAAAAGTTCGATCCTATTTGAGTCCTGAAAACCTAACCTGAGACTATTTGAGTCCTGAAAACCTAACCTGAGTTTTTCGGTGTCGAAACATTCATGTCAGACTGTTTGAATTTGACTTTAATATTTGGTATTCAGTTGACAAATGATTTTATTGACCAACTGCATTCAACTGCTCGGCCCGACCTGACATGGATGTTCTGACACCGAAAAAAACTAGCTCGATTTTTTCATTATTTTGAATCCAAATGGAGCCCTTGGAGTCAAAAAATTCATTTTCTAATAAAACAGCAAATATTTGGGTCGATCTACAACAGTCAACCTGTCTCAGGTAAGATTCTCCCGGCTCAAAAGAGATCTAACTTTTTTTTCAAGAATTCTTGCTTGATTGAAAGTCATTTTAATCAAAAAAATCTTTTGTCATTTGATTAGCAACTCTCAGAGTTTGAATTGAACTGCTCGGCCTGACCTGAAATAAATAATAAAATACCAAGAAATATCTAGCTCGATTTTTTCGTAATTTTGAATCCAAACGGAGCATTCCGAGTCAAAAAAATCATTTTCAATAAAATAGCAAATATTTGGGGAGATCTCCATCAGTCAACCTGTCGCAGGTTAGGTTTTTCGGGCTCGAAAAGGATCTCACTTTTTGGCAAGGATTCCTGCTTGATTGAAAGTCATTTCAATCAAAAAAATTTTTGTCATTTGATTAGCAACTATCAGAGTCTGAATTGAACTGCCAAGCCCGACCTGAAATAAATAATAAAATACCTAAAAAAATCGAGCTCAATTTTTTTGTAATTTCGAATCCGAATGGAGATCTTCGAGTCAAAAAATTCATTCTCCAAAAAAAAAAAATATTTGGGTCAACTCTACTATAGTCAACCTGCTGCAAGTTGTGTTTTCTGGGCTCAAATAGGATCTAAATTTTTATTCAAGAATTTTTGCCGGATTGAAAGGCATTTGAATCAAAAAAATCTTTTGTCATTTGATTAGCATCCCTCAGGGTCAAAATTCAACTGCTCGGCCTGACCTGAAATAGTTGATCCGATACCAAAAAAAATCTAGCTTGATTTTTTCTTAGTTTTGAATCCGAATGGAGCCCTCCGAGTCAAAAAAATCATTCTCTCATAAAATAGCAAATATTCAAGTCAATCTCAAACAGTCAACCTGTCTCAAGTTAGGTATTCCGGGCTCAAAAAGCATCGAGCTATTTTTTTAAGAATTCTTGCTTGACCGAAAGTCATTTTACTCAAAAAAATCTTTTGTCATTTGATGAGCATCTCTCAGAGCCAAAATTGAACTGGTCGGACCGACCTGAAATATATGATCCGATACCGAAAAAAATCTAGCTTCACTTTTTAATAATTTTAAACTTAAATGGATGCCTCCGAGTCAACAAAATCATTTGTCAAGTGAATACCAAGGTGTAATTGAAGTACCAAATATTTAAGGACGTTTCAGGGATTTTCGGTCAACGTTATCAAATTTTGTAACTCGGCATACAAGAAGATTTTTATGTGTTCTTTCCAATGCCACAAAAAAAAATAGGGCAAGCGGGACTTGTTTTTGAGTTATGAACGCTCAAAGTTCGGTCGTTTTGCATGGGATGGCACGTAGAGCACTACAATTTTTTAATGTTATCGACGACTGTAAATTAACTAGTAGTTAACTTTTTCTAAAAAAAAGAGTATATTCTAGCTATTGAAATAAGAATCAATCTAACATTTTTCAAAATAAGGCAACCGGGCCTACTTTCAGAGTAATTTAACAGTAAAGTTGATTTTTTAGTCTTTGCGGTTATGCTGCGCCACGAGAGCGAGAGAGACAGAACGACCGGCGCGTCAGCTGTTTCTCGTGCGGAGAGCCCCAAAACTGAATGAGAGTCACTGGAGGTCTGAAACGTCCTTAAGTGAAATTCAAACAGTCAACCTGTCGCCGGTTAGGTTTTCTGGGCTCAAATAGGATCTAAATTTTTATTCAAGAATTCTTGCTTGATTAAAAGGCATTTGAATCAAAAAAATCTTTTGTCATTCAATAAGCATCTCTTGGAGTCAATATTTAACTGCTCGGCCCGACCTGAAATAGGTGATCCGTAACCAATAAAAAGCTAGCTCGATTTTTCTGTTATTTTGGACCCAAATGAAGTTCTCTGAATAAAAAAATCATTAGTGAAGAAAATAGCAAATATTTGGGTCGTTCCCCAGCAGCCAATCTGTCGTAGGTTAAGTTCTCCGGGCTCATAGAGGATCTAATCTTTTTTTAAAGAATTCTTGCTTGACCGACAGTCATTTTAATTAAAAAAATCTTTTGTCATTTGATGAGCATCTCTCATAGTCAAAATTCAACTGCTCGGTCCGACCTGACATGGATGTTTCGACACCGAAAAACTCAGGTTAGGTTTTCAGGACTCAAATAGTCTCAGGTTAGGTTTTCAGGACTCAAATAGGATCGAACTTTTTTTTGAGAATTCTGACTTAATTAAACAGCATTTTAATCAAAAAAATTTTTTGACATTTGATTAGTAACTCTCTGGGTTAAAATTCACCCAATCGGCCCGACCCGAAATGGATGTTCCGGTACCGCAAAAAATCTAGCTCGACTTTTTTAGAATTTTGAGTCGACTTGAAGGCCTCCGAATCAAAAGATCATTTGAGAAGAAAATAGAAAATATTTGGGTGGATCTCCAGCAGTTAACCTGTCTCGGGATAAATTTTCCGGGCTAGAGACCTCTCTTAAGTGTTTTTCATGAATTATCATGAAATTTTTAAAAATTTCTAGGTGGAATAAATTTTACTTTAAGCTTAAGAACGAAGCCAGACAATTCTAACTACAGTTCACAATGGTAACAGCACGTGCCAATGTAAGTTTGCTCTTTGAGATCAGAAAAACCAACGCCTTGATGCGGACACCTCGAATATGTTTTTTATGAATTTTCATAGAATTCAAAAAAAGCTCTAGGTTGAATTAATTTTACTTTTACGTAAGAGACGAGGCTAGAGCTATTCTAACTACAGCCCACGTTGGTAACAGCACGTGCCAAAATCAGTTTGATCTTTGAGGTCGGAAAAACAGACGCCTTGCTAGGGAGCTCTCAAATATGTTTTTTATGAATTTTTATGAACTTTGATAAAAATTCTAGGTGAAATTGTATTAACTTTAACGCTAGGCACGGAGCCAGAGCCATTCTAACTACAGTAAACAATGGTCACAGCACGTGCCAATTTCAGTTTGATCTTTGAGATCGGAAAAACTGAGGCCTTGCCAGGGTCCCCTCAAATATGTTTTTTATGAATTTTTATTAACTTTGATAAAAATTCTAGGTGAAATTGTATTTACTTTAACGCTAGGCACAAAGCCAGAGCCATCCGAACTACAGTAAACAATGGTCACAGCACGTGCCAATTTCAGTTTGATCTTTGAGGTCGGAAAAACTGACGCCTTGCCAGGGACCCCTCAAATATGTTTTTTATGAATTTTTATGAACTTTGATAAAAATTCTAGATGAAATTGTATTTACTTTAACGCTAGGCACGAAGCCATAGCTATTCTAACTACAGTTCACGATGGTAACAGCACGTGCCAATTTCTGTTTGATCTTTGAGGTCGGAAAACTGACGCCTTGCCAGGAACCCTGCTAATATGTTATTTATGAATTTTCATAGAATTCAAAAAAAGCTCTAGGTTGAATAAATTTTACTTTAACGTTAAGGACGAAGTCGTACCTATTCTAGATACAGCCCACGTTGGTAACAGCACGTGCCAATATCAGTTTGATCTTTGAGGTCGGAAAAACAGACGCCTTGCTAGGGAGCTCTCAAATATATTTTTTATGAATATTTATGAACTTTGATAAATATTCTAGGTGAAATTGTATTTACTTTAACGCTAGGCACGGAGCCAGAGCCATTCTAACTACAGTAAACAATGGTCACAGCACGTGCCAATTTCAGTTTGATCTTTGAGGTCGGAAAACTGACGCCTTGCCAGGAACCCTGCTAATATGTTATTAATGAATTTTCATAGAATTCAAAAAAAGCTCTAGGTTGAATAAATTTTACTTTAACGTTAAGGACGAAGCCGTACCTATTCTAGATACAGTTCACGACGGTAACAGCACGTGCCGATATCAGTTTGATCTTTTAGGTCGGACAAACTGACGCCTCGCTAGGGAGCCCTCAAATATGTTTTTTATGAATTTTTATGAACTTTGATAAAAATTCTAGGTGAAATTGTATTTACTTTAACGCTAGGAACGAAGCCAGAGCCATACTAACTACAGTAAACAATGGTCACAGCACGTGCCAATTTAAGTTTGATCTTTGAGGTCGGAAAAACTGACGCCTTGTCAGGGACCCTTCTGATATGTAATTTATGAATTTTCATAGAATTTAAAAAATGTTCTAGGTTGAATTCATTTTATTTTTACGTTAAGGACGAAGCCATACCTATTCTAACGACAGTTCACGATGGTTACAGCAAGTGCCAATTTCAGTTTGATCTTTGAGGTCAGAAAAACTGACGCCTTGCCAGGGACCCTTCTAATATGTTTTTTATGAATTTTTATGAACTTTGATAAAAATTCGAGGTGAAATTGTATTTACTTCAACGCTAGGCACGAAGCCAGAGCCATTCTAACTACAGTGAACAATGGTCACAGCACGTGCCAATTTCAGTTTGATCTTTGAGGTCGGAAAAACAGACGCCTTGCCAGGGACCCCTCAAATATGTTTTTTATGAATTTTTATGAACTTTGATAAAAATTCTAGATGAAATTGTATTTACTTTAACGCTAGGCACGAAGCCATAGCTATTCTAACTACAGTTCACGATGGTAACAGCACGTGCCAATTTCTGTTTGATCTTTGAGGTCGGAAAACTGACGCCTTGCCAGGAACCCTGCTAATATGTTATTTATGAATTTTCATATAATTCAAAAAAAGCTCTAGGTTGAATAAATTTTACTTTAACGTTAAGGACGAAGTCGTACCTATTCTAGATACAGCCCACGTTGGTAACAGCACGTGCCAATATCAGTTTGATCTTTGAGGTCGGAAAAACAGACGCCTTGCTAGGGAGCTCTCAAATATATTTTTTATGAATATTTATGAACTTTGATAAATATTCTAGGTGAAATTGTATTTACTTTAACGCTAGGCACGGAGCCAGAGCCATTCTAACTACAGTAAACAATGGTCACAGCACGTGCCAATTTCAGTTTGATCTTTGAGGTCGGAAAACTGACGCCTTGCCAGGAACCCTGCTAATATGTTATTAATGAATTTTCATAGAATTCAAAAAAAGCTCTAGGTTGAATAAATTTTACTTTAACGTTAAGGACGAAGCCGTACCTATTCTAGATACAGTTCACGACGGTAACAGCACGTGCCGATATCAGTTTGATCTTTTAGGTCGGACAAACTGACGCCTTGCTAGGGACCCCTCAAATATGTTTTTTATGAATTTTTATGAACTTTGATAAAAATTCTAGGTGAAATTGTATTTACTTTAACGCTAGGAACGAAGCCAGAGCCATACTAACTACAGTAAACAATGGTCACAGCACGTGCCAATTTAAGTTTGATCTTTGAGGTCGGAAAAACTGACGCCTTGTCAGGGACCCTTCTGATATGTAATTTATGAATTTTCATAGAATTTAAAAAATGTTCTAGGTTGAATTCATTTTATTTTTACGTTAAAGACGAAGCCATACCTATTCTTACGACAGTTCACGATGGTAACAGCACGTGCCGATATCAGTTTAATCTTTTAGGTCGGACAAACTGACGCCTCGCTAGGGACCCCTCAAATATGTTTTTTATGAATTTTTATGAACTTTGATAAAAATTCGAGGTGAAATTGTATTTACTTCAACGCTAGGCACGAAGCCAGAGCCATTCTAACTACAGTGAACAATGATCACAGCACGTGCCAATTTCAGTTTGATCTTTGAGGTCGGAAAAACAGACGCCTTGCCAGGGACCCCTCAAATATGTTTTTTATGAATTTTTATGAACTTTGATAAAAATTCTAGGTGAAATTGTATTTACTTTAACGCTAGGCACGAAGCCAGAGCCATCCTAACTACAGTAAACTATGGTTACAGCAAGTGCCAATTTCAGTTTGATCTTTGAGGTCAGAAAAACTGACGCCTTGCCAGGGACCCTTCTAATATGTTTTTTATGAATTTTTATGAACTTTGATAAAAATTCTAGGTGAAATTGTATTTACTTTAACGCTAGGCACGAAGCCAGAGCCATCCTAACTACAGTAAACTATGGTTAAAGCAATGCCAATTTCAGTTTGATCTTTGAGGTCAGAAAAACTGACGCCTTGCCAGGGACCCTTCTAATATGTTATTTATGAATTTTCATAAAATTAAAAAAAAAGCTCTAGGTTGAATAAATTTTACTTTGAGCTTAAGAACGAAGCCAGAGCTATTCTAACCACAGCTCACAATGGTAACAGCACGTGCGATATCAGTTTGATCTTTGAGCTCGGAAAAACTGACGCCTTGCCAGGGACCCTTCTAATAAGTTATTTATGAATTTTCATGGAATTCAAAAAAAGCTCTAGGTTGAATTAATTTTACTTTTACGCAAGAGACGAGAATAGAGCTATTCTAACTACAGCCCACGTTGGTAACAGCACGTGCCAATATCAGTTTGATCTTTGAGGTCGGAAAAACAGACGCCTTGCTAGGGAGCTCTCAAATATGTTTTTTATGAATATTTATGAACTTTGATAAATATTCTAGGTGAAATTGTATTTACTTTAACGCTAGGCACGGAGCCAGAGCCATTTTAACTACAGTAAACAATGGTCACAGCACGTGCCAATTTCAGTTTGATCTTTGAGGTCGGAAAACTGACGCCTTGCCAGGAACCCTGCTAATATGTTATTAATGAATTTTCATAGAATTCAAAAAAAGCTCTAGGTTGAATAAATTTTACTTTAACGTTAAGGACGAAGCCGTACCTATTCTAGATACAGTTCACGACGGTAACAGCACGTGCCGATATCAGTTCGATCTTTTAGGTCGGACAAACTGACGCCTCGCTAGGGACCCCTCAAATATGTTTTTTATGAATTTCTATGAACTTTGATAAAAATTCTAGGTGAAATCGTATTTACTTCAACGGTAGGCATAAAGCTAGAGCCATTCTAACTACAGTAAACAATGGTCACAGCACGTGCAATTTTCAGTTTGATCTTTGAGATTGGAAAAACTGACGCCTTGCCAGGGACCCCTCTAATATGTTTTTTATGAATTTTTATGAACTTTGATAAGAAATTCTAGGTGAAATTGTATTGACTTTAACGTTAGGCACAAAGATAGAGCTATTCTAACTACAGTAAACAATGGTCACCGCAAGAGCCAATTTCAGTTTGATCTTTGAGGTCGGAAAAACTTACGCCCTGCCGGGACCCTTCTAATATGTTATTTATGAATTTTCATAGAATTCAAAAAAAGCTCTAGGTTAAATTAATTTTACTTTCACGTAAGGGACGAGGCTAGAGCTATTCTATCTACAGCCCACGTTGGTAACAGCACGTGATGATATCAGTTTGATATTTGATGTCAGAAAAACTGACGCCTTGCCAGGGACCCTTCTAATATGTTATTTATGAATTTTCATAGAATTAAAAAGAAAGCTCTAGGTTGAATAAATTTTACTTTGAGCTTAAGAACGAAGCCAGTGCTATTCTGACTACAGTAAACAATGGTCACCGCAACTGCCAATTTCGATTTGATCTTTGAGGTCAGAAAAACTGACGCCCTGCCAGGGACCCTTCTAATATGTTATTTATGAATTTTCATAGAATTCAAAAAAGCTCTAGGTTGAATAAATTTTACTTCAACGTTAAGGACGAAGCAATACCTATTCTAACGACAGTTCACGACGGTAACAGCACGTGCCGATATCAGTTTGATCTTTTAGGTCGGACAAACTGACGCCTTGCCAGGGACCCCTCAAATATGTTTTTGATGAATTTTTATGAACTTTGATAAAAGATCTAGGTGACATTGTATTAACTTTAACGCTAGGCACGAGGCTAGAGCCATCCTAACTTCAGTAAACAATGGTCACAGCACGCGCCAATTTCAGTTTGATCTTTGAGGTCGGAAAAACTGACGCCTTGCCAGGGACACCTCAAATATGTTTTTTATGAGTTTTTATGAACTTTAATAAAAATTCTAGGTGAAATTGTATTTACTTTAACGCTAGGCACGAAGCCAGAGCCATCCTAACTACAGTAAACAATGGTCACCGCACGTGCCAATTTCAGTTTGATCTTTGAAGTCGAAAAAAATGACGCCTTGCCAGAAACCCTTCTAATATGTTATTTATGAATTTTCATAGTACTCAAAAAAAGCTCTAGGTTGAATCAATTTTACTTTCACGTAAGAGACGAGGCTAGAGCTAATCTATCTACAGCTTACGTTAGTAACAGCACGTGATGATATCAGTTTGATATTTGAGGTCGGAAAGACTGACGCCTTGCCAGGGACCCCTCAAATATGTTTTTTATGAATTTTCATAGAATTTAAAAAATGTTCTAGGTTGAATTAATTTTACTTTCACGTAGGAGACGAGGCTAGAGCTATTCTTACTACAGCCCACGTTGGTAACAGCACATGCCAATTTCAGTTTGATCTTTGAGGTCGGAAAAACTGACGCCTTGCCAGGGACCCCTCAAATATGTTTTTTATGAATTTTTATGAATTTTGATAAAAATTCTAGGTGAAATTGTATTTACTGTAACGCTAGGCACGAAGCCACAGCTATTCTAACTACAGTTCACGATGGTAACAGCACGTGCCAATTTCAGTTTGATCTTTCAGGTCGGAAAAACTGACGCCTTGTCAGGGACCCTTCTGATATGTAATTAATGAATTTTCATAGAATTGAAAAAATGTTCTAGGTTGAATTCATTTTACTTTTACGTAAGAGACGAGGCTAGAGCTATTCTTTCTACAGCCCACGTTGGTAACAGGGCCGACCTAAAATAGATGTTACGGCACGGATAAAAATCTAGCTAGATTTTTTCATAATTTGTATATAAATGGAGGAATCCAAGTTAAAAAAAATCTTTCTCCAATGAAATACCAAATTTGAGTCGATCTTCAAAAGTCAAACTGTGTTAGTTTAGGTTTTCCGGGCTCAAATGAGATTTAACTTGTTTTTTAAGAAATCTTGCCTGATTGAAAGAATTATCATTGTGAACAGTGGTTAGAATAGCCCTTGCTTCGTTCTTAAGCTAAAAGTAAAATTTATTCAAACCTAGAGCTTTTTTTAAATTCTATGAAAATTCATAAATGACATATTTGAAGGGTCCTTGGCAAGGCGTCAGTTTTTCCAACCTAAAAGATCAAACTGATATCGGCACGTGCTGTTACCAACGTGGGCTGTAGTAAGAATAGCTCTAGCCTCGTCTCCTACGTGAAAAAAAAAATTAATTCAATCTAGAACATTTTTTAAATTCTATGAAAATTCATAAATAACATATTAGAATGGTCCCTGGCCAGGCGTCAATTTTCCGACCTCAAAGATCAAACTGATATCGGCACGTGCTGTTGCCATCTTGAACTGTAGTTAGAGTAGCTCTGGCTTCATGCCTAATCAAAAAGTAAATACAATTCCACCTAGAATTTTTATCAAAAATCATAAAAATTCATAAAAAACATATTTGAGAGCAAGGCGTCAGTTTTTCCAACCTCAAAGATCAAACTTACATTGGCACGCGCTGTTACCATTGTGAATTGTGGTTGGAATAGCTCTGGCTTCGTTCTTAAGCTCAAAGTAAAATTTATTCAACCTAGAGCTTCTTTTTTAATTCTATGAAAATTCATAAATAACATATAAGCAGGGTCCCTGGCAAGGCGTCAGTTTTTCCGACCTCAAAGATCAAACTGATATCGGCACGTGCTGTTGCCATCTTGAACTGTAGTTAGAATAGCTCTGGTTTCATGCCTAATCCAAAAGTAAATACAATTTCACCTAGAATTTTTATCAAAGTTCATAAAAATTCATAAAAAACATTTTTGAGGGGTCATAGCAAGGCGTCAGTTTTTCCAACCTCAAAGATCAAACTTACATTGGCACGCGCTGTTACCATTGTGAAATGTGGTTGGAATAGCTCTGGCTTCGTTCTTTAGCTTAAAGTAAAATTTATTTAACCTAGAGCTTCTTTTTTAATTCTATGAAAATTCATAAATAACATATTAGCAGGTTCCCTGGCAAGGCGTCAGTTTTTCCGACCTCAAAGATCAAACTGATATCGGCACGTGCTGTTGCCATCTTGAACTGTAGTTAGAATAGCTCTGGCTTCATGCCTTATCCAAAAGTAAATACAATGTCACCTAGAATTTTTATCAAAGTTCATAAAAATTCATAAAAAACATATTTGAGAGCTCCCTAGCAAGGCGTCGGTTTTTCCGACCTCAAAGATCAAACTGATATCGGCACGTGCTGTTGCCATCTTGAACTGTAGTAAGAATAGCTCTGGCTTCATGCCTAATCCAAAAGTAAATACAATTCCACCTAGAATTTTTATCAAAAATCATAAAAATTCATTAAAAACATTTTTGAGGGGTCCTAGCAAGGCGTCAGTTTTTCTGACCTCAAAGATCAAACTGAAATTGGCACGTGCGGTGACCATTGTTTACTGTAGTTAGAATAGCTCTGGCTTCGTTCTTAAGCTTAAAGTAAAATTTATTCAACCTAGAGCTTTTTTTTTAATTCTATGAAAATTCATAAATAACATATTAGAAGGGTCCCTGGCAAGGCGTCAGTTTTTCTGACCTCAAATATCAAACTGATATCGGCACGTGCTGTTGCCATCTTGAACTGTCGTTAGAATAGCTCTGGCTTCATGCCTTATCCAAAAGAAAATACAATGTCACCTAGAATTTTTATCAAAGTTCATAAAAATTCATAAAAAACATATTTGAGAGCTCCCTAGCAAGGCGTCGGTTTTTCCGACCTCAAAGATCAAACTGATATCGGCACGTGCTGTTGCCATCTTGAACTGTAGTTAGAATAGCTCTGGCTTTATGCCTTATCCAAAATTAAATACAATGTCACCTAGAATTTTTATCAAAAATCATAAAAATTCATAAAAAACATATTTGAGAGCAAGGCGTCAGTTTTTCCAACCTCAAAGATCAAACTTACATTGGCACGCGCGGTTACCATTGTGAAATGTGGTTGGAATAGCTCTGGCTTCGTTCTTAAGCTTAAAGTAAAATTTATTTAACCTAGAGCTTCTTTTTTAATTCTATGAAAATTCATAAATAACATATTAGCAGGTTCCCTGGCAAGGCGTCAGTTTTTCCGACCTCAAAGATCAAACTGATATCGGCACGTGCTGTTGCCATCTTGAACTGTAGTTAGAATAGCTCTGGCTTCATGCCTTATCCAAAAGTAAATACAATTCCACCTAGAATTTTTATCAAAAATCATAAAAATTCATTGAAAACATTTTTGAGGGGTCCTAGCAAGGCGTCAGTTTTTCTGACCTCAAATATCAAACTGATATCATCACGTGCTGTTACTAACGTGGGCTGTAGATAGATTAGCTCTAGCCTTGTCTCTTACGTGAAAGTAAAATTAATTCAACCTAGAGCTTTTTTTGAGCACTATGAAAATTCATAAATTACATATTAGAAGGGTTTCTGGCAAGGCGTCATTTTTTCGACTTCAAAGATCAAACTGAAATTGGCACGTGCGGTGACCATTGTTTACTGTAGTTAGGATGGCTCTGGCTTCGTGCCTAGCGTTAAAGTAAATACAATTTCACCTTGAATTTTTATCAAAGTTCATAAAAATTCATAAAAAACATATTTGAGAGCTCCCTAGCAAGGCGTAAGTTTTTCCGACCTCAAAGATCAAACTGAAATTTCCACGTAATGTAACCATTGTTTACTGTAGTTAGAATGGCTCTGGCTTAGTGCCTAGCGTTAAAGTTAATACAATTTCACCGAGAATTTTTATCAAAGTTCATAAAAATTCTTAAAAAACATATTTGAGGGATCTCTAGCAAGGCGTCGGTTTTTCCGACCTCAAAGATCAATCTGATATTGGCACGTGCTGTTACCAACGTGGGCTGTAGTTAGAATAGCTCTAGCCTCGTCTCTTACGTAAAAGTAAAATTAATTCAACCTAGAGCTTTTTTTGATATTTATGAAAATTCATAAATAACATATTAGAAGGGTCCCTGGCAGGGCGTCAGTTTTTCTGACCTCAAAGATCAAACTGAAATTGGCACGTGCGGTGACCATTGTTTACTGTAGTTAGAATAGCTCTGGCTTTGTTCTTAAGCTCAAAGTAAAATTTATTCAACCTAGAGCTTTTTTTTTAATTCTATGAAAATTCATAAATAACATATTAGAAGGGTCCCTGGCAAGGCGTCAGTTTTTCTGACATCAAATATCAAACTGATATCGTCACGTGCTGTTACCAACGTGGGCTGTAGATAGAATAGCTCTAGCCTCGTCTCTTACGTGAAAGTAAAATTAATTCAACCTAGAGCTTTTTTTGAATTCTATGAAAATTCATAAATAACATATTAGAAGGGTCCCTGGCAGGGCGTCAGTTTTTCCGACCTCAAAGATCAAACTGAAAATGGCACGTGCGGTGACCATTGTTTACTGTATTTAGAATAGCTCTGGCTTTGTGCCTAACGTTAAAGTAAATACAATTTCACCTAGAATTTTTATCAAAGTTCATAAAAATTCATAAAAAACCTATTTGAGGGGTCCCTAGCAAGGTGTCAGTTTGTCCGACCTAAAAGATCAAACTGATATCGGCACGTGGTGTTACCATCGTGAACTGTAGTTAGAATAGCTCTAGCCTCGTCTCTTACGTAAAAGTAAGTAAGTTTTTCAAACGTAACCCCCGCGGGCCTGGACTCAATGCTTGGAAAGAAACGCTCTGAACCTCAAGTTGATCATGCGTGAAAAGTTCCTGCTACATCATATAACCTTCGTTATTTTGAACGAACTCTACCAGGCCTATATTGAAATAGTTTTCTCCTTACTATGCATTTATCTTTGAAAGCTCTCTCCTCGATTCTCCATGAAGTTACAGGTATAATGTACAGTAATTTTATCTGAATCTGTCGGGAAATCACGCCATTTATTATTGTCAGGGTTTTAAGGACTTCTAGAATTTTTCAAGGCTATTTTCATTGAACCGAAAAAGACCCTTTCAAACGCATTGGTTGGCGAGATATCATCAAAACAAGTTCAAACCAACTCTACCAGGCCTAGATTGAAATATTTTTCTCTGCAACTAAGCATACAACTTTAAAAGCTCTCTCTTCGATTTTCCATGAAGTTCGCTGATCAACTCTGTGAAAGCAATCTCCTAGATTCTCCATGAAGTTGCAGGTGTAATGTACGGTTATTCCATCTAAATCTGTTGGAAAATGACACCATTCATTATTGTAAGGTTTTTAAGCACTTCTAGAATATTTCAAGGCTGTTTTCATTGGTCCAAAAAAGACCCTTTCAAACGCATTTGTTGGCGAGTTAGCGTTAAAACAAGTTCGAACCAACTCTAGGAGTCCCAGATTGAAATATTTTTCTCTGAACTAATTATACATCTATAAAAGCACTCTCCTAGATTCCCCATGAAGTTGCAAGTATAATAAACGGTTATTCCATCGGAGTCTGTCGGGAAATGACACCATTTATTATTGTAAGGGTTTTGAGGATTTCTGGAATAATTTAAGGCAATTTTCATTGATCCGAATAAGACCCTCTAAAACACAAAAATGGGGAGTTATCGTTAAAACAAGTTTGATCCAACTCTACCAGGCCCAAATTGGAATATTTTTCTCCGAAACTACGCATACATCTTTGAAAGCTCTCTCCTCGATTCCCCATGGACTACCAAGTGTTATATACAGTAATTCTTTCTGAGTCTGTCGGAAAATTTCACCATTTAATATTGTAACAGTTTTAAGGACTTCTAGAATAAATTAAGGCTATTTTCATTGGTCCGAAAAAGACCCTCTAAAACGCATTTGTTGGGGAGTTATCGTCAAAACAAGTTCAAACCAACTCTACCAGGCCTATATTGAAATAGTTTTCTCCTTACTATGCATTTATCTTTGAAAGCTCTCCCCTCGATTCTCCATGAAGTTACAGGTATAATGTACAGTAATTTTATCTGAATCTGTCGGGAAATGACACCATTTATTATTGTAAGGGTTTTTAGGATTTCTAGAATATTTTAAGGCTATTTTCATTGGTCCGAAAAAGACACTCTAAAACGCATTTGTTGGCGAGTTATCGTCAAAACAAGTTTAATTCAACTCTACCAGGCATATATTGAAATATTATTCTCCAAACTATGCATACATCTTTGAAAGCTCTCTCCTCGGTTCTGCATGAAGTTTAAGGTATAATGTACAGTAATTCCGTCTGAATCTGTCGGAAAATTACACCATTTATTATTGTAAGGGTTTTGAGGATTTCTGGAATAATTTAAGGCTATTTTCATAGGTCTGAAAAAGACACTCTAAAACGCATTAGTTGGCGAGTTATCGTCAAAACAAGTTTGAACCAACTCTACTGGGCCCAGATTGAAATATTTTTCTCTGAACTAATTATACATCTATGAAAGCACTCTCCTAGATTCTCCATGAAGTTGCAAGTATAATGTACGGTTATTCCATCTGAATCTGTCGGGAAATTAAACCATTTATTATTGCAAGGGTTTTTAGGATTTCTAGAATAATTTAAGGCTATTTTCATTGGTCCGAAAAAGACCTTCTAAATATTTTTCTCTGAAACTAAGTATACAACTTCGAAAGCTCTCTCTTCGATTCTCCATGATGTTACTGGTATAATGTACAGTTATTTCGTCTGAATCTGTCGGAAAATTACACCATTTATTATTGTAAGGGTTTTTAGGATTTCTAGAATAATTTAAGGCTATTTTCATTGGTCCGAAAAAGACACTCTTAAACGCATTAGTTGGCGAGTTATCGTCAAAACAAGTTCGAACCAACTCCACTAGGCCCAGATTGAAATATTTTTCTCTGAACTAATTATACATCTATGAAAGCACTCTCCTAGATTCCCCATGAAGTTGCAGGTACAATGTACGGTTATTCCATCTGAGTCTGTCGTGAAATAACACCATTTATTATTGTAAGGGTTTTTAGGATTTCTAGAACAATTTAAGGCTATTTTCATAGATCCGAAAAAGACACTCTAAAACCCATTTGTTGGCGAGTTATCATTAAAACAAGTTCGAACCAATTCTACCAAGCCTCGATTGAAATATTATTCTCTGAAACTGAGCATAAAACTTTGAAAGCTCTTTCCTCGATTTCCTATGAAATTCGCTGACTAAACTCTTTGAAAGCACTCTCCTAGATTCTCCATGAAGTTACAGGTATAATGTACGGTTATTCCATCTGAGTCTGTCGGGAAATTACACCATTTATTATTGTTAGGGTTTTAAGGACTTCTAGAATATTTCAAGGCTATTTTCATTAATCCGACAATGACCCTCTAAAACGCATTTGTTGGCGAGTTAGGCTGCGGCTACATGGAGAAAATATTTTTTGCCGCGACGAAAAACCGAAAAGCTTCGGAATTGCGCGCGAACTTTCAAACATTGATTTAATATGAAAAAAAGAAATTGTAGATTATAAATCTTGTAAAAAATTTATTTTGGCATCAATTTAAATTGTTTTTTTTTTTAAATTAATACTTTTCAAAATTTAACAATAATTTTAAAATAAGTTTGATTGTTTGTATGATCATTTAAAAAACCAAAACATCAACATAACCTGCAACTCGCTATAGAATCGGCTGGTGCGTGTATGTACGTTCATAAAAATAAAATTTATTTTCATATATAAAACTTATAAACTAAAGTAAACGACCAAATATTTATTAGTTCCAGGGAAAACTGAAATACGTGTCGATAGTATTTCCCCAAAAAAAAGGTTTTTAGTGTATATATACAATGGATCCCATTGATCCTAGTAAGGTATGTAATATTATCTGTTATATATTACCACTCTACAGAAAAATTGTGATAAATAATTAATTAAACATTTTTTCTTAAAATTATTTGTAGGAATATTCATGTTTCACTTGCCACGAGAGGATGGCTTTTGCACTTTTTAAGCATCACCCATGCATTACAGGATCTAAATTGCATATTGATGAAAAGAAAAATACTATTAACAATGTGGATTGTAAGAGAAAAGTTGAAAAATTTTGTTTCTGACGCCTGAGTTGATAATAATTTTTTTTTTTTCAGCCAACAATATGGTATACTTTAGCAATTTAAATGACAAGTCCATACATAACTACGCTTTTGACTGTGTAAGTAAATTGAGTAAAATTTTTTTAAATAGCAAAACTATAATAGTTTTTATAATTTTCAAATTTTTAAAAATTTTACCTGTAATAATTCATAATAGTAAAGTTTTTTTTTAATATGATTTATTTAGGACCTACCGCATAGATGTTTAAAATGCAATGAGGAGTTTGAAAGTTTAGATCAAGAAGAGTTAAAAAAACATGCCTGCTTTCATAATGTTAATCACTTAACACACAGGCTATGCTTCGATGATCAAGATAGACTTGGTCCATGTATAATTAACCTCAAATTTAGCTCAATGGAGTATTAAAATAAACAATTATATAAATAATATAAATTTTATTTTATTGCAGTAGCCATAAGTACAGGCAATAATCAAATAGATCAGTTGGACTTGAGTAGCAGTGATACTGAGAGCTCCGACGAACAAAGTAACAATGGAGTCTTAACTCAAAATGAGTGTGTGAGTAACTTGTAATTTAAATTTATTCATTAGATCTTAATCATTCAACTTGTGTAGTTGTGTATTTTAATGTTAAAATTAATTTAATGTTAAAATATAAAATTCCTGAAAAGTATTTAAAAATATATTTTTGCAATAGATTGCTAAGTAAAGAAAATTCTTATTTTAGAATTCCACCGGTCAATGCTACTCGTGTAGCCATGTGTTTCAGACTTTGTATATAGAAAGTTTGTGGAAACACAAATGTTTTCAAAGAATTGACAAAAAATCATATATATATTAGCGGCGACAAGGTTTGTGCCCCCCGAAAACGAGTGTGAAGCGTGTGTGTGCAGGAGTGCTGGGTGATAAGGGAGAGAATCCGTAGATTGTTCTCTCCCCATCTGGATTTATTTCCTGAAGATTCTACGTGTGAATCCTCGATAGAATTCACACGTAGAAACTTGCGAGCCGGCGCGCGTAACCGCCCGGCAGATTGCTTTGTTTACTTTTACTTTTCTTTGTTCGGCCACTCGCGCGATCGGCCGAACTTTAAATCTTAAATTCTAGAATCGCGATAATTAATTTTTGTAGTAATATTTTTTTTTGTTATTCTTTTCGACAATAAATTGTAAAATTGAAATTAATTGTTGTTCCGAGGTTTTTTTATTAAAAACCGAACCTTTTTCCTCCGCTCGACTTTTCCTCATTTAGGGAATTCATTAATTCCGGGAGATTTGTTTTATTTTGATTTTAGCTTGGGGAATACCCCCGCCCACTGCCGGCATTCGACAGCTAGTCCGCGTACGCGTCTCCCCAAGCATGTCTGCTTAATTATTTGCAGGTACTGGCAACGGCCGCAGGAGTACTCAGGAGCGAGTACTCAGGAGTTTTATATTTGTTCAGTTGCTGGTCCGACAACGCGGATCGTCGTTGTTTTTCCCCGAACGAGCACTGTAACAAATTGGCTAATCCTGTAACTCAGAATTTTGGTGGAGGGCACTGATGTAGTCATGGACGCCCTGGCCGAGCTGGAACTTAAGGCCGACGGATCCGTCCAAGAACGGTGCACTCGTCTCCAAAAGTGGCTGCTAGGTAGTTACTCGGCGGACGACTTTGTAGCTACTGGAGACGATTCTGTCTAGGACGCAGCTGCTGTGCAGGTTAAGCGCGAGCAGATGCGTGCGTCATTCATCGCCACCACGATGTGGGAGAAATCTGGGTCCACGATTTTGGAACCAGACTACACACATTCGGGTGAGCATCCTTTCGCTGGCTTGCTTGAAGAACCCCTGGTTCAGCAAGCAGCGTCGAGGCTACAGGAGTCCCACACTCGGGACTCACGATCGTCAGGCCAGGAGGGCATTCGAAACCGTTCGATACCCAGTGAGAGTGACGCAGAGGCGCAGGGCATGTCAGCCAACCCTGAGACACTGGATTTGTTCAGAGAGATATCGACTGAACTAAAGAGACTGCACGATCGGATAGACAAGATCGAGGGCAGACTCAGGGTCGAGGAACCTCGGCCAGAAAGAAACTTACACTCGAGAGGACCAGTCTCGAGTACCATCAGGCCAGAGTTATTGGCCAATAACTCTATGGCCGATTACAGCATCTCCACGGAGAATGCTGGCCAATCGAATAATAGGGTCGGTTTTCGCGGCACTTCAATGACAGACAAGCGAAACAGCTCCAGCCCTATTAGAGACGCATCTGTCCCGGATGAAAGACACCTGGTACAGGGACAGATACAAGCGCTACAGGAAAGGTTACTCAGGTTGGACCAAGAATCAACCATTCCTGTAAGAACTTCACCGATTCTTAGCACTCTAAAACCGGTGGATGTTGGTGCAATAGTCCGGCGCTGGAACTTGAAATTCTCCGGTGGTCCAGAGTCGAGCCTAGAGCAATTTCTGCTAGACGTTGCAGACAACAACAGTTTAGCCGGACTAACGGACAAGCAACTGTTAGATGCCTTGCCGTTGCTACTGACTGGTGTTGCGACCACTTGGTATCGCAACAACAAGAAACAGATAGTTTCTTGGGACGACTTCTGTCGTTCAGCTCGAGAGTGGTATGGTGTGGAAGACTACCAACAGTGTGTGCGAGCTGAGGCTTTCGCTCGCACACAGGGCGAGTCCGAGCCAGTCAGGGACTATATTACTAATTTACAGTCATACCTGTTAAAGATTAGGCCTGAACCGAGCGAGCCTGAACAGGTCGACTTTATATTGAGAAATATGTTGCCGAATCTGCGTAGGCAGATTCGTCGCAACGAAATTAAATCGGTAGTCGGTTTAATGAATCAAGCCGTTGAGATCGAGCGGACCTCTCTCAACGAGATTAATTATAGGCCTCCACCATCCCCTTCAGCGTCTATGTGGCATTATCTCGCCTATAAGCAAAGTAAGACTGACAAGAAAGCGAGAGTCAACGTCGCAGCAACTGCTGTTGATAGCAAACGAGCTGCTGACTCGATTGTCAGCCGCCTCGAGGCTTTCTTGAAAAAGCTCGAGGGCAGTAAGAACTTTGGGAAACCAAAGGGCCCAAGGCCCCAGAGTTCAAACAAGGGCGAGCAGTCCAGAGCCAGACACAAATCTAAAGGACATGGAAGGGCCAGAAGCTCATCACCGAAACAAGGCTCGAGTGATGATAGCAGGAAGAGAAGCGACAAGTCACCAGTTCGCTGTTACTTCTGTAAGGAAGAAGGGCACATTAGACCCAAATGCCCAAAACGCCAGGGAAACGAAAAGCCGGCGGAGTAGAAAGTAACTATTCCGCCGACACAGTTTCCCAGTCATCACTCGGAGATGACGCTCAGGCTTGTTCTGTGGATCCTAAGGATACTGAACAAGCGACAACTCAAAATAATTCGGTCGCAGCGGACTTAAACGCGGAAACCAGATGGTGGTTGCCAGTGAATATTGGTGATTTCCGTGTCAGAGCGTTGTATGACCCCGGGGCATCACGTACAGTGATGGGGTCATGCGCTATTCAGATTGCAGCTGCGTGCAACCGAAAGATTGAAATTTATGCTGGCAAAGGCGCAAGGGTAGCTGACGGGCGAAGATGTTCTATCGCCGGATACGTCACCTTACCATTTGAGGTCGCGGGGGTAAAACGCGATCTCAAGATAGCCATCATGACTGACCTGGATGCTGACTGCTATTTGGGAGCAAATTTCATCCGAACTTTTAAGGCAGTTCTCGATCCTACTACAGACGAATTAGAGGTCAGGATTGCAGGTAAAAAGGTTAGCCTAGAGGTCGCCAGTGTACATGCGACCAAGCTGACATCGTTAGCCTCTATAGGTTTGGCTGACGTACCAGCAGAAGACCTCGAAAGACTCAAGCAAATGCTTGATAGAGTCCTTCCGACCACGGAAGAACCTTTGGGTTGCACCTCGTGGATCGAACATGAGATCGACGTGGGGGACGCAAGACCGATAAAACAAAGGTACTACCCAGTTTCACCGGTAGTGAAGCTAGAGATGTGGGACCAAGTGCAAGAAATGCTGGATAATGGTATTATTGAGCCAGCACCTAGGTCCGGATGGTCGTCGCCCATGGTCATGGTCAAGAAAGAGGACGGGACAAGGCGGTTCTGTATAGATTTCCGCAAGGTCAACGCGGTCACCAAATCGGTGGACGCATATCCGATCCCTTACATGGACGACATCCTGAGCAAGTTGAAAAAGGCTCAGTATATCACGACTCTGGATTTAAAATCGGCTTATCATCAGGTACCGTTACAACCAGAGTCGAGGCCAGTAACGGCGTTTACAGTGCCAGACATGGGCACATTCCAGTTCAAACGAATGCCGTTTGGCCTGAGCTACGCAGGAATGACTTTTCAGCGTCTGGTCGAGATGATCATCAGGGAGTTTGGCGAATACGCTTACGCCTACCTTGATGACATCATCATAGTATCCGAAGATTTTGAGACGTATCTCAGAATCCTTGAGGCAATCCTGGCAAGAATTAGAGAGGCAGGCCTGACAATTAATTGGGACAAGTGTAAGTTTTGCCAGCCAGAGGCAAAATACTTAGGCGTCATCGTTAACCGTGACGGTATTAGACCTTGTCCCGAAAAGGTCGAAGCCATTCTGAAATTTTCGGTTCCGACGAACCGTAAGAAGTTGAAACGGTTCCTCGGGATGGCATCTTGGTACCGAAAATTTATCAATAACTTTGCCACGGTTGCAGAACCGCTCACGAAGCTCACCAGCACAAGGGTGTGTTTCAAATGGGACGACGAGCAACAGGAAGCATTCGAAAGAATATTAGTGCTACTCGCGTCCGCTCCGGTCCTGGCGAGACCAGACTTTACAGTACCGTTCACAATTCAGACCGACGCCTCCGATACTGGGATCGATGGCTGTTTGACTCAGGTCATTGACGGTCAAGAGCGGGTTATAGAATACTTCAGCCGAGTACTGAATCCAGCGCAGCGAAACTACACTGTCACCGAACGGGAGTGCTTAGCTGTAGTAGAAGCAGTAAGGAAGTTTAGGTGTTACGTCGAAGGCTTTAAATTCCACGTGATCACCGACCACAATTCCTTAAGATGGCTGCATAAGATGACCAATGCCACTGGCAGATTGGCAAGATGGTCTCTAGAGTTGCAAGGCTACGACTTTACGACAGAATATCGTAAAGGCACGTTAAACGTGGTTCCAGACGCCTTGTCACGAATGTACGAAGAAGACGACCCGACTGTCGTTTCAGCCGTAAGCTACCCGGTCGAACAACTAGACGACTGGTACCTGAATAAGAGGAAGATAGTTCAGAGAAATCCAAAAAATTCCTCAGGTGGAAGGTCGTGGGTGACAGACTTTATTACTATAAGTCTGACGACGTCATCGAAGAGACAGTCGGAGACGACGATGCTTGGAAGCTCGTCGTGCCTTTGTATCTACGGGCAACCGTGATACAAGAGAAACACGATGAACCGATGGCAGGCCACTTGGGCCGAGATAAAACTCTAAAGAAAGTGACCCAAGAGTATTTTTGGCCTGGCATGTACAAGGGCATCGAGGCATACGTAAAATCATGCCAGATTTGCCAACAGCAAAAGGTTGAGCAACGCCTACCCGGTGGCCTAATGGGCAGACGTGTGATTGTAAGACCATGGCAAGCAGTTTCGGGTGATATATTAGGCCCATACACCCGAAGCAAGAATGGCAACAAATACGTGCTAGTCTTGACGGATCTGTTCACCAGGTGGGCAGAAGTGACGCCGTTAAGACGAGCGGACGGTGACTCCATCTGGAAACACATCTGGCTCGATGTAATCCTAAGATGGGGCCAACCAGAGCTGTTCCTTTCGGACCAAGGTTCAGAGTTCAAGAATCATGCTATAGACGACAAATTGGACGAACTTGGCGTACAACATGAGAACTCACCGACTCACAATCCGGAATCGAACGGTGGAGTCGAACGGCTTAATCGGACATTGAAAACAATGATCCGATGTTTTGTAGCCGACAACCAGCAAACGTGGGATGAGCACCTACCAGAGCTGGTTTGCGCATACAACAGGGCAGTACACTCTGCAACTAAAACGAGCCCTGCCATGTTGAACATGATGCGCCAGCCAAATGACTGTAGTACGGTCAGCAAACACTTGGCAGAAGAAGCCGTCAAGAGGCACCAAGATATGGCACTCGAGGACTGGCAGGACAAGCTCGAGGGAGCTGAAAAGCTCCGAGAATTGGCCAAAGAAAACGCTCGAGAGCAGCAGGATCGAGCTGCGGCACACTACAACAAAAAACATCGAGAAGTAGTGTTCCAACCAGGTGATATGGTCTGGAGAAAAATAAGGTTCTCTCGAGCAAGGCCAAAGGCTTTACTGCCAGCCTGTCAGCAAAGTATGCTGGTCCTTACGTGATCGTGGAAAGGTTAGGTTCCAACACTTACGCAATCCAAGATCAGAACGGGAACGACCAGAGGCCAGTAGCGGTTCAACGACTGAAGAGGCACATCCGGCGAGACATCGAGGAGTCTTCAAGCGACGAGAGTCTACCGCCGAGGGATGCGAGCGAAAATCCTGACGCTAGCGAGAGTCAGGTAATTGTAGAAAATGTGCCGGAGACCAGCGGGCCTCCGGCTGAAGCGTCCGTACCTAGGTTAGAAACCGCGAGCGAAGCCGATCGTCCGAGCGAAGACATAAACGATCAGGCTCGAGCAATAACTTCGATTCCCGCGAAAAGGGGTAGAGGGAGACCCCGGGGATCGAAGAGTGAGGGAATGATTCGCGTGGGATCACCGTCACCACGTCGAACCCGTGCGAATCGGAAACGCTAGTTTCCTTTTCTATTTCTCTGTCCTGTTGATCCATTTTTCCTTTTTCCTTGTATTTTCCAGATGGCAGAGAAGAAATTGGAGCAGCAGGAACGACCCCTGATGCCATTAGCAAGAGTTGGCTCAGGACCATACGATTTTGGAGTCTGGGCGAGCATGATGGCAAACCCTCGCCAGACGATGGGGAAGCTCCTCTACGTTTCTGGGGTCCTGGCAAAAACAAGACACCCAGAAATGACTGATTTTGTCTTTGACAAATTATACGGTGTCTGCTTGTCGTCACGAGCAGAAACTGTAGAACGAGTCTCCACCTCGACTCAGTTGGAGACCCGATTAGCCTACGGGCTGCCAAACTCCCCTCCCGAATCATGGGAGGAGGCATGCGAGACTTTGGACGTCGTATGCCAGCAGCTGGACGACCAGCTGGGAGCGGAGCAGGAAGCCATTCGCCTGTTCCAGGCCTATAAGGCGAAAAAGCACCAAGAGCCAAATTGGGTCCGCGAGGACTACTCCTCGTGGATAAGCGAGCGGCAAGAGGAGCTCCGACTCTTGGACAAACACCGAAGGGCTATCGAACAGAAGAAGAAGGCCGCCAGGGAAGCCGCAGAGGAGATGGCCCGAGCCGAAGAAGCCTTACGAAAGGCCAAGGAGGCCGAGAACTCAGCCATGAGACAACTGGCCATGGCAAAATCGAAGACACTATTTGTTTCTGGCCAAACCAACAAAAGCAAGGCCAGAAACTACTACAGAGCGAAATTCGGCGTTAACTGCCGAATTTGCACTTGGCCAAATGTGGAAGACCCCACTAAGTGCCCCAACATTGGGGAGCACGAAGAATTTCTCCGGTTGCGGAGAAAATGATGATTGTGAGGCGAAACAGTGGTTAAACCATGCCACTTCCATGTAGATGGTAAAATAAAAATTTGACAAACTACTTTCCTGATTGTTAGTTTGTTTTTCTTTTTCACCAACCTTGAATCCTCCGATATCCTTTTTCGACTAGGTTGCGTCGGGTATTATCGTTACAACGTCGATACGTTGTATCTAGGGGGGGGGGGGGGGTTGTCACGGTCGGTGAAAATATTCGTCCACACGATTGAGATTTTTCGTGTGGACGCGGGCCAGCAGCAGACGAACAGAGTTTATTTAGGTATTAATTTAGTTAATTAATTATTTAATTAATTGACAATTAATTTATTACTAATAAAATTTATATACTTATTATTACATTGATAAATTATCCTATTTAATTTTTATGAATATTTAATAATAAGTATAAATTTTGTTGTTAAATAAATGTAATTTGTTCAAAAATTTACAATTTATTGATTTATGTGATTTGTTTTAGTTACAAATGAATTTTTTGAGTCATGTATAGCGACTGCCAAAGTTACAAGTGTTGAATATAATAGTGATGGTGAAGCAGCGGTTATTTCCCCAGTTATCAGTCAGGACGAGATTGACGAAGGCATTATAAACAGCGTATTTAATAAACAACCCCTTTGGGACCATCGAGTAGATGCTAAAAAGAGAACTTCTGCAAAAAAGAAACTGTTTTGGCAGGAAGTTTCAGTTGAGACAGGAGTAAACGTGGATAATCTGATGAAAAGGTTGAATATCTTGTATAAAAAATACAATGATGCTAAAAATGAAAGGAGTAAGAGACCTAGTGGCTCAGCAGCAAGACCTTTAAAACAAAATTTTAAACATTTCGACTCTATGACTTTTCTCAATGATGTTATTACACCTCCACCGTAAGTTTTTTATACACTACAATATAATTTCATGTTGTTTCATCTATTAATCGCAGTTTTTCATGTTTATCTTTCAGAACCATTACACCTCATGCTAAATCCAACAGTGCAACTGGCCCAAAAAATTTAGCTGACGTTCAAAAAACAATTGACCATTATAAAAAAATTTTGAAGGAACCAAGTAACTCAACAAAAAGATTTTCCAGTATGTTTTTATGTGTCTATGAAAAATTTTATTTTTATGAACCTATTAAATATTCAAAATTTAATTTCATAGCTTCAAGAGACGCAGACGACGATCAGCAATTTAATGAACTACTTGAATTATTCAAAGAAAATAGCAAACCTCTCGATGATGTTGATGGATTTTTTATCCAACTAGGATGTCTTCTACGCAAGATTCCAGAAGAAGATAGAACCGACATCCATATAGATATACTAAACTTCATAAAAAATAAAATTAAAGCTTTCAAAAAAAAACAGAAGACATCATCATAATTGATTTATATACAAACTGTTTAATAATACTGCAATGTATTTAGTTAATAATAATTAAAAAAAGTTTAAGAATAAATGTTTCATGATAGCTTAATCATTTTGTTAAAGAATAATAGAGTAACAAATATTAAAATGTATCAGTTGTTTTAGACTGAACAGTTAAATTTATTTTCAAGAAAATAAATATAGTATATTGAAAACTTATTTTTATGCGATTCAAAGTGTTAAAATATTAATATTTTGTTGACAATAATTTTTAAGCTTAATCATTTAATAAAATTATAGTATATTAACAAATAATATAATGTACTCAATGTTTTGGACTGAATAGTTCCATTAATTTTTGGAAAATAAACATGTACTAATTTAAAAACATACTATTTATTGAACTCTTTATTGTAACATCCTATTCCTTAAAATTTGTCTTCGATAACATTTTTTATGACAAATAAAACAATAGCTACAGATAAACAATATTGACTTATAATTAAAATAATTATTAATTTAATATAACATAAAATAAAATACTTTATAACTATTTAAATGGACAACTAATATTTAATCCAAATAATGTATGTTATTTGAGTCACTCCATCGAACACTTAATCAAAGAATATATTTTGAAACACCTTATCAAACACTTAATTTAGTATTTTGAGCCACTTCGAAACTATCAAACACTTAATTAAAAAATGTATCTTATCAAGCATAAATAAATGAATTCTTATTCTTTTGTAGGCTACCACACCGTTGATCCACTCTGACTAAGGAAATGAGCTGTACTTTTTAAAATTTTTCTTCTGCTTTCATATCTAAAACAATAATTGATATTATTTTTAAGTAAAAGAATTTTGTTATGAATAAAAAAAATAACTTTAACTCACTTAAAAATCTCTTCTTTTTGCTTTGTCCCATTGAAACTCGACTGCACCATCATTCACAAAAAACATAGAAAAATCATATCTAATCCGGTTAACCCATTAAGTCCGAGGATTTTTTAAATTTTTGGTGGTTTTCAAGCTGGGAAATCTTGGCGAAAATTTTGAAAAATTTATATCTAAATACCCTACCCCCCTATTTTCAAGTGTGCCCTACACGATGGTATAGTTTATAAAACTCAAAAATTCGATTTTCATTTGTTTATTTACAAAATAAATAAAAAAAAACAATGTTTTTTAGCTTTTTTTTTTTTTAATCGAAAAATTGAGTGGTAAAAATTTTTTTTACACACTTAAAAATATGATCACAGGTGATCATGGATTTCAAAGTTTCCAAATCTTCTTTAAAATTGCAGCTGCGATTTTTCTAAGCAAAATGGCAGCCAAAAACCTGCGACGAAAAAAATCGTGTACAGCAATACAGCAGTCGAAGGCGAAAAAAAAAAAAATGAGTAATAAAAAAATAAAAAATACCACCATTTTCTACGTTAAATTTTAAGAACAAAATATACTTGCCTTTTTTTCAATTGGGGCCACCGTTTTTTCATAAAAATTCGTTGAAGTTGGGATCATCATGATATAACCACTGCAATTCAATTGAATAGCTATCATCTCCAGAATAATTTGGATCCGGTAAGCAATAGCGATCCTCCTCTTCCTCATCTGAACTGAAACATTGAAATTCCGATTCAGAATCAGAATCTAAATCAGGAGGTGGATCTGGTCTATTACGCTTTTGTCTCATATTGAAACTTTTGAAATTATTCAATCACAAAAGATTGAATTGATTTCAAAATTTTGCAATTTATTTATCTCTATAGTATGCAGTAGCTTGAAAATTATTAGCCAAAGTCTTTGAGCAGCGGCCCTGGTGGAACTTATCATCTACCAGGGTAAAAATGTCATTTGACCAACTGTTCTTTACTCACTTTTGTCACCTTATTTATTTGTATATTGTTTAAACGGTACGCCACCTAGCGGATTCTAAAGAATTAGGAGAATCCGCCAGGATACCAAGATCCTAATGAAAAACAACAAGTTCATTTTGATTTTAAAATTTTACGTTGAAAATGAAGGTATTTTTTATTTTTTCATTAGTCGATTTTGGTTTTTGGGTCCTATAATATAAGGCCCAATTATTCTAATATCGCACATTGGACCTCAAATTCGTAATCAGCGGAACCAAAACCTCTATTTCGATATTTTTTTCCATCTAATTGCTAGATAAATTCGCTACAGGTGCAGGAAAAAGAATTGCAGTGGTTATATCATGATGATCCCAACTTCAACGAATTTTTATGAAAAAACGGTGGCCCCAATTAAAAAAAAGACAAGTATATTTTGTTCTTAAAATTTAACGTAGAAAATGGTGGTATTTTTTATTTTTTTATTACTCATTTTTTTTTTTTTCGCCTTCGACTGCTGTATTGCTGTACACGATTTTTTTCGTCGCAGGTTTTTGGCTGCCATTTTGCTTAGAAAAATCGCAGCTGCAATTTTAAAGAAGATTTGGAAACTTTGAAATCCATGATCACCTGTGATCATATTTTTAAGTGTGTAAAAAAAATTTTTACCACTCAATTTTTCGATTAAAAAAAAAAAAGCTAAAAAACATTGTTTTTTTTTATTTATTTTGTAAATAAACAAATGAAAATCGAATTTTTGAGTTTTATAAACTATACCATCGTGTAGGGCACACTTGAAAATAGGGGGGTAGGGTATTTAGATATAAATTTTTCAAAATTTTCGCCAAGATTTCCCAGCTTGAAAACCACCAAAAATTTAAAAAATCCTCGGACTTAATGGGTTAAAAGTATTTGGGCGAGGAATTTCTTCTTCTTCTTCTTCTGCTTCTTCGTCACTGTAATCTGCATGGCCACCTGTTGTATCGCTATAATGGGGTTAATTCCGCCTGGGTCTAAATCTTTTGTCTTCAAACATGAGGATAAAATTGTGAAGACAAACACAAGTATAAATTATTATTATAGTTGAAGCTAAAGAAGTATTCATAGTTTGTTTTAAAACTCTCCAAACACTGGTCAATATCCCAAATGCAGTCTCCACAACTCTTCTGGCTCTTGATAGCCTGTAGTTGAATACACATTTTCTTGGATTTAAATTAGAGCTTTTTGGATAGGGTCTCATCATGAAGTCACTGAGCCCGAAAGCTTCATCACCTACCAAAACATGTGGCAGGTAAGGACCTTCATCCACCAATGGAGCTGGCTCTGGTAAGTTCATTTGCTTGTTATAAATCTTTGTCCAATTTCACATTTTTGAAAGACTCCACCGTCACTTTGTTTTCCGGCTGCTCCAATATCAACTGTGATAAATTTATCATAGGCATCAACAATGCCCATCAAGTGTACACTGTGATGACCCTTATAATCATAAAAAACAGAGCCACTGTGCGGTGGTGCCTAAAAATAAAATTTATTATTTAAAAATTATAACAAGAGATTGAGTCAATAAAAATAAAATCTTATTTTACCTCCATAGTCACAAGCTTATCATCTACTGCTCCAATACAGTGAGGAAAGTCCCACTCTTTCCTGAATTCTTCTGCAATTTTTCTCCAGTTTTCTTCGCTAAAATCTTCAAAAACAATTGGAACCAAGCATTGCACTATTGCTTTGCAAGTTTCAGGAATAATTTTAGTCACTGAAGGTTTGCTGACTCTGAATAATGCAGCAATTGTGCGAACACTATCACCACTTGCTAAATACCTCAGAGTAATTTGCAATCTGGTGATTGCTGGAATGGGCTCTCTCACTGAATTTTGTTTTTTTATTATAGGTTCCACCATTGATAATAAAGTTTTGAATAAAACAGGTGTCATTCTAAAAAAACTAAAATATTCTTTAGGCGAATCTTGTTCCATAACTGGAAATAAACTATTTGTCACTCCATACAAATTCCTATTCGCTACACTGTAGATATCTGAGACCCACTTGCGCGTCATTTTATTTTTTTTTACTTTTCTAAGTTTTTTTAAAATAGCAAATAGTGTGATGGTAGTTTGTGATAGTTTTTTTTTCCTCCACTTCAGGTTTCTTCTATTCGACATTAAGTGCATTATAATTAACTTTTCTATTCTTGAAATTTTTAAGACCATTTTTATTATAAATAAATGCACTTGTTAACTCTTACAAAATCCAACAGTTTAATCATTCACACAGGTTATGTTTACTAGATTTTTAGGGAATCTACTTTGCCCGCGTGAAAAAATGGGAAAATAGTTGTTATTAGTATTGATAAGAGCGAAAATTCTCTATTAATAAAATCTTATGAAATAACAAATTACTTCATGCAAAAAATTTTTTTTATTACAAACTGATTTTAATTTAAAATTTTAATTTGAACTCAGATTCGCGCGCCCCTGAGCTTTCAAACTGCGGAGGGCGCTGAATTTTTTTTACCTGCCATGTAGCCGCAGCCTTATCGTCAAAACAAGTTCAAACCAACTCTACCAGGCCTATATTGAAATATTTTACTCCCAACTATGCATTTATCTTTGAAAGCTCTCTCCTCGATTCTCCATGAAGTAACAGGTATAATGTACAGTAATTCCGTCTGAATCTGTCGGAAAATTATACCATTTATTATTGTAAGGGTTTTTAGGATTACTAGAATAATTTAAGGCTATTTACATTGGTCCGAAAAAGACCCTCTTAAACGCATTTGTTGGCGGGTTATCGTCAAAACAAGTTTGAACCAACTCTACTAGGCCCAGATTGAAATATTTTTCTATGAACTAATTATACATCTATGAAAGCACTCTCTTAGATTCTCCATGAAGTTGCAGGTATAATGTACGGTAATTCCATCTAAGTCTGTCAGGATATTACACTATTTATTATTGTAAGGGTTTTTAGGATTACTAGAATAATTTAAGGCTATTTTCATTGGTTCGAAGAGACACTCTAAAACGCATTAGTTGGCGAGTTATCGTCAAAACAAGTTCAAACCAACTCTACCAGGCCTATATTGAAATAATTTTCTCTGAACTAATAATACATCTTTGAAAGGTCTCTCCTCGATTCTCCATGAAGTTACAGGTATAATGTACAGTAATTCCGTCTGAATCTGTCGGAAAATTGAAACATTGATTATTGTAAGAGTTTTTAGGATTTCTAGAATATTTCAAGGCTATTTTCATGAAACCAAAAAAGGCCCTCTAAAACGGATTTGTTGGCGAGTTATCTTCAAAACAAGTTCGAACCCACTCTACTAGGCCCAGATTAAAATATTATTCTCTGAAACTAAGCATAAAACTTTGAAAGCTCTTTCCTCGATTTTCCATGAAATTCGCTGACTCAACTCTTTGAAAGCACTCTCCTAGATTCTCCATGAAGTTACAGGTATAATGTACATTAATTCCATCTGAATCTGTCGGGAAATTACACCATTTATGATTGTAAGGGTTTTAAGGACTTCTAGAATATTTCAAGGCGTTTTCATTGGTCCGAAAAAGACCCTCTCAAACGCATTCGTTTGCGAGTTATCGTCGAAACAAGTTTGAACCAACTCTACCAGGCCTATATTCAAATATTTTTCTTCGAACTAAGCAAACATCTTTGAAAGCTCTCTCCTCGGTTATCCATGAAGTTACAGGTATAATGTACAGTAATTCCATCTGAATCTGTCGGGAAATTACGGCATTTATTATTGTAAGGGTTTTGAGGACTTCTAGAATATTTCACGGCTATTTTCATTAAACCGAAAAAGACCCTCTAAAACGCATTTGTTGGCGGGTTATCGTCGAAACAAGTTCGAACCAACTCTACCAGGCCTCGATTGAAATATTATTCTCTGAAACTAAGCATCAAACTTTGAAAGCTCTTTCCTCGATTTTCCATGAAATTCGCTGACTAAACTCTTTGAAAGCACTCTCCTAGATTCTCCATGAAGTTACAGGTATAATGTACGGTAATTCCATCTGAGTCTGTCAGGATATTACACTATTTATTATTGTAAGGGTTTTTAGGATTACTAGAATAATTTAAGACTATTTTCATTGGTCCGAAAAAGACACTCTAAAACGCATTTGTTGGCGAGTTATCGTCAAAACAAGTTCAAACCAACTCTACCAGGCCTATATAGGAATATTATTCTCTGAAACTAAGCATCAAACTTTGAAAGCTCTTTCCTCAATTTTCCATGAAATTCGCTTACTAAACTCTTTGAAAGCACTCTTCTAGATTCTCCATGAAGTTACTGGTATAATGTACGGTAATTCCATCTGAGTCTGTCGGGAAATTACACCATTTATTATTGTAAGGGTTTTAAGGACTTCTCGAATATTTCAAGGCAGTTTTCATTAATCCGAAAAAAAACCCTCTAAAACGCATTTGTTGGCGAGTTATCATTAAAACAAGTTCGAACCATTTCTACCAGGCCTAGATTGAAATATTATTCTCTGAAACTAGGCATACAACTTTGAAAGCTCTGTTCTCGATTTTCCATGAAGTTCGCTGATTAAACTCGATGAAAGCACTCTCCTAGATTCTCCATGAAGTTGCAGGTATAATGTACGGTAATTCCATCTGGGTCTGTCGGGAAATTACACCATTTATTATTGTAAGGGTTTTAAGGACTTCTAGAATATTTCAAGGCTATTTTTAATAATCCGAAAAAGACTCTCTAAAACGCATTTTTTGTTGAGTTATCATCAAAACAAGTTCGAACCAACTTTACACAGCCTCGATTTAAATATTTTTCTCTGAAACTAAGCATACAACTTAGAAAGCTCTCTCTTCGATTTTCCATGAATTTCGCTGACTAAACTTTGTGAAAGCACTCTCCTAGATTCTCCACGAAGTTACAGGTATATTGAACAGTAATTTTACTGAATCCGTCGGGAAACTACGCCATTTCTTATTGTAAGGGTTTTAAGGACTTCTAGAATATTTCAAGGCTAATTTCATTCAACCAAAAAAGACCCTCTAAAACGCGTTTGTTGGCGAGTTATCGTCAAAACAAGTCCGAACCAACTCTACTAGGCCTATATTGAAATATTTTTCTCCGAACTATGCATACTTCTTTGAAAGCTCTCTCCTAGATTCTCCTTGAAGTTGCAGGTATAATGTACGGTAATTCCATCCGAGTCAGTCGGGAAATTACACCATTTATTATTGTAAGGATTTTAAGGACTTTTAAAATATTTCAAGGCTGTTTTCATTGATCCAAAAAAGACCCTCTCAAACGCAATCGTTGGCGAGTTATCGTTAAAACAAGTTCGAACCAACTCTAGGAGTCCCAGATTGAAATATTTTTCTCTGAACTAATTATACATCTATGAAAGCACTCTCCTAGATTCCCCATGAAGTTGCAAGTATAATGTACGGTTATTCCATCTGAGTCTGTCGGGAAATTACACCATTTATTATTGTAAGGGTTTTTAGGATTTCTAGAATAATTTAAGGCTATTTTCATTGGTCCGAAAAAGGCACTCTAAAACGCATTTGTTGGCGAGTTATCGTCAAAACAAGTTCAAACCAACTCTACCAGGCCTATATTGGAATATTATTCTCTGAAACTAAGCATCAAACTTTGAAAGCTCTTTCCTCGATTTTCCATGAAATTCGCTGACAAAACTCTTTGAAAGCACTCTCCTAGATTCTCCATGAAGTTGCAGGTATAATGTACGGTAATTCCATCTGAGTCTGTCGTGAAATTACACCATTTATTATTGTAAGGGTTTTAAGGACTTCTAGAATATTTCAAGGCTATTTTCATTGTTCTGAAAAAGACCCTCTAAAACCCATTTGTTGGCGAGTTATCATTAAAACAAGTTCGAACCAACTCTACCAGGCCTCGATTGAAATATTATTCTCTAAAACTAAGCATTAAACTTTGAAAGCTCTTTCCTCGATTTTCCATGAAATTCGCTGACTAAACTCTTGGAAAGCACTCTCCTAGATTTTCCATGAAGTTACAGATATAATGTACAGTAATTCCATCTAAATCTGTCGGAAAATTATATTATTTATTATTGTAAGGGTTTTTAGGATTTCTAGAATAATTTTAGGCTATTTTCATTGTTCCGAAAAAGACACTCTAAAACGCATCAGTTGGCGAGTTATCGTCAAAACAAGTTTGAACCAACTCCACTAGGCTTAGATTGAAATATTTTTCTCTGAACTAATTATACATCTATGTAAGCGCTTACCTTAAGTCTCCATGGAGGTGCAGGTATATTGTAGGGTTATTCCATCTGAGTCTGTGCGGAAATTACACCATTTATTATTGTAAGGGTTTTAAGGACTTCTAGAATATTTCAAGGCTATTTTCATTGTTCCAAAAAAGACCCTCTAAAACCCATTTGTTGGCGAGTTATCATTAAAACAAGTTCGAACCAACTCTACAAGGCCTCGATTGAAATATTATTCTCTGAAACTAAGCATAAAACTTTGAGAGCTCTTTCCTCGATTTTCCACTTTGAATAGTATACTCTTTGAAAGCACTCTTCTAGATTCTCCATGAAGTTACTGGTATAATGTACGGTAATTCCATCTGAGTCTGTCGGGAAATTACACCATTTATTATTGTAAGGGTTTTAAGGACTTCTCGAATATTTCAAGGCAATTTTCATTAATCCGAAAAAAACCCTCTAAAACGCATTTGTTGGCGAGTTATCATTAAAACAAGTTCGAACCATTTCTACCAGGCCTAGATTGAAATATTATTCTCTGAAACTAGGCATACAACTTTGAAAGCTCTGTTCTCGATTTTCCATGAAGTTTGCTGATTAAACTCGATGAAAGCACTCTCCTAGATTCTCCATGAAGTTGCAGGTATAATGTACGGTAATTTTATCTGGGTCTGTCGGGAAATTACACCATTTATTATTGTAAGGGTCTTAAGGACTTCTAGAATATTTCAAGGCTATTTTCATTAATCCGAAAAAGACCCTCTAAAACGCATTTTTTGTTGAGTTATCATCCAAACAAGTTCGAACCAACTTTACTCAGCCTCGATTTAAATATTATTCTCTGAAACTAAGCATACAACTGTGAAAGCTCTCTCTTCGATTTTCCATGAATTTCGCTGACTAAACTTTGTGAAAGCACTCTCCTAGATTCTCCACGAAGTTACAGGTATATTGAACAGTAATTTTATCTGAATCCGTCGGGAAACTACGCCATTTCTTATTGTAAGGGTTTTAAGGACTTCTAGAATATTTCAAGGCTAATTTCATTCAACCAAAAAAGACCCTCTAAAACGCGTTTGTTGGCGAGTTATCGTCAAAACAAGTTCGAACCAACTCTACTAGGCCTATATTGAAATATTTTTCTCCGAACTATGCATACTTCTTTGAAAGCTCTCTCCTAGATTCTCCTTGAAGTTGCAGGTATAATGTACGGTAATTCCATCCGAGTCAGTCGGGAAATTACACCATTTATTATTGTAAGGATTTTAAGGACTTTTAGAATATTTCAAGGCTGTTTTCATTGATCCAAAAAAGACCCTCTTAAACGCATTCGTTGGCGAGTTATCGTTAAAACAAGTTCGAACCAACTCTAGGAGTCCCAGATTGAAATATTTTTCTCTGAACTAATTATACATCTATGAAAGCACTCTCCTAGATTCCCCATGAAGTTGCAAGTATAATGTACGGTTATTCCATCTGAGTCTGTCGGGAAATTACACCATTTATTATTGTAAGGGTTTTTAGGATTTCTAGAATAATTTAAGGCTATTTTCATTGGTCCGAAAAAGGCACTCTAAAACGCATTTGTTGGCGAGTTATCGTCAAAACAAGTTTAAACCAACTCTACCAGGCATATATTGAAATATGTTTCTCTAAACTATGCATACATCTTTGAAAGCTCTCTCCTCGGTTCTCCATGAAGTTTCAGGTATAATGTACAGTTATTCCGTCTGAATCTGTCGGAAAATTACACCATTTATTATTGTAAGGGTTTTAAGGACTTCTTGAATATTTCAAGGCTATTTTTATTAAAACGGAAAAAGACCCTCTAAAACCTTGTTGGTGACTTTTGTCTGAGAGGGTCGGATGTGAGAAAAGGTCCTCTCGGGGATGCCAACAGGGAGTTGAAAAGGATTGCTACGAGATAGATGAACCTCTCCCGACGTGCAAGCGCCGAATTATCCTTCCTCCCTCCATACATGGGGGGTGGAGGGCCTCTCGCAGACATTGCCTATATTTTTACCATCGTTAATGCCTTAAAGCTCTTGAGCTCTAAGGACACAAGCTTGGCTAATGTGGCCATGTCTACGTTGCGGGAGACTGTATCTAAAAGAGTGGGCCGCCCCGCCGACGAGCATGATATGGCAAACTATCTGTCGGGCTCCCTAGACGGGGAATTCTCCCGACCATCAAGAGGTTCCTCACTTTGGTCGAGAGCCCGAATCGCGACCAGACGGATGTCCCCTGCCTTGGATCTGAAATAGAGGGGGACTGCCGAGCGTGCTGAACTCTCATTGGAGTGCCGTTGCCCAGGCAACAAAGACGATAATGACACAATCATCATCCCACCCATGGCTAGTGGATAGGTCGTCCGGAGGCTGAGGGCCGCACTAGTGGGGCACTACGAGAAAAAAGTTATTGCCAAACCAGATCAAGGCAAAGTCCTCGAGGCAACGAAGCAACCAGTGCAGAGAGTAATCACTTTCTTCACACTGGCAGTTTTACCCGCTTCGCTGACTAGCGCTTGGGGGTGGTATGTCTATTCGTCACCCTGCGGTGGAAAGCTCCTGTGCTTGGCAGGCAATGCAGAAAGTGCGTTGACCTTGAGACACTTCCTCACGCGCTCTAGCACTGCGGCGTTAACTCCGACGCCCACACCAAGTGCCACGATGCCATCCTGGACGGGCTCGGCAAGGCCAGTAATGTCCCTGCGGGGAGATCAGGGTTAATCGAGCCATCAGGGGCGTCGACGAGGAGAATCTATGACATAATCCGGTGGACAAAATATTTTATATATTGAGTAAAATAGAAAATAAAGTTGTTTTGGAATTATCTAACAGATTTATTGCGAATAAAAATCGATATAATTACAAAGTTATATGAGAAGAGATATTTTCTAGGTACTCAATAACATTTTTTCATATTTTGACACATTATTTTTTGTCTTTCATCGTATAACTTTTGTTTCTTCTTCGGAGGAACAGCTATATTTTTACCAGTATTAAACTGAACAATTAATAATTCGGTAACATTTTGTTCTGATTTATGAGCATTGACAATTTCCCTTATTGACTTCTGATACAATGCCAAGGCATATTTTAATGACAAATAAAACAATAACGTGCTGACAGGACAACAACTGATTAGACACTGAGCTGGTTTATTATAACCGAATCACAGGGAAATACTTACGCAAATGTCAACATATCATAAATATAAACAACGTCTTTTGCTTGGAACTGAATTATGTGGCGCTCCTCTTCGAGGACCCTCCGGGCCCCACGGCGCACATTCTTTTAAAAAATAACCCTTAGTGATTTTTATTTTTGATTTTAAATACTTTTTTGAAATTTTGATATTTTGTCGCCAGATATTTTTTCTTCGGATATTTTTTTTCGGATATTTTGTCCCCAGATATTTTTTTTTTCGATATTTTGTCTGGATAATCTTGGCGGCTGGAACCTAGGTAACTAGCGGGTCATGAGACTCCTCAACGTCAACCCATTCTATGCGTGGATGATGAGGAGGCTCATGATCAGCGACACGATTAATTGGTCTTGGATCATCTACGTGGAGTACCTGACTTGAAGTTTGCCAAGCTGCTGCAATTTCTCTTTTTAAATCATCAAGATTTCTCAGATTCTTATCTTTGATCATCATTTCTAGTTGATCCCAAGCATTTTCAATTATATTTAAGTCAGGCGAACGGGCTGGCCAATCTAAGACTGGTATTTTGTTATCTTTTAACCAGTGCATAGTTTTCTTTGAGGTATGACAGGGGGCGTTGTCCTGTTGAAAGTACCAAACTTTTCGACGTCCAAAGATTTTTGTTTTTGACGGAAGCATGTAGTCCTTCATCACGTCGATGTATTTTTCGCTGTTAACAGTTCCTTGCACAAGCTTTAATTGTCCTGTTCCTTTTCCTGACAAACAGCCCCAAATCATAATAGATCCACCACCTTTTAAAAACTTGCGTAGTATATTTCAACCAGTTAAAAACATCCGAAAATATTGTAAATTTTTTTTCTTTTCTTTTTAGTATTCAAAACCAACAAAAAAAATTTTCAAGTTGATTGGTGCAAAATTGTTCAAACCACAAGCAAATAACTCATTTTTTTAATCATTGTAAAATTACCGATTTTTCATGATTTTACATAATTTAATGCCTTAATCTCATTTTTTTTTTTCAGAATTACAGGTAAATTTGAATAAGAACACTAAATTAATAATAATTTAACTAATTTAATTTTAAATTGAAGAAAATCTTACAGAAAATCGCCATAAGTTTTAAAATTTTACAAATTTTTCAACACAATTGATCTTTGAAAAGAAAACGTTATTTTTGTAATAATTGCTATGTAAAAAGTATACTTTTTAAAATGTTTTTACCTTTCGTTAACAATGCAGTATAAATCTAAAGTAAGCTTATTTTAATTAAATATATTATTTGAACTCATCGGATTCGAATTATAAACTATAGTTGCGACGTCTATTGAATCGATAGATAATATACCTGCCTTACCGACTGAGCAGTTATTATACACAAAATGATAATTTTCAATGTTTATTAGTAACTGTAATCATGGGCAGAAGAGCAATATCTGAGTCGACAAAGTGGCAAATCGTAAGATTATTTAAGGGAGGGAAAAATCAGTGTGAGATATCTGGAACTCTAAAAGTGAGTAGGCATTGTGTTCAAAATACTATTAAGTCTTACACCAGCGCGAAAACCGTAAAAGTTAAAAAAGGTGCTGGGAGACCAAGGATAACAAGCGATCGAATAGACAGAATAATTATTAAAAAAGCAAAAAAAGAACGCACTGTTACAGCAAATACTATAAAAAATCAATTAACTAATGAACTGAATGTAAAAGTTTCAAGAGTAACAGTAAATAGGCGCTTGCTTGAAAATAATTTAAAGTCTGCTGTCGCAGTTCGTAAAGAAGTCAGAAGTGGTTTACGAACTGCGACAGCAGACTTTAAATTATTTTCAAGCAAGCGCCTATTTACTGTTACTCTTGAAACTTTTACATTCAGTTCATTAGTTAATTGATTTTTTATAGTATTTGCTGTAACAGTGCGTTCTTTTTTTGCTTTTTTAATAATTATTCTGTCTATTCGATCGCTTGTTATCCTTGGTCTCCCAGCACCTTTTTTAACTTTTACGGTTTTCGCGCTGGTGTAAGACTTAATAGTATTTTGAACACAATGCCTACTCACTTTTAGAGTTCCAGATATCTCACACTGATTTTTCCCTCCCTTAAATAATCTTACGATTTGCCACTTTGTCGACTCAGATATTGCTCTTCTGCCCATGATTACAGTTACTAATAAACATTGAAAATTATCATTTTGTGTATAATAACTGCTCAGTCGGTAAGGCAGGTATATTATCTATCGATTCAATAGACGTCGCAACTATAGTTTATAATTCGAATCCGATGAGTTCAAATAATATATTTAATTAAAATAAGCTTACTTTAGATTTATACTGCATTGTTAACGAAAGGTAAAAACATTTTAAAAAGTATACTTTTTACATAGCAATTATTACAAAAATAACGTTTTCTTTTCAAAGATCAATTGTGTTGAAAAATTTGTAAAATTTTAAAACTTATGGCGATTTTCTGTAAGATTTTCTTCAATTTAAAATTAAATTAGTTAAATTATTATTAATTTAGTGTTCTTATTCAAATTTACCTGTAATTCTGAAAAAAAAAAATGAGATTAAGGCATTAAATTATGTAAAATCATGAAAAATCGGTAATTTTACAATGATTAAAAAAATGAGTTATTTGCTTGTGGTTTGAACAATTTTGCACCAATCAACTTGAAAATTTTTTTTGTTGGTTTTGAATACTAAAAAGAAAAGAAAAAAAATTTACAATATTTTCGGATGTTTTTAACTGGTTGAAATATACTACGCAAGTTTTTAAAAGGTGGTGGATCTATTATGATTTGGGGCTGTTTGTCAGGAAAAGGAACAGGACAATTAAAGCTTGTGCAAGGAACTGTTAACAGCGAAAAATACATCGACGTGATGAAGGACTACATGCTTCCGTCAAAAACAAAAATCTTTGGACGTCGAAAAGTTTGGTACTTTCAACAGGACAACGCCCCCTGTCATACCTCAAAGAAAACTATGCACTGGTTAAAAGATAACAAAATACCAGTCTTAGATTGGCCAGCCCGTTCGCCTGACTTAAATATAATTGAAAATGCTTGGGATCAACTAGAAATGATGATCAAAGATAAGAATCTGAGAAATCTTGATGATTTAAAAAGAGAAATTGCAGCAGCTTGGCAAACTTCAAGTCTGACCTATGGTAAGAAGCTTGCAGAATCCATGCCACGAAGGGTTCAGGGTTGCTATAACGCAAAAGGAGGAGCTACTAAATATTAGCTGGATCAAAATTTAAGCAAAACAAAATTTTTTTATTCATATTACGTATAAATTATTACTGAATTGTATTAATTTTATTATTTTAAAGCAATTATTACAAAAATAACGTTTTCTTTTCAAAGATTAATTGTGTTGAAAAATTTGTAAAATTTTAAAGCTTATGGTGATTTTCTGTAAGATTTTCTTCAAATTAAAATTAAATTAGTTATATTATTATCAATTTAGTGTTCTTATTCAAATTTACCTTTGTTTTGAATACTAAAAAGAAAAGAAAAAAAATTTACAATATTTTCGGATGTTTTTAACTGGTTGAAATATACTACGCAAGTTTTTAAAAAAGCAAAAATTAGCTGTTTTTTAAAAAATGAACTTTTTAATAAAAATGGAGGTAAAAGTTAATTTTTTTATTGAATTTAAGTTAAGTTAAACTTCTTCTTTTCAGTTTTTATGTAGTTTAAGTGAAAAAAAAAGTTTCAGGCATTTATAAAAATATTTAAGTGTTTGCAGTCGTATAAAAGCACAAAAACTTTAAGACTGAAGTATGAAATTTGGGGGTGCTCTATAATTTTGATCACTACTGTATTAGTCCGCTTTCTTTCTATTTTTTTGTATTTTATCTTGTACTCGTCCGTTGCTTGTAATTTTTACTTATTTATTTATTTGATTTTAATTTATTTTACTGTATACTTTAATTATTATTCTTTTTTTCTGTGTTTGAGGCGACTTAGCACTTAGCGAAAACTGCCTGTGATCACTAATGAATTATGAATGACAAATATGACTATGACTATGTATCCTAGCAACTCATGGGACAATAATGTTCTATATTGACGTAATCACGCCAGAAACTAACATTTACTTATGACTGGAGTGAATCAATGTAGATGCAAAATTGTGATAAAGACTTACACATATGACATAAAGTGACATAAATTAAGTCATCTATTGAACTCAAGCTATAGTGTCATATGATTTTAACTAAACATATAATCACACCCATGTACCCTCCTTTAGGGCGAACTTATTTTTTTAATAAAACTATATTTCATTACCCGGCACACCAAGTATTTTGCCTGACCCCTTGGGAGTCAAAAAGTCCTGGGAAAATCATCTATAAAGCGTAATTATCAACAGGTGTACCAGGTGTTCGCCCTGACCCCTCCGGAGTCAAAACTTCCTGCAGAATTCATCTCCAGGTTGGAATCGCTGTCCTATGCACCAGGTCTCCGCCCTGACTCCATAGTTGTTAAAATATTTATCGAAATAAAAATAATCCATTTTACGTGGCTCACGTGTGGCTCTACAGCAGGGTAAGCAGCTGACTGAGTGTTTCATTTTGGAAGCTACTTACGCAGCTGCCTAAGGAGCTGGTTTTTTTTGTCTGGGTGTACTTGATACTTGTAAATTTTGTTAACCAAAATTTGTTTTCGATAATATCTTTATTTTGGTTCAAAAAGACTACTTTATTGACAAATTTTTGCTAACCAAAATTTGTTGACAAAGATTTGTTAACAAAAATATCTGTATGTTCGAAAAGACTGTACTTGATAATTTTGTTAACCAAAATTTGTTGACAAAAATTTGTTGACAAAAATTTGCTAACCAAAATTTGTTAACAAAAATATCTTTATTTTTGTTCGAAAAGACTGTACTTGATGATTTTGTTAACCAAATTTTTGTTGACAAAAATTTGTTAACAAAAATATCTTTATTTTTGTTCGAAAAGACTGTACTTGATAATTTTGTTGACCAAATTTTGTTGACAAATTTTTGTTAGCAAAAATGTTAAAAATTATTAAATAATTTTGTTAACAACGATCTTTAAAAATGACTTTTTTTGATAAATTTTGTTAACAAAAATTTTTCTCAAAAGATCAATTTTTGTTAACAAAATTTTGCTAACCAAATTTTGTTGACAAATTTTTGTTAACAAAAATGTTTAAAAAGGACGTTTTTTTAAAAAATTTATTAACAACAATCTTCAAAAAGTACTTTTTTCGATAAATTTTGTTAACAAAAATTTTTCTTAAAAGATCAATTTATGTTAATACAATTTTGCGAACCAAATTTTGTTGACAAATTTTTGTTAACAAAAATGTTTAAAAAAGGACGTTTTTTTAAAAAATTTATTAACAACAATATTCAAAAACGACTTTTTTCGATAAATTTTGTTAACAAAAATTTTTCTCAAAAGATCAATTTATGTTAATACAATTTTGCTAACCAAATTTTGTTAACAAATTTTTGTTAACAAAAATGTTTAAAAAGGATGTTTTTTTAAAAAATTTATTAACAACAATATTCAAAAACGACTTTTTTTGATAAATTTTGTTAACAAAAATTTTTCACAAAAGATCAATTTTTGTTAACAAAATTTTGCTAACCAAATTTTGTTGACAAATTTTTGTTAACAAAAATGTTTAAAAAGGACGTTTTTTTAAAAAATTTATTAACAACAATCTTCAAAAACGACTTTGTTCGATAAATTTTGTTAACAAAAATTTTTCTCAAAAGATCGATTTTTGTTAACAAAATTTTGATAACCAAATTTTGTTGACAAATTTTTGCTAACAAAAATGTTTACAAAGGACGTTTTTTTAAAAAATTTATTAACAACAATCTTCAAAAACGACTTTTTTCGATAAATTTTGTTAACAAAAATTTGTTGACAAAAATTTGCTAACCATAATTTGTTAACAAAAATATCTTTATTTTTGTTCGAAAAGACTGTACTTGATGATTTTGTTAACCAAATTTTTGTTGACAAAAATTTGTTAACCAAAATTTGTTAACAAAAATATCTTTATTTTTGTTCGAAAAGACTGTACTTGATAATTTTGTTGACCAAATTTTGTTGTCAAATTTTTGTTAACAAAAATGTTAAAAATTTTTAAATAAATTTGTTAACAACGATCTTTAAAAATGACTTTTTTTGATAAATTTTGTTAACAAAAATTTTTCTCAAAAGATCAATTTTTGTTAACAAAATTTTGCTAACCAAATTTTGTTGACAAATTTTTGTTAACAAAAATGTTTAAAAAGGACGTTTTTTTAAAAAATTTATTAACAACAATCTTCAAAAAGTACTTTTTTCGATAAATTTTGTTAACAAAAATTTTTCACAAAAGATCAATTTTTGTTAACAAAATTTTGCTAACCAAATTTTGTTGACAAATTTTTGCTAACAAAAATGTTTACAAAGGACGTTTTTTTAAAAAATTTATTAACAACAATCTTCAAAAACGACTTTTTTCGATAAATTTTGTTAACAAAAATTTGTTGACAAAAATTTGCTAACCATAATTTGTTAACAAAAATATCTTTATTTTTGTTCGAAAAGACTGTACTTGATGATTTTGTTAACCAAATTTTTGTTGACAAAAATTTGTTAACCAAAATTTGTTAACAAAAATATCTTTATTTTTGTTCGAAAAGACTGTACTTGATAATTTTGTTGACCAAATTTTGTTGTCAAATTTTTGTTAACAAAAATGTTAAAAATTTTTAAATAAATTTGTTAACAACGATCTTTAAAAATGACTTTTTTTGATAAATTTTGTTAACAAAAATTTTTCTCAAAAGATCAATTTTTGTTAACAAAATTTTGCTAACCAAATTTTGTTGACAAATTTTTGTTAACAAAAATGTTTAAAAAGGACGTTTTTTTAAAAAATTTATTAACAACAATCTTCAAAAAGTACTTTTTTCGATAAATTTTGTTAACAAAAATTTTTCACAAAAGATCAATTTTTGTTAACAAAATTTTGCTAACCAAATTTTGTTGACAAATTTTTGTTAACAAAAATGTTTAAAAAGGACGTTTTTTTAAAAAATTTATTAACAACAATCTTCAAAAACGTTTTTTTTCGATAAATTTTGTTAACAAAAATTTTTCCTAAAAGAGCAATTTTTGTTAACAAAATTTTGTTAACAAAATTTTGTTAACCTAGGCCCCTGAATATACCCTCTCATCTCTAAAACCTGTTTATTTATATCTTATGTAAAAAAACGATTGTGATGTATTTATTCTATGCAACGATGTATATAAAAGCATACGATTTACATAAAACCCTTGAATAATAATGCGCAAAAATGCTTTTAAGACGCTCCATAACTTTATTTTTTCCTTGCGTAATATTTTTCTGTTTTTTAATTTTTTAAAAAATACAGAATCCAGAAATGCAATTATATATTTTGGTTAAATATCACCAACGTAATACTATCAACTTTTTGTAATTTAGGTAGCATAGCCTGATCAGATAAATAAATAAATAAAATAAATAAACTCGGAAAATGTTTTTTTCCCAGTTTTTAATCGAATACTGAGCTTCGGCTTTTTTTCCTTTACAATTATATTAACATTATGACACCCCCTGTTCTCATACACAACACCGAAAATTATCTAAACTGGAAGTTTGACATGCTACAAAAAAAAAAACATGTATATAATTTTTGTAGCGTGTAAAATGCAAACAATCATATGATTGTGCGTGTACAAAAAAAATGATTATAAATTGAATGAAAATTTTAACGTCAGTCATTTAATTATAAAACTAAGTTTGAAAAACTTTAAAGATTTATTAAAAAGATTAATTATTATTAGTTAATCTAAGATTAATTATTATTAAAGATGGAGATGTATTCAAAAGAACATTCATTATATTTTTTTTAATACAATTTTTGATAAAAACATTTTAAGCAATAAAAAATGTATGGAATTTTTATTGAATTCTTATATTTAATTATAATAATATTTTTAATTAAATTATAATAATAATAGTAGTGAACGATGATAATTTTCGAACGTTTTTCATATTTATACTTATCTTTAATGAATGATTTAATAAACTAGAAATTACTCAGCACGCCAGCGCGCGCGAACCCTTAAGGTAAAAGTGGCATTACTGGGTCATTGTAAAATTTTGTGGTATTAGTGGGTCAGGGTAGATAAATACAATTTTTCAAATAATTAAGTATATGAAATCTCACAACGTAAACTTTTGATTTATACTAGACTAACATCGTTTAATATAGTGATATTATTATGATTGTTTTTTAAACAGAAAATTAAAAAAATTAATGTAAAAGTCGACCCCACTTAAGCAGCCTGAATTAAGGTAGAATTCACTGATGCAGTACTAAATCTGCTCGGTCAGTTTTTATCGAAAATCATGAATAATTCTTCTTTCAGCGACAAAAAAAAATGTTTTACTAAATCTGTAGGTATGCAACTGTAAAATTTCATTTTATTTATGTGGAAACAATAATTTATATTTTTCAAATAACGTGACCCAGTATTAAATCAGATAAAATTGATTTGACCGACAGTGGGTCACGTGAAAATTGTGTGAATCACATTCGATCACAACTTAGTGAACGAGGTACGCTTAGTGGGTCAAAAGTTTAATTATATTTATTAAAAATTACTTAAAGATTTTAAAGTACTACAGCGTACTTATGATAAAAAAACTGAATACTAATTATTATATATAAATGTGATATTCAGAAAGTGGGTGTAGAGTGTGTTGAATAAAATAAACATCTTAACTTCAAAATCGAATTTTTGAGCTTGCCGATCAGTGCATAAGGCGTCATTATTTTTTATTGTGTGAATATTTTGAATATTAAGAACAACTTTTTAAAATGAGCAAGCTCAAGGACAAAAAAAAGAAAAAAAAAAGTTTGAAAAGAAAGAGACGTGAAATGCAGTATACTAAATCTAATCTTGAAACTGCTGTGAAATCTGTTTCCGAAGGAATGTCAATCAGAGAAGCAGCAAAAAAATATGAGGTCCCAAACACAACTTTACAGAGGAAAGTCAAGAATCCAGAACTCATAAATTGCAAAAAAGGTGCATCTACAGTGATACTCAAAGAAATAGAAGACAAAATTGCACAGTGGGCCATGCAAATGTTTGAAAGGAAATTTCCAATTACAAAAAAAAGGCTCCTTGACGAAGTTGAAAGATATGTGACAGAGGAGGGAATGAAAACTCTTTCAAAAAAAATCGGCCTGGTAGACAGTGGTACGAAGGATTTTTAAATAGACATTCTGATCTCACTGAGAGAATATCACAAAATTTAACCACTACTAGAGCCAAAGTTACTGAAGAAGAACTTAGGAATTGGTTTTCAGAAGTGCAAGCAAACTTATTGAAAAAAGGTTTGATTGATTTGCCTCCAGAGCAAATCTTTAATCTAGATGAAAGTGCTTTTAAACTGGTACCAAACAAGCCTAAAGTGCTAGCTCCTAAAGGAGCAAGAAATGTTTATAACATAGTCAGCGCTGGAGAAAAAGCAACTGTTACAATAATGTTCACTGCTTCAGCAGCTGGAAGATTGGCACCACCATTAATATTATTCGAATTAAAAACCCCTCCTAAAAGGAGTACCTTGAATAAAATCCCTAAAGGATGGGGAGTTGGAATTACACAGGGTGGTTGGATGACAGCTGAAAGTTTTTACAGTTACATAGTTAATATTTATTATCCATGGCTGGTTAAGACTGGTATTCCGTTTCCTGTTATTTTGTATGTGGATAACCATGCATCACATGTGAACCGTCCAGTTTTAGAATTTTGTGTGGAAAAGCAAATTGAATTGACAGCTTTCTACCCTAATGCAACTCATATTTTGCAACCGCTTGATGTTGCTTTTTTTCATCCATTAAAAGTTCATTATCCTGAGGCTATGGATATATACAAAAAAAAACACAACATGATAAATGTAAAAAAAGAAGACATACCAGCAGTATTAGAAATTGCTCTTATTTTAATGAAGAATTCAGAAGAAATTCTAAAAAATGGGTTTAGAACAAGTGGGCTGTGCCCATTTGACCCTAATGCTGTGAATTATGATATTGTTAAAAAAAAAAAAAAAAGTAGATCTCAAGTGGTCACAGATAATGTTTGTCCATCAGCCGAGCAGATTATAGAAAAATCAAACAAACAAAAAGAGTTACTAGCAGCTTTAGAAAATATTATTCCAGTGCAAACTTTGAATTCTTTTAAAGAAAATGAATCGGCTCCTGAGTGGATGGGAAATACTGATGATATTTCTCTATTTAAAACTTGGAAAGTGCTACGAGCAATTGCCTATGTAACTGTTGACCATGCACAAGAGAATGTTCCATGTGATATTAATTTAAGTGCAAATACTTTTGTTCAACAAACAGTCATCGTAGATGTTCATACCAATGAAAAAAGTCAACACTTCCACAGTATGGATGTGGACAGTGACATGGAATTTCCAGACTTAAGCGACCTGTTACATAGTTCAGTGACAAAGGGGGAAAGTCCTAGTTTCCGAGACCCATTGGGTGATGTTATCAATTTAAATTTGAAACACAATGAGCAAGTGGAAATATTAAATGAATTTGGCAAAAAAGAAAAGGCAATTTTTATTGATTTGAGTACTGTGGCAGAAAAAGAATCTGCATTTCAATGTTCGAATGAGACTATCGAATTGAATTCACCTGAATGCGCTGATAATTCAGAAGCTATAGAAGAAATGGAAACTAATGAATCCTCATCAGTTAACTTGACACCGATTGCAGGTTTGTTAAAAAAAAAATATAATTTTTATATTGCACATGCTTATTCAGTATTTCTTTTTTAATAATTATTTTTGGATATTGTTCTGTTTTCTTCCAGATTCTCAGTTTGAAGCTTCGCTGAAGTCATCTAGTCATGTACAAGTTGAGGAAAATAATTGTAATTTGAATCAACCAGGATCTGCTGTTAACTGTATCAAAGTTCTCGCACAGGCCACTAGCATTGAAAATTCTTGTGAAGGTACTCCTTTTTCCACATAACTTCATTTATTCTGAATATTTTATAATTTTTTTGTTTGAAAATTCTGTTATTTTATTTTAGAAATTTCTGTCGATATTTTACACATCTACTCATGAAGAAACACCAATTGTATATAAATTTATACATATTTTACACCTGTATCTATACATATTTATACATATTTGTCACAAGCATATATTTTTTATAAATTTATACACATTTATTATAAATTTTTATTAATACATTAAAATATTTTTTTATAGACTCCACTTGTAATGGAAAAGAGCAAGTTCTTAATTTACCCACTTCGAATAAAAGTTGTATGACATTAAATTCCTCTGAAATCACTTTTAATGATGCTCGAACACCTTTGAATGACTTAGTTAATTGTAGTACCATTGCTCAAGAAAAACAAATAAATGCATTTGATAAAATATTTAAATTGGCTCCACCACTAAAAAAAATGAAAGAATTAAAGAGCTCGAAGGCAACTCAGCCTATACAATAGATGACTTATTGTTAATAGAAGATAAAAAAGATAAAATACATGAAGATAAACAGCAGAATACAAAAATATTTCACGCCATAAGAAAAATAACTAAAACTGCTGAAGAGAAAAAAAAAGATTTACAACTCCAAAAAAGAAATTTAAATGCTGAACTCAAAAAAGCAAAGTCTGAACATAAAGCTGCCAAAGGAAAAGAAAATGAAAAAGAAGTAAAAGAAAAACTTGAACTTTTGCAAAAACAAGTTGATGACATAACTGAAAAATTACTCTTGCACGATTTAGAAGTATTTAATGATAAGAAAAAAGTAAAAAAAGAACTTATATAGTTACTTAATTTTGTTACAAATTGTACTTATTTAAATTATATTCTTCGAAGTTACTTTAAATATTTTATTGAAACATGTGCATTAAAATTATTACAAGTGTTAAATTATGCAACATAATTTTATAATTTGTATTGTAATTAATAAGTAATAAAAAAATTATTTATAAAAAAACAAAAAGAAATCGTTTTGTAATGCAAATTTTTTTTTTTTTTACCCTCATCATTAAGACCATTTTTATCAAATTTATCGACAGTTCAACAGTTGAGTGTATTTAGATTTTTAATACATTATTAATTAATTTGTTCTGACAGTTTAAAATTGCTTGTACGTTGAAAAATTACTGATCTAATATACTCTTTCATCTTACCTGACCCACTATAGGTCACGCTTAAAAGCAGGTTATAAACAAGGTCTTTATTTTACTATTTTAAAATTAATTCGTATTTTTAGAACATTGCAAGGTTTTAAAACATCATTTTAGATTTTAATTGTGAGAATGTTATACAAAATATTGAGGTTTCATCTTATTTTCCTATTTTTTTACCCTGACCCAGTAACGGTACAGCTTCAGCTACATTCCTTTTTTTCCGCAAAACTGACCCACTAATAGGGCAAAGAACCTTTTTATTAAAAATTCAATATAAAATTTAATTATGGGTTTTTTAAATAATATTTTATATCAGTAGATAGATAATGAGTTTTTCTACTAGATAAAACACTAACATTTATCAAAATATTAAGTATAAAGCTTTTTTTCTTCCTTAAACTGAAATCATGCGAAAAAGTGACCCAGTAATGCCACTTTTACCTTATTGCTTTTGCCAAAGAAGTTTTTGTTAAATAAAATGAAAAATTCTCACTTCATCAGTTTTTAAATTGTTTTACTTTACATAACCCCTCTAAGGCCGCTACAAACGCGCACAGGAAGAAAACAAAAATAGTAACCTCAAATACACTTTTCGATATTTTAAAATCTTCTTCACCAATCAGATCACGAATAAAAAGTTTACGCAAGATGGCGATAGCTCTCTTTTATAAAAGGAATAAAAATATTATAAACAGTATCAGCAAACAAGACAGTCGAATCAGCTTTTTTAGAAACCCTACTAATAGAGAAATCTTCAAACAGATCTACCACTCTTTCATTTCTGTACCCTATTGTTAAAGATAAATTGATAATCAATTGATATTCAATTGAGAATCACTTGAGAGTGTGGCCAAAATAACAATTAAAAATCAACTGACTCTCAATTGATTATCAATTGATGATCAATTGACTCTCAACTGAATTTTTTTTTTTGTAATGATGATAATAATAAATTTTTTTAAATAAAAAATGAAACGTTTTTAGAATGTCGACAATATATATTTTTTCATTTAAAGAAATGAAGGTTATAATATTTGTACGGAGAGGAAGAAAATGCTTCAAGTAACGATTTTGATGTACAAGGGTTTTTTTTAGAGAACCAGCACTGAAGCATTAATTTTTTTTCATAAAATAAAATGATTTTCAAAAACGTAAAAATCGCAAATGGTTCCAAACAAGTTAAAACTGCAATCAATTTATTTATTTAATTTTTTTTAAGACTCTATTGACTCTCGCGTGTGATATTCACGCACGAGGGCTGGTGAATCCGACTCATTACTCAAGGAATAGATTCTACTGTTATAACTCAATTGATAATCAATTGTTAATTACAAAAGGGACCACAATTGATATTTTTCGCTGGTTCTCTAAGAGAATCCTGACACATCAAATATCGCTATTTCATGCATCTTCTTCCTCTCCGTACTAATATTCTAATCTTCACAAAGAAAAAAAATAAAAATGAATATTGAAAACCATCGGCAGTATGTCACAAATGCGTCGTTTAAAGGAATTGAAAAAAAAAAAAAAAAAAAATTCATAAATTTGGTTGATAATTAATTGATAATCAATTGGGAATCAGTTTATCTATGAAATCTGCAGAAATATGTAGAATTTGAAACATCCATCTCTTGAAATTTTATTTTGATTTTATTGATACTTTTTACATAACCATTTAATTTTTGAAAGTTCAACTTGCTTTACCAAAAAATTCTAATTTACTTCTATTATTAAAAAATATATATAAAAATCTAGTTTTAACCTCGTCAGGCACCCTTTAGGATTTTTTACGCTTTTGAAAATCCTTTTATCTAATAAAAGGGAAATAAATAATTGAGCAGCTGGTTCTATTGAATAACTTTAGCAGATCAAATACAGTTATTTAAAGCGTATTTTTTATACAATAATACTATAACCTTCACAAAGAATTTAAAAAAAAATGTTGAAAGCCATCGTCAGTATTTTGAAAGTGTATAATTTATAATGACAGTAAAAAAAATTCAGTTGATAATCTATTGAGAATTACTTAATTTTGAATTGTTATTTTGGCCACTCTCTCAAATTATTCTCAGTTGGTTATTAATTGATTATCAAATGTATTTCAACAATATCTATCGTTTTCGGAAAGATAATCTTCCTGGAAGTAAGACTCTCATGCATTAAATTAACGCACTTTGGCTCGCGTGCCTCGGGCAAGTATTATTGTTTTGTAAGTAGGTACAGAGTGAGTACAGTAAAATTCTGGATTCGAAACAAAAACCGATGGTCACTTTAAAACGCGTCAGTTATTTTTTCTTGCCAAACCCGAGAGAATAAAATCACCGAAGGCGGAAGGAAAAAAAAAAGTAAGAAATGGTCCCAGGGACATCATAAAATTATATGGCCCCTCTTCGAGAAAAGACAAAGCCCGCTGAGTGTTGTTTGAACATCTGAATTGGGTCGGTGCAGCTTATACGTACTTGAGCAGGGGCCTGCCCGGCACGCAGCCAGACGTTTCATGGGGGGTGGATTTTACTGCGAGGTTCGTCTCGGAAAGTCCCCGACACGTGTTTTTTGAAATTTTTCGGAGAGAGCAGAGGAGAAGGGAGAAGAAAACGAATGCGATTCGTCTTTCCTAATCCCTTCTATCCGTTCTTCCGCAATACCAAGTTTTCACTGAGCATCTCGTTCCGGGACCGTATTGCGTTTTACAGGTCAGTGAGGCCAGTTTGTCGGCTGCACTTTCCGGGGTAGGAACGATATTGCACCGCATTCGATCCACTGTTATCAAAACCAAGTTTTAATAGTTTTTTTTTGTTATCTACAAAAAAATTGGTGATCGCAGTGATACTAAAATTATTATTTGTGGCGATACCGAATAATACGTAATTAATTTAGTGAATCCTTTGAAATAACAATGAACAAGTCCCAAAAGAAACCGCTACGATTCTTTAAAAAGCGGAAGCTGGATTTGTTGCAGGCGACTGAAGATAAATATTTTATAATAATTTAAAATAATCTTATAAGCATGTAGCACTTAATCAAAGCTCAAAATTACTTCCAAACACGCTTTCTTCTGATTTTTATGTGTGTTTGTTATTCAAATTTTTTCCTCGACTTGTCTTTTTTTTTTTTTTTTTTTTTTTTTCGCCGAGAATCTTTGATGCTTTACAAAAATTGAGCTTAATTAGTTAAGGAAGCTCACGTGGTACTAAAATAACCGATATATTCGTTTTAAAAAACCTGAAAAGTTTTCTTAAACAAAAACCTTTAATTTTTAGGTTGTAAGACTGATTTTTTGAATTTATAATTTAATTCAGTTTTTTTTTTTAATCTAATAATTTTTTTTTTTTTTTAATATTCAAAAAAAAAAAAAGAAATTAAAATTTCGCAAGACTGATTTTAGGCAGCCCTATTGGATCCGGTAAAAGGAATCTTTAACTTTTGCGACTGCGTTCGTCATAAAAACTGTTCAAAGCTTTTACTAGCCAATTTGTACTCCGTTATTTATCAAAGTTAAGTCAGAGATGATTTTTATTAAAAAATTTTCAAAGTTTTTGTCATAAATTGTTCGTAACAAATTCAATAAATAATTATCGCAAATTTGAACCGCAATATTTCACTGTAAAAGCAATCGTATTGTTAAAAAACTATACTTGATAACAATTGAGTTGTATATGACTTAATAATGAATAAAAAGATTGAAGGTATTTGAGTGCCATAGTAATGGCAACCACCTATGAAGAAGTTTAAAGTTTCTGATCTCAATGATAATTAAATTCAAATTTTTAATTTTACGCGTGCCACCAATAAAGATCAGTTTATTGCGGGGACATCCTAACAGGGTTCTTTATTTAAATGGGGAGATAACTTGCATGAATTTGGTTAAATGTTTTTACACTACAATGTAAGTATTAATTTTTCACAAAAATTTATTTTTAAGTAAAAACTTTTTTGTTAGAAAACGATGGTCAACCAGGAAAAAAGGTTGAATTGGACGACCCATATAAATTCGATACAGATTTACAGGAAGACATAGGTAAACTATTTATTCAATACTTAAACAATTATTTTAATTTTTACAATTTATATTACTCGAAAAAATTGACTTGAAATTATTAAGCATTGGTCGTTATAATTTGAAACATTTATTTTTGTAACCGACTGAAAAGAAACACCTGAAATTTTGGAATTTTTTACACGTGTAAAATACGTGTATTATACGCGTAAATTTTTTTTACCATTTTTTAAATAAAATTCTTACACATGTAAAATATTTTCGATATAATAACAATTTCTACTTTTTTACGAGTACAAATGTTTGCAATTAAAAAAATTTTTTTTTTTTATACGTGTAAAATGGCCAAAATAACCCGCGTGAAAATGATTGTATTTAATCCAAAAATATAATTTATATATTTATAGACTTTGTCAAAGATGAAAAAAAAAAACCAAAATTTGCTCGCGTACACTATCAGGATGATAATAAGAAGGCGATAATTCCGATTGATGAAATAATTGAATTCAGGGAAAATCCTCCCAAGGATCTGAATGACTTTAATCCATGTAGAGTGTACGCTGGAGCCTTGTTAGATAAAGAAGAAGAAGAATACGAAACAGCAGTTATGATTGTGGATTTATTTGGTAATAAAGTACAAAAGTTTTAAGACCAAATATCTTCCAAACTTCGCGAGAAACTAAACTTTCTTTTTTCCTCATAGAAACACGTCAAAACGCCGAAAAAGCACCAAGACCGCATTTTCAAAGGGCTACAAAAAGTGATTTAGACGCTTTTTACGGTGACGACGAGGATGAAGAGGAAGAGAGCAGCCAAAAAAATGAAATTAAAAAAAAAAAAAAAGAAAAAAGAGAATTGGTATGTGGATTTGCAAATAGTTTTTTTTTTTTTTTTTTTTCTTTTAAATCATAATTCAAAACAGAAATAGCGTACGTTATTGTGCATTTTAAAGCACATTCAAAAAAGCATATTGTAGAGTTTACTTAAGATATCTTAATTTCATTCTCCTCATCAGGAAAAAAGAAAAAAAGATGCATTAGAAAGAACACGAAGAAAATGCACCAAAAATGTGCTAAAAATTTCAAAAAACGCTTTAGCAAACTATTATGAACAAGCACTAGACCATGGATTAGATATTGACAGCCAAATATTATTCAGTGATAGAAAAAATAGTTTCATGACCTCGAAACCAATACAGGAAAAGAATAAGTCTACGACACCTAAAAGTACAGTATAATAATTTGTAGCACGAAAAAAAAATCATAATAATAAATAGTAAAAAAAATTTCTGCTAATTTTTTTGTACATTTCTTTTTATTGATCTAGAAAACTTCACCGAAACTGCTTCAACTGATCAACCTCGGATAAAATGTATAGAAACAATAAAGCCACGCAGTAATGTATCATTGCTAAAAGAAACGAAAAATAGTAAGTCACTCAATCAGAAATCATAATTTCATTAGACTCTACTCTTTTTTTCTCCAACGATTTTTAATTACTATCCGTAGATGGTGTTGTATCAAAATCTTTGAAATTTAGAAGTTTAAATTCTGAAATTGTGTCAACGCCAGCTTCTGATTTATCAGCACAAACAGTCGGTATAAAAAATATGCCTTCATTTTCGACCGCAGCTGAGATTATCGGTACATATCTACTAAATTATTACATTGCTTCAGTGTATTCAATTAATGATTTGCCTTAAACTAAAATTTTTTTTTCAGATGAGAGTCCTCGAAAGTTTTCTTTTTTTTATAAATTTGAAATTGATAATCTTAAAGGAAATGAAATCAAAGGTCTGCATGCCAGACATTATCGTCGATTTAAACGGTCGGCAAAGTATGCGGCACAGTTTTTACTGAAGTATTTCAAAAATAATCCTGAAATTGAAAATCTGTATGCGTCCATTGATGATATGGATGACGAGCATGTATACAACCGAGAAAATGGTTTTACTAATAAAGTTCACGTGGAAGTATCAGTTATAAATATTTATATTAATAAACTTGTGAAAATGGTAAAAAAAATTTTAATCTCAGTTTACAAACTCACTTTTTTCTTTATATAATAGATCTAGAGTCGGATATTGAATATTTAATTCAAAAAACTCCCAAAACGAAGTGCGATAATGAAATAGATTCAAACAAACCAAAATATTGCAGAAAATTGTGCTTCGAAGACAGGCCACTGGGTATTAAAATAATTTTTTTACGTTTATTATTTTTAATGCGTATACGAAACCTTAAAATGATTTTAATTAAAGATTTACTCTATTTTTTTTGCAGAGTCGAGTCCTGCATCAGCTGCTAGGCATAAAAAAGTAGTAATAAAAAAAATTAACCGACCTAAAGGTACATATTGTTTGATAATTTTCATTATTCATTACATTTCATAATTTGATGAATTTTCACAGTTGCACTGGCTCAAAAAGACTCAATATCAGCCCGAATTCCTCTGATGCTACACCAAGAGGGAAACGAGGTGCAAAAAAATTTTTATTTTATATATTTGTTTTTTTTTCTTTATAAAAGTTTTCTTTATTAATCTTTATTCGTTCGATTTTACAGATTTGCTTAGGAGGACCATACGAGGTTAATCAATTCGTGTGGATCGGGATTAAGGGCATGTCTCCCAAAAAATATCTTCGAGCAGTGGTCCAGAGATTTTATATTAGGAAAGAGCTTGCCAATAAATGCCTGACACAAATCTTGGCGAATAAATGCCAAGTGCAGCTGGAGGGAAGAGGAAGTCGACAACCTTTAACGCCCGAAAAACTAGAACTAATTAAAGGTAAATAATTTTAACTTTAATTATAATATACCTTTTTTTTGCTCATCAATATATAAAAATGCATTTGGAGAACTTATTTATTTCTTTTTCTTTCAGAGCTTTACGTTCATCAGCTGAAGGAAAACGTAGAAAATAAAAAGATAACTCCCATCGTAGCCAAAAAAAGAGCGGTAAAATTTCGGACTGACATCGGCTACATGATCAAGGATACAAGAGTTCGATATATCAAGTACGGTTCAGGAGATGAAGAAGATGATTGCGACTTGTAATTAGTATTAGTTAATTAAAATTAGTTGTAGTTTAAATTTACAATTGATTTGTCGTAAGCGATGTAAGTACTTTATAAAATTTTCTTTCACCGACTAAATTTATTGTATTTAAACTATGATGATTGTAAAAACTTTGTAATGTTAAGTTTCTAGATTCAAACTTTTTTTTTGAATATTTTGTTAATCATTTTTATAAAGCTTACATTAAAATAATTTTAAAATTGATGTGTTGATATAATCAATAATTAATGATGAGAATATTTTTACCGCAGAATATGCATTTTTTTTATTGTTTGTACTTATTAGTAATCAAAGTTGGAATTGAATCTTGTTTCAATCATTTCACCACGGTTTTGAAGCGGAATTTTTGCGGTCCGTTCTGCACGTTCCTTATTTACAGTACTTATTATACCCACTATACCTAGTATTCTTCAAATCTATTGTGAGCTCTCCTAAATACAAATATATATGTATATGTGACTTAAAAAAAAAAAATTAAAAATTAACTTATTAAATAAAAACAATTATTATTTAAATAAAGTTTCAGCATTAATTTCATTTCGTTTCCTTTTTTTTAAATAATTTATTTAATTAAAATTTTTTAAATACTCACCGCTCAATTTTTTTTTAAGTTCATATTTGTGTGGGATCCCACATGGGATCTCCCGCTTATATCCCACCTGGGATCACAGACTGAATGGTCCGTCGCGTTATACTTTTTTCTGCATTCTTCGGCCATCGTTGCCCACGATACTTTCTTTGTTTTTTCGTTTATGGCACAGTGTATCTTGTTCACTAGCGTTTGGTTCAGCCTTTTATTTAACTCGTTTGAAAACAGCGCATCTACGGCTGTGAATATTAGTTCAGCGCCCCGTTCTTCTACATAATCTTCAAGTTCTTTTGAACTTAGTCCGGGGTATTGGTCCGCTAATATGGTTTCTAATTTTTCTTCCGCCGGGATTTTTTTCAGTAATTTTACGAATTCTGCCGTGGTTTGATTTCTCGAACACAGAATGTACGCAAATCTAGTGAAGTGGTCTTCTAGTAAGTGTAGATACTTCTTCGTCGACCTCTGTCCACCAAATCCACCGATGGTATCCAGAGACATTATCTGAAAAGGTCTTTCTGCTGGGCCCAGGTGCGACATAAGCCCGTAGTTTCTGTTTAGCCTCGCTTTATTTTTTATACAGATGTCACGATTTTTCAAATCCTTAATGTTTTTTATTAAGTGTGCTGCTGTATAAATCAGGCTTATTTTTCGTATTGTCTGACTCGCCCCTGTGTGTCCGTAAGTTTTGTGTACTCGTTGTATCAGCATCTTACTAAATTTTTCACTCAGTATTATTTTCTTTCTTGTATTGTGTTTCTTGTAATAGACTCCGTCTTCAAGCAGGAATCTGTGTGCGTTCTGTGTTATTCGTTCGTTTTGTTTCTGGTCGTCTATTATCTCTTGTAGGGTTATGTTGTCCAAAGACATCGTATTCACTGTTTCCAGCACATCTTCCGCATTTTCTTCGGGTTCTAGGACCGGGTTCCTACTGAGGAGATCTGCCTCCCCGTTATTTTTTCCAGGGTTATATATAATGTCACAGTTATACTGGGATATGTGGTGCACCATGTCTCCTCACTCTTCATCAGTCCTATTTCTGACGTTTAGATTTTCTAACGGTTTGTGATCTGTATAGACTGTGAAGAATCTTCCAATTAGCCAGTGTTGCCAGAATTTTATGCTTTTTTTGATAGCAAGACATTCCAGGAAAATGGCTTTTTTCTTTTTTTGTGTCTCGTTTATCTTTTTTGAAAAATATGCTACCGGTTTTATTTCACCGTTTTCCTGTGGTTGTTTCAGCACAGCTTCGAGACCTTTTATGCTTGCATCTGTGTATATGTATGTATGCGATTTTGGGTTGAATATCGCCAAAACTGGTTCAGAACTCAAAATTTCTTTTATCTTGTTAAATGCCTCATCACATTCACTGGACCAGTTGAATTTTATCCCTTTTCTGAGCTGTTTATGCAGAGGCTCCAATATCTCTGTAATTTTTAGCACGTATTTTCTATCAAAATTTATCTTCCCCACAAATTGTCTTATGTTCTTCTTGTTTTTTGGTGTGTTGAAGTTTTTTATAGATTTTATATTATCCTTTAAGGGGGTGACTGTGTCGTTTTTAATCATATGACCTACGTATTTTACTTCATCCTTAGCAAATTTGCATTTTGTGAATTTTAACTTCATACCTTCTTTTTCTATTGCTTGCAGGAGTAACTCTATATGCTTTAAATGTTCCTCAAATGTTTTTGAGAAAACTATTATGTCATCTTTATAGTTTGTGCAGAATTCTGTTAAATTATATTTTTTTATTATATTTACCAGAATCCTTTGGAAAATAGCCGGAGAAGTTTTTAGTCCAAACGGCAAGCATCTCCACTGATAGTGGCCCTCTTGGGTGATAAAACCAGTTTTTCTTCTGTCTCCAACTCTTAGAGGTATGGACCAGAATGCTGAGTTTGTATCTAACGTTGTAAAATATCGCGTAAAATATGCGTCCCGCATTAACTGTTAAGACGCATGCATTAACTGTTAAAGTTTGCATCTACGACTTAGCAGTTAATGCACGCTGCCTTTACTGTCATACCAGGCTTCTCTGAGTGCAGGTAGGTTATTAGGCTGGGTCCGACCCGCCGACGCTACGGTTTTTCCCCTGAATACCTGGCGCTCTTGGTAAGCACGTAACGGTTGTAAACAAACGCACCGTCATGGAATCGTATAGTGCAGCCAAAATTTTACATCTTGCCAGGATGGAAAAAAATTTTCCATCCCGTCGAGGTGTAAAATGCTCCCCCTCCAGTCTCCACTGCTCGAGAGTAAAGAGATACTTACCCAGGCTAGCTCAGCAGTCAAAAAGTACCTATTGCATGGCCGAGAGAAGTAAAAAATGCTTACATTATTATGGAGTTTTTTGATGGACAAAAGCGAAGTGATGTTCTTTTTGATAAAGACCCAATAATTACAATTGATGGAAAAATGAAGTATAATTTAATAAAACAAATTTGTAAAGCATTCTGCTTTTTACATATGCAAAATAATTCAATCATTCACTGAGATATTAAGTTAGAAAATATCCTTGTGAATACAGAAGGAGTTATAAAAATCATATACTTCGGATTGAGTACTTTCTCGGAAGCAGCATCGATGTACCAAAGTACTCTTAGCAAACGCTACATAGGTACCTATGTATATATGGCTCCCGAACTTGCACTGGATAAAGAACGAGCAACAACTCAATCTGATGTTTGGGCTATTGCCTGTGTTGCAAATAGAAATTTTCAGCGAAGATCCCATTTGGGGCGATGTAGAAGACGAAGATGTAAAAAAGCTTTTACAAGCCGGAGAAATTCCAGTTATGACTAAAGTACCAGCAGCCATCAAACCTTTTTTAAAGGAGTGTTTTGCGTTTAAACCAGCTGATAGGCCTAGTATTTTTCAACTCTACATAAAGGTTACGAAAAATTCATTATGTAAGCAAGCTAATTTATTTGTATACTACGTTATTAATGTCTGGTGTTTTTGTTTTTTTAAATTATTCTTTTAAAACGTTATTTTCTTCGGTAAAGTTCATACAATTACTGTATTAAAATATATTGTTTTTCCTATCATACATCATTTATAATCATATCTATTATTATTGCTCTCAATTCTGAATTTGAAAAAAATCATCGTAAACAATTATTTGAATTTACACTTTTTTTTTTAATTATTTCAGCAGCCAATTTTTTGATATTTCTAGAATTTATTTTATTTGGATAAGCAATTGAGTAGACAATGGAACGAGAATAATTTATTCTAGTGTTCCTAACTAATCATGCGCTTATTCAAAGCAATCCCTGTATTTATATTTTGTCAGAATAATTGTTAAAAATTTTTAATTATATTTATATTTTCTTTACAGATTAGTCAACTGGAACTCCAAATCCTATTTTGATGGTATAGGTACTATTTTCATTCGTTATACTAAAAATTATTTGCTGTAAATTCAAAAAAGTTGAAATTATAGATCTTAAGTGAATTAGTTACTATAAGGTGGAATAGCGTGTGCTTAGAGAAGCTTGAATAAATTTATTTGAAAGATTTGTAAACGTAGGTCAGGCAAAAAACTTATCATTATGTTTTTTTGTTTTGTTTTTTTTTTATGAAAGAGTTATGTAAGACTATAAGATTTATGTACACGTATATGGGGTGCGTTTTTATAGAAATTAACCGTCTGAATAGTTTCTACTTTCTTGCATGATATTATGGAAGCGTAAAATTATAATAATTTTTTTAACGTATATAAGTATGACAGTATTAGGCAGTTTTATAAAAGTCTTAAGGATAGCCAAAAGATGATTAAACACTAGAGAACTTTTAATCAAATTGAAATTTGAATCATTGATTAGAAAGTTTAGTTTCTAGTCACTAATTTTTAAAACTGTTTGAAAGTCTTATAACTAAAATATTTTTTATGAATATTGTGATTTATGAAAAACAAAAAAAAAACAAGTAAGAAGTGTTGAATGTTATCTTTGTTGATGTAATTTTTATTATAAAACATTTTATTATTACTGATGTTAGTATATAATTATTATTCAGTATTTTAATTTGAGGCTGTAAATGATTATAATTTTCAGATTATTCTGTATGGTTTTTCAGTAACTGTAAATGTACTTTTTAAAAAAATACTTTTAATTTTGAGTTATGTTTTGTTCTTAATGCGTTGTGAGTATACCTAACAAGGACAAATATTTTACCAACGGTATTCTTACTTTAAGTTCAATTTTTCGTTTAATTTTTTAATTAAGAATTATAAAAATTATACTAACAAAAATTTAATTATGTTTCAGTATTCAACAGATACAATTTATAAAAGGGAAGTATTAAAATGCACGGGAAATAAAATCATTTCCACGGGATGTGAGTCGCACGGGAAAATAAATACTTTTGCACGGTTTAATTAAAACGTATTTACCTATCAAGCCTATAAACAAAAGACCACGTGACTAATTAATACTTATTCTTTCACTAAGTATCTCTCCACCCATTTTATTATTGAGTTCAGTTCATCTCACAGTGTCGTCTCAGTCGACGAGTAAAGCAAAGAGCCCAAAGATGGCTGGTGAGTTAACGTATTTTGAAACCTCTGAGGACTCATCTGAAGAAGAAAATTCATCTGAAGTGATCCAGCAGACTAAAAAAATATGCAGGCAACCAACACGAGTGTTGCTTTTACGTCACAAATACCCATCAGCAACAGAGGCAGAAAGTGCTGTAAAGTTAAAAGAAGTTTGAAAAATATCTTCAACGAAAATGGTGGCAGAAGGAAAACGAGTTGAATATCGGTGCACAAAAGAAATTTATAGAGTGTTTGAGTGTCCAGCAGGCTTGTACCTACTATATCATTCTTCGGATACTTGCGTGTCCTTGTACGAATCAGAAGAGGAGTACGAACATAAAAATATTGATTCTGCACGAGGCTTATCATCAGAAATTAAGGCTTTTGTAAAAGATAAATATGCAGATGGTAATACAAAGCCGAATGCGCTACTAAATCTCTTTCGTAAAAATCAGATGATAGAACCTACAAAAGAGAAACTTGTTGCATTTCTTAGAACAATCCGAAGTGATAAAGGCACTCCTTCCATATTGGCCACAGATCTTAGAGCATGGTGCAATGCGCGCACTCAAGTTCCGGATGATGAAGATGTACCATACGTAGTTGATTTACACATTTTTGCAGAATCTTTTGATTTAGAAGAACAGGATTTGAAAATAATTTTATCAACGCGTAGATTGTTAGCATTGGCCAGGAAATTCATGAGATTAGTGCAAAAAGATGCGACCTACAAACTGATCTGGCAAGGCTATCCTGTTCTTCTTGTTGGTACAAGTGACGCGAATTATGCTTTTCATCCTTTCGCCGTCGCAATAACAAAAGGAGAAACACAGGAGGATTTTGCATTCATGTTTCAATCCATAAAAAAAGCTGTACCAGAATACAAACCTTCAGTTTTATTGGCTGATGGTAGCGAGGCCATAACAAGTGGTTTTACAACTGTTTTTGGTGCTCCAGAAGTTCGCCTTATGTGCAACTTTCACATGATTAAAAAAGTAGATCAACATTTGCGGTTAATTTCAGTTAATGTACGTTCCGTACTAACTCAAAGAAGACATTGAAGTATTGCAGTCAACTCAAGACCAAGAAACATTCAAAAAAGCTTCAACTTTGTTTCTAAAAAAATAGAAAAATTACTGATAAATAAGTTCTTGAGTTTGTTCAGTACTTCGAAGCAGAATGGCTGATCAAACACCCTAATTGGTATGAAGCTGCTGCTGCTGGCCTCCCTTCTTCTAATAACGGAGTATAATCTACAAATGCCGTCATAAAAAGAGAGCACACTCTTCGAGAAAGGTTGCCTGTTGGTCAATATCTTGGTTCTGCAGAAAATATGGTAAAGCAATGGTCACAGCAACGAGATCCGTCACCTGTCAATTGTAAGAATTTTTCTGAAATTCGTTCTTTTTCCCTTGAATTGTGGACAAAGGCCTATCAGTGGGTGGCTTCGAAAACAACAATTTTTCAACGTGAAACGGATACCTCAAACCAGTACTTCACTGCATCGACAAAAAGCCAAACTTCTATCACACCAAGACTTCTCAAGGATTATGAACGTCAAGAGAATAAATGGAGAACGTTCGATGATTACAGTGATTGGCGTAACAAAATTTGGAAAATAGAAGTCTGGGTTGATTGAGTTACATGCAGTTGTCCTGTTTTCGTAAAAAAAAACCCAATGTAAGCATTTCGTTGGTATACGCATCAAAAGAAAGGAAGTAGAAGTACCGGACGAAGCCAAAAATATACCTCTCAGTCAGAAGCGAAAAAGAGTCCGTCCATCAAAATCAAAAAAAGCTTTACTTATGCAATAATCTAATAAGTGTAATAAACATCTTTAATTTCAATTACAGTTGTATAATGTTCAATAAAACAAATTTTTTGATTGATTTTTGTTGAGTTTTGCTCTCAATTCTTTTTCCCATGCGAGATAAATTTTACTCCCGTTTAATACATTTTTTTCCCGTGCAATGTAAATTCTACTCTCGTTCAATACATTTTTTTCCTGTTTAATACATTTAACTTCCGTTCAAGTATTTTTTTTCCCGTGCATTTATTTTTTTTCCCGTTTAATCACTTATTTTCCCGTGCAAATGCCTTTTTTCCCGTGAATTTGACCTAAAATTTCCCATGCGTTTGCTTTTTTTTCCCGTGCTAATAATTCACACCCTTTATAAAATTCAATTGTTACAGACGTGAATGTCAAAATGTGTTGCAAAATATTATAAAAGATATGTTGAAATTAAATAAGACAAATAAAGTATTATTTGATAAATAGTTTGTATATTTATTCATTTTATTTCATGTGAAAAAAAACATTCACAAAATTATACATAAAATTACAACTTAAATTATAATACAATATTCAATTTATTTCATAATTTAATTTTTCTAATTCCAATAGTATACTAATATATATCTTAGTTGCTTCTTCTGCATTCGTTGGAGTTGGAAGTCCATTGGGAAGCAGCGTGTCAACTAATTCTATAAAAATTGGACTACATAGTCTTGGTTTTTTTGCAAAGGCTTCAAACGCATTTTCAATTTGCTACTCTTCTACTTGAAAACTGCAATCACAAGCAGCTGAGACCTCTGGTTGATAGTATAAAAAATTTGGCTTACCAGGTTGAACATCACTATTTTTTGTTTTCTAATGTTGTGGGTATTCCAGTCTCTTTTCGTTATTTGAAGATCAAGATAAAGTAAATGTCGAAAACAGTACCTTAGACACTCTAAATGAATTTTATTTGACCTTTCAAAAAGTCCATCAGTTTTCATTTGCTTGAAAAACTTTATCCAGTATTCAACGCAGTGTCTTCTCATACGGCCCCAGCTACTTTCTACTCTTTGATTAGCAGTACTTTTCCCTTTTACAAAAGAATGAAGTCTTGATAATGAATCTTCATGCTCCCACCTAAAAGCCATCTGAAGATTTTCTATGAGTATTCTCTGTCCCATGGTCAGATCTGACCAGAGCAGGAACACATTGAAACTTCTTGACCGCTGTGAGATAGTAATAAGCTATGACTTCTGGTTTATTATTAGTTGAAGCTACTTCCAACCACAATACTTTGCGTGAGAAGCCATCAAAGCATCCATGAATGCTAAATCCATAAGGTTTTTTCTTATCTTACCCATCAGTGTGCCAGGCAAAGTTTGGACCTGGCACTCTGTATTCTCGAGTGTGCAGTTTGTACCTTGCTCTTTGCTCGATGCCTTCTGGATGCAATACCCTGAGAAGATTTAGAGTAGTTTCTCTATTCACTTCCAATCCATACAATTGCCTTAGCCGCTGCCACATTGCTTTGTATCCGAGGCAGCAACCACTTCCTTCTAGTTCTTTTAAAATTGCTGCGATTATGGCTGGTAAATTCTCTTGAATATTTTTTCTTTGGAGACCATAACTTTTCATAAGTCTCTGCAAATTTCTATAGCTTATGTCATATCCAGCTGTTTTCAAGATTTCTTTAATTTCTGAACATGAAGAATTTTCTTCAAAAAAATATTTGATTAATTGCTCTCTAAAATCATTCATTTTTATATGTATAAGTATAATTATCACTATAAATAATATAAAATAGTAAAACACATAAGAATGCCATAAAAATAATAAAATCTGAATAAATGAAAAAATACCTGCGAAGCTAATTATTAAAAGTTGAATAAATTATTAAACTTCATCCTTAAAATTATTTTATTTTTGATGATTAGCTGTTCATTTTAAACTACGATGACTGCAATAAATCGACTTTTAATGGTCTGTTAATAATTTTGGAGCACGGCCTATCATAATCACAATAAATAGTAAAACCAAAACAAAATTATAGGTTCAGCAAGCAAGCAAGCAAGCAAGGTTGCACGGAGAGAACAATTCACTGTGTTTTTCAGTGATCAGCAATCACAGTCAAAGCAGGTGATCGTTCAGCGTGCTGCGTTGTGCTCGGTGCCATCTTTTTATGTGAACGCGCACCCTCTACACGGGTATTGTAGTGTTGTTCACTAGATTTTTCAGTGATCGCTTAGCGTTCACTAGATTTTACCGTGAACGCAGGCTTCGGGAGCGTGAGCGATTTTTGTTCACCGTCTTTGACCCTGAATAGTTCCTTCCGTGTGCAAGCAAGCTCCGATGCAAGGCGCAAGGTTGCAAACAAGCAAGCAAGATGTCGTGACCGGGCTTCCATACATTTTAATAATGTTGAATTATGTGAATATTTCGACATTATTAATAATGATAATTGTATATACGCAGTATGAGTGTCGTGTGCAAAAGCATCTATGCGCATGCGTGAGTTCTGAAGCTGCTACCGTTGGCGCAGCTAATCGTTTTGGTACTCGCTTCGTTCGGTCGCGTGATGTATGGTTTGTCGACGCCAAGTTTAGATTTCATCCAATAAACGTTAATATTTGTTTTTAACCACACTACACTATTTATTTATCGATCTTTGGTCCTTTATTTAAAACAAATAAACTATTGTAAACCGATAATCCTGGGCGAAGTAATTTAAAAAATTAAGAAACAAACCAACAAACTCACAACTCCATAACTCTGGACTAAAGAATAATAAATTTATTTCTTAATGAACTTATAATCCAATACACAAAGTTAAGGATAATTACGACATAAATATCATAATGGTTTGTCGGTGCTCGATTGAGATTGTTACCCATTTCTGGTCCAATAATTCAAGAGTATACTAAAAAAGAAGCTAGAGCACTTGGAAACGAGGAATTTTCTGCTTCGAATGGGTGGTTTGAAAGATTAATAATTTTATTCAATAAACTGTAATAAGTATTTTAATCACACTGAACCTTTATTTCACGATCCTCGATCCTTTATTTACAACATGGTAGCAGAGCGTGGTTTAGACAACAAAAAATGTAGTTAAAAGTAAGAAAAAGTTTGGTTAGTGAGAACATGTGCTCCGAAAATTTTCTCTTTTCTATGCCACCTTCTTAAGGAGCATAGAAAATATTTTTACTGATAATTAGCCTAGAAGCTAAGTAAGTGACAGGCGTGAAAAGTCTGTAGAAAAAATCCGTGCTAAAGGTTGATGCAGGATTTCATTTTGTGAAACCGCATGGCGCGTCGTGAGGTTAAGCGAGTGCATGCCGAAAAGTGAGATTAAGCACATAGTTAACAGCGAGGATTATTTTGTGTGAGTACGTAAATTTAAAAAATCCAATTAATGTTAAGTTGCCTGATGGCAAAATTATAAAAGCGACTAAGTTAGGAAAAATTAAAATATTTTTTAAAAATTATGATAGCATAGTTCATGTTGATTTAAAGAATGTTTATTTTGTTGATGGAATAAGAAAAAATATTTTGAGCTTTTCTAGAGTAAGTGAGTCTAGCACTGCTGTGATTAAAAATGAAAATGCAAAAATTTACAACAACGATAGGAAATTGATAGCTATTGCAAATAAAATTGATAATTTATATGTTTTGGATAGTTTTGTTAATAAAAATAAAGATGAAAATATTTGTGCAAATACTTCGATATTGACAGATAAAGAAAAATGGCATAGGGCTTTAGGCCATATAAATTTTCAATATTTAAATAAATTAGTTAAAGATAAACTGCTTGAAAGTTTGCCAGATAAGTTAGAAAATGATATTTTGAAATGCGCGAACTGTATACAGAGTAAAATGGCAAATGTACCATTTGATAATGAGAGAACTGAACCGTCGGAGATTTTGGAATTAATTCATACCGATTTAAATGGTCCACATAAAACTACTGGTTATTGTGGAGAAAAATATTTTTTGACTTTTATAGATGATTACAGTAAATGTACGAGAACTTATTGCATTATGAGTAAAAATGAAACAGCAGGTTGTTTCGTAGAATATGTGAATTTAGTCAAGAATCTTTTCAGTAAAAGAGTGAAGAAATTACGTTGTGATAACGGGAAAGAATATTTAAATCGCGAAATTTATAATTTTGTTAAATATAAAGGCATTGAGTTGTCACCATGCCCAAGCTACGTACAGGAATTAAACGGTGTAGCAGAACGATACAACAGATCCGCAGTGGATATCGGTCGTTGTTTAGCCCGGGAAGCGGGAATTGATAACAGGTATTGGCCTGAATTTATAAAAGCAGTCTCGTATTTAAAAAATCGTACAATTTCTAATACTCCGGAGAATAACACTCCTTTTGAAATATTTTTTGGCAAAAAACCTAATGTGAAACATTTAAAGATTTATGGCAGCAAAGTTTTTGTGAGAATCCCTGAAGTTTTAAAGAAAGGTAAATGGGATGAGAAAGCTAAAGTAGGTATTTTAGTAGGCTATAATAATGATAGCTATAGAATTTTACTAAACAACAAAGTAATTAATGTCAGACACGTTAAAGTAATCGAGAATGAAAAAGAGTTAATTTGCATGAAAAAATTGAATATAAATGAGACTGAAAATATTGATGAAGAAAATTGTATTAATTTAAGGTTAGAGAATGAGGATGATTCTGAGGGAGATAATGATGATTATGAGTATGAATCGGATGAAAATATTCCAAGTGACCGTGATAATGTTGAGAATATGGATGAAATGATTAATGAAAATTTGACTATTCCAAAAAGATCGAGTAGGAAAAGAAGTCCTATTCAAAGATACGGTAATCCCATAACACATTGTGTTTATGTCAATTACGTAAATGCGAATGTACCTAATACACTCGAGGAGGCGCTAAACTCCAGCGAATCAAAAATTGGCAAAAGGCAATGAACTCTGAAATTAAAAAATTAAGGATGTTTGGTACTTACGAAAAAATGCAGCCGTTTTGTCAATTTTGATCGGATCAATTAACGATTAATATCAAAATAATCATTGAATTTTTTGCCTTTTTTGTTCTATTTAGTTTTTTTTAAAATCAAAGTATTTTTTTAAATACTTTAATCCAAACGCTTATGGAAATCAAGCAATTTTTTTCTTTGATTGTTTGATCGTTTATCACTCTTCTAAAAATATAGAGATTGTTGGGGTTAAAATTGAAATGTTAAATTTTTCTATTTTATGTAGGTTATATATATATAAAGCGCAATGAAAAATATCGTCATTAAACTACCATGCATACACATGGTAGTTCAATCAAATAGCTGAATTAAGATGTGTTATTTACGATATCCTAAAGCCCAATCGGGCTTTAACGGCGATTTGGTTTTTCTTTAAACCGACTGCCGTGAAAGCCTGCAGGGCTTTATATACTTTGATTTTTGGTTTTGGGTTAGGATGCTTCAAAGAAAAACTAGTTTAGGATGATTATTTCATTTTTATTATACATCCCGCGCGTAGCTGATGATCCCCTGAGTAATTAAAAGAAAAAAAATATCCCGAACCAAGCCCGCATTGAAAAGTTATGAACGTTTCATTTTTCGAAACGCTGAATTTCCTTTGTTTCACGGTAGTCAGGGGAATTTGATTTCAGTTTCGAGCATCCGGTCTCTCTGCCTGCGCTTTCCGTAGAGTTAACCGGACGTGACGTATGCGGTGGGCGAGTCTATTTTTGCTGTCTCACTCTTACTGCTTACCTACAGTGGCAGAAGGCGGCATGTAGGCCCGGCCCCCGGGCCTGTAGCCATAAGGCTTGGTGGCGCTGTATCAAGCAGCTTCCTACAGCTGAGTCAGCTGAGCTGACTACCTATACAGCTGACTGCGAAGCCGCTGAGCAGAGCAGCTTGTAATGTGTTATAAGCAATAATTCTTTTATAAATAATTGATTGCCATAGAAAAAACAGTACTGAAGACCCTTATTTTCATTATATTTTAAATAAGTGGTAGAATTTACAATTATTAATTTGTTTAATTTCAATAAAAGAGTATGAAATAAATAATCTCTACAGTCTTTCTATGATCATCATCATCAAAGATTTTTCAATTATTGTGGTGAGCCCTGTGAGTTGATAATAATTGTGCTGTGGTTGTGTTGGGGACCTGATGGCTGGTGGTGCATATTGGCAATATTAAAAATAAAGTTTTTTCTGAATGAGTGTGTTTGTGTGTGTATCAGGTTGAACTTGCAAATTACTTTTTTATAATCCACTCAACTTGCAAATTGCAAAAGGTGCAATTGCAGCACATAATGTCATTGTCATACGCACTATCACTTAATTTTAATCATCATAGAAATGTATATGCTCTGAGCCAATACACTTGAACTGTTAAAGTTTTGTAATCCTACCCTGTTTCAAAAATAAACTTGATGTCTGAAAGTTTTGTAATCCCACCTTTTTTTTAAAATAAACTTGATGTCTGACAATGAATTTTAATTTTGATTGCTAACTGTTACACTAACTCAGGGTGTTAGTGATAAGTATATTTAAGTCAACATGAATCAATTACTAAATTTTTTATCTTTTTTGTTTTCTGTATGCAAGCTTAAGTTATGCGGACAAAGTGATTTTAAATTTTAAAATTAGTTAATTTTTTTTTACAAGAATTAAAAAGTATAAAAGAAATAGATAGTTTTGGGTCTAGGTATCCAGTGGACAAGAAATTATGAATTCCATTTGGCATGGATTTTTAAAATACGGATGAGCATTTGCTTCATTATTTTCAAAGTGGATTTAGTTTGTCCATCAATTATGTATGCAAAATGAATTCAAAAGTACTTCATAACAGTAAATTATGTCTATGATTTTTATGTGTTCTGACTAATGATGAAATTTATATAAAACAAATTTAAACCTAAAGAACTAGATATATCCAAGTCAACGTGAATCAATTATTAAAAATTGTTATCTCTTTTGTTTTCTGTAAGCAAGCTTAAGTTATGCGGACAAAGTGATTTTAAATTTTAAAATTGGTTAATTTTTTTTTACAAGAATTGAAAAGTACAAAAGAAATAGATAGTTTTGGGTCTAGGTATCCAGTGGACCAAAAATTATGAATTCTATTTGGCATGGATTTTTGAAGTGCGGATGAGCATTTGCTCCATTATTTTTAAAGTGGATTTAGTTCGTCCATCTACACTGTAAAAAAAAATCGGGGTAAATTTACCTCGCTCAGCGATGTCAAAAATGGGAACCTCGCTCAACGAGGTAAAATTACAATGACCTGTGCAGTAAATTTACGCGCCGATGGTAAATTTACAATTATTTTGTAAATTTACAAATCTCTGGTAATTTTATCTTCTGCTATTCAGAAAAAAAAATTATTGATAAAAATTAATCAATGAATACTAAAGGGCAAAGATGAAAAACAACAAAATAGCTGAATTAAAAATATTTATTTATTTGTTCGTTAAGCAAATGATTTTTTTTTCGTAAATTCACACTGATCCTAATCTCACATATCACAAAGTCTTAGAATATATATACTAATTTGGCTATTTTTTCAGATAAGTAATTAAATTAAAACTTCAAATTTTATGATGTTAGAATCTTGAAATCTAAATGTGTTTAGTCAACGTCAATTTTATTGAAAACTTCGAGGAAAACTTTGTTAAACCGGACACCTAATTTTCACTTTTGTTGTCTTAGACTATCGAGGGTTTAATCCGATCAATCCCACTATACTTAAAGCCGACAAGTTCTACTAGGTGAAAATAAAAACTCTCTGTAATCTTCTACATCGTTCTCTTTAATTTAGATTGCTTGAATAAAAAAACATGATAAAATATTACATTGCTACGTATCGAACCGATGATGCCTGCGAGTCGACTGATATCAACGACAACATAACCTCACTCTCAACTACCAAAACATATTTCTGAAACCTGGCGTAAAATACGAAGCTGAGCGATGTAGATTTACCAAAAATTTGTAACTTTATGTTCAAGCGGCAAATTTAAAAATCTTGGTAAAATTACTCCGCTGGACCACGTTCCCAATTTTTACATCGCTGAGTGGTGTATATTTATAAATATTTGTAAAATTACATAGCTCAATCGTCTAAATTTACGAACGCAGAGTAAATTTACATCGCTGAGCGAGGTAAATTTACCCTGATTTTTTTTTACAGTGTATTATGTATGCAAAACGAATTCAAAAGTAGTTCATAACAATAAATTATGTCTATGATTTTTATGTGTTCTGGCTAATGATAAAATTATATGAAAGAAATTTTAAACAGAAGAACTAGATATATCTAAGTTAACATGAACCAATCATTGAAAATTTTTATCTTTTTTTAAATCATTTTAAGGTTACAAATGAGTATTAGCTACATTTCAATGTAGATTTACATTAAAATAAAGTTATGCAATGTACATTTAAAAAATAGGTAAATACTAAATTGAATTTTTTTTTTTTACACGAAAAATTGATTTACCTAGGACTTTTATAGGTTTTGGTTTATGTCATGGTTTTGCATCAGAATAATTGAATATATCTTAGTTATTGTTAAATTATTTAGAATTTGTTAAGATCGTGAAATCATTTATTAAGACATATTTCAACAATATTAATGATTTATTTATGGAGTTGGGTTTTTTTGAACTTGTGGACAAACAGGAAATACATTTAAATATTTACCGAATTTACGCAATAAAATCTTTAAAAAATACTTTTAAAAAAGTAATATTTACGGCGATTGGTTTTTTTAAAAGGAGTCTAAATAAAAGGTTATACGCTAAATATAGTAATCTTTTTTTGAAAATGAATTAATGAAAGAAGTGAAATCAAAAAATTTATTACGGACGACTTGAGTCAGAATCACTTATTATTTAAAAATAATTTCCTCTTCTACAAGATGTTCATATTACGTTGAATCACCTTCAATATACGTACAGTTAACAATTTTTTAATTATAGCACATACATGGGAAAACACATGCAAATTGCACACAACTCAAACACTTTTTAAAATTAAAAATTAAAATATGTTGTTAAGAAACACACGGAGCATTTTCAAAATATAATTTAAAAAATACAGGTATCAATGCTTTTTTTCGAGATAGTTTAGTTCAAAGAATATTAAATTTTTACAGGTCAAGTATAGCCATACATTGTGATTAAGTTGATTTCTAACTCAATTACAACATATTTCAATTTTTAATTTTAAAAAGTGTTTGAATTGTGTGCAATTTGCATGTGTTTTCCCATGTATGTGCTATAATTGAAAAATTTTTAACTTTACGTTTATTTTTCATTACGATATTAATCGTTATCATATCGTTAGATATCGTATCGTAATATCAATGAAAAATTTTTCTTTTGACGATAATCTTACGCTAAAAAGAGATGATTTAAACACATTTCTCAGAAATTTCAATGTTACGATATTGATTATGGTTAAAATAAATACAATAGGTTCACTGCTCATGCGCTGTACGCTATTTCAATGAGTTTTTCGAACGATTTTTTTAATGAACAAGGCCCCTGGTTGCCCTGTTGAATGTCCACACGTGTGGCACACGTAAAATTATTTTCAAGTAGATTATTATAAAAGGGAATAAAATATGGATATAGTGAATTATTCAATGATTTCATAGCCTTTTATGTCATAAATAATCAAAAAATTGGTTTTTATTTTTTATTTCAAGTGCTTTTCTTTAACCCGCAATGTTTCGTCGTAGTCGTCGTACGTTCAAAACTGCCAAGCTCTAGAACTTGGAGCTTGTAAGACCTGGAGGTCTGAAATTTGGCAGAGGGTCTAGGTTCGGATGACAATACATGAATCCATAGTCACTTATCGACCTGGACCTCCAGGTCGCCGATGACGGGGGTACCTGAGGGATTCATCTTCGAGAGTTTGGGCTAAATTCTTCGGGGATGACTTTGAGGAAAGTTCTAGAGTATTTATCGAGGCAATTTGAGCCTAAGTACCAAGGTCACCGATGATGGGGGTACCCGGGGTACCTGGGGGTCATCTTCGAGAATGCTGAACTTTTAATACATCCCCGCAGAATTTGGCCCAAACTTTCGAAGATGACCTCCAGGTTCCTCAGGTACAACCGTCATCGGCGACCTGGGTGACTAGGTTTAAGTTGCCTCGATAAATACTCTATACCACCTCTTAAAGTCATTTCCACAGAAATTTTCCCTAACTCTCGAAGATGACGTCCAGGTTCTCTAAGTACACCCGTCATCGTCGACCTGGCTCTCGAGGTTCAAACTTCCTCATATGCCTCTAAAACACCCCCGAAATCTATCCTAAGTCATATGCCAAGAATTCGACCCAAATTCTCGAAGATGACCCCCAGGTACCCCGGGTACCCCCATCATTGGTGACCTTGGTACTTAGGTTCAAATTGCCTCGATAAATACTCTAGAATTTTCCTCAAAGTCATCTCCGAAGAATTTAGCCCAAACTCTCGGAGATGACTCCATCAGGTACCCCCGTCATCGGCGACCTGGAGGTCCAGGTCGATAAGTGACTATGGATTCATGTATTGTCATCCGAACCTAGACCCTCTGCCAAATTTCAGACCTCCAGGTCTTACAAGCTCCAAGTTCTAAAGCTTGGCAGTTTTGAACGTACGACGACGACGACGAAACATTGCGAGTTAAAGAAAAGCACTTGAAATAAAAAATAAAAACCAATTTTTTGATTATTTATGACATAAAAGGCTATGAAATCATTGAATAATTCACTATATCCATATTTTATTCCCTTTTATAATAATCTACTTGAAAATAATTTTACGTGTGTCACACGTGTGGACATTCAACAGGGTGAGTATACTATTTTTCCGCACGACGACGCCGGGAAGCGCTACTGACTGTAGCGCAGCGGCTGGGATGTAGCGCTTCCCAGCTGAAGTACGAAAAACTTAATTCTTAACAAACTTTTTAAGTCCAACAACTTTTTTTTTTTTTCAACATAAATTTCAACTAAAATTCTTTCCGAAATTTTTCGAAAAACTTGAACAAAAAGCCCTTGAAAAGAACGGAACGGATTTCAAAGCACATTAGCTAGAATAAGTCACTTCATTATTCGCATTCGTTAATTAAATAATTTGATTCATGTATAATAACAAATAATCAGCTGGATTAAATCAGTATTCAGTTTCTGCGATGATGATAACACACTTTCAGTGAGTATGATTTAAAAAAATAAAATAAAACTGGGAATTAAAATTGCAATTGGAATTTTAAGTCAGACAACTTTTACAGAATTTTAATGTATGAATGGACTGTATAGGGTGAGGGGTTTAAATAATGATAAGACAGTCCAATTAAATTAACTATTTTTAATTTAATTGGACTGCATAATGCAAATTTTCATTGAATTTTTTTTCATAGTAATATTTATTTTAAAAGGAGTCTAAATAAAAAGTTTTACGCTAAATATAATAATCTTTTTTTGAAAATGAATTAATGAAAGAAGTGAAATCAAAAAATTTATTACGGACGACTTCAGGCCGAATTACTTATTATTTAAAAATAATTTTCTCTTCTAAAAGATGATTATATTATGTTGAATCACCTTCGATCAATATACGTAAAGTTAACATTTTTCAATTATAGCACATACATGGGAAAACACATGCAAATTGCTCACAACTCAAACACTTTTTAAAATTAAAAATTAAAATATGTTGTTAAGAAGCACACTGAGCATTCAAAATATAATTTAAAAAACACAGGTATCAATGCTTTTTTTCGAGATAATTTAGTTCAAAGAATATTAAATTTTTACAGGTCAAGTATAGCCATACATTGTGATTTAGTTGATTTCTAACTCAATTACAACATGTTTTAATTTTAAAAAGTGTTTGAGTTGTGTGCAATTTGCATGTGTTTTCCCATGTATGTGCTATAATTGAAAAATGTTAACTTTACGTATATTGATCGAAGGTGATTCAACATAATATAATCATCTTTTAGAAGAGAAAATTATTTTTAAATAATAAGTAATTCGGCCTCAAGTCGTCCGTAATAAATTTTTTGATTTCACTTCTTTCATTAATTCATTTTCAAAAAAAGATTATTATATTTAGCGTAAAACTTTTTATTTAGACTCCTTTTAAAAAAACCAATCGCCGTAAATATTACTTTTTTAAAAGTATTTTTTAAAGATCATACTTAGCGTATAATTTTTTATTTAGATTCCTTTTTAAAAAACCAATCGCCGTAAATATTACTTTTTTAAAAGTATTTTTTAAAGATTTTATTGCGTAAATTCGGTAAATATTTAAATGTATTTCCTTTTTGTCCACAAGTTCAAAAAAACCAAACTCCATAAATACATCATTAATATTGTTGAAATATGTCTTAATAAATGATTTCACGATCTTAACAAATTCTAAATAATTTAACAATAACTAAGATATATTCAATTATTCTGATGTAAAACCACGACATATACCAGAACCCATAAAAGTCCTAGGTAAATCAATTTCATATGTAAAAAGAAAAAATTCAATTTAGTATTTACCTATTTTTTAAATGTATATTGCATAACTTTATTTTAATGTAAATTTACATTGAAATGTAGCAAATACTCATTTGTAACCATAAAATGATTAAAAAAAAGATTAAAATTTTCAATGATTGGTTCATGTTAACTTAGATAAATCTAGTTCTTCTGTTTAAAATTTCTTTCATATAATTTTATCATTAGCCAGAACACATAAAAATCATAGACATAATTTTTGTTATGAACTACTTTTGAATTCGTTTTGCATACATAATAGATGGACAAACTAAATCCACTCTAAAAATAATGGAGCAAATGCTCATCCGTACTTTAAAAATCCATGCCAAATAGAATTCATAATTTTTGGTCCACTGGATACCTAGACCCAAAACTATCTATTTCTTTTGTACTTTTTAATTCTTGTAAAAAAAAAATTAACCAATTTTAAAATTTAAAATCACTTTGGCCTCATAACTTAAGCTTGCTTACAGAAAACAAAAAAGATAAAAATTTTTAATAATTGATTCATGTTAACTTGGATACATCTAGTTCTTTAAGTTTAAATTTCTTTCATATAATTTTATCATTAGCCAGAACACATAAAAATCATAGACATAATTTACTGTTATGAAGTACTTTTGAATTCATTTTGCATACATAATTGATGAACAAACTAAATCCACTTTGAAAATAATGGAGCAAATGCTCATCCGTACTTTAAAAATCCATGCCAAATAGAATTCATAATTTCTGGTCCACTGGATACCTAGACCCAAAACTATCTATTTCTGTTGTACTTTTTAATTCTTGTAAAAAAAAAGTAACCAATTTTAAAATTTAAAATCACTTTGGCCGCATAACTTAAGCTTGCTTACAGAAAACAAAAAAGATAAAAATTTTTAATAATTGATTCATGTCAACTTGGATACATCTAGTTCTTTAGGTTTAAATTTCTTTTATATAAATTTTATCATTAGTCAGAACACATAAAAATCATAGACATAATTTACTGTTATGAAGTACTTTTGAATTCATTTTGCATACATAATTGATGGACAAACTAAATCCACTTTGAAAATAATGAAGCAAATGCTCATCCATACTTTAAAAATCCATGCCAAATAGAATTCATAATTTCTGGTCCACTGGATACCTAGACCCAAAACTATCTATTTCTTTTGTACTTCTTAATTAACCAATTTTAAAATGTCAAATCACTTTGGCCGCATAACTTAAGCTTGCATACAGACAACAAAAAAGATAAAAAATTTTAATAATTGATTCATGTTGACTTAAATATATTTATCATTAACACTCTGAGTGAATGTAACAGTTACAATCAAAATTAAAATTCATTGTCAGACATCAAGTTTATTTTAGAAAAAAAGTGGGATTACAAAACTTTCAGACATCAAGTTTATTTTTGAAAAAGGGTAGGATTACAAAACTTTAACAGTTCAAGTGTATTGGCTCAGAGCATATACATTTCTATGATGATTCTATGAAATTAAGCGATAATGCGTATGACAATGACATTATGTGCTGCAATTGCACCTTTTGCAATTTGCAAGTTGGGTGGATTATAAAAAAGTAATTTGCAAGTTCAACCTGACACACACACACACACACACACACACACACAAACACACTCATTCAGAAAAAACTTTATTTTTAATATTGCCAATATGCACCTCCAGTCATCAGGTTCCCAACACAACCACAGCACAATTATTATCAACTCACAGGGCACACCACAATAATTGAAAAATCTTTGATGATGATGATCATAGAAAGACTGTAGAGATTATTTATTTCATACTCTTTTATTGAAATTAAAGAAATTAATAATTGTAAATTCTACCACTTATTTAATATATAATGAAAATAAGGGTCTTCAGTACTGTTGTTTCTATGACAATCAATTATTTATAAAAAAGTTATTGCTCATAACACATTACAAGCTGCTCGGCTCAGCGGCTCCGCAGTCAGCTGTAGTCAGCTCACGAGTCAGCTGTAGGGAGCTGCTAATTGATACAGCGCCACCAGTCGCCTCATGGCTACAGGCTCGGGCCTACATGCCCCCGTCTGCCGCTGTAGGTAAGCAGTAAGAGTGAGACAGCAAAAATAGACACGCCCACCGCATACGTCACGTCCGGTTAACTCTACGGAAAGCGCAGGCAGAGAGACCGGATGCTCGAAACTGAAATCGAATTCCCCTGACTACCGTGAGACAAAGGAAAATCAGCGTTTCGAAAAATGAAACGTTCATAACTTTTCAATGCGGGCTTGGTTCGGGATATTTTTTTTTTTTTTAATTACTCAGGGGATCATCAGCTACGCGCGGGATGTATAATAAAAATGAAATAATCATCCTAAAATAGTTTTTCTTTGAAGCGTCCTAACCTAAAACCAAAAATCAAAGTATATAAAGCTCTGCAGGCTTTCACGGCAGGCGGTTTAAAAAAAACCAAATCGCCGTTAAAGCCCGATCGGGCTTTAGGATTTTATAAAATTAAAATTTTACCAGCAATTAAACACACATTTCGAGATTTGAAAAAAAAATTTTTATATTTTTTTAATACAAAATGGCGGCTGTAGAGGGCCTCACGTGCGACATCTTTTTTTTTCGGGAGACATTGTCACAATTTTTCTGCAAGTCTGAAACAAAAAAATGGAACGGGAATTTTTTAATTATATATTTTTACCCTTAGTAAGCCTAAATTTTATTTTATTTTATTTTTTTTTAGCAAATTATGGAATAAATAAAAAAAGTGACCATGTTTTTTTAGTATATTTGTTATTAAAAATCGGGATTTAAACAATTATTTTTTTTTACTTTTAGGCTCACTAAGTGTAACATATTGTTTTGAAAGTTTTCACAAAATTTTAGAGAAAAATATTAATTATTGTAAGAGTTATGATGTCTCCCGTTTTAAAAATGCTGTTTCGAGAAAAACGCGTTTAAAGTTTTAGAAAGCACATTTTACGGGTTTTTGAGTACTTACGGCTTAGTCAGCGATTCCTGGACCATATAGCATGTCTTCTACACCAACTTCGCCCTCTTCTTCCTCTAATAGAGCATCTTTGCGAGCTTTTCGGGCTTCGTGGGTTGATTGCTTACGACGTGTTTCTTTTTTTTTATCTCGACGCTTGTTCACAAACTGAGCATATTCAAAGCTTCTCTCGCCAATCTCTATCTCCATGACTTGCAGAATCCACAGAATTGCTAGGTAACCTTCATTAAAAATGCATCGCCCTAACCAAGATGCAATTTCCACGGTTTCAAATCCAGAGTGCAAGTGTTTCGGCGCAAATTACCAGATGACGGCATTGAGGGACTCGTTCGAATTTTGAGTGTATCCACACAAGCAACGTTTCAGTAAATCGTCTCTGCTCAGGATACATCTTAAATTTTAGTATACTACTAAACCTAAAATTTTAAGTTCAAGGAATCACAGATGATCCGGCTCTATGAATCTAAGGCGGAGCTGCAGAGAGCAGACTTTATTTTTGCGGGCGGGCCGGTCTCCCGTGGAGCGCTCGACCGCTCACTTTACACTTGCCTCAGTAAAATCGCCGTAACTTGAAAACCAACCAAGATATCATTCTAAAATTTTAATGGAACATTTTTGAGATGTTTTTAAACAGATTTTTGGAGAAAAAAAAAATCGATTTTTTTTTTTTTTACTGTAGAACCCTCCCTTAAATTTTCATTGTGTAATAGAAACTTTGTTCAGAGGAATTATACGCTTTTGTTGTAAATTTAAACACAAATCGTATTCACGTCTATCACACTGCTAACTATTCTGCAGGAAAATGGCGTCGAACGCGCGATCAGCTGATCGGAGGCTAACTTTTAGTTTGGTTGAACATGCCTTTGCAGAAAATATCTTTGTGAATTTTCGCGAATCATTGTAAAATTTTGTGAATATTCGTGAATTTTTATGAATCTTTGTGAATTTTTTTGAACTTTGGTAAATATTTGTGAATTATTGCACGCGAATTTATTGTTAAAGATTCACAAAGATTCACAAAAATTCACAAAGATTCACGAAGAATCATGAAAATTCACAAAGATTTACAAAGATTTACAAAGATTCTCATTAAATATTAATGTTACGATTTAGCTTATACTTTTCTTATAAATTTGATAAACATTGTAATTATACCGGTTTTTAAGGTTTTTTTGACGCCACTGACATGCAAAAACTTTACACCTATGCATTTTTTGAGCAGGGTAAGAATTAAACCCTTTGATAATACGTATAACCATGAAAAGCATTTTTATTAATTATAAAGAAACTTTACTTCAAAATGTGAAATGAAAGTGTTTTTAGAGAGATTTTAACTTTACTGACAAGGTTCATTAAAGTACTTCATGTAAATGGATTGCAAATGAAAATTTTAACATTTGCGACAGTAATAGTTTTGATACACGATACGCAGATTAATATACACTGAACGAGATCTACATAACATTTTGCTACTTAATTTATAATCTTAATTATACTTTAAGGATTCTCAAATGACAAGAGAGAGCACACTGCAAAACCAAGTGTCTTATTTTGTCACGATTTTAAAACACTTCCAAGTGTCTAACCTTGCAGGTTATGATATATTACTCAACTATGGAGTTATGAAAAAAAAAAGTATTTAAAATAAAAAATAAAAACATTGTTGCTTTATAGTAGATGAAAAGAGCCACGGTGGCTCGAAGGGTAAGATACCAGACTCTCACGCTGAGGGCCCGGGATCGATTCCCGCTGCCGGCACTTCTAAAAATAATTTTTCATGTGCCTATTACTGCAGCTCTGAATGGGGGACCACGGCTCAGTCAAGAGACCTATAAATGCTCTCTCGATTGAAGCGTTGATCCCCACAGAGGCCGGGAGATGGGAGTCCGATGCAAAGTAACGTACCACAGGGACGGGAGAACCGATACCATCGGGAGTTCATGCATCGAGGCTCCGTACTTACGGCCTTGGTCATCCAGGTATAGGTTTTTTTCCCTACGATGTGGGTTTTTACTATATCCATAGCACGCTTAGCATTGCACCTTCCGGCTTCCGTGCTATGTAAAGAAGACTGGGATTATAGGGGGGGAAGAGGTCCCTTCTGGATCAAAAATTAAAAGGCTCTAGAAGAATGGCCACTTAACCGGGGGGATAGGGATACAATGGCGAAAGCTCAGAGTATCTGAGCTGAAAGGCACCCCGGTCAACTTTCATTACCAATAACCAATAACCAATATAGTAGGTGAATGTAGATGCTAAAAATTGCTATTGCAACAATAAATATTGTGAATAACAACAATAAACAGTAATTTTTCCATTGTACTGAAATATGGTTATATTCAGTTAATATCTCACCTTATTTGAGTTTTAAAATTTAAAATTCATTTAAAAATCTCTGTTTTTATGATTAAAAATATGACTACCCTTAGGGAGAACATCTTCGTAAATCTTTGTGAATTTTCGTAAATTGTTGTGAATCTTTGTGAATTATTATGTGGATTTGGAATTTTTCAACAAAGATTAACATACATCACGACGATTCAAAAAAATTCACGAAGTTTTACGAAAATTCACAAAGATATTTTCTGCAAGGGCAGTGACAGAGTCACTTCTTCAAGTTCTGCTAGTTCACAAAAATCTTTTTTAAACAAGATTGGAAAAAAAAATTATCAGCCTAATCAACCTGTTTCAACAATACATTCACCTTGGATTTTTAATAAATCTGGTACATCCAACCCAACATTTTATTTTACAAAACAAGCTCAGCCTAAAAAAGATGAGTGGGTGGAGACGGTTAGGACTTTAAGCAATGTACCGTGTACTACCGAATATAAGACGCGCCTTATATTCCGTTTTGATCTCGAAAATCCCAACATGCTTTATTTTCGAACTACGCCTTATATTTTTTTGAGTTGAACTTGCAGGATGGGGAAATTAAATTAGAATTTATGAAATTATTAAATTTTGATTTATTATATATTATGCATGCAAATTAACATCATTCAATTATTGATAAATTTTTTGTTATTTATAACCATTCCTGAATTATTCATAAATAGCATCAATATCGTCGGGTTCCAAAATATCGTCACTTACGTTCAGACCTTGAACTCAATCGAAGTTTCTTTGAAAGAGTATTGTTTATCTAAATAGCCAGCTTTTAATGCAAGCGCAACCGTGTTGTCTGAAACTTTGTTCCACGCATTGTTTACCCAACAAACAACCTCTTGCAGATTTGACTGACAAAGCTGTATTCAACAGCATCTATACTTAGGTCAAGCTCCTCTTGATTCTTGAAATTTTTTTCAATACGCCTTACTTTCGGACCATGCCTTATATTCTTCAGTCCTGAGAAAATCATGCCATGCCTTATTTTTGATATACGCCTTATTTTCGGTAGTACACGGTATTTGTTCAGAACTTTCAAACAAAAGAGGAAAAAAAAAGATGCTAATATTTCCGGACCAAATTTTTCGGTTGCCAATGATTCTCATAAAACCACTACTATCGAAGATTCCAGCTCTACTCTTAATATCAATTAACTATTCTGAAAGAATTTTTTATGTAAAAAAAAATTTTTTAGAGAAATTTAATTTTTGTTGATTATTTCATGCTTGTTTTTAGATAATATAATATCTCCAAATTAACAAACATTGATAATTAAAAAAAAAGTGATTATAATTTTATTGTGATAATAAATATTTTTTATCAATTTCTTAGTTTTATAAACATGCGCACTGCAAACCAAAGTGTTTGAAAAGTTCGATACAGATATACTTGACGAGGAAATTTGGTCATGATTTCAAAACACTAACAAGTGTCTTATGGTATATTACTCAACTAGTGTGGTAGGTTATACTTTGCCATCGTGAGTTTTGTTTGTTGCACGAGGCGTAGCCGAGTGCAGCAATTAAACTCGAAATGTCAAAGTGTATCATATCACATTAGTTAAGTATCATATTTTACTCCATTGGGACATGTAATTGGTACTTTGAGAAAAAAAATAAAAAAAATAATAAAGAGATGCATTGTTCTACATTCGAACGTAGCCACTGATCCCTTTATAAAAGAGAGATATCGCCATTTTGGTGAGATTTTCAATGTAAGATTTTATTCGTGAGCTGATTGGTGTAGAAGTTTTTAAAATATTCGAAAAGTGCCTTTTGAGGTTACAATCATTGTTATTTTTCCTATGCGCGCTTGCAGCGCGCTGAGTGGTACTATTACATCAAAAAATGGGAGGGGCGGAGACGTGATTTTACGACTGCGCGGGTCAGCTAAGCAGCATCGTAGAAGCTATTAAAATTTAATGGTTTTTTGAACTCAAACTAGGGGGATGGCAAAGTACCTTTTACCCTCCGCTGGATGGTAAAGTATCTTTTACTCGAGTATACTCCCCTGGGACACGTAATAGGTACTTTTCGACGCATAAAATACGCGTGGTAGGTACTACTTTTCCATCCCCCCAAAATATTTTCATCAGCGGACGGTAAAAGATACTTTACCGTCCCCTTAGTTTGAGTTCAAAAAACCATAAAATTTTAATAGCTTCTTCGATGCTGCTTAGCTGACCCACGCGGTCGTAAAATCACGTCTCCGCCCTTCCCGTTTTTTATCAGTGGCTACGTTCGAATGTAGAACAATGCATCTCTTTATTATTTTTTAATTTTTTTTCTCAAAGTACCTAATTACATGTCCCAATGGAGTAAAATATGATACTTAATGTGATAGGTTACACTTTGATTATGAAAATGACCGACTTTTCGCCCTTTACTCGTACATATATTTTTAAATAAATGATTAAGTTCAAAAATCAGAAAATAGATATTTAATTATATTTAAGGTGTTTTTCTACTAGAGCTAGTCAAGTTCAAGACTAAAAAAAAATTATTACACCAAATTACTAACAATTGGTTATTCAAATTTATTTTTCATCTTTTAATGGTATCTGAAATTATTTTCTACCAAAAAAACATTGACAATCACAACAAAACATTTTTTTTAACTTTTAACAGTTTTGCAGGTTAGGGGTCATTCACAAAGTACGTCACCAATTTTTTAGACACTTCTGACGCCCCCCCCCCCCCCGTAACAGATAGTCACATCTTCAAAAACCCCTCCCCCTAAAAGTACGTCACCGTTTTATCATTAACCCCCCCTTTTTCTGGGAAATGAACTATTATAACTTTTCATAAGTGTTTAAAAAATTAACAGTAATATTAAATGAAAACAAAAACTTTTAGATGGTATGTTTAGTTTTAGTCATAATTATAACGTTACTTATTTTATTATTACTTTCATTTTTATTTTAATACTTGGTGCATTAGAGTTAAATCAATAGTTTATTGAGGATGTTTGGTGCTTACAAAAAAATGCAACAGTTTTGTCAATTTTAATCGAATCTTCTAATAATTTATATCAAAATAATCGTTGGAGTTGTTCCCTATTTTTGTCCATCTTAGTTTTTAGAAAAATCGAATTATTTGTTTAGACAATTGAAGAGGTGGTCTAAAAAAATCAAGCATTTTTTTTCGTAATCACTTGTAACTCTCTCAATAATGCAGAGATCGCTGAAAAAACTGTGAGGTAGTTTCGGTGACACTTCAAAGAAATTTTAATATTTTTAAAATATTGAATTTAAAATTTTTTTTTATTTAATAAAATTGAGATACGTGTTCGATTATTTAAACAACTATTTCAATTTTTGAAAAACCAAAACGAAGAAAAATAGGAGAAAAATCCAACGTTTATTTTAATGTAAATTATTAGAAGATTCAATTAAAATTGACAAAATAGATGCATTTTTTTGTAAGTACCAAACATCCTTAAAGTAAATTAAAACTATAATACTTTTTAGCAGGAGCGCAGCAACTCCTTCCAGCTAGAGGGTGTCCTGAGGTCCAACCCTCCCCCCTCTGCCCCAATGAAACTGACGTCTAAAAAAAAAAAAAAAAAAATGTGAGTTTAATAAATAGACTGGTTAATCATCCCCCAAGCTCTAAACACCCAAATACCCTGGGCGCTCGAGGTCAACGGAAAAACTGATCAGCTATCCCCCAAGCTCTAAAGCCCTAAAACCCTGGGCGTCGAGTTCAATAAATAATCTGATCAGTTATCCCCCAAGCTCTGAACCACCAAGACCCTGGGCGCCCGAGTTCAACAAAAAAACTGGTAGGCTATCCCCCAAGCTCTAAACCACCAAGACCCTGGGCGCCAGAGGTCAACGAAAAAACTGATCAGCTATCCCCCAAGCTTTAAACCTTCCAAAACTCTGGGCACCTGAGTTCAACAAAAAAACTGATGGGCTCTTCCCCCAAGCATTAAGTCCCCAAATACCCTGGGCGCCCGAGTTCAACAAAAAAACTGGTCGGCTATCCCCCAAGCTCTAAACCACCAAGACCCTGGGCGCCAGAGGTCAACGAAAAAATTAGTCGGCTATCCCCCAAGCTCTAAACCCCCAAAAGCCCTGGGCGCTCGAGTTCAACAAAAAAACTGGTTGGCTATCCCCCAAGCTCTAAACCACCAAGACCCTGGGCGCCAGAGGTCAACGAAAAAATTAGTCGGCTATCCCCTAAGCTCTAAACCCCCAAAAGCCCTGGGCGCCCGAGGTCAACGAAAAAACTGATCAGCTATCCCCCAAGCTTTAAACCTTCAAAAACTCTGGGCGCCTGAGTTCAACAAAAAAACTGGTGGGCTCTTCCCCCAAGCATTAAGCCCCCAAATACCCTGGGCGCCCGAGTTCAACAAAAAAACTGGTCGGCTATCCCCCAAGCTCTAAACCCCCAAAAGCCCTGGGCGCCCGAGGTCAACGAAAAAACTGATCAGCTATCCCCCAAGCTTTAAACCTCCCAAAACTCAGGACGCCCGAGTTCAACAAAAAAACTGGTGGGCTATCCCCCAAGCACTAAACCCCCCAAATACCCTGGGCACCTGAGTTCAACAAAAAAACTGGTCAGCTATCCTCCAAGGGGGAACTTGGGCGCCCATGGTATTTGGGGGTTTAGAGCTTGGGGGATAGCCCACCAGTTTTTTTGTTGAACTCGGGCGTCCTGAGTTTTGGGAGGTTTAAAGCTTGGGGGATAGCTGATCAGTTTTTTCGTTGACCTCGGGCGCCCAGGGTAGTTGGGGGGTTTAGAGCTTGGGGAATAGCCGACCAGTTTTTTCGTTGAACTTGGGGGCCCAGAGTCTTAGACACCCCTAAGTAATTCTAAAGGATGTCCTCTACTAGCTTAGGGGGTGTCAGGACACACACACCCCCCCTTACCCCCGTTGTTGCGCACCTGCTTTTTAGTAATACTGAAAAATTTTGACGGTAACATACAAAACCAATTTTTATCTTTCTTTTAGATCTAGCCAAGGATTTTCCATACAATTTTCAATAGATTCTATTACAGGAATATTATTTGATGGATCAGTCTTTTCTATATTTGAAGAATCATACTCGACATCGGATTCTTCGATTCATCCAGTATCTTCTGCTCCTGTTTCTTGATCTTTTTTTATAATCATTAATTCGTGTGCTCGTTGAGCTGCAATTTTAACGGGTCGAATTTTGGTGGCACGAGCCGATGTTTTTTTGGGCGTTTCTTTAATATGCTTTTTAGAAGACGTGCAATTCATTTTGGTGCGATTAAATCTTGAGAAAGAAAAAGAAAAGAAAAAAATTGTATGAATTTGCAATTTTACTTAGTTTTAAATTTTCATCAACGAGATTCATGTAAGTATGATTTTTTTATTTAAGGTGGTTTTCTACCAGAGCTAGTCAAGCTCAAGACTAAAAAAAAATTATTTCACCAAATTACTAACAATTGGTTATTAAAATTTATTTTTTAACTTTTTATGGCTTCTGAAATTATTTTCTACCAAAAAATCATTGACAATCGTAACAAAACATTTTTTTTAACTTTTAACCTCACCTTTGAATACTGCAGTTTTGGAGGTTATTCACGTGAAAATTATTTTTGTAAAATCATCGTAAAATTTGTAAAAGGTCAATTTTTTGCAGTTTCTAGAAATGAATTCTTCGATAGTAAAACTATATGTATGTGGTTTTTCTAAAGGATCTCTATTGTTAGAAGACAACCATCAATAATTTAGCACACTTTTTCAGCGTAGCGGTCATACGCGTAATGAAAAAAATTCAATCTTTAACTTGTTGTAACTTTTAAACTATATGGTCAATTTTGATCAGACTTCGTAGAAATGTTTATTAATATCTAATAAACACCTCCAGAAAATTTGAGCTGATTCTCTATTGTCATGCTTTTGGTAGAAAACCACCTTATTATTGGTTATTGGTAATGAAAGTTGACCGGGGTGCCTTTCGGCTCAGAGACACTGAGCTTTCGCCATTGTATCCCTATCCCCCCGGTTAAGTGGCCATGCTTCTACAGTAGTGATCAAAATTATAAGGCACCCCCTAAAATTCGTCTGTTTCAAGTTAATATTTTGACTTTGTGCATGCCTGCACGTGTTTAAATGTTTTAGTAATCATCTCTAAAATTTTTTTTGTTCAAAACAAGTTCAGTACTTGAAAAAAAAACGTTTACTTTATATTAATTCGTCTTTCCAATCAATTTTTATCCTCTTTTAAGCTTAAAATGACTTTTTTTTAAAAACAGCTAAATTTAGTTCTTTTATGATCTAGATAGTGTTTTGTAAAATTTCTATAAACACCTAAGTGAATAATATATTTTTTTTCGCGTTTCTCCGATGTTCAAGTTTATCGAAAAAAATTTTCAAGCTGATTAATAGAAAAATGTTCAAGCCACAAAGAAAAAATACATTTTTTTCAACTTGAAAAAACATTGATTTTTTGTACTTTTACATTGTTTTTCGCTTAAATTTTTTTTTTTTATTAATTTGGGAGGTAAAAATTATATTAAACTGATATTTGATGAATTTTAAACTAATTCAATTTATTATGAATCAAAATCTTACAGAGAATTTTTAAAAAATATGTTAAAAAACAGTTTTTCTAATACAGTTAAATTTCACAAAAATAACTTCAATTTGTATTTAATTGATTACAAGTAATAGTATTAATTTATTTTTAGAAATAATTATTATATTCATTTTTATTATTTAATTAATATGTTTTTTATATATTTAGTAATTAGTTTACCCTTCTTTAGTACTTAGTTGATCCTCCTTTAGCCTCGAAGCAAGCGCGAACTCTTCGGACCATAGATTCTGCAAGTTTTTTACAGTAACTCGGACTCAATTTTTGCCAGGCTACAGCAATCTCTCGTTTTAAATCTTCCAAATTTCTCAGGTGTTTGTCTTTGATCATTATCTCTATTTGATCCCAAGCATTCTCAATTATATTCAAATCTGGAGAACGTGCTGGCCAATCTAGCATAGGTATTTTATTATCATTAAACCATTGCATCGTTTTCTTTGATTTGTGACACGGAGCGTTGTCTTGTTGGTAATACCAAATTTTTTGACGTCCATAAACCTTTGTTTTTGATGGAAGCATAAAATTTTCCATAGTCTCGATGTATTTTTCGCTGTTCACTGTACCTTGCACAAATTGAAGTTCTCCTTTTCCTTTTCCTGACAGGCAACCCCAAACCATAATTGATCCACCACCTTTCTGCACTCTTGGAGCAAGGCAATCAGGATTGTATTTTTCACTGCTGGTACGTCTTATTCGCTTTGGTCTGTTTGAAAAAAGTTGGAAGCTAGATTCATCGCTAAAAAGAATTAAATTTCATTTTTCAACTGTCCATGATAGCTTGTCTTTGCACCATTCATACCTAGCTTTTCGGTTTTTTGCAGTTAGAAGAGGTTTATGAGTTGCGACAGCAGATTTCATGTTCTTCTCAAGCAAACGTCTATTAACTGTTACTCGAGACACTTTTACATTAAGTTCTTCATTTATTTGATTTTTGATATTGTTTGCTGTAACTGCACGATTATTCTTTGCCTTTTTAATAATAACTCGATCAATCCGGTTACTTGTCATTCTTGGCCTGTCAGCGCCACTTTTCACTTTTACGGATTTCGTGCTTTCATACGTCTTAATGGTGTTTTGAACGCAACACCTACTAACTTTTAATATTTTTGAAATTTGACTCTGATTTTTTTCTCCTTTCAACAATCCTATAATCTGCCACTTAATTTTATCAGAAACTGCTTTTCTTCCCATGATGAAAGTTATGCAAGCTTATAAACATTTAAAAAACTAATTTATCAATAATGACGGCTCGGTCGGTAATGTAGATAAATTCTTTACCGATCGAACAATTATCGCTACTGGCATTCGAATTCTACGAATTTGAAAAATTACTTCAAGTTGAATAAACTCTCTGAAACTTCTAACTGAATATTAAAATTAATGAAAAAGTCGATTCGATAAACATATTGCTTGTAATCAATTAAATACAAATTGAAGTTATTTTTGTGAAGTTTAACTGCATTAGAAAAACTGTTTTTTAACATATTTTTTTAAAATTCTCTGTAAGATTTTGATTCATAATAAATTGAATAAGTTTAAAATTCATCAATTATCAGTTTAATATAATTTTTACCTCCAAAATTAATAAAAAAAAAAAAATTTTAAGCGAAAAACAATGTAAAAGTACAAAAAATCAATGTTTTTTCAAGTTGAAAAAAATGTATTTTTTCTTTGTGGCTTGAACATTTTTCTATTAATCAGCTTGAAAATTTTTTTCGATAAACTTGAACATCGGAGAAACGCGAAAAAAAATATATTATTCACTTAGGTGTTTATAGAAATTTTACAAAACACTATCTAGATCATAAAAGAACTAAATTTAGCTGTTTTTAAAAAAAAGTCATTTTAAGCTTAAAAGAGGATAAAAATTGATTGGAAAGACGAATTAATATAAAGTAAACGTTTTTTTTTCAAGTACTGAACTTGTTTTGAACAAAAAAAATTTTGGAGATGATTACTAAAACATTTAAACACGTGCAGGCATGCACAAAGTCAAAATATTAACTTGAAACAGGCGAATTTTAGGGGGTGCCTTATAATTTTGATCACTACTTTAGAGCCTTTTAATTTTTGCTCCAGAAGGGACCTCTTCCCCCCTATAATCCCAGTCTCCTTTACATAGCACGGAAGCCGGTAGGTGCAATGCTAAGCGTGCTATGGCTATTGGCGATACAACCACAGAGGAATTTGTCTGCTTGAGTCGGTGACGGTCTTAAGAAAAGTATATCTATATAAAAAAAAAAATTGAAGATGACATCATCGCTATAGGTATACTCTCCATGGAGTTTTCGGTGCAGCAGCGACTTCAAAATGATTTTACTAAAACACTAAAAACATTTCTGGCTAAAAAAGTATTGCAGATTATTCTTGAGGGTTTAAACTTTATTTCATGACACGAATTTTTTTGTTTTATGAGCTTAAAATTACGATAAGCTTGAAAAGCTGTCTAACCTCCTATGCTGCCCCATGCAAATCGGCCAGTTTATCACCGACTCGAGCAGACGAACTTCTGTGGTTGTATCGCCAATAGTAAAAACCCACATCGTAGGGAAAAAACCTATACCTGGATGACCGAGGCCGTAAGTACAGAGTTTCGATGCATGAACCCCCGTTGGTATCAGTCGCCTGTCCCTGTGGTACGTTACTTTACATCGAACTCCCATCTTCCGGCCTCTGTGGGGATCACGCTTCAATCGAGAGAGCGTTTATAGGTCTCCGACCGAGCCGTGGTCCCCCATTCAGAACCGCGGTAATAGGCACATGAAAATTTTTTTCAGAGGTGCCGGCAGCGGGACTCGATCCCGGGCCCTCGGCGTGAGAGTCCGGTATCCAACCCGTCAAGCCACCGCGGCTCTTAAGTAAACCACCTTAACTTTTTAGTAAAAAATATTCATTTTTTTCAACAGAAATCATTTCTAAAAAAAATTTTGTTTCTTAAAAAAAAAATTTTTTTTTGTGACGTAACAATCATATTAACCCCTCCCCAAGTCACCAATAGTAACATCTCAAAAACCCCTCCCCGCCTCCCCTGTGGTGACGTACTTTGTGAATGACCCCTTATTCACGTGAAAATTATTTTTGTAAAATTATTGTAAAATTTGTACAAGGTCAATTCTTTGTAGTTTCAAGAAATGAATTCTTCGATAGTGAAACTATACGTATGTGGTTTTTCTAAAGGATCTCTATTGTAAGAAGACGAATATCAATAATTTAGTACACTTTTTCAGCGTAATGAGCATACGCGTAATAAAAAAATTCAATCTTTAATTGCTGTAACTTTTAAAATATATGGTCACTTTTGATCAGACTTCGTAGAAATGTTTATTATTATCTAATAAGCACCTTAAGAAAATTTGAGCTGATTCTCTATTGTCATGCATTTGGTAGAAAACCACCAACAAACAGTTAAAATTATGTCACTTATTGGAAAATGCGTTCAATTATATTAAAGATCGTTAAATATAAAGCCAAAAAAGTTTAATGTTTGTGCTCATTAGAACTAAAATAAAATAAATTGTAATAAAATTACTCTATTGAAAACTGATGGTTCAGTAATTTCTCTAATACTTGCATAGGAAACAATAAAAAACTTTATTTATTTAATTTATGTCATTATTTTATTTCAATATTGTTCTGAAAGACAGTTATCGTTGATGATTATTAAATAAAAATAATAATTACAAAATTAATGAAAAATTCAGTATCGCTCATTTTATTTTTTTTTTTGTTTCATTGAATGAAATGAACTAAAAAAATAATTTGGGACAGTATTCAATGATCGTAAACGTAATTTATAAGCATTTTTAAATAATTAACATGATTCTTATATTTCATTTAAGACTCTTTAAAGAAAGAATCAAAGATTTATTCATTCAATTTGAATTATTATTGAAATATAATATTTCTGATAGTTATTGAATTAAATATTTGAAAAATATACGTTAATTCAATGAGGTATTTCAAGAAAATAAACAAAAAAGATTATTAACTAATTTTTTGTGCTCCTGCGCGTGTGCAAACAGATCAGTAAACTCTATGATCGAACACTACGTAGATGTGTATTTTTTCAATAATTTAATAGTAGACGGAAATACAAATTTAGTTATTGAATATAATTTATATTCTGACCTACTTAATGGTATTACTCAGTTACTTTCAATTTTTAAATAACTGTTATTTTTTTAGGTAATTCATTACCTTTCCAGTTAGTACATTTAATTGTACTATGGAAATCCATTTAATTATGTCAAAAATTATTTTTTCTTTTCAATGATCCTTTCAATTTTATGAATAGAAATGCGCAAAAAAAAGTTTGGTGAAAGATAAAATTATTTTTTTTGGTGAGTTGGTTTCAAAAAAATATTGCTCGGTTTATTTAAAAAAATTTTTTACCTTTTTTTCGACAAGACTTTTCATAAAACAAAAGACTTGTGTCTTGTGTTCTTATAAACCAAAATACTAATTTAGTAGCTGTTTATTTTTTACAAGTTTTTTCAAGATATAATTTGAAAGAAATTTCATAGTATGATTCCTTTGCTTATTTTCAATAATGAACTAATTTGTCATCATTTTTGAAAATAAAAAACGGTATGCCCATGCTAATAGAATAAAGGGTATGAGAAAAAAGAGAGGATCGTGAATAATCATTTTTAGCTAACAGTAATAAGTAATATAAACAGGTATATATATAGTTTCTATATTCACAATTATTCAGTGATTTTTGGCAAAAAAGACCTGAAGGGCAAAGCGAACAAATCTACTCCTTTTGAAAGTGATAAAAATTAAAAAAGAATGTTGCCCGTACTGTATAAGAATAGAAGTCACAAAATCAGGCAAATAGTCGTCTGGCTCGATAAAAAAAAGATAAAAAACATAATTTGATGGTAAAAATTTTTTATCATTCGTTCAAGGATTTTGCAAGGTGAAATCAGTTATTACTTTGATATTTATTTGATAAGATCGGATAAAATTACAGACGATGTGAGGTATAGCCCTGTTAAAAAAGAATCATATGATAAATCTTATCTTATTTTTAAATGCTGTATCATGATTAATCAAATTTTTTTCTTGAATATTTCAAAAATTATTTATCTTTTAAATTCAAACTTAATAATTATGAATTTGAAAGAATAGAAGAATAGTCAATTAAATGGATCAGTTGAAGGCATTAATTAATCTTTGAAGCAAATCAACCCAACGTTTTGCTGACTTGTTTTGTCAGCCTCTTCAGGGGTACTTTATTCAAAAAAATATACAGGTTACAATCGAAAATTCAAAGTTCAATATTAATTAACAAAAACACGTAAACAAACAATTAATTACTTCCAAAAATATTTTCTTTAATCACAAGTTTCAAAAAAATTAACTTTTCAGTACGAGAAGAACATAACAGTGTCATAATCTCAGAAAGTAAAGTATTTAGAACAAAGTTGCGTCATAATCAATTATAAAAATAAAAGAAGTCGTCATTTGTTTCTGTAAAAGATTCAAAAAAATCAAAATTCAAAAATAAATAAGAAAGTTAAAATTTAAAATTAATCATTATTTCAAAATAAAAAAGATATTAAAATTGTTCAACAAAACCGCAAACAAAACAACCTATAAAAAATTCAAATTCTGAAATATAAAAAATCAACATCACAAGAAACGTCAAATTTTCTTTAAAAAAAAAAGAAAAAAACATAATATCAAAAATAACAAAAATAATACGCAATTCAAATTAATCAAAAATATTAAAAATAAAAAAACAGTAGTAAATTTTTTTAAATGGTGATTAATATTTTTATAAAAATACTCATGTATTTAAGCTCCTAGTCCTTCCTATTCAAATTATTATGACTAGAGTTAAGGTTGTTGGGTCGGTGCGAGAGAGAACGCTATACATTTGCGAGTAGTAACGATACTCTCTGTCTCTCTCGCACTCGTGTTAAACATGCCGACTAACCTAAGATTTTAGCGTTTACTGATTTTTTATTATAACTTACATATGTCTATCAAGAATAATTAACGAAGTAAAACGTGTATTATTTTTTGTTCTATCACTTACATTTTTTTTATTACTCGTTTTATTAATCGTTCTTTTCGTTTTCATGAATTTTGATAAAAACCGTGAAATTCAGTGATTTTTCATTTGATTGCGTGTTAAACCTAATTTGTTTGTATCTTTTTTTCTATGTGTCCAGATGGTCTTGAAATTTAACTGAGTTAATAACTAATGATTACCTACGTTTTGGCCACGTCTCGAGCAAAATCGTCTTTTTTATTCTAGTACCGACCCAAGTACCTTAATATATAACATTTCAGAAACACTACGTTTAAAAGTATCCTTTTCACTGTCTAACAAAACTGGAATATCCCAATCAAAATCGAGTCCATAGTTATTCATCTTGTGTAGAGACACAGCTGAAGAGGCATTATTCGGGATTTTATGTTCTTTAATTCTGTCAATAAGAGGTCTTTTTGTCTGTCCAACGTATTGTGCAGGGCAATTAATACAAGAAAGTATATAAACAGAACAAGTTTTTTGTAATTTAGATGTCAAGTCTTTACCAAGTTTAATAACTCTCTTCAGAGGTTTCTTAATCTGTGGCGCAGTCCTTACTTTGAAAGGTTTCAAAGAATTCGAAATTTTATTCGAGCTCATTCGTGGCGCGAGCTCATTCACGGTCGCGATTTTATTGATTTGCGGTTCGATTTTATTGATGAATTGGAAAAAAAAAATGTTGAAAATCATATCACCAGGGGTATAATTAAACTTGAAAAATACTAGGTTCATAAAATGGTCATGTAAGTTAGAGAAGTGAACTATTTTCGAATTTAAACTACCATCCCTCACTGTCTCAATAACTTCTATAAATGTTGCCAAGTCTTGCTGGATTTTTAAAAAACTTGAAAAACTTTATTAAACATAAAACTTTTTGAACCATTGCCAACTTTTGTTAAGGTTGGCGAAGTTAAGCATACATGTGCAAAAATTATTGTATTTCAATAAATTTTGAGTATTGTGCAAAAAGATATATGTCAATATAGCCCGTTCCTACTCAGTACTACGTAAGTCTGACAGTTTAACTTTTCTTATAAGCTGATTTTACGAGACAACATTCAGCGGTTAACAGTGCCAACTCCTACTGTTGCCCTCTGGTGATGCATTATTTGGCATGGGGAATTTTGCTCGACGGATTACGGCTTCGATAATTAACTAATTGATCTGAAAAAAATCTTAAAAAATTCTATAAATCGGTCTACAAGTGCGTTACTATCTAGATTTTTGATCAAGTTCCTTGAAAAATTATCAAAATTGATTTTCTATCGGCGGCTTTGGAGGCGGGTTCGTCTGCTGCCTTGCGCTGCGATATCGCAGACTGAGTTCGAGAATCTCGATATATCGATAGTGGCGCAGAACCTGAACCGCTGACCGACCGCAAGCGTCGGTAAGTAGTAAATCCAAGATAACTTTTTTCATCCTGTGAAAAGTATAGGTATTGTGAAATGAACAATAAATAAAATGTATCTAAAACTAAACAAATTGTTTATTATTAACCAAGGAAAATAAAGGAATTAAACAATTTTTTTGAGCGAAAAAAATGTAATGAAGGAATTGATAATAAATGGCAATGCAACTATTTTAATTTATAAAATTAAAAGAAATTAAATTAGCTAAAATTCTTCATTACTTGAGACAAGATCCAATCCTCTGGGTGGTCATGGAGCAGTAGTTTTCACTTTGCCTAACGCCAATGAGAGCTAAAAAGGGGCGGAATTTCAATATATTTATAAAATGTACATATATATCGTAAAGTACAATATATATGTACATATTATAAATGGAGTATAATCATTTAATCCAATTTTTATCGCATGCTAAATAATTATAAATTAGCAAAAAAAATTTTAAACTTTTTTTTATACATTGCATGTATTTTTATAAAAATGAACAATTACATGAAACTACCTGCTCATGGAATTGCGATAACAATGAAGAAAAAAAAAAAAAAAAGTAAAGGTCCGCTTTAGTTTTTAATTTTTAAACGCAATCATTTGAGATTGCGCGCTTTGCGTAATTTACTTTTTTATATCAAACTAAAATAAGCTATGTAATTTTTAGTTGAAAATTATATTTGAAAATTGACGGAAATATAATGCTACAAAAATTAAAATATTCAAAGGAGGGCTTGCATTTTAGCCGAAAACTGATCCTTACCAAATCGGCTAAAACCCTGGAATTAGTTGTGTTTTTTCATCCCCTTTTTTACCAAGACCTTTTTTATTGCTACCCGCATCTCTCGCGTATCCTCCGTCTCCGATAAGTCGACGCTCGAGTTCTAAAAGCTGACAACTCAAAATTTTTTTTAAAAACATGACATCTCTCTAAAGGAAAGCTCTGAGATGTCATGTTATTAAAAAAAATTTTGAGTTGTCAGCTTTTAGAACTCGAGCGTCGAAGTGGCGCGAGCTGCGCAAACTCGGCCTTGGCACACAGGCTACAAATACCCCCCTCAAGTACTTCACTGCGGACTCCCTCAATGCGCACTATGCCTCTGTGTGTGACGCCTCACCCCCCCCTGCTCGACAGCGACATTGTGGCCGTCTTAAACACCCCCCTCCCTCCAGGCATACCACCCTTCGAGTTCGCACAGGTCTCCTCCACGACTGTCAGTAAGGCCCTCTTCGCTTGTACTTCTTCCAGCGTAGGTGTCGATGGCATTTCCGCTGAAATGCTCAAACTGTCCTCTCCAGCAGTTTTGCCTCACCTGACTGCCCTGATCAATACCTCACTCGAGACTGGAGTCTTCCCTTCTGACTGGAAGAAGGCCCTGATAGTGCCCTTACTCAAAGCCCCTTGCCCGAAATCTTTGTCTGATACCCGACCCATTGCCCTACTTTGTACTCCATCCAAGCTTCTGGAACGTATTGTCCATGATCAACTGATGGCCCACCTTACATCCCATGACCTTCTCGATCCGCGCCAGTCCGGTTTTCGCGCCGGCTACTCCACCCAGACCGCTCTCCTCGGCATCCTTGAGGACGTTCGCGAGAACATGGACCGCAAGAAACTCACGGGGCTCCTCGCCTTCGACTTCTCCAAAGCGTTCGACACCCTGCCCCACTCGCGACTCCTGGCGAAGCTGCGCCTGGTTGGTTGCTCCGATGGCGCCATACGATGGTTTGCTAACTACCTCAGCGGCAGGTCCCAGGCCGTCAGGTCCGGAGACGGCACCACCTCTAGCTGGCTCGGCCTTTCAACCGGTGTTCCCCAGGGCAGTGGTCTCGAGCCCCTGCTTTTCCTGATTTTTGTGTTAGACCTGCCCCGGGTACTTGCCTTCTGCTATCACATGCTCTACGCCGACGACCTGCAGATCTACCGCTCGGCCCCGCCTACCGAGGCCGGTCTCGCTACCCTCTCGCGTGAACTCTCACTCGCCATACTTGAGTGGGTGACCGAGAACGGCCTGAGATTAAACTCAGGCAAGACGATGGCCCTACTATTCGGTAGCGCGCAGTACCTGGCCAAACCTGAGCTTGCCTCGCCACCCCCGATCCACATCGGAGACGCAGTCGTTGCGTTCTCCCCCTCTCTCAAGATCCTCGGTGTCACCCTCACCCCGTCCCTCAACTTTGAGTGCCACATTAATGGCATATGCTCGCGCGTGTTCTCCTCACTTCACAGTCTCCGTTACTATAGACATGCCCTCTCACGTACACTTAGGAAGCACCTGGTCGAGGCCCTTATTTTACCCCACTTTGATTACGCCTGCACTGTCTATGGTAACCTGACCGTGAAGCAGGACCTCAGACTTCACCGCCTGCTTAACGCGTGCGTACGTTATGTCTACGGGAACATACCCTGGATGGCACATGTCACTCCCTACCGTCTTGCCCTCGGATGGTTGTCGGTCGCTTGACGTCGCGACTTCTTCGTGGGCAACACTGCCTTCAAGGTGTCGACTGATGGGACCCCACCCTTTCTCTCCGAGAGACTTATCCCTGCCCACACACGCCCTGACATCCGGCGATCTACCCGCGCTTTCAGCGGGTACTTCCTGCTCCCCCATGCGCGAGGTGTAGCCCTGGCAAAATCCTTCACCCATAATGCCATTCGCCTCATTAATTCCATGGGCATCAGGGACCTCAGCTTGCTCACCTTTGACGCTTTCCGTACTCAGCTCTGGGACCAGCTGCTTCTCCTTGACAAGCACGACTGGATCACGCGGGCTCAACGTGAAGGCCTAACGCCTGTGCCTCCTCAGCTCACGGACTCGCTGAGGTTATACCCTCCACCCCTGGCCCGCCTCTGAGACCACCTCACTTGGTCCACTTGCCCCCCTGACGCGACACTTGACACAATGATAGTGAGACGACTGCGCGAGCCCGGATCTGCTCGCAAGCCTACTAAACTATAATGATCTCCATGCGCTGCACCAGCTGATCTCACCTTACTACTAAGAAGAAATTTTTGTCTTTTATTTTTATATATGCTGTTATACTTACAAATGTTATACTTATACTTAAGCTCTACTTATACATATACTACTTATGTTATACTTATACTTTTGCTGTTATACTTTATATTTTCTGTTATTATTTATATTATATTTATTACGATTTTGTACCTCAAACGCGGCCACATAGGGTTCTACCCTTGGTCGAAATAAAAAACATTATACAATCAATCAATCAATCAAGAGCTAGGTCAAAAAAATTACTTTGTTCGCATAAATGGAATTTAAATCAGGAAAAAGATTCAGTGTCCTCCACTCAAAATTAAACTATTGAGAATTTAAAGAAAAAAAACTATCTTTATTACAAATATTTATAATTTTTCGTGTAAACAGTGTATAATCAAGCTTGATAATCAAGTCCCGAAGGGGCACAGCTTGAATAAAAATTCCAAACTATTTATTCTAAATACTTGAGTGGTCTAGTGGGTACGGTCCCCGCACTCTATTTTGCAGTCGTCAGTTCAATTCTCGACACTATTCTTTTTTTTTTTTTCTTTTCTTTTTTATTCTTTATGAATAAAATTCATTTTATAAATAAAATAAATACTAAAAAAATGTATGAATTAATATTTATAACCTATAACGAACACAGAAAAAACAATGAAACTGACAAGCAACTGTGGGCAAAATAAGTAAAAAATAATCAATTGTTTAAAAAAACGAAATAATAGTGTGGAATTAAATCAATTTACGGGTGTTTTAACATCTGAAATTACATTTTCAAAGTGTATTTCACTTTCTCATTGTTGAAAAGTTAATTATTTACAACATAAAATTTTAACATGTATTTTTAAACATAATAATTTTTTAAAATACAAGACTTTGTTCTTTGTTGACTAATAAAAATTAGTTTTGAATGTCTTCGCCATTGTTAAAACACAAAAAATTATATTTTCCAAGTGCAATTTACACTGTGATAATAATAAGAGAAAAATAATGAGTTTTTCAACATATAATTTTTACATGTATTTTTGAACATTATAATTTCAAAGTTCAAGACTTTGGAGTTTGTTATTAAATGAAAATTGTTTTAGAATGTCTTTGCATTTGTTTAAACACAAAAAAATTATATTTTCCGAAGGCAGTTTACTTTGTTATAGTTGAAAAATAAACAATTTTCCCTATTATAAAATTTTAACTTTTATTTTAAAACATATGAATTTTCACAAACCAAAATTTCAATATATCTTTAATATTAAAGGCACCAAACCTACAATCATTGACATTATCTACAGCACTCGCCTTTACTACTAGACTAGATAAATAATGAGGGGGGTTAGAAAAAAAATCCGCAAGGGGTGCTACTGTCAAAACCCTCCTTTCGAAATTCGGTAAATATAAGAAAGTGCGTATGGATTTAGCACACCGTGGCTGCCGTTTATAAATTTATAAAAAAAGTATCCCACAAATTGTAAAACCACAAAACCGTGGCCACTTAAGATCAATTGAATAATAATTAAATTAAAAAATTGTCCTTTTAGCTATGAAACGGTGAAACTCTGACGACCCGAAATCAAAGTATTAGTTTGTTAATATTAAAGAAATAATTTTTATTAAAAATAACTCCATTACATGGTGGCGTTTAAACACACTACCCCCAGGCGAGCTCGGTGTACAAAGCGCCAGTCAGCGAAGCGGGTGAAACTGCCGTTACGGAGAAAGTGATTACTCACCGCACTTCGGCCGGTTACCTCAAGCACCTTGCCTTGATCTGGTTTGGCAAGGACTCTCTCCTCATAGTGCCCCACCAATGCGGCCCTCAGCCTTCGTACAACCTGTCCACGAGCCATCGGCGCGATAATGATGGTGTTGTTGTCGTCCCTGTTGCCTGGACGGCGGCATTCCAACGAGAATTCGGCACGCTTAGCAGTCCACCTCCATTTCAGACCTGAGACAGGGGACATCCGCCTGGCCGCATTTCTGGCTCTTGACCATAGTGAAGAAATTTCGCTTGATGGTCGAGCGAGCTCTCCCTCTAGGGATCCCGACAGATAGTTTACCATGTCATGCCCGTTGGCGGGGTGGCCCACTCGTTTGGAGACAATCTCCTGCAACTTGGACGTGGCTACATTCGCCACGCTCGTGTCCTTACAGCTCAAGAGCTTAAAGGCATGAACGATGGTGAGAATATCAGCCATGTCCGCAAGAGGCAAGAGCCCTCCGGCCTCCAAGTAAGGAGGTTGGAAGACTAGCTCGGTGCTTGCACGTCGAGGAAGATTCATCCATCTTTTGGCAATCCTTTTCAACTTTCTGTCGGCCTCTCTGAGGGGACCCTTGCTCACGTCTGACCCCCGCAAACAGAAGTCCATTCATGGCAGGATAAAGGTAGCGAGAGCCTAAAGTTTCTGCCATGGGGCCATCAAAGAGCCGTCAATCTTGCGGATGTCCACGGTTAGCTTCTCTATGGTAGTGCATGGCGTCTGTCTGACCTGAAAGCCCGTTGGGGTGCCCAGGTGTTCGTAGGCCTCCCTATGGTCTAAGAGGCGCATCAGTTCACTCTGTATGCTGAACTGCGTTCTCCTGACTGCACCAACACCCCTGCCTTTCAGATGTAAAGTGGCAGATTTCGCAGGGTTGAAGGTGAGGCCAACAGCCATAGCAGCATCCTCCGCAGATCTCAGGAGGATTCTCATCGTTTCGGGTGAGTCCGCAATGAGGCCCATATTATCTGTATAGTCGAGGTCTGTGAAGACCTCGTCCGCGAGTTCGTAGCCCCGACCTGAAGCCGCAACTGCCCTAATAACTGGCTCCAGAGTGAGGTTAAAGACTATCGGGCTCATGGGACATCCTTGCTTCACGCCCAAGTCAATGGGAATGGGCTCGGTGATGCCTTCCGCTGTCATGACGCAGGTGACCACGCCGTCATACGCTGATGCGATCAATTTCCTGATCGGCTCCGGGACCCGGTGCTGTTCGAGGGCACTGTTGATGGAGGCGATGGGGACCGAGCCAAAAGCATTAGTTAAGTCCAGCCACGCGACCATAACTTCCTTCCCTTTGGATCTCGCGTCACGCAAGATTGCTTGCAGAAACAAATTAAGTTCATGGCATCCCTCGTATGGAAGGTAGCCTTCTTGGGACGCGCTTATGCTACCATTGGTCATGGCCCAGTGGGTGAGGCGGTCGGTGACAAGCGAGGAGAGGAGTTTGGGGGTAGTATCCCCCATTGCTATGGGCTGCCAGTTCCCGATTTGATCCCTTTCGCCTTTTTTAAACAGCAGCACAGTGTTGGAGTTTTTCCAGCACTGCGGCACTTCGCCCAATTTGAGGCAAGCGTTGAAGAGTGCCATCAGCACGTGACAACCTGGGTCAGCTTTCCTCAGATCCGCGTATGTAACACCATCTGGCCCCGAGGATGAGTTACTTATAACCCGTAGCTTTTTGGTGACTTCGTCGGGTCTGACTGGGCGACACAAGTTGGCACAGCTTTCGGCTCTTCTACTCCATCCTCTAGAACTCGCTCTTCATCGGTATTGTCACCTATGTTTACCGCGACTACCACTTCAAATCCTACCTCGAGTGAAGCCATGTTTCAACTCCTCATGGAAGAACTGAAGGGCCTCAAAACCTCGGTCAAGGAGCGCTTCAACGATTTTGGCAAGAAACTGGCAGGACTCGACGCCATTCCTGGCCTTGTGACAATAGTGGACACAGCTGAGGCTGAACTAGAGGAGATCAAGAGAGAACTGGATGAGACTAAGCAACGCTTAGATCACTCTACTACCGTGTCAACTGATGATAATCCCCAGATCCTTGCCAAAGTCCTCAATCTGGAAAAGGAGAAAGCCGAACTATCAACTCGACTAAACCAGGTCTTGAACTCCAGGCACGCAAATACTACGGAAGTAGTGATTGGTGGATTAGCTGTCCCACCTGGTACTTCACCTAAGGCCTTGGCATTCTCCGTGCTAAAGACGGCGCATGTTGACATAGATTCGCGTGACCTTATTTCAGCACGCCTTCTCGTGAGTAAACTGGCTGTACAACCTGCCGCAAGTCTGGGGGAATCAGTCTCTACTGCTAATGACTCTATGGTAGAATCCCTTGAGGCCTCTGCTTCGGTGTTGAAACCTCCACGCCCACCTTTGATCTTGGTTACACTCAACTCTCGGGCACTGCTTCTGGAAATCATCCAGAGCAAAATTCAGACGGGAAAACTCTACTCTACCGCTCTTATACCACACCTGCCAGCTGGGCTGGAACCGGCTGCAATCAAGCCTTGCCTGCACGGGAAGTTCAGTAGAGCCTCCTCTATCCATTATTATAGTAGTGCGAACTCCCAAACGAAAGGGGACATAACAATCCAAGTTAGGACAAATCCGCCTCTAATCGGCGCTTGCGTTTGCGCGTTCATTTTTTAGGTTATACCAATATTACTCAATTTTTAATGCTTATTTGACTCTTCTTACAAATTGTTGCGCCAGATCGTTGAATCCTCAATCGCTAAAAAGTCTCAAAATCAACTAAACTGTGACTGACTACTGGAATACAGAGACACCTTCCATTGCAAGACATGATCAATTGACTGTTATCTTTGATATTCAAACTCCTAAACTTTTAACGAAAGACTTTACGTACAGGAATTTTAAATCTGTTGATACTGTGGCTTTGAATAAATTTTTGCGTGAATGTGACTGGTCAGTACTCACGGATACGACGAGTTCTCTTAGTGAGAGGGTTGATTACTTGTACACTAATCTTCATGCTGCTCTTGATTAATTCGCTCCGTTGAAAACCCTCAAACAAAGAAGGAATCACAATCCATGGTTTACTGCCTGCCATCGTGACCTATTGACTGAGAGAACAGACTCTACAGACGTTTTCGACGCTCGAGGCTTGACATTGAACTGTATTTATACCAACAGGCGCGAGATTTTGCACATAAGGGGATTGAGTCTGCGAGTCTTGACTTTTATTGGCATAGGCTTAAGGATATCACTGATCTTCAGCAGCTCTGGAAGGAACTAAGGAATCTTGGTATCTCTTCCAAGCAGACTCCAATCTGGGTGGATTCTTAGTGGAGCATTTCAATGCTCACTTTGCCTCTGTCTCTTTTGATGAGTTGGCACCGGATCTCTTTCTTTTTCTGAATGACTTGGGAAAAGAGGAAGATTATGGTGGCTTTTCATTTGTAGATGTGATAGTGGATGACATGGCATGTGCTATTAGTCAGTCGACTTCTCAGGCAATGACCAGTTTCCACCCTCACCAGTCTTGCTGCAACCGTGATGCCGCAATCACGCGTCACAGGACTCAACGCCATCGTCGTAGATCGCCCGCTTATCTACGAAGATTCCACCTAGTTTACCTGAGGTTGAGAGACTCCCGGCCAAAACGGCGAGCTCTCTCTCCTCATTTGTATATATAGTTTAAATAAATAGTTTAAGTGCAGCATAAGAACTACAAGTGTTGTGCCTCCAAATACCCTCGCTTTTCACCTTTCCCACTCCCTCGCGATCGCTGTAAATTTTCCTCAACCTAAAGCGCATCCTCCGCATTTCCCCAAACATTTGGCATCCCTTGTGGGGAAAAGTCCCCCGAAAAATAGGCGCGTCGCGAGTGAAACGAAAAAGTGAGAAGTTTGTGCCACGCCACGGCAATTTTCTTCTCTGCAGTTTGAACAAAGAAGATGCCAGTGACGGCTAACCCGTGGCGCGCAGCCACGCTTCAGTGTCAGTAACAGTCGTCGTGGGAGGAAGAGAGACGGACGATCACGCTCCGCGACTCTCCTCTCCATACCAAAAGCCGCGCTCGCAGCTGCCAAGGCGGCCTGTCCAGCGAGCACTCATCGGTCAACAAGAGCGACCATCTTGATGGCACCTCACCATTCAGGTTACCCTGGAGCCTACCACGCCACCCGCGTAACCAGTACCCAAACCTAAGACGACGGTGGATTAGAAGGAGCATCTGAAACCCGTCGGCCTACCACGTCCCTGCCGCCCTGCAGCCTCTCTGCAGTGGGAGAGAGAGAGAAGGCACCTCGATCAGCTGACTCCGCTAATACGGTGGGTCCGCTCCAAGTCGCAAACTTTTGTTGCACAATTTCATAGTTAATATTCCTTTTCTTTGTTTGTTTGTTTAGATTCTTAACGGTGTAGGTAAAGTTGACTACACTTGTTTTCAATTTTATTGCCTTTTCTTAAATTTTATTTTTTTTTTTGCTTTTCCAAACCAAGTAGTCAGTTGAACCAATTACTCAATGATTGAGTACAGCTGCTACTATTTTGACAAATAAGTGACTTTTTTATGGTCAAGTTAATATCAAAATTAGGAATATTTTTCTCATTGATCTGGAGATCATATTGAAATTTAATTGTATTTATCGTTCTATCTTCTCTTACACAATTAAATTTCCACGTGCAACTACCTGGTAACTTGTAGTCTACGCTGACTGTTCGCCAACATCTGAGCAACCACTGGCACCTGTAAGAGCAAGCGAAGAGACTTTCTTCACCAACTGGTAGTCCTCGAGTCCTCATACAGCTGCAGCAGCACTCCCAGAGCTCTTCGATAGCCTTGGGTTCAAAAGTACTGTTTTGTATGGTTGTTAGAATCAGCGTTGGAAACAATTTTTACCAATCTTTATTAGTATAGTTTGTTTCAAGACCAATTTTCTCTAGACAATTATTTAGCCCACTATACCCAACTACGTGCTAACTATTATCACCCTTTGGTTTGTTTTCTTCTCTAAGCGGTGTTCAGCTTGTTTGAACACCTTTTGATCTTTTTATTTGAAAGATCAATCCAAGTGCCTACTAACCCTTGCCCCCACTCAACCCAATTAGAGTTGTTTAGGGATTTTCATTTCCTTTTTTCTCTATAGTTTTTTGTTTATCTATTTACCTTTTTTCTTCTACCTTTATTTTTTAATTTTTTCACTTTTTTCATTTTTTAAACTTTCATTAAAAATTATGTTAAGGTTTTCTTCTGAAATCAGCCACCTGCCTGGCTTAGTTGTTTTTATTTAAATTGTATTTCAGTTTAAATTATTCTTTACCAGTAATATTCATAGGTTTGAATATTTTCCGATTTTCTTTTATTTAAATTGGATTTCAGTTTAATTTCTTTTCCACCAATAATATTCATATGTTTGAATATTTTTCAGTTTTATTTTACTTAAAGAATAATTGCCTCATCTTAATTGTATTTCAATTAAAGATTGTTCCACCAGGGATATTCATAAGTTTGAATATTTTTCCATTCTTTCATATAAAGAATAATTGTGTTTCAATTTACATTTTCACAAGCCAAAAGTCAGTTCTTAACTTTTACCTGTTGATTTGTTATTTCAAGTACCAGCATACCTTGCAAAATGAATGAACCAAATTCATTTGCTCAAATCCTTAGCGCGCAAGTTTTAATCCGAAATCGAATCGTCACTCATTTCGAAATCTTCGAGCAAAAGGGAGCCTTGATGATTCGCGAGTTAGCAGAGAAACGCATCCTGCGTCTCGAACAACTCTGGCAAGATTTTGTCAAAAATGACCGAATTTTAAGGAACTGCCAGGATGTAGACCGTAACCACGACTACTTCGTAAAAGACATGTACTACCATATGCGGGACACCTTCGATGACGTGTGGTGTGACTACATCCAATTTCTTAAAATTAAGCCACCTGCGACACACCTAGTCTAGGCTCCGGCTGTAACATCAGAAAATCTGCCAGCTGAACAGTCCATGTTCTCTCATGAACTCCGTGTTCAGACTCCGGCACCAATCTATGAATTCAAGTCCTTGATTAAGGCACAGCCACCTGAACCACCTCAAGTTCGGGCTCCGGCGACCCCCTTCAAAATGGATTCACCTTAGACATCTCAAGTCCCGGATCCAACGAACCTCTCCAAGAGCAAGCCACCTGCGGCTGTCCTGGCTCAGGCACCGGCTATCGCTTTCGAAAAACAGCCACCTGAATTGCTTAGAGTTCAGGCTTCGGCTACATCTTTCAAAATTCAGCCTTCTGCGACACACTTAGTCCAGGTTTCAGCTATACATTCCAAAATTCAGACACCGGCAACGTGTCTTAAGGCTCAGCCACCTGCGACAGTCCTAGTCCAGGTTCCGGCTAACTATTTTAAAACTCGGCCACCTGAACTAATCCAGCTTCAGGCTCCGGCTATATTCTATAAAATTCAGCCACCTGCGACAATTAAAGTCCAGGTGCCGGCTACCATGATGAAAGTACTGTCACCGGAACTGATCCAGCTTCAGGCACCGGCTATATTCGCAAAAATTAAGCCACCTGAACCACTCCAGGTTCAGACCCCAATCACAATCTCAAGCATTCAGCCACTTGAAGTGCCAACTTCAGGCCCTGGCTGTATCATTATTTAACTGTTGGGTTTTCGACCTAGGAATTTTCCTTGGACAGAGCATCAGGCTCTTACCAAAATTGCCCAGTAAGCCCCTACGTTTGATTGTACGCTTGCTAACCACCCCAGACTTAACCTACAATTATTTTTATCGACTACAGTCGATAAGGGTGGGCGGAATTTTTGAGATTTACCGCCTTTTATTGCCACGGGATTGATCATGCGAGCGGCCGACGCCAGAGCTGCCCGGAGTGACCAGTTTCCGCCCTCACCAGTCTTGCTGCAACCGTGATGTCGCAATCACGCGTCACGGGACTCAACGCCGTCGTCGTAGATCACCCGCTTATCTATGACGATTTCACCTAGTTTACCTGAGGTTGAGAGACTCCCGGCCAAAACGGCGAGCTCTCTCTCCTCATTTGTATATATAGTTTAAATAAATAGTTTAAGTGCAGCATAAAAACTACTAGTGTTGTGCTTCCAAATACCCTCGCTTTTCACCTTTCCCACTCCCTCACGATCGCTGTAAATTTTCCTCAACCTAAAGCGCATCCTCCGCGTTTCCCCAAACACTGAACAATGGAAGAAGTCAATAGTGATCGCACTTAGTAAAACTCCCTATCCGGCTTGCCTAAACAAATTTCGTTAGATCTCCCTGCTCTGTTTTTTGTCGAAAATCCTTAAAAGACTGGCCCATAACCAGATTTCCACTTATGTTGAATCGCAGGGTCTGATGGAAGTTTGTCAGGCAGGTTTTAGAGCGGGACATAGTACACGGACGGCACTACTGAAACTTACGGATGACATTTGGGTGGGTATGGACAGGGGACAAATGACTGCTCTATTACTTTTTGACTTCAGTAAAGCTTTTGATTCGGTCTTGCACCTGACTCTGCTCAGGAAGTTGCATTCAATGGATTTTTCTCATGGGGTGTTGAGGTGAGTTGCTTCTTACCTGACTGGCCGCTTGCAGGCAGTAAGGGCAGAGGACGGCAGTTTTACTTCTTTCTGTCCCCTTAATAATGGTGTGCCCCAGGGCTTTGTGTTGGGTCCTCTGCTCTTTCTCCTATTTATCGCTAAAATCGCTCAGGGTCTTGGCCCTGGTGCCTGCTGTGTGGTTTATGCAGACGATCTGCAGATTTACGTGCAAGGCCGACTTAATGACATACATGCCACTCTCGAAAGACTGAGCCGGGGTGCTGAACGCGTCGCTGACTGGGTCGCCACCAATTAGCTGGTACTGAATACTGGTAGGTTTTGGGACTCCATCCTATGTCAATGACTTTAATAGACTTGGTATTCATGACCAACAGTTTGGTGGGTGCACTGTTCCGTTTGTCCCCTCTGCGCGTAGTTTGGGGGTGGTGCTGGGATCTAAGCTGAACTGGAAGGATTATGTTAGGTATGTTTGTCGCAGAGCTAGCTCTCTTTTCTATCATCTTAACCACTTTAGGCGCAGCACCACCTTTGAACTGTGTAAGCACCTTGTGCAGACCCTGCTCTTTCCTATCGTTGACTATTGTGAGCTTGTTTTCTGTGATATATCGGGTGAGCAGGATCTCATACTTCAGCGTTTGCTCAATCGTGGGATCAGGTACATTTTTGGGATTAGAAAGAGCGATCACGTTACACTTTATAGACGTGAGCTTGTCTGGCTCCGAGTATCGGGACGCAGGGATTACTTTGCTGCTTGTTTGCTCTACAGGATACTTCACTCGGGTACTCCGTCTTATTTGGCGGACTTTTTTACTGAGAATCTCAGCTCACGTCCGTTGAGGTTTGCTAACCCTTACGCGATTGACGTGTTGATTGTTCTCCCTTTCTGAACGGAGTCTCTGAAAAGCTCATTTCATGTACTGGCTACCTACTCCTGGAATAATCTACCACCTCATATTCGCAAATCATCATCCCATCCGACTTTCTAACATCTTATCAAATTACACATCTTTACTGCCTAGGGAGAAGATTAAGTACCCTTGTTATTCATATTACCTATATTGTTATATTGTTATATTGCTAATTGTATACCTTCAAACTCTAGTTTTTTCTTTTTTTTCATTTTTATTACTATCATCATTGTTATTACTTATTTTTTTATTTAATATATCATTTTATATATGTTATGTACTTTACTTTTAATGTAAATCCGTTGTTTAATGCTTATTTGTGAACTTATGTATTTTGTACAACACAATGTACAATTAATAAACGTATCAAAATAAATAAAATCCAATTCATTCTCGGATCAAGAACGACCCCCACGTTACGCACAGACAATACGAATGGAATGCTAGAATCATGCAGGGTCAGTGAGTCCAGGCCAATCTCAGCGACTCTGTCCACATAGTAGTCTGATCCTAAGATCATAGCCTTGGTTTTCCCAACATTGAGCGACAGATGATTTCTAGCAGCCCAGTCCGCTATCCGTTCCGCATTTCGGCTAAGCCGATCAAGTGGTTGAGCAAGGTCCTCGATTCAGCCCTGCAAATATATTTGCAGATCGTCCGGAAAAAACAATATGACATACGCCAGAGTCAAGTCCCTGTGCAATGTCTCTGATATAAAGCGCGAAAAGCAGAGGTCCCAACACCGAGCCTTGCGGCACGACTTTATTCAAACGGCGAAATGAAGTCAAAAAACCATCCTCTGCCCTCACTGCTTGCGAACGACCTGACAAATAGGAAGCAACCCATCTGAGAGGCCTTGATGAGAAACCAAGAGAGTGGAGTTTAGTCAGTGGGGTAAGGTGATCTACCGAATCGAAGGCCTTGCTAAAGTCAAATAGTACCGGTGTAGTGATGTGTTTCTTATCCATTCCCCAGCGTACGTCATCAGTAAGTTTGAGTAGGGCAGTTTGGGTGCTGTGATTGGCTCAGAGACCCGACTGACATTTGTCTATAACTCCCTCAGATTAAACAAACATAGACATCCGATTAAAAACCAATCTCTCCGATATCTTGAACAAAAAACTAAGCAAAAAGATAGGGCAAAAGTCACCCAAGCACTCAGGAGAAGAAACTTTATTGAAAGCAACCACAATGGATCGCCTCCACCGGTCAGGAAAGGTGTCAAAGATTTGTTAAAGATGTGCTGGATAAAAGGGCCTATGGAGAGAAGGGCAGAAAGAATGAAGTTCTGCGGAAGTTGATCGACGCCCACAGCCTGCGAGGTTGACTGGCTGACAGCGGTCATAATATCACTGAGTATGACCTCACTGAATTCAAAAAGGCTCATGCCGTTTCTGTTACTTAGATTATCTAAGTAATCAGAGAGGGCAGGAGCAGCAGCATCAAATGACACAGAGGCAAAGTGGGCATTGAGTTCCTCCGCAGTGAAACCAGCAAGATTCGTATCAGATTTAAGGGAAATTCCCAAGTGCTTGAGCTCCTTCCAAATCTGCCGAGGGTCAGTCAAGTTTCGGAGCCGATGCCAGTAAAAACGAGCCTAGCTGTCTTCATCTGTTCGTGTGCAAAGTCGCAAGCAAGTCTGTACTCGTAGAGCTCTGTCTCCAGTTTTGAGTGTTTGTAACGTCTGTAGAGTCAGTCTCTCTCTTTTATGAGGGACCTGTGGTGGTGAGTAAACCAGGGATGGCGTTCCTTTTTGTATCTGACTCTACGGAGTGGTGCAAAAATATTAAGGGCAGCATGAAGGTTGTCATACAAGCACTTCAGGCTGTCGTCAAGTGAAGCTGAGCCATCCCTGGTTGCCATCCAGTCGCCTCGCTGAAGGTAATCATTAAGCACTATCACGTCCATTGACTTGTAGTCTCTATAGAAAAAATCAGGTATAGTAAGGTCAGCTACAAAAATGTCAAGGGTGGCAGTTAATAGATCGTGGCCAGCAACGAAGGGAACGTAAGTCTTCCAATAACTCGATACCGTGTCAAGGGCATTCACAAGACAGAGATCAAGCCAGGCGTCAGAGTACGCAGTGTAGTGTGTAGGCTCATACGGTACTGAGTAGAGTGAATGCTCCACGATAAGGGTGCGCACAAAGTTGGCATCACCCGATGACGACAGCTGTCCCGTGTTAAAGTCACCAAGAATAACCTTGGTGCTGTAATCCTGCATGCTAACGCGAAGGTCTCTCACGAAGTCGGTGCCATCGACAAACGGCGCGTGTGGGGGCCTATACACCACACCCATAAAGATGGGATTATCCCCTTTAAAACTAACTTCAAAAAACAAGTATTCCGGAAAGCCACGATCACCCTTCCACTCTGTGGTGGAAGAGCAGATATGCTTCACGGATAGCGATGTATGAATATAAAGCGCAACTCCTCCTCCCTGAGTGTTACGATCACGCTTGAGTATAACGTAATCATCCAGCGAGACAAGCGAGCTCTCAATCGAGGGTGCTAACCAGCTTTCAGTGATGGCAAGTACATGCACCTCTGGGCGATTCAAAAGAAAGTGTTTTATTTGACCCAAATGTCCCCTAAGTGAATTAGCGTTAATTAAACAGACCTCAAGTCGAGTACCTGGCTGACTCTTGGACGGTTGAGAACTAGGTAATGAACATGAGTATGAAGTTGAGGGCTCAGGCTGGTTTAAGTAAGATAAATGAGATGTATGAGATGAGCAAGAAGATGTAATTGATGAAATGGTACCTTGGGAGAGCAAGGGTCTCACAGCAAGTAGACGTTGGTAGAGGTTTACGATGACAAGAAACGGTTCAGATCATCCTCCGAGTTGATGACGGTAGGTTTATCGCCTTTCTTTCTCCTCATGAAGATTTCACCATCTCTCACGAAGCAAACGAAACCAGAATCCTTTTTCGAGGCTCTGCGGCGGACGAGGTTATTAAGTTTAAATTTGTATCCAGGTACGTTATCGTTCACATTGATAAGTCCAGGGATCAGGGACTCCGGATTGAGGTCTTGCGGCAAAGCACCACCAAAGCTCGAGGTGTGAAGTTTACCAAATTTGACCTTTGACCAGATTATGGCTTTGAACAGTGGCCGAGACTGAAGGGTTATAAGTATCGATGGTGGTCGTGGCGCACTTGTCGACTCAGTGTCCAAAGCCTGCTGCTGTGATGAGTCAGTACTTACGGAGGAGTGCGAGGCTTGCTTTCCAGGCTTGCTTATAGAGGCTTATAGAGCTGTGGTCTTGTTGAGCTGACGTACTGCAGCAATATCTCTCAATTCAGTATCAGGATGGACCGTTTTCAGCACCGAGTACAAATAAACCACCAACTGTCAAGCTTTTGCGTACAGAGTTCAAAGAGGACACCCGTTGACTCAAGACCGCATTTTTTTCTTCAAGTTCTCGAACTTTATTAATGAGTTCAGAGTCCGCCCCTGAAGAATGTCCATCCCCGGAATCGAGTAGTAATTATTTAGTAATTAAGTAATTATTTTGATTTCGCGTATATCACGTTGAACTTCCTTGAGTTGCTCATCGTGATTTTTCACCTGCTCAGCAAGTTGAGGAAGATCATTGAGCTTGCCCTCAATCATGTCGAGGCGGGTGCCGAAAGATGCTTTAAAATTTCTCAACTCATTGAGAATTAGGTTTAGTGAGGCCTCTTCTGTACTGTTGGTTGAAACAGTCTTGGGTGTGGCAGTGTCTTGTGGCTGATTAGTTAAGGTGGACGCAGTCCCTGTAGCATCAGCGCAAGTTTGGCACACCTTAGTGGGAGTCCACCGCTGGTATTAACCAGGAATTTAGCACATCCTGTGTGAAACAGCAGTTTACAGCCGGAACAAGGGTGGATGAGATTCCTGGAATTTTTGGGCATGTTGCAGCTCGAGCACACATCTTCTCCAACTAGCATGTTGGTAAGTGATTGTTAAAGCAGGAAATCAATATTACAGAGTAGCAAGCCACGCGAGTGGTAACGCCAGTTTTGGATCCGACTGGTCATTAAGATTTAAATTTTCGCGGCAGAACAGGCGAGTAGAAAAAGTGCCAGTGAGTTCAGACACTGCCCAGTCGGTAACTACGAATAGTGCCACCTGGCGGCGAAAATCAAATTCCTTGAGCGGGAAGACGTTACCAAGCATGCTAAGATCAGATTAACCTCAAACACTATGTTGCACTATAACACTTGAAAAAAAAAGATCACAGCAAGTAAACTTTTACTACACAATAGTTATAATGAATGCACAATCTTCACGATTCATTGTTAATCAATTAAGGAATAAAATAACTTTCTTTGTTCATCATTCAAATAACTAACTCTCTTTCTCCGCTCGTCTTTTCCTCGATCAGGATTTTTCAAGAGACTGATTTTATCTTTGTTTATTTTTCGAGTTTGAATTTAGCTTGGGGAATTTCGCCCCACCCCAGAATTTAATGATTGTGCTTACTCCTTCTCTGCATTTGTGGCTATCCTTGTAGCTACCAGTGTATCTGCTTTTGTAGCTATCCTTGTATTTACTGTAGTGCGTATTTTTTTTTTTTTGTTTGTTCATACTCGTGTGCATACCCTCATGTAACTTTATGACTACCACTGGACCTACTCTCGTGCAATACTCATATCCTTGTGCTTAGTCTTGTTGGACGAAGCCCTTTTCGGCGGATTTTCACCAATTTTTGCGAATTTTGTCAAGAGGTTGGCGTTAAAACAAATGCACTGATTTTTATAAAACTTCGAATGGTGCATTTTAGAGATTCAGAAGGTTACCTGTGTCAGTTTCAAGTCAATATTTGCAGTCATTATAAAGTTATAATAGTTTTTATAAAACTCTTTATTTCAAACAAAAACGCGAATTTCAAATGTTAGGTTATTCTTTTTGTTGAAGCATCAAGTTTGGAATGTGCATACTTTTGAATTAAAAAACAAAGAAAGACTGTTTGCGCTATATGTATTTTTATACATATGTTTTAGTTGTTGTTGGTTATGACCACAAGGTTCGGTGTTAGCTATTTACTATCTTACTTTCATGTACTGAATAATTAAGATTTAATAAAGCATTTAAAATAAACATTGGTCCTAACAAGCCGGATAAATCAGCGCTTTTCGTAGAAGTCTCATTTGAAAAAAAATCCATGTTTTCACAATGGATGACGACGGATGGGATGATCTATACAAGATGCAGTCATCACTTGCAGATGTTTTAAATCGATCGGTTTCTACTATCGAAACTATCGAGCACTGGAACACTGGACTGATTGAGGCGAGAAAAAATTAGTAGACAGCTACTGGTTCGACTTCTAAGGAAATCATTTCGAGCTTCTTCAGGCCTTATCTCTGGGCGAAGACTCTGCCAAGATTACTGATTTGTACACGGCTGCCGAAAACAGCTTCCTTACCGCTACTTCATGCTTGGACAATACTTATGGCTGCAGAGAAGACAAAATCATGTCTGTTCTACAGCCGGCAAGTACGACAGTCCCTACTGAGAATTTGGGTAGCAGTCGAGGGTTGCGTTTACCTCAAATAAATATCCCCACTTTCAGAAGACTGGGAATCTTTTAGAGACCTTTTCAGAGCATTCGTTCACGAAGACAGACATCTCAGTGACGTCGAGAAGCTTTATTACTTAAAGTCACATGTGCAAGGTGACGTCAAAACAGCCATTGACACACTCCCGCTTAACAGTTCGAATTACGCTACAGCATGGGGTGCGGTCGAGACCAGATTTGATCATAGCCGTCTGCTGGTGCAAGACCACATTATGGCTTTGCATAATTTGAAGCACTTACGGGAAGAGTTCGCATCAGGGCTACAGACCCTTTTGGATACTGTTGAAAAGCACCGAGATCAACTGAAAGCCTTAATACAGCCTGTTGAACATTGGGAGGTCTGGATGATTTCGTTTACCTCTTTAACCATGGATGTGACGACTAGATGTTCCTGGGAAGACGAACTCGAGAAGTTGGAAGCTCTCAACAAACCCTCAGCTACTCCAAACAAAGAGGTGATCACATACTCTACTCTGATTGAATTTTTGCGTCATCGATGTTGATCTTTGACACCGGTAGAGGTATCTCAACGTTCTGGATTCACCCGCAATTCGAGTTCCAATTCAATTCCAAATTCATCTGTGAATAGAAATCATTGAACTCTCGCCACTCAAGCCTCTTATGGTCGTTGTCCGCTCTGTGAAATATCTCATTACATCGGACACTGTGAGAAATTTCAAAGATTGAGCGTCGCAGAACAAAAGCAAGTAATTAATAAAACAAATCTTTGCTTCGATTGCTTAAAAGCTTATCATAGAGCAGTAAGATGTCCCTCTCGAACGGTTTGTCAACACTACCGAGCAAATCACCACTCCTTACTTCATGACGCAAATCGGAAAAGACCGTCGAAAAATTTTCAAAATCTCAATCCTTCGAGACAAGTTCGAACCGACATCGAAAATAATTCAACCCCTGCAGCAATCATAGACCCATCTTCTTTGTGACTGATCGAACTTCCAACTGCCAAGGCATTGTTGACGGGTCCTCGTGGTCGTGAGGTGACTGTTCGAGCAATACTTGATCCTTGCTCCGAAATTTCTTCAATCTCAATTGGATTGTCTCGCAAGTTACATGCTGTTGTTGAGCCAGTAGGAGCAACAATTTCAGCAGTTGTTGGAGGAACTGTTGTTCAGATTAAAGAACAAACCTCAATAATACTGAAATCAATAATTCAAATTTTGCCACGACAATTGACTTTCATTGTATTCTAAAACTTGGCTTACATACTCCTTCAGTTGCTGTCTGTCCTGAAACTGTCAATAAGTGCCTTCAAATCGATCTTGTCGCCGATCCAACTTTCTGCAATCCCGGCCACGTCGATATTTTGTTAGGGGCGGATACATTTCACCGTCTCCTTAAGCCGGGATTGAAAATTCAAGACACTTTTATCATCCAACTGACAGTTTTGGTTTGGATTTTTTCGGGGCTGATGCAAAGTCAAGCTCAGTCACCAAACTCGTGTATTTGCATGACTACTCAGCAAGTTTTATATCCATCTTGGTACACCCAACTAATTTCACTTGTTCAACGATTCTGGGAAGTTGAGAATATACCGCATGTAACTCGTAAGTCACCTGATGATATGAAGTGTGAAGCTATATTCTCTCAATATCGCCGCAGTGCTGATAGACGATACATAATTCGCATACCATACAAGCATGATAATTTTAACCTTCTTGGGGACAACCTGAATGGAGCCCTAGCCTCTCTCCACGCCTTACATCGACGGCTTCATCTAAATCCTGAAATGGCTACTGAGTATAAACGGTTCATGGCTGAGTATCTTTCAAGTGGACACATGCGAAAGCTGACGGATGTTGAACTGAAGAACTCTACGGTCAAAGTACATTACATTTCTCATCATGGAATTTGGCAGGCTGGCGATCAGGGAAAGAAATTGAGAGTATTCAACGCATCAAAACCAACATCTACAGGTTATAGCTTAAAAGATGTTCTATACACTGGTCCGAAACTTCAAAGATCGTTGACGATGGTTTCGATTCAATGGAGGAGACATGCAATGGCATTTTACACAAATATGCGTATGATGTACGGACAAATATTAATCGATGAACGAGATATCAACCTTCAAAGAATAGTGTGGAGTCCTGATGGATCCAGCCCACCGAAACACTTTCAGCTGCTAACTGTCACTTATGGAACTTCGTGTGCAGCTTACCAAGCTCTCAGTACTGTTCAATAGTTGTGCCTTGATGAAGGGCAGGCGTGGTCGGACGCAGTTTCTATTGTTGAGGAAGGCAGGTATGCTGACGATGTGTTATCAGGCGCTGATGATGTGGAAACAGCCCAATCTCGACGAGATCAAGTAATTGGCCTTTTACAATCTGGAGGCTTTCCTTTGAGAAAGTGGGTTGCATACAGGCCAGAATTGCTCGATGACCTTCCTGAGGATGCAAGACTCCGATCATCATGGCAACAATTCAGCACAGAAGGTCTTGTAAGCGAGTTAGGAGTCAGTTGGAACCCGATCGAAGATAGTTTTTAGTTATCACCTCCGAACATTCAGGTTCAGAACACAAAGAGAACGATTTTGGCTGACCTTGCGCGCATTTTTGACCCATGTGGTTGGCTAGCTCTACCTTATTGGCCAAGATGCTTTTTCAAGACATTTGGCGTGCACGTCTTGACTGGGATGAGACAATTCCAGATTCACTTTTCTGACGATGGAAAATGTTTGTGGAGCAACTAAAGCATGTCTCAAACATCATGATTCCTCCCTGGATAGGTTTTTATTCATCAAGTGGGTTGGAACTGCATGTTTTCGCTGATGCAACTCAACGCGCGATGGAAGCCGTTGTTTATTCAAGAACTGATGATCCACGTGCCTCCGAGCGCACTTTCATTCTTTTGTCAAAAACCAAACAGTCATTATCAAGAGTCTTCAACCATCATCAAAGCCTACTGCGTGGATGACTATTCCTAGGTTAGAATTGAGGGCTGCGTTGATGGCTGCTAAGTTGTTCGTTCTAACCTCAAAGGAGATTGGAATGAATATCGAAAACTGTCATGCATGGAGTGATTCTAAGATTGTCTTGCATTGGCTTCGGTCTACTAATCCTACCAACAATTCTATTGTTGATGATGATGTTGCTCATATCCAAGAACTCCTTTCTTCTCACATTTAGAAGTACGTCCTGACAGAGTCAAACCCAGTGGATGTGGCCTTGAGAGGCGTTGACCTAATCACACTTTAGAAAAAGGCCGATTGGTGGAAAGGACCCAGCTAGCTCGCTAAAAATCCGAATTTTGGCCAAAAGAAAATACTCGAAATGATTTGTTAAGCGACCTCTCTGATGGACGTGCCTCACACTTGTTGTGCAACACAGAGTAAATCTCCTGACCTGTTAGTCAAATTCTCGAATCTTCTCGTTCTTTTGAGGTTCATGGTCCGAATAAGAAGATGGATTCGACAACGTCGAGGCAGAGACTCCAAAGCACCGTTGCTATCTCCAATGAAAGTCTGCGAGATGGGCGAAGCCTTATTGGCGTGTGTTCGTTTGAGCCGAAGAAGGGATTTTCAGGTGGAAATTGAATGTTTGCAGAAAGGGAAGGATTTTCCAGCTAAACACCCACTCATATCTTTGGATCCTTTTGTTTCTGATTCAGATGATATTCTTCGTGTTGGTGGCAAGTTGCAACATTCAGGACTTGAATTCAATGAGCGTCATCCACCAATTTTGAGCGATGAATGTTATTCATCACGACTCATTTTCAAAGTGAGCTTTGTACGGTGGTATAAGGGTTACGAGTGCCTATGCACATCGACGAGCTTGGATTCTTAATGGAAGACGCAAACTTAAAGCTTATATAAAAGGGTGCGTCATTTGTGTCAAAATACAAGCCAAAACTGCAACTCAACTCATAAGCTCGTTGCCGGAATCTCGAGTCACTCCTGCACGAGTCTTCTTCCGCGTCGGGATTGATTACGCTGGCTCTTTCAACGTGCTTTCAGCCAAAGGCCGTGGTATCCGTACAAGCAATGGTTACATATCCATATTTGTTTGTATGAGAACAAAGGCACTGCACTTGAAGCTCATAGGTGACCTCACGACCGAGTCGGTCCTAGGAGCTCTGATTCGGTTTAGTGGCCAACGCAGACGACCTTCGGAGATCTCAAGCGACAATGGCAGCTATTTTTCTCGTGCAGATCGTGAGCTACGGGAAGCACTTCAAGATGCAGAGTTTCGATGGGATTTGGTCACCGGCCCATTAGCAGAGCAAGGTATATCTTGGAATTGTATACTGTATTGTATACTCGGCGTATAAGCCCCCCCTTAAATTTGTTAACATAAGAGAGACTTAATTACTGCTTCGGTGAAGAAAGTCAAATTGCTACAGTTAGAATTTGAAGTCTGTCTCGTTCTGATCGTTCTTTTAAATTCTGAATCTTAATGATTTGTATTTAATTTTATTATATTAGTTTTACGATAATTTGCGTAATTATGAATACTAGGTTAAACTACGACACTGCTTTTAAATTAAAAGATATAAAGTTTGCAAAAGAGACAAGCAACCATCAAGCTGCACAAAAATTTGACGTTGACAGGAAAAACGTACGTAGCTGCGGGTAGTCAGCAAAACTATTATAAAAGTAATGCTCAAACGTAAGTGCCAAATGGCCCGAATTAGAACAATGAGCGATTATTTCTTTTACGGACGTTACTTTCTATGGCTTTAATAAGCTCTAAAATCAACTAAAAATAAAAAATTTTTAAAAATCAATCCTAGGAAGACACATTTCAACAAAAAAATTACGAAAAAATTTTATTATACCTAATTTGTTTGTTTATTTACAAAGCACGACTGAGGAATGAGGCGTTACAGACTTTACCAAAAAGCCTCTCATTTCAAGTACCTAAATTTCTGTTTGACTTATTGTAGTAACTTGAGGACGAAGTGGATAAAGGTGTACTCAATAAATAATCAGGTGTAATAATGTAATAATATTAAGTTTAATTATAATTATATGACTATACAAGTGCTGCAGAGGCAAGCAACTGCTCGGTTCAGCTGCTTGGTATCGGATCAATAATTTGACGCATGCGCGTAGCGACTACTCGCCTGTTGCTGCTGTTATGAGGATATTGCAAGTCTCCCCCTTTTAATTTCCGCCTTATTATTGGATTGTAAATTCATATCATTCGAATCGTAACATGATCAAACTTATATTTAATTATAACATCATTTAATTCTCATGAGTTCGCTACTTTACATACCAATTTCACCGCCGTTACATAGTTTTTTTACCGATCAGTCCTTTCGATCTTCGTGGCAGAGTTACAGGTTCCCCGCTTTTTCTTGCGTTCACATCACGCTCGCACACTTTCCCCCCTAAGGAAAATTCCTCTAATCGAGTTTTGACCATTTGATTAATATGTTTTTTTTGCTACAAAGTTATCCTTGAATTAAACGTCAAAAGTCGATGGCAAATTTTTCTTAACGATCACTGCCTCTGCGCGTTTGCTCACATGTGATCGGTCATTGTTCGCGTACACTTTATCTCGCACAAACGATTCACACCTTCTTTTACCATTTAAATTAGCTTGTTGCATGAATTGTTTTTTATTCGATGTCGCTCCTAACGCTCGGTTTCAACAAATCAAAACGCGTTCTTAATTCACGGTTTAACATCAAATTTGCTGGAGAACGACCTGTAGTGCACTGTGCTTCGATAGTCAAACAGGAACAAATTGATTGCGTCGTCTAACGACTTACCATCTTCTATAATCTTATCTCCCTTCTTTTTGAATGTATTTACATAATTTTCTGCCACCCCGTTTGTAGCAGGGTGAAACGGTGGAGAAAAGGATTGACCAATACCATTGCGCTTTAGAAAATGTTTAAACTCATCGCATCTGTATTGAGGACCATTATCACAAAGTACTAATTTAGGTAACCCGAATCTACTAAAAATCACTTTAAATTTAGCTATAAAATCTCTGATTTCATATTGCTTCCCATATTAACAATTTCCGGCAATTTTGAGTGTGCATCAAGAATAAGCAAAAACATGTGACCATGAAATGGTCCTAAAAATCTGTATGGACTCGACTCCACGGTTTGGTGGGCCAAACCCTCGGTGTGAGCATTATTTTCGCAGTTCCGGTCGTGTTTCGGGATAGATTTTACAAGTACCAATCATGAGCTCGATATTCTCATTCACGTACGGCCACCAAAAGTAATTTCTGGCTATCTGTTTCATTTCAACAGCTCCCTTATGAGATGCGTGTAACTGTCTCAAAACTTCTTTTTGCAAACTTTTTGGAATTACAACGCGAAAACCCCAAAGCAAGCAATAATTTACCACTGATAATTCTAATCTTATCTTACTTAAATTCTTTTCTACGTCATTAAGAGTTTCAATATTAATTGGCCAGCCTTGCCGTGAAAATTTAATGATTTAGACAATTCCGGGTCTCTGACAGTTTCACGAGCTAATAGCTTAAAATCTACGGTTTGCATATTACTCTCTACATAATTTATACTTGTAAAATCTCCCTCAAAAACCGGTGTGTCATCATTAATCGGTAGACGAGACAAGGCATCGCACTTGCCGTTTGCCTTCGATCTTACAACTTCAATTTCATATGTAAACCCCGCTAAAAAAAAACCCATCTAATCAAACGACTTTGCAACATTACTGACAAATTTTGAATGAAACCAAAAATAAATTTTAAAGGCTCATTATCGGTTCTTAGAATTATATTCACCCGATAGACATATTGGTAAAATTTTCGGAAGCCAAAAACAATGGCTGCTGCCTCTTTGTCTATAATTGCTCGATGCAATTCTTGTTTTGGTATCAATTTCAATGCGAATGCAATAGGACGTTCCGATCCGTCCTTGTACCAATGAGACAGGATCGCCGACAATCCGATATTGCTAGCATCGCACGCTAAAACTAGTTACTCATTCGGATCGTAGAATGCCAAAACACGATCTGAGGTAATTTTCTCTTTTATCCATTCAAACGCTTTCATACAATTCTGCGTCCATTCCGATTCTTTATTTTTTCCTAAATCATAAAAAGGTTTGACAAAATCAGCTCTATCCTGGAGAAATTTTTCGTAAAATACAATAAGACCTAAAAAAGCTTCCAATTATTTATGGTTCTTAGGCGCAGGTGCCTTCTTAATTGCCTTTATTTTACTAGGTGCAGGTTTTAGACCTGACCCATCAATTACAAAGCCGAAGATTTCTATACTATCTTTGAAAAATTCGCATTTATCCGGGTTCACTCTTAACCCTGCCTCATTCATTTTAAGAAAAATTTCACACAGGATTTCCATAGGTTCCTCGTCCGTTCTTCCCGTACAATAAATATTGTCTATGGGGCATTCCAACATCTTTCAGCAAAACCATGAGCACGAGATCAACCGATTTTCCTAATTTTTTAGTATGTTAAAAGATAAACTTTATTTAGGAGCTTTGCCAAAATTTAAGCTTAAAATATGCCGTAGAACCCAAGTGACAGCCATTTGAAATAAAAAAATATGCCTTTTTTTAGAGTTATTTCAAGCCTATTTTTATCCTAACTTCAAATACTCGCCAAAAATAGAGTTATTATCCGATTTTTATGGTTGACCTCGTAAAATTTTTGTTTTTCAATAAGCTTTTTTAAAAAATGTTTGTTCTTTTTGGAATAATTATTTTGATGCAAGTGCGGCTACAAACGCTGAAATTGATAAAATCTTCGATTTTGACGATTTTTAGAGATATTCAAACAGCTGCCATTTAGTGAATTTTGAATATTTTTTTTCTGGTTGGTGGCAATCAATTTGTATGTTCAAGATCATCAATTGTTTTTTTGAAGTGATTCAAAATCTTAAAAATTGTCAAAGTTACAGCTATGTCAAGTTTTTTAAGAAATTCTAAAAAACGCAAAAAACGCGTTTTGGCCAGTATTTAAATTGATGTAACTTTTTTCTCTGGATGTTTTTTTTTCTGAAATTTTCAGGAAAAATTCTTCATAGCATTGAAAAGAATGTCTCATAATTCTGGTCAGCTTTTTCGGTCATTTTAATGTTGTGTCACGAAAGACACATTTTGCAAACTAAGCATTTTTATGCTATAAGACAACAAGTAATGAGGCCAGCTTCAGTCTTTCTTGGTCAATCGTTAGCTGCCGGACTCTGAAGCTGGCCCCTTCGTAAGTTGAGTTATATCTCTTTTAAAATTCCGTAAATCGGTTTGGAGTCATATCACCCTAAACATAAATCCAATAAAATAAAGAGTTACATCTCTATCTATAAAATATGCGTTATATCTTTCTTAATTAATGTAATTGATAAATTATGTATTAGATTAAGTTATATATTATTTAATATTATACTATTTAAATTATAATAATTAATATTAAAACTTGAATATATTTCGTTAATTACAACTAGATACATAACATTAATACTGTTTCATGCACATCATTTTTGACATTTTTTTTGTTTTTTAAAGAAAATTCAAACTTAAGAAGAGGGAAAAAATATCTTTTAACGCTACTCGCTTGTCCAAGAGCGCTTTTTAAAATTTTTAGAAATGTTTATTGCTACCTGTTCCGATACTTTTTGACTTAAAGTACTTATTTTTTAATAAATGCTGAAAAAATCAAAAATATCTTCAAATATCATTACATACATATGATCTGCTTTTAAACAGTTTTTTTTTTAACTAAAAGACAGTCTCAAAAATTTTATTAAAATATTAACTATTTTTCAAAATAAAGTTAATTAAAGGTAAAACTTGAGTCATTGACTCTTTTAATAAATAAATCAACACTTATTATTCAATACTTCTTATTTAAGGCAGTAACAATTTTTTAATTTGTCTAATTAAAAGTTCAGTGCACTCCAGAACAAAAATTGAATTGTTTTACATAACTTACAATAACTGCACTATACAAGTATTGACGGTTTAAATTATTCTTTGAATAAGAATAAAACAAATAATAATCAAAGTACATACTACTTACATTAAATACATATTTTAAACTTGTATATTGATCCATCTACTTTATGATTGCAAGTATAAAAAATATTTCCCTAAAAAAAAAGCTTGAGAGAAGTATTAAATTAAAAAAAATTACATTAAAAAAAATAAATTTTTCTAAATCATTTTAAAATTTTTAGATTTAAGGTCTTGTGAATATAATTTAAAACGCATTGTTGTGGTGTCGACCGGCTCAACACAATGGTATTTTTTAGTATCTGAAACTGTCTTTACTTGTTCAAATCTTTTTTCTAAAGTTTGCTTGATAAGCATTTTACTTCTTGCTTGGAAACATAAAGAAACCTAAAAGTTTCATTAATAAATCAGTTGTTATTATTTGAAAACTGTAAGCTAAATGTATGAATACAACTTATAAATTTATAAATACCTGGTTCCTTGTACATTCACACATTTGTTTGGCATTTAAAATTTGTACTTGTTGAATAAAAGCTTTTCATACTGATCGTTTCGCAACAGCGCCTATGCCGTCGCAGGAACTCTTACCATGCGATGTTCCGAAAAAATTATAAGATTTCAGTTCCAGACCGAAATCATTCCTATGAAATAAAAGATTGATAAATGGTTTCTGTAAAAAAAAATCTAAGCCATCACTTTTGTACTGTTACCAAAACTTATAGTTATTTTATATAATATTTGTTAAGCATAATTATAAAGAAAATAATTTGATTGGTTCAAGAAATCGTATGAGATCATTAATAAAAAACGTTCAATAACGATAAAAGATTAAATAATTCACTTCCTAAAAAAAGAGATTTAAAAAAAGTTTAAAAGTTTTTTATAAACCATAAACCATAAACAATAAATGTAAATATTTTATAAACAATAAACCAAAAACATAAATGATAAGAACTATTTATCCTTTAGTTATTAATCTTTTATTTTTTTAACTGAAAAATTAATCATTTTATTTGTACTCACTTGTTTTTAAATTGGTGTGGAGCACCGTCGGAAAAATACATCAAATTTTTATAAATGGATACTTCTGTTTAATAGAGTCGTGTACTTTTTTTAAAAATTATGTACAGCTCCGGCTGAATGTTCTTTACCATCACATATTATGCAATAATTAGCCACTTTGATAAGATTATCTTTTAGATCATTGAAGTGCAACGTAAGAGTAAACAACGAAGCATGTGTATTGTTGAAGTAAAAAGCCTGGGCTGAATTTTGACACATGAATGGGTAGTTTTCTAGGAAGTCCATGGTTATAAGCCCAGTTTTCTCATCCAAATTTTTCTTTGACTTTGCATAAAAAAGTTTTCGCTCATTTGAAATAAAATGGTGTTCTGTAAAGTTCCACAAGTCGGTAGATGATTCCACAATGATTTCTGTTACAGTTTTTTCCAAGGTTAACAACGTTGTTCTAATTATTTCTTGTTCATCTTCATCTATGATTTTTTCAGTGCCCCAATTGTATACTTAACAATTTTTTTTGGATTATCAATATCTAGAGCGAAAAATGCATGGATAGTTTCTTTACTAGGACATTTTGGACATTTATGTAATATGCACTCTGTTTTCAACTGAGCAAACAAAAATATCAAGTACTTCGCGATAATTCATTCTAAGTTTCACTGATGCTAATTTAAGCTTTACATTTTGATGTATAGAACAAATACAAACAATATGTGAGCCAGAACTTCCAGCCGAAAAACATTGCTCAAGTTTTTGTTCGAAAAAAAAAGTCAAACACGGAACTTTTTCCGGGCAATTTTCAACAATCCAGTTTTTGTAGAGAAGTTTTATATCGCACAGTCAATATCTCTTTTGTAATAAAATTATGTCACCATTTATTCTCAAACTTATTTTTTCTTTCACTCCACTGCACACAGCACTATTAGAGTCGTCTAAATAATAACTTTTTATACTTTCCCTTGTTTCTAGAGAAATGCGAAAAAAAATTTTCTTCATGCGATGAAAAGAGCCTGTGAAAAGGTTTTATAATACTTCAAAACATATTTTTAATTAACAAAAAGATCTGTGCTAAGTGCAAAACAAAAATTATGAATTTAAACAGTTTTCACTAAAGCAAAAAAAGAATTTGCACGATAAATGAAATAAAACCTTCATTTTTATTAAAGTAAAGTTTATTTAAAACGAAATCTACTAGTTTATTTAAAAAAATTTATTTTATTCACTAAATTAACAGGGTAAAATTTACGAAATAAAAGTTAAGTCATATATATTATACAATCTGTACTAGCATAAAACGCACGCTCGCTTTGCTCGCTCGCACATAGACAAATATATTTAATAATATCAAATACTATGACATTAAGTAAAAGATTAAATTTTATTTAGAGTATAAATTTAATCAAAAATATTTTAAAACAAAAATCTACAACCATATTACTAATGAAAAAAACAAAAAAAGTCTTCCAAATGTCTGGGCTTATTCGAATATAGATACATACATACCCAAAATAAGCAACCTTAGACATCCCAGTACAAAAAACTTATTATGGTTCGATGTATGAAGCAAAAATTTCAAATTAACTTTATTTGATTATAGACTATTAATTAATTATAGACTTTATTTAATTATATATATTAGATATATATAATTATATATATTAAATATTGAGGCAAATTGAAAATTCAAAGTGATACTTGTAATCAGCACCCTTGAAAACAGGTGTATACTAAATTTCTGATTGTTCTAATATAGATTGAGAACAAAGGAAAATTTTACCTTATATAAGTAAACTTCATTCAGGGTAAAATTAAAATCTACGGTCATAATCAAAATGAGGAGCATTAGAGATCCCAATATATAAAACTTATTACGAGTATGGGGCAAAAATTTCAAATTAACTTTATTTGAGTGTAGACCCTATTAGCGTCATCAAATTTAAAATTGATAATCAGATTCATAATCTTGATCCTCAAAAGACATCGAAAACAAATTTCCGTACGAATCCAATATATAAGAAGAGAATTATAATTTCACCTAATTTAAGTGCACTTTATTTAAGAAAAATAAAAAATTCAAAGTGATATTTGTAATCAGCACCCTTTAAAACATACGTATACGTAATTTTTTTAAAATCGGATGTATTGAAAGAACCATGTTAAATTTTTAAAATAAAACTGATGACAAAAATCTATAAAATAGAAATGCTTGTCATTAAAAAAAAAAAAAAATAGAAACAAAAAACGGAAGTTAGATTCATAATCTACACCTTCGAAAATATCCGTAGACCAAATTTGAATTGAATCCAATGATTAGGATCGTTATAATCAATTTTTTAAAGTTGATCCCGGACGGACAAAAGATATGGATGCTGCGTATAATAATGTAGATGTAGATTTTCAATAAAATTCATTTGAACTTACCAGACTTCTTCAACTTCTTCATCTCTTCAAATTGATACCTCGTGGATTTAAAATATAAATTGATTGTGTTTAAATTCCAATTATCAGGAACAAAAGTTAAAAGTTCAATTTTTTCATTATAACATTATTTCTGGTGAATTAAACTTGATCTGAATATTTTTGATGGTTGATGCAAACCAAGAACTTTCATTATTAGTTTTTTAGTTTTTTGTTATTAGTTTTTGCAGATCGTCAAATTTAGGCAACTCTACTTGAAGAGAAGGTTCGAAGGTTTTTGAAGTTTTATTAACAACATATTGTATGATTTCTACACCTTTTTTTATAGCACTTCCTTCGTTAAGTTTTTGTCTTTGAAAAGCTGGTAAATCAAAAACATCAAGAATATCGTCAAGTTTTCTTATTTCTTGACTATCAGTTATAAATTCAAGACTATTTTTATCCTTCTCACTTGGTTCAGAAGACGAAGCATCACCTGATAAAATCAAAACATTTTCACTTTCTTCTATTTTTTGTTTATTTTGTTTGTCTAAGATATCTGATTTTAACATTCTTTCATAAGTAGAGCATACTTTTTGACCTGCAATTATTTTTTGATCAAATACTTCCTTTAAGTATACAATTGATTCATTATCTAAAACATCTAAATTATTATCAATTTTAACCCTATGTCTTTCCAATGGGTCAACACAGTATTTCAAATTCAAATTTTCAAAGTTTTAAATGTTGCTATCTGTTGCGGAGCGAACAATAATTTCTCTCCGTACACATCGTCGAGAAGAAAGAATCAATAGTTTGTAGACTGCGTGGCGCCATCTCTTGGACCCCGCAGAACTACATGGTGCTGGTGCTCTCGCGCCGCTGTCTGCGCAGCTTGAGACGGCTGGCGCTGCTGCTGTCGCTGACGCCGCCGGCCCAGCTGCTCTTTGTTCACTTCTCGTTTTGGTGCTCATTCAGCACGCAGCAGAGAATTTTCACTCCAGTGAACTAAGTTTTCTTGGGTTACTGTATTAAAGTTCATCTCAGTGGTCACTTCCTGTGTTTTTTTTTTTTTTTTTTCAAGTGTCAAAGTTCTTATGCACTTTTGGTCCAGCTCAACGTGGTTGCTGGAATCAATAATATTCCAGCTTTCTCACCACATTTTCAAGCCAGCGTACTCTACAGCAGTTCTTGTTAGTGACTCAGGAAGTCATAGCGAAGTACATATTCACCGGACATCTCTAGGTATCTTGGTTCAAGTAACAATAATTTACTTGAACCACTCAACCTTGTTTTACAAGCAGTAATTAATTTACTGTACTTCTCTGTGTTTTGTGCCTGCGGCTTTATGCGCGCGGCCATTTTCTCTTCTCTTTCTCTCTCTTTCTTTCTCTCTTTTCAAGGCCATTTCTGTTGCCGTGTTTAACTCAACTATACTCAAGCAAAACTCATGTTTATGGTTTGAATTAATATAATCAAATCCGTTAAGAGTTTTGACTAGGCGTCTTCTTAAATTAATTAATTTTCTTTACATGAAAATTAAGAGTGGAAATTCTCCACTTAAACTATGATATTCTCACCTCTCAGTTTTTCTCTGTAACTAATTTTTATTAAACTGTATAAACTCACCAAGTATTATTTTAGAATTACTTGAATTTTTTTGTTTGTAAAATTAAGTGCTGTGTTAAAATTAAAAAATAAATTAACACTGTTTTTATTTAATTGTGTCTGTCTCAACTTTTATTTAACAACCCTCCCCTACCAGCTTAACCCAGCAAACAAAATAAAATTGATAGACCGGTCAATCGGGAACACTATCAATTTTTGCATAACAATTATCACACAGTTTTTTCCAGGAGTGATCTCAATCGACAAACATTTTTTTGATTTTTCGCATAAATCTAGGTTAACTGTCATTAAATTTTTTGTAATACTTTTGTTATGAATTTTAAAGAATATACGAAAAAATTTACAACGAAAAAATCCACAACGAAAAAATCTATTCAAAAAAATCTACGATTAAAAAAACATTTAAACAAAAATTTGTATACGCATTAAACAAATTTATCTCATTTATAAGTTAAAATAACGTAATGTACATTGTCAACATGATTTAGAACAAATTAATTACTTAATACATTAAATTACAAAAATGTAAGAGCCACAACATTTTCTAAATACTCAATAACATTATTTCTATCATAAGACAAAACAACATGTCTCAAGCGATCGTCGTAGCTTTTTTGCTTTTTTTTCATGGGAATAGCAATGTCTCTGCCGGTTTTATGCTGCGTAATCAAGACTTCAGTCATATTTTGCTCGTTTTTCATCGACGTAAACATTAGGTCAACACCAGCATTATTTTTGTCAACAATGTTGGCAAATCTATTATGCCAACCTTCCAAACCATTGTTTGTTCTGGGTAAATCATTGATGACATCGTGGTAACAATTCCATATATCAATTTCAAATAATGGTTGTCCTCGAGTATTGTGTCTTTTTTTTTTCTCCAATCCACGTGTGTTCAATATAATCCGAAAAATCAGTAAACGAATCTTCATTTGTAATAAAATATTCAGAAGAAACTAGTAAATCATAAGCATATATCACATCACATTCTGGAACAAAAGCTAAACCAGCAATCATATTTACTGATGTCATAAAAATCACATCATCAGCATATTTCATTTGTAGTCCACAGCTCTGAATATGCTTAAAAATATTTTGTTTTGAATGAAAAAAACATCCTTTTAGGCGAACATTAGAATGTAGTTTTTTAAATGTGTTAAGGGGACGGTATGGTCTAGCGACCCAAAAAAAGCACTTTTTTGACGATTTTAAAAAAAGAACCAGATCAGTTCTGTTTATTAAAAAAAATAGTACAGTATTAAGCAATATTTGAACAATGTTTTGTAAAATTTTGGTACAAAAATATTAATGTTTGAGCCGATGGCAGCGAATTTTCCGTGACTTGTTAAAAAACAGTTGTGCTGCGGTGACCGCTGTATCTCGTAACTGGCTTATGGGTCTGTCCGTATAAAAACGAACCTCAGAGTAAAAAATTAAATTATGAAAAAAAAATATATAAACCGTTTTTTCTGGTCAGAAATTATATGTAGTTTCTGGAACTATACTGGTTCTACCACTTTTTTTTTTAATTTAAAATTTTTTAGCCTGTTGATGAATCTATGAACACCACCGGCCTGACTTGTGTGATTCTAGTGCAAAGTTGGTAGCACTGTAAATCGTTCGATATCAACAAAGATTTATAAGTTATGTTTCACTCTTTAGAATGCAGTGTGATTGAGCTCTCAGCAAACTTTCAATTTGTTTCGGTAATTACAGAAAATTTTGTGCTGTGGTAAAGATTCTTATTTCTCTGTAACACCCGGAACGCTAAAAAAGGGTATTGTTTGTATAGTGACTTGAGTTTTTAATATTTTTACTCAGCTTCTTGTTTACAAAGCTATCTTAAGATAACTAATCCCCCCCTACTGTAGAAAAATTTTTTGAGACTCCTCTTTCCGAAAAAATGCGTTCCGGGTGTTACATGTCACGGACGTCGCTGTTAAAGTGCACTTGAATCTTTCAGAATTAATACATTATTTAAGCAGAAAAAAGTATAATATTACTAAAGCATTAAAAAGAAACAATACAGATATCTTTTTTTTATTTTTTTTCACTTTTAAACGTATTTTAGAGCATTGGTCTTTTTGCCTCCGTTCAATCTTTTGGACTCATGTTTTCGATGAAAAAAATTTTTTTTAAATATTTTTCAGCTAAAAATAAGTCGAAAATGTAAGTGGACTTTTTTTCGTAAAGTCAATAGTTTTGGAGAAAAAAATCATCAAAGTTTTAAAAAACTTATACTCCGGCCGCCATGGTAGGTTCGACTGATTTTCTACAGATGCACGGTTTTTTTAAACTTGGATGATTTTTTTCTCGAAAACTATTATATTAGAGACTTTACAAATAAAAGTCCGCTTACATTTTCAACTCATTTTTAGCTGACAAAAAAAAAAAAATTTTTTTCATCGAAAAAATGACTTTTTTACTTTGTTATTTGTTTAAATAATTGTAAACAAATTTTTCCGTCCACCCTTGAAATTCTTCATTAGGAAGTCAAAATACATCTTTTAAGCCTGGGAGGATCGCTGACCGCTATCGGATCACGAAAACCCCGGCGCCCAGACTATAAAGAAAGAATCAGAGATAAAAAAAGACGAAAAAAGAAAAAATTACTTTTAAAAAAAGATTCCGTTGAATTAAATGAGATAAAATATTAAAAAATATATTCATGGTGAACAATTTGACTATTAGATCTTATATTATCAAAGATTTTAATTTAAGTAGTATTATACAACAATGTTTATATTATACACCCGTTAAACATGTAAAATCTTCAAAAAATATTTTTTCTTTAATAAACTGCTTCAGAGTTTTTCAATAGATGATTTTTAATTTAATAGTATCAAATATGTATCAGAAATCATTTTTTCAGTGTTCTACAAGAAATTTATTCGTACGCGTAACACCCGGAACAAATTCGTGTAACACCCGGAACACAAAGATAAATTTTTATTAAGTAAAAAAAATGAAAAATACAAAAACTTTTATATGAGCGTAAAAGTTTCAAGACTTAACTTTAACATAAATTTTTTTCAGAACTGCATCATTTCATAATTCGCTGAGTTCTTGTATTCTTACCGGTAACATCAGAACCACTTCTGTTTTCAGTAACGCCCGGAACGGACTTTGCATTAAATTTTTAGAAAAATGAAAGACGTGAAAAATTTTTGAATGACATGAAAATTTTCTAAAAAAAAAAGTACTTCCCTTTAGTATCAATTTTTTTTTTTTTTTTTTAGTATTCTATGTTCATAAATATTTGAAAAACTGTGTACGATGTAACACCCGTCACATACGGACAGACCCTTATCTGAAACACAAAAATAAAGAAGTTTTAGTTACAGTATGTATTTTTCTCGAGCTCGACGAGGTACTTTTTGAATTTATCAATTTTTGCATTTTTAACAACAATTTTACGAAAAATCATCGATTTTACCGCAAAATTTCGCCATTTTTTGGCGGCCATTTTGTTTAAAATTGGAAAAAGAGAAAAAACGAGTCGTCAAGCTCGAGCTTTTAGTGTATAAAAAGTGTGTTTAAAATTTGAGAATGATCGGATGAATAGTTTTTGAGTTATTAGGGTCACCGTTTTTAAAAATATAGTTTCGAGAAAAACGCGTTTAAAGTTTTGAAGTATGGAAAAAACAGAAATTTTTTTTTTTTTTTTTTTACTTACACGGAATCATTTGAGCCTGCTCTTTACAGTAAAGGGCCTGCTGCATTCGCGATGTCTAGAGCCTCTTTCTATTTCATTCTATGAAGTATCCGAGCCTCTTTAGTCTGAGCTTTCGCTGCTTTGTTCGCCTGACATACGCGTTGTTAAATATTGAGCTTGAGTTTTGCTGCCATAAATAATTTTATGGATGTAGAAGGGGAGTCAGTCATTAAACAAGACACTTTATTACCATTATATACAATTTTCATTATTTATTTACAATATTTACAGACCTTCTGGGTTGAGTTAAACAATAGTGTACACCTTACTTGAATATTTACAATAATAAAGAGTTGCAATCAACTCAGTTGAGTTGATGTACACCTTGATGAATGAGCTTGCAGTTATGATAAAACCTCTTTGTTGTTGAGCAGAGTGCTTGGGTGATTGTTAAAGATGAGTAGATCCTTTTGAGAGTAGACCAGTTGAGCGTTGAGAGGAGCTTGACGAGTAGTACCTTGAGGAAAAGCCAAACCAAAATACCGCGTTCACCATGCGGCGGTAGCGAGGTTATGGTCGTAGGCGCGTGAACCATAAGAGATGAGCCGGTGATTTTCCACTCTTGCATGATTTTCAAGTAATTGTAAACACACAATTATATTGATTGGCACTTACTAATCACTTCCCTTTGAGCTCGCCTTCGGATTATTATTGAATCCATGCTTCTTTTGCTTTCACGAGGCGTGAAAGCAAGCCGAAAAAACCCGGATGTTGAAGTCCCAGTAAACAGTTGATTTTTACCCGTATTGAGCCCAAACTAACGTGAAAGCACTGCGTATTAATCGCGCGCTCGCACATTACTTTTCGTTGAGTATTACAGCAAATTAATATTGAATTTTGCTTGAGTCACGTTGACACGAGGTGCAACGCTAGCCGACATGAGTTAACCTACAATCGAAGGCCCGAGCACGAGGCAACCGCCGAAGAGGCGCTCGGTCGGTGAGTTAGCCGATAAGTGACCGACGCGAGATAATTGAGGCGGCCGATTTAAATATTAAATTAATACTCAACATTCCGCCCGCCATCAACCTTGATGTTGATTTGATGATTTTTACTAACCTTGAGACGTGCCTGGAGAAGGTTGACGTAGCCGTTCGACCTTAACCAGCCTGATGAGTCCATTTTTCCGGAATTTGATTCGACGACTGTCACCGTTGGCCATTTGCTTGATGTTGAGAATTCTTTCGTGAGTAGTATTAAAGAACTAACCTTAATTAGGTGAGAAAGGCGAAACCGTTTTGAGATGACTGAAGATGGTGTAAGTATCCTGCAGTCCACCGATTCTAAAGTAATTGAACTTGGCGTTGTATTAACTGCCACCTTGAGAATCTTGAGATTGAGAGCTCCCAAAGCTAAGGCTTAGGAACGGAACGGTGTTGAGCGCTGAGCCAACCAAGAAATATCCAAGTTTGAACACATCCAAAATCTTGCGAGTCATTCTTGAGTTGTTTCAATGGACGAGAATGAGAATATATTCAAGTTGAGCAGGAAGAGTCGTAAATTCTTCTTATGTTGATGGAATGAGCGTCAAGCAGATTGAGCACACATTCAATTTGAGCAAGAAGAGTCGTAAATTCCTCTTACGTTGATTGAATAAGTGTCTAACAGATTGAGCACTATTTAATTTGAACTAGAAGAGTCGTAAGCTCTTCGTCTTTGTGATTCCATAAATTGAGCGACGCACGCAAAATTTTATTAATTTTACTTATGCCTTTCATTTCCTACCCATGAGATAGGTAGAGAGAGAGTTGAAACTTCATTCATTTCCACCTTGAGTAACGAGCTTGTAGAATTTATTATTCTCCAGTTGAGCGTGGTTGAGAATTTTCAGTAGAGCTTCGGTAGCTCCCTGAAGATTTGTATCGTAACTTGAGTAAAACGTGCTGGCAAACCTCTTCTTGCTGTTAACCTTCTATATACTGCCATGAGTCCGACTGTTAAATGATCAGTTACTGCATCCAAATGTACCGCTGATGATGAAAAATATACAAAGTGCGATTCTAATCTTCGTAAATTTGAAGCCTCACCCTTTCTAAAACTTATCGCTGAGCGGCCCAGCCAATAAGTCGACCCCAGTATGAGTGAAAGGGTGAGAGAGGGTTACTCTAGCTAGTAGTAATTCCCCCATGAGTTGTCGAGCATGATCCGCCTTCTGACTTATACTAACCACACTGCGCGCGAGATGTGTGATTTGACAAGCGCTCGACTACGATGATCCAATACTTTTGACGAATTTTGGCAAAAGTGAGTTGAGTACCACTGTGATGAGCGTCTTTGTGAGCCTGATCCAAGTGGAGCCTCGTGATTGGTTAATCACGAGATATAATTGCTGGATGCTTCAAGGAAGTTGCAAATCTCGCCTGGTAAAGACGACCTCCTACTTGTATAATTCCTTCCACATCCTTGTAAACCGTGAGCTGATTGAAAATATGAGCTTGAAACTTTTGAGTTTGGCAGTAACTTGAGTTTTCTGAGAAGTACACATGTTGAGTTGCCTTTTATACAGAAGAGATTTGCCTGGTTGAGTTGATCTGCGATGAGATGGCTTGGCTATGACGAGGTGGATATTTTGAAAATATCTCGGGCAATCACGCACCAAACCGTGAGCCTATGCAAGGTGATGAACGATGAGTGACAATTGATGCGCTCCCACGTCTGGTGAGGATCCACGTTGACCTTGAGTACTACCTGAGTGAGAATTGATCCACGCCAATGTCACCTTTGAGCTCGGACCATAAATTGATGAAGTTGAGTTTAGATAATTAGTTTTTGACATCGTGGTTGTGAGCTTTACCAAAAAGTGAACAGCCTACAATTCCAGTCCTGATTTGGTGATTTACCTAGGTTGGGCCACCTTGGTTTTTGAGCATACAAAAGAGATTGATATCCCCGTAGTTGATGATCAAACTCTGAGATAAATAACCGCAGCCATGGCGTCTTGAGATGCATCAGAGAATCTCTGAAGATAAACTGTTGAGCTTTCCATTGTCCCATGAGAATTTGAGCAGCCATGGTTCTTAAAGGAGGATTTTGATTTGATAACTACAGGTGAGATGATGCTGATGGTGTCTGAGATTTGAGTCCCTTGTGATCTTTTCTGGAATTGTAGGTATTTCAGTGAGAGTGCGAATACGTTTCGACGTGGGAGCCACCTTGTGCTGATGTTTTTGCAGATTTGTTATTAAAATCTACCTTAAGTTTGATGGTATGCATGATACCACCTTTTGAGAAATTTGAGTGACTCGGATTCCATGTTGTAAATAAGGAATCCGCCCGCCATGCGTAATTGTTCCAGCTGCTCTGCCTTTTCTTCTAATTGAGTATTCCAGCTCCACCACAAATGTCGTCTGCGGCGACTTTGAGTAACCGCTCCACCGAGGTGGGTGGTTTTGATCTTCATCTTGAGCTAATTGGAGCAAGCCTTGATTGATAAAGATTGCGCAGCTGGAGAGTCATGAAACCCATGAGTGACTGTGTTGAGCTTGCAGTGAGACTCTTAAAGATTTTCACCTACCCAGATGATTCGCTGCATTTCTCGATCTTGCAGATGACCGAAAATTTGCTGATACCTTTTTTGTGATGTCCGTCAAACACGTGCTTGTGTAAGCGAACCCAAGTGAGTAAATCCACGATGTTGAGCCATAATGCGAATCCTGGGTGCGTTATATCATTGAGTGAGTCCGGAAGTTGTGACCGCTGACCCGTTCAAAATCCAGCGAAGCTTTGTCATGAAACTGTCCAGGCGAAGGAGTCCATGGTGAGGAGGGTAACGCAAATTTTTTGTTGAGTCATCTCTTCACCACTGGCCACATGTGGTTGAGTTCTACAATGGATTTGAGTTTTTTGAAGCTCTGCCGTCTTGAGTCCTGCAGTGAGTTTCGAGTAAATGCAGTTTGCAGAGGTCGTCCTTCGGCTTGAAAATTGTGTGATGATCAGAGGTTGGTACCTCTCTTTGAGTCTAAAACCAGGCAATTGCTTCCAGCAGCAATTTATCAGTGACCGTTCTTGCGTACTTAGAACTCTAGGAGCTTCTAAAGAGTTTTAAGCTGGTCCAAAATAACAAGCCAGCCAAAATTGATGATTGAGCTCCAGTTTCGTCAGGAGCACCTCTGATGATGTTTGGCTTGATTATTTTGCCGTAATGATCCGCGCCAATGATGATAAAGAAGTCACGAGGCTGACCACAAGCCGGATCAGCTGATGTAACTCGTTGATATATAACCAGGAATTTCCACTGGACGAAACCGAAGGAAATGATGACGACAACTGCTTGAGTGAGTGTGCAGTGATTTTATACTTGAGTGGTTCGATGAACGGAACTGATCGTGATGAGAGCCATGCCGTGAGTGTGTCCGGGTGACGTGCCATCGAAGCCAAGAATTGGTACGTTTGATTTTACCCAGTGAGTTTCTGTGAATTTGAGTATCTTTCACGTGATGAAAGATAACTCTGAACCAGAGCTGATGAGTATCCCGAGGGTGTGAGCCGAGAAGAACTGGGTTGAATTATGCCAATGCAGTTGCCAAAGATACACTGGCCTGTGTGTAAGCCAATCAATGATGAGTGATTTGATTTTCCTGTGCCAAGGTTGAGTGATGAGTGAATCCAAGTGCGTTGAGTTTTGTGAGTTAGAAGCCTGTTAAGTTGACCAGTGGCTGCAGTAGCTGGGACGGCAGCCAGCCCGTCCAGATGAATTTTAGTGTGATGAATCTCACCACAACTTCACAGTTGATTAAGTACTGACGACAACTTACGGGGTGCTTACCGAAGCCGTTGACAGTCCTTCCAGGGTGTGCCAGCTCGAGGTTTTGAGAGCAGGCTATGATGAAATGAGCCTCCTGGCCCGTTTGGCAGTGTGTTGTGAAATGGCAGGTGAGAATGGCTGAACCAGTGAGTGTGTGTTCCAAGTTGAAGTTGAGTTGTACCACCAATGTAACTGCTAAAAACAAATTGGTTTGTGTGAGTCAATCAAAATAATTAATTTGATTTACCAGCCCATTTTGTTTTGAGCACGAGTGATCTCAAGGGAACCTCCAGGTGGTCAATAGCTTCAGCTGCAGAGCCACCAGCCATTGAGTTTGTGCCATGAAAGTCCTGTTGCCCAAGGTGATTGTCTCCTTGATCACCCAATAATTGATTTACAGGGTTGAGCTTCGCATTGAGTTTGATTTATGGTAGCTGCTGCTGCTGTTGAGCACCTGTTTTGAGTTGCTGCTGCTACACTTGCTGTTGTTCACAAGTTGATTTTTTCCACCAGCAGCCAGAGTTGAATTGTTCAGGAGTTTGATGATTAACACCAGAACCAGTATTCCATGAGTCAGCTGAGCCATTTGGTAGTCTGCATGGACCTTGGTCTGACCACCAAAACCAGTGATGAGTATCCGATGAGCTGCTTGAGTCTCTTGATGGTCAGCGTGGACTTTGTGATGAGTGTCAGAACCAAGGACAGGTCCTCGATGAGCTGGTTAAGCCTTCAGATAGTGAGCGTTGAACTTGGAGTAGCTGCCAGAACCAGTAAAAAACCCATGATGTAGTGAGCGAAGCCTTAAACCTTCCAGCTTAAACCTTTATGAGTGTAAATATACAAAAAGTGAGTTATCGCTTACTTGACCTTGAGGAAAGTAGTACTAACCTAAAAGAAACTAGTACCTTGAGGAAAAGCCAAACCAAAATACCGCGTTCACCATGCGGCGGTAGCGAGGTTATGGTCGTAGGCGCGTGAACCATAAGAGATGAGCCAGTGATTTTCCACTCTTGCATGATTTTCAAGTAATTGTAAACACACAATTATATTGATTGGCACTTACTAATCACTTCCCTTTGAGCTCGTCTTCGGATTATTATTGAATCCATGCTTCTTTTGCTTACATGAGGCGTGAAAGCAAGCCGAAAAAACCCGGATGTTGAAGTCCCAGTAAACAGTTGATTTTTACCCGTATTGAGCCCAAACTAACGTGAAAGCACTGCGTATTAATCGCGCGCTCGCACATTACTTTTCGTTGAGTATTACAGCAAATTATTATTGAATTTTGCTTGAGTCACGTTGACACGAGGTGCAACGCTAGCCGACATGAGTTAACCTACAATCGAAGGCCCGAGCACGAGGCAACCGCCGAGGAGGCGCTCGGTCGGTGAGTTGGCCGATAAGTGACCGACGCGAGATAATTGAGGCGGCCGATTTAAATATTAAATTAATACTCAACACGCGTAATTGGTCCTCGATACGCGCATATTCATGTGCCGTCGGACCAAGGTTGATCCCCAACTCGTTCATGAACGCTAATAAAGCCACAGCACCCTCATTAAAGGTACCTGCTGCAATATTAGCAGCTACTTCCACAATTTTTGAGCCAGCAGGAAGGATTTTTGGAGTGATTTTCCATATGAGCACTGTTCAATTCGGAGACCCAGGCTATACTAATACTTATCATCTTCAAACTGTACAAATAAAGAGAAGGAAGGTCCTTCCACTAAACACAAAGGAGCAAAAGGGTCTTTCAAAAGGCCTACGACCGCATTAGGGAGCGCCGCACCTGTCCCCCCTTATACGCTCCCCGAGGCGCTCCCCAATGTACTCGCAGGCCTTCGATTTAAGGGGATAGTATGGTCAAGCCATTTTCAAAAAATCGATTTTTTTACAATTTCTAATAGCACAACATCTCAAGAATGTTGTGTCAAAATTTCAGGTTTATCAGAGCAAAACTTGAGCAGTACTAGAGTTTTAATCCAAAGACCTTCGAGCGCTGCGGGCCTGAGCTTTTAAACTTTAAACGCATTTTTCTCGAAACTACATATTTGACATCGGTGGCCACGATAACTCGAAAACTATTGCACCGATCACTTCCAAATTTTGTACAAGCTTTTTATCCATCAAATACCTGGTACTGTCGAGCCACTTTTTTAAATTTTTTATTTTTTACGAAATGGCGGCCCTAAAATGGCGTCATTTTGAGGTAAAAATTTTTAAACTGCTGGTAAAAATGTAAAAATTGAAAAAAGAAAAAAAAAAACACCCCGTCAGTACCTAGAAAAACTAATCCTTTAACTAAATCTTCTTTCAAATTGTGTTTCGGATAAGCCAGTGCCAAGTACGAGTGGCCACCGCAAAAAACTTTTTTCGAAAGGTCTCGCCGAAAATTTCCTGCCAGAGACTCAAATCTTAATATTTTTACCTCAAAATTGGACAAAAGCTTCTTCAAATGTTACTCAATAAAGTACTATATTTTACAATAAACATGGTTTGCTTGATTTCATTTTAAAAAATCGTCAAAAAAAACATTTTTTTCGCTCGTTTGACCATACTATCCCCTTAAGCCTCTGCCACTGGTCGAGTTTTGCTCCAATCAAGCTGAAATTTTAACACAGCATTTTTGAGATGTTATACTAGTCGAAAATGTGAAAGAAAAAAATTGATTTTTTAAAAATCTCTTGACCATACCGTCCCCTTAATAAAACCAATCTCATAATCAAGTAGTATTTCATCAGGTATAAAATCGAAATAATATTGAACGGACGAGTTTTATGCAAACTAGCAAAAAGTATTCTTGACAAACAATTTTTTTTTTCTTGAAAAAGAAATTGATAATTTATGAAATTTATTTGTCATTCAATGTTGATTAAAATTATTCATTGATCTCGACGCGGAGCCACCTTTTAAAAAGATTCTTATTCTATTTTATAGCTGGATTTTATAAAAAAAAAAAAGTTTTATTTATGCATGTTCAGATGAAGGAGTGCCTTGAAATTTTGAAAAAAATTTTGGCTTCTGAAAAGCTCTGCTCCCAGAAATGGATTGTTTATGTAAAGGCAAAATAACTAGTAGTTTTTGATCTTCAACAATTGTAAGTACAAAATGGTTCCGCGTCGAGATCAATGAATAATTTTAATCAACATTGAATGAGAAATAAATTTCATAAATTATCAATTTCCTTTTGAAGAAAAAAAAAATTGTTTGTCAAGAATACTTTTTGCTAGTTTGCATAAAACTCGTCCGTTCAATATTATTTTGATTTTACTACTTTCAAGAGTTCATTTTAGAGAAAATATTAGAAGCATTAGTATAAGTAAGTATAATTTTACTAAATGGCTTGAATATTTTCTCTTTTATGTATTTTTTTTCTTATTGTTAATTTTAACTGATTTCCTTTTCAAGAAAAAGAATTGTTTGTCAAAAATACTTTTTGTTAGATTGCATAAAACTCGTCCGTACAATATTATTTTGATTTTACTACTTTCAAGAGTTCATTTTAAAGAAAGTATTAGAAGCATTAGTATAATATATGTATAATTTTACTAAATGGCTTGAATATTTTCTCTTTTATGTCTTTTTTTTTTTTTTTTTTTTTGTTAATTTTAACTGATCTTTAATTCTGATACCATTTTTCAAATGAAAAAACAACTCGCCGTTATTTTTTACTTTTTTAAAAGTAAGTTTTTTTAGATTTTACCTCAGTCAACAGGTCAGTCATATAAGTTACTGCTCTATGTTGCTCTTTATAATTTTTTAATTTTAGTTTTTCAAAGCATTTGCAATCTAATTAATTTCATTAAATTAAACTTTAATCAAATTCAAGTTTTAGAAAAACAACTTTAAGAGTTGTTTAGCAAATACAAAGCTTCATTGGATTCCCAGCTGAAAAAATCCATATGGAAATCCGTAAGGAAACCCGTACGGGGACCCATAAGGGTTCCGGTAAAGGACCCCATACGGGTTTTCGATACTGATATTTGGTCAGGGTTTCCGTACGGGTTTGCATACGGGTTTTTTTTTTTTTCTTTTAAATTTATTTCCACATTATTTTTTTATTTATTTAATTTAATATTATTATTAAATATTGATAAATTACTCTTTATAAGATTTAGTTATTAAAAATAAAATTAAGTGAATACAATTAAAATTAACAATAAAAAAAAAAAGACATAAAAGAGAAAATATTCAAGCAATTTAGTAAAATTATACTTACATATGTTATACTAATGCTTCTAATATTTTCTTTAAAATGAACTCTTGAAAGTAGTAAAATCAAAATAATATTGAACGGACGAGTTTTATGCGATCTAACAAAAAGTATTCTTGACAAACAATTCTTTTTCTTAAAAAGGAAATCAGTTAAAATTAACAATAAGAAAAAGAATACATAAAAGAGAAAATATTCAAGCCATTTAGTAAAATTATACTTACATATGTTATACTAATGCTTCTAATATTTTCTCTAAAATGAACTCTTGAAAGTAGTAAAATCAAAATAATATTGAACGGACGAGTTTTATGCAAACTAAAAAAAAGTATTCTTTACAAACAATTTTTTTTTCTTGAAAAGGAAATTGACAATTTATGAAATTTATTTGTCATTCGATGTTGATGAAAATTATTCATTGATCTCGACGCGGAGTCATTTTGTATTTACAATTGTTCAATATTAAAAACTACTAGTTATTTTGCCTTTACATAAACATTTATGCAAATCCACTTCTGGGAGCAGAGCTTTTCAGAAGCCAAATTTTTTTTTCAAAATTTCACGGCACTTCTTCATTTGAACATGCACAAATAAAACTTTTTTTTTTCTAAAATTCAGCTGTAAAATAGAATAAGAATCTTTTTAAAAGGTGGCTCCGCGCCGAGATCAATGAATAATTTTCATCAACATCGAATGACAAATATATTTCATAAATTGTCAATTTCCTTTTCAGGGAAAAAAATTTTGTTTGTCAAGAATACTTTTTTTTAGTTTGCATAAAACTCGTCCGTTCAATATTATTTTGATTTTACTACTTTCAAGAGTTCATTTTAGAGAAAATATTAGAAGCATTAGTATAACATATGTAAGTATAATTTTACTAAATGGCTTGAATATTTTCTCTTTTATGTATTCTTTTTCTTATTGTTAATTTTAACTGATTTCCTTTTCAAGAAAAAGAATTGTTTGTCAAGAATACTTTTTGTTAGATCGCATAAAACTCGTCCGTTCAATATTATTTTGATTTTACTACTTTCAAGAGTTCATTTTAAAGAAAATATTAGAAGCATTAGTATAACATATGTAAGTATAATTTTACTAAATTGCTTGAATATTTTCTCTTTTATGTATTCTTTTTTCTTATTGTTAATTTTTAACTGATTTCCTTTTCAAGAAAAAGAATTGTTTGTCAAGAATACTTTTTGTTAGATCGCATAAAACTCGTCCGTTCAATATTATTTTGATTTTACTACTTTCAAGAGTTCATTTCAAAGAAAATATTAGAAGCATTAGTATAACATATGTAAGTATAATTTTACTAAATTGCTTGAATATTTTCTCTTTAATGTCTTTTTTTTTTTTATATTGTTAATTTTAACTGAATTTTAACTCTGATACCATTTTTCAAATGAAAAAACATCTCGCCGTTATTTTTTACTTTTTTAAAAGTAAGTTTTTTTAGATTTTACCTCAGTCGACAGGTCAGTCATATAAGTTACTGCTCTATGTTGCTCTTTAGAATTTTTTAATTCTAGTTTTTCAAAGCATTTGCAAACTTTAATTCATTTAATTTAATTAAACTTTAATCAAATTCAAGTTTTAGAAAAACAAATTTAAGAATTGTTTAACAAATACAAAGCTTTATTGGCTTGATAAAAAAAATAGGTATCCTCTTAAGCTTTGGTTTAAAATCTAGATGCTGGGAATCAAACTATAATCAGAATTATAATTAAATCAGAGTTTAGCTAATGTAAGATTATATACTAATTTTTTACATGATTCAATAATTTTGATTTTATGGTTTTACTTCTAGTTGGTCTTGAATTAAGGTCAACAGAAATACCAAACTTTTATCATGAAACCGATAAAATTATAAAATTTGAAACACACCTAAATTTGCTTTAAGAATTATCATTGGAATCCAACATCAGGATTGAGGATGGAAGAATAAATTTATTTTCATGTGCTCAAACTATTTATTTAAAATTTTATTCTAAATTATACATTATATTTTTTAAATCAATTTAATTGTGACAAGAGATCTTAAAAACTTTTGTTCTATTAAGTCATTGCCTCAAAAAGTTCTCCCTTTACATTAGACTTTAACCAGTTTGAATATTACATCAATGCAAAATTGCATGTCAATTAATCAAAACAAATAAACCCAACTTAATAAATGACTTTATCAATAACCAACCACTTGTTCGCTTTCTACTCTTTTGTCTTACAAGAGAATGAAAAAGTTGAACATACTTTTTTAAATGTGGTATTAAAAAAATCTTTCCTTATAATAAGATAAATGACTGAAAAAAAGACAAGTTTAAGAAACTGGTGAAAGATAAAAAAATCAGAAAGATCAAAAAATTTTATAAACATGGTTAATTTTTTGTTTTAAATAGTTAAAAGTTCAGAGTTAACCCAGCTGAAAAAATCCATATGGAAATCCGTAAGGAAACCCGTACGGGGACCCGTAAGAGTTCCCGTAAAGGACCCCATACGGGTTTCCGATACTGATATTTGGTCAGGGTTTCCATATGGGTTTTTTTTTTTTTCATTTAATTTTATTTTCACACTATTTTTTTATTTATTTAATTTAATATTATTATTAGATATTGATATATTATTCTTTATAAGATTTAATTATTAATAATAAAATTATTTTGAATAAAATTATCGAAGAAAAAAATTTTGTTCGACTGAGATTCGAACCCACGACCCCAGGCATGGCAGGCAGACACTCTACCAACTGAGCCATTGAGCTAGCTTGCTTGAAGACTTTAATTAAACGACTTTAACAACTGTTTTATATTTGATTTGTAACTCGTCTCTCTCAGCGCGCAAACACGAGCAATTGTATTACATTATCTAAATCTAAAACAAATTTTATCGAAGCTTCATCTAAATTAAAGGGCTTAACCGACAATAAGTTGTATATTAAAGGAGTTTAATTGAGGTCTTGATGCATGCTAGCTCAATTGCTCAGGTGGTAGAGTGTCTGCCTGTGATGCCTGGGGTGATGGGTTCGAATCTCGGTCGAACAAAATTTTTTTCTTCGATAATTTTATTCAAAATAATTTTATTATTAATAATTAAATCTTATAAAGAATAATATATCAATACCTAATAATAATATTAATAAAATAAAAAAATAGTGTGAAAATAAAATTAAAAGAAAAAAAAAAAAAAAAACCCGTATGGAAACCCGTATGGGATCCTTTACAGGAACCCTTATGGGTCCCCGTACGGGTTTCCTTACGGATTTCCATATGGATTTTTTCAGCTGGGAACTGTAAAAAATGTTTGTGTGTGATTTATCAAAAAATGTAAATTTTAAGTGTAATTTTGAAATTATGTATAAAAGATTAAATTTAGTGAAATTTTAAATATAATTTTAAAAGTAATATTATATCAATCAAAGAAGAAATTAATCTTTGGGTGATGACTCGGATACCAAAAGATATAATTTCATGAAATTTGTGGCTTTATTATATTCTTACATTTTCATTCCAAGTCGGGATGAGAATAAAGACAGATCAATAAAAATATGATAACAAATAAAGATGAAAAACAACAATACTCAGTAATTATACAAAAATTATAAACCCACTAAATAACTTATTTTTGAAAAGCAGTGTTATCATTTTCATCTACCTCACTTTCATCAACTTTTATAAAAAATTTCAGCATAAACATACACTAAAAAGAAAAAAAAAAAAACTTGGGTGGTTAACTTTTATTAGAAAAATTAAAAGTTAGCAATTATAAATCATTTTTATCATTATTATGAATAATAATGTATATAAAATTCATTCCTAAATAATGAAAAAAAAGATCAAACCGAAAATAAATTACAACACTTTTTTTTGCAATAACTTTGAAAAATAATGTACTCATTTCTATGATTTTAGTAACCAGATAATTCTGAACATAGTCTTAAATTTAACTAAAACTATTCACTAACTTAATGATTATTAATTTATAATTTAATTACGAGTGTGGCGTCTGCCTGATATAATTAATTTACTTGATGTGCAGTATATTTAGCTTGCCGAGCGGCTAGCGAACCATATATTTCACGTGCACTGGGGCCTTTTCATACTCTGAATCACTTAAAAGTGAATCCAGACTGATAACTTCTACCCTCCTCATTTACAGATATTTGTTAGCGAATTTCTTCGCTAAAGCTTTATTGTATAAAGGAGCAAATCTCTTTGCTCGAAATTTTATATTTTTTTGAAGCGAATTACTTCGCTTGTATTAATTTGAGAAAAGGGGCGAATTGCTTCGCGCTGTTTTATATCGTTAAATTATTTTTAAATAAAGCCAATTTCTTTGCTTAAAATTTTATATTTTTTTGAAGCGAATTACTTCGCTTGTATTAATTCGAGAAAAGGGGCGAATTGCTTCGCGTAAAGTTAGTTATATTAAATTGTTTAAGTAGAAAATTGCTTCGCAACAAAAACAATATAAAATAATAATAAAAAAAAAAATTTATATTTTTAAATTAATGATCCCAAATAATAAGTGGCGAATTTCTTCGCCTTAACTTTTATTTGAATTAAGAAACAATTTTTAATGGCGAATTGCTTCGCTTTAAGTTTATTAAATTAAATTGTTTGATTAGCGAATTGCTTCGCTTGAAAAACAAACAATATAAAATAATTGAAAAAAAACTTCTGATTTATTTATCAATATAACTAATTTATTTACCTTAACTTTAATATTACAACTCCTGCCTAGGAGAAGGCGTGAGTTGGGTGAGGGAAGCCGCTAAGGATCCCAGGAGAATGAGTCTGCCCTAAGGAGACTGGTGGTTCTCAACGTCGAAGTCCACGAAGTCGCCACACGGTCACAAGGCCCTAGGGAAGTGTCCGATGTTGCTCCTTGACCTGCGAACAGAGAAGTGACTTCTGCTCACAGGGTCAGGTGGACAGGGGCCAGATCCAGGCGGCGCTGTCTTGCACCCCTGGGCCCATCCCAATTTTCTTTTTCCCCAATTAGGGAAAGCGTAGGCATCCTCCTGACCTCCTCATTGGCCCTACCCACCTTTTCACTCCGCCCTTCGGTCCAGGTTGTGGGTTTAGAGTCTAGTCCCCACTTACCAATGGAGAGTTTTTTTTTATGCTGGTTTTCGGAAAAATAGAAATTTAAGAAAAATAGACAAATAACAATAACAACTCCATTCGTGAGTGGTTTTCAAGCTCTTACAAATAAAATTACAAAGTATTTCTTAAAAAAAATTAATTTGTTTTGCTTATATTAAGTAAGAGTTAATGAATGATTGCCTTAAATTATATTAAATCGATTATTTAAAATGATTATACAAAAAAAACTCTTAGTTAATGTATAAATTTAACCCTAAATTATGAAGAAAAAGAAACAAAAAAAAAATATATTAAACTAAATTATTTTAACCGAATCTTGTTTTCCTTGTTTTTACCGACGCAGGAATTTTAAGAAATGAGACAAAATTTTCAAACTAAGTAAAGAAGGTCGTAAAGTGTCGCGACAAAGATCCACCCGAGGGGGAGTCCCGAACGACTCATCCGCCGCAAGCCTTTGCGATTTTCATCTAGGCATCTGCCGTAACAATAGGCCTCAACTAGACGGTCGTAAAAGTTGAGCTGGGCCTCCCTCAGTACCAAAGTTATTCAAAAAAAAATTTTAAATGAAAAAAAAATTCCTGGGTCGGTGTATTTACGTGTCTTCCTGCTCTTTTTGGGAGCAGGACTATTCTAAAGCGAACTGAAAAAGGAAAATCGTCAAGAAAAAAAACTTACATAAAAAAAAACTGAAATAAAGCAATGTAAATTCTCAGAAGAGAAAAAAAAATTTTTAAATTGGGTGGTCCACGCACGTTACACTAGTATAATTAAAGAAAAAGTTAACACATTGATGAATCAGCTGCTACCTGACAATGACTTAAGTAGCGTCTGCATGTGTGCAAACTGCAAACGGGCGGACGCGATTCGACTTCTCGAGATCTCGAACTCGAACTTTGCTACGAGTGCGAGTGTCTGAGTACGGAAATCCTAAAAAAAGCTGAATACGAAGATACGGAGTCAAAAAACTAAAAATGCTTATAACTTTTTAACGCATTGATAGTTTTACACAAATTTTTTTTTTAATGTTGCATAGGTTATTGGCTAACTGCAACACGTGTAATTTTTTAAAAAAACTATTCTCGAGCACTGGTTATTTAACGCGAACCTAACCTTAACTCGAAAATCAAAGTATATAAAGCGTACGCTTTTTCACGGTCGTTGTTTTTTGTTTTTTTTTTTTAAACCCCTCGCCGTTCAACCGCTACCGCGGTTTAGGATACCACTCGTAGACGGTAAATGCGCAGCAGCAGCATCAGAAATTTTTCCAATATTTTTCACCACAACTTTTGATGTTTTTTCATTAGTATTTCTTGCGTATTCTTTTATATTGTTTTCCGAACTTCAAGTTCTACTTTGCTCGGAGCATGATTGTGTTTTGTCTCAGATATAACCAGACCTTCAAAAATAGTTTAAATTACTTTTTTTATGAATTAAAAATTTATAAATTTTGTTTACCATCTTCTTTTTGGCTTGTTGTTTTAGCACTTGCTGGACAAGAGTTAGATTTATATTTTGTGCATTGCCAAACAATGCTATTTTTTTGAACCTGCTGTCTATTAAAAATGAATCCATTCAATTTAAGCATGGGATTATTTTTCTGACTAATAATGAATTCAAGCCCCATTTTTTATTAAATACGAATTAAACAATACTTAAAAAATTAAAAAATACAACTAGAGTATAACTTTAACTTTACAAATACAAAGAAATATGAATTATCACTGACCACCAACAAAATTCGTTCGACTCGTCTCGGTTCGACGGTTTACCGGACTCCTCGGGAGTGGCACGCCAAAGAGAGGGTTGGAAGAGACAGAAGGTGCGGGATTGATGGTCATCGCCCGGGAAGCATTCTTCTGTCTAGACGAGTCAACCGGCTTTTGGAAGCCGCGGACGACGGGGAACTTGACTGACGTCCGGCTGACACGCAAAGATCTGGAGATCGATTCATGGCAGATCTTGGAGAACCTCGCTCGTTACGGAAGTCGAAGCAATTATTGTCATTCACGTCGCACGTTGTTGTAGTGTGAAAGTGTGGTGTTTAATTGTGAAATTGTCATTTCAAATCAACGCCTGGACCGCTTTACGACGGCTACAAGGCGACTCGAGTGTGGTAGCTATTGCGGCTGGTAGGCATCGTAGCCTGGCATTTTGTTTAGCCTGAAGGCTTAGTATGAGGTGCACCTTAGCGACTCCGTAAGTTAATTGTATATGTGCGAGTGAGTGTGAATGCGTGTGAGTGTACTCAGTACACTTTTATTGTAACAATCTTTGTTTTTCTCATGCACGCGTCAGCTGCCGGTAGCAGCAGGTTGTTGTGTGAGCGCGCGACTCGATTTGGAGAGCATTGACAATTATTTGTTTACTGGTTTGAACGACACCGAAGCGTAATTCGGAATTTGTATTTTAGGTTTAGATTTGTTATAATAAATTGTTAAATTATTAATCAAACTTTTATTGCCTAAACCCGGTATTCCTGCAAATCGATCCTGTTTCAATACCCGCACCCACTACCGGTAAACGAACTAGCCGACCGCGTCGCGAAGTATAGTAATATTCGCGGACGCGATTTCCTCATTTTATTATTTCAGGTCAACGAGATGCAGTTCGACGAGTGCTTGGATCAGCACTAAGTACAGGTGATAAGGATTTAGTAAGCACTGTGGGTATTTGTATCGGCTCTTACAAACCCTTAAATCCACCCATGTTACAATTGTTACTTTCAGCTTTTTTATTTCAAAAATTAAAATGTTGAAGTGAAAATAATTACAAAATGTGAGGTGTACATTAATTTGAACGCATTAGACAGAAATAAAATCTTGATACATGTTGCGGAATTTATCAAATTTAAATATTCGCGCCCATGTCCGCAGTTGATGTCGTCGCCACGGCGTCTCTCGAAAATTAGCGCTGCTAATCGTTAGCGGTTCAAAACCGCTGACTCACCTGCGCAGAGTATTGATTTTTCGCTCTGTCTCTCTCTCTCTCACGTGCCTTCAAGCTACGCGCTGTTGCTGCTGTCGCTGACGCTGCTGGGCCTGCGGAGTCTCTCCAGTTCTCTTCTCGGCAAGCTCGTGAATAGACGTTTCTTTCGCCATTTTGTGTTATCTCTTGGGTTCTTTTCACTTGGCATTTCTCTCGACTCTTTCTCATCATCAACGCAGTGGTCTCATCTGCACAGTCATCTCAACAAATAATTCACCTGGTGGTAGTCAACTCTGGAGACATCTCATCTTGAATTCGATCGGCTTGATTCACTTCAATTCTTGGGTCAGCAGCTCAGCAAGGAGATCATCCTAGGCATCCTCAGGTATTTTTGCACAGCACCGGTAACAATAATTTACCGGTGCTTCTCACTGTCATTTCGCAGCCAGAAAATCAATAAAATTTACTGTGCATTCTCTTGCTCTCTCTCTTCTTTCTTTGTGCTGTCTTACAAGCAGCCATTTTCTTTTCTATTCTGTTCAAGGTCATTCTTTGCTGCTGCTTTAATTTCTCTTGGGCATCTCTCTCTCTCTCTCTTTTCAAGGCCATTTCTGTTGCCTTGTTTATCTCAACTATACTCAAACAAAACTTGTGTTTATGGCTTTAATTAATATAATCAAGTCCATAAAGAGTTTTGACTAGGTGTTTCTCAAATTAATTAATTAATTTTCTTTACATGAAAATTAAGAGTGGAAATTCTCCACTCAAACTATAATATTCTCACCTCTCAGTTTTTTTGCATTAAAATAATTTTTATTAACCTGTATAAACTCACTTATTGTAATTTTGAATTATTTGAATATTGTTGTAAATAGAGTGCTGTGTTAAAATAAATAAATTAACACTGTTGATATTAAATTAAGTCTGTCTCAACATTTATTTGACAACCCTCCCCTACCAGCTTTTAATCCGGCAACAAAATAAAATTAATAAAGCAGTAAATCTGTAACATTTGGTCCTTTGAGCCGGATGCTGGTGGGTGGCTGGGCTAGTTCTTGAGTAATCTCATCATCATAACCATCATCCTCAGGTTTTCTCAACAAGTGGCACCTGGTTTTCATCAGTTGGCACCTCTCATCTCAGGACATGGACAATACTCAGGATAAGAAGTCAGAGGCTCCAAGCGATAAGACCAAACTTAAAGCAGCCAATACTGGACATCACTCGGATGAGACCTCTCAACATTTGGATAACTCAACGCTAGGAGCTACTGGTGGCTCAGCTCCTGCTGCCACTGTACCAAAGGTACTTATACAGCCTGCTGGTATATCGGAGCAGGAAAATCTCTTGAATGTGGTGGATGGTGGGTCCAGGCCCAGGACTCGCTCAAGCTCTGGCTCTGTGCCTGCAGACTTTATCTGCAGGACCAGATCTCAAAAAGAGCGGTTGACCAGCTTAGAAGGTTACAGCACCATAATTAAAGAGAAAGGTGCTACTGCTGGTTTGATGGTGGTCAATCAGTGGCGTGAGTCTGTGGAGTCACTGATGTTTTCATTTAGATCTGACCATGGACAATTGGTGTCATCTTGTCCTGCCACTATGGTCAATGATGAATATTTCACCGCTGGCTACCTCAACAAAATGGAAATGCTTTACCTGGACATCCTCATGGAATTGGCAACGCTCAGGGAAAATCTCACACCTCCAGCATCACCAGTCACCTCATCTCACCCAAGGTCAACGTCTCCTCAGAACATGAAGTTACCGGATATCAATTTGCCACCGTTTTCTGGATCCTACTCTCAGTGGCAGTCGTTCAAGGAAATGTTTGAGGAGATGGTGCTCAACAACACTAAAATTTTGGATTCCTTCAAGGCCATGTACTTGAAGAGGTCCTTGACTGGTGAAGCTGCGAGTTTGGTTCAAAACTACCCCCTCACCCTTGAAGGTCTCAATCTTGGCTGGCAAAAACTCAACGAGTGCTACGAAAACAAACGTCGTTTAATTGAGGAGCTCTTCAATGAGTTGACTAAGGTCCCGTCGGTGCAGCCTAAGGACTCAAAGTCCCTCAATACTTTGGTGACGTCAACCTCAAACACTTTCAAGTTATTGGCGTCGTACGTAGATACAGAACGGCTGGGGGACGTTCTCATTACGGCAAACACGTTGAAACTCCTGGATCGACCGTCAAGAGAGGCTTGGGAGACCTCGGTCACATCATCTTCGGAGTTTCCCTCCTTCAAAGAATTGGAAAAGTTTCTAATGGCCAGGGTGCGAGCCTTAGAAAACATAGAGAGCACCCACCGACCTGTGGCATCCCAACCTGGTAAATCTCAACAACCTGGGCACCCTTTCCAAAAGAGTGTAAAAGCTCACGTGGGTATCTCATCTGGGTCACAAGGGTCATCTGGGCAAAGGCCCAACACTCAGCAACAGCAGCACACCTGCTCTCATTGTGGACAGGGTCACTTCATTGTTTCCTGTTCTGGATTCAGGGAACTCTCACCAGCAGATCGCAGACGGGTAGTCACACAAAAGTCATTGTGTTATAATTGTTTGGGTAGGCATTCATTTAAAAATTGCCAATCGAAGACGAGATGCAAGACTTGCGATAAAATGCATCACACCATGATTCACGTGGACCCATCCGTCGCTTCAACTGCAGTTGGTACTCCCTCATTACCCTTGGCTCCTTCTCAACAACAATAGGAGGCAGGCGCAATCACTCTTGGTTTTTCTCACGCCCTGGATACCTCTCTTTTGGCTACAGCGGTAGCTGTTCTCATCACTGGGTCAGCATCTCATATGGTTAGACTTCTCATCGACCCTGGTTCAGAATTATCATTCATCTCATCTGCATTGGTGGACTTGCTCAAAATCCCTCGAACTCATTCATCATTCTCAATACTTGGCATTGGCGCTTCAAAAGCTGGTCAAACTCACGGAAAGGCAGTGGTTATTCTCAAATCTGCATATCGAAATACTCAAGTGAAACTTCACGTTCATATTCTAAATTGTCTCACTTCGACCTTACCTTCTCAACCATGCGATGAAGGGACTTGGCCTCACATCAATAATCTATGTCTGGCCGATTCTCAATTTGGACATCCTCGAAAAATCGATATTATTCTTGGATCTGATCATTACGGCTTGATCATAAAACCCAATATTATTAAAGGAGCTCCACACGAACCTATTGCTCAACTCTCAATCTTTGGTTGGTTGGTACTTGGTCCTTGCTCCTTGGAATCTGGCTCAATAAAACAATCATTTTCAATAATACCTCTCAATCTGGATGCTTTACATGAAGGTATCTCAAAATTCTGGACATTGGAGGAAACCCCAAATTCTCAACTGGCAGCCTTGACGGCTGGTGATAAGGAATGTGAAGAACACTTTTCAACCACACACTCACGAACTCAACAGGGAAGGTACGTTGTCCGGCTTCCTCTCATCCAAGATCCTTCCGTGCTGGGTCATTCTCTTGGTCGTGCTCAAGCTTGTGTTCGAGGAATCATGAGACGATTATCAAAGGACGAAGATTACAAAAAATTGTATTTTGAGTTCATGGAGGAATATCTCAAATTGGGACACATGGTTCAAGTGCCAGCCGATTCAATCAACGTTACCCCTTGTTACTACCTACCTCATCATGGTGTTCTCAAACTGGATAGCCTCACTACAAAACTGAGGGTAGTATTCAATGGTTCGGCTGCTACTTCATCTGGTTACTCTCTCAACGACATCATGCATACTGGACAAAATTTGCTTCTCAACATATTGGACGTTATCCATTGGCTCAGGGTCTACAAATTTTTGTTCGTTACTGATGTCACAAAGATGTACAGGCAGATCTTGGTCCACCAAGATGATCAAGATTTACAAAGAATCATTTGGGTCGACAAACTTTTCAGGGAAATTCATTACAAATTGACAACAGTGACGTATGGTACTCGAGCAGCTCAATTCTTGGCTATCCGAGTGTTGTTACAACTCATAAAGGACGAAGGTGCCCGTTTTCCATTGGCAATCGACTCTCTCACATTTGGAAGGTATGCGGATGACATCTTTGGTGGCGCTGACTCTTTATCTCTTCTCAATGAAAAGGCTGCTCAATTAGAAGGATTGTGCATGGCGGGCGGGTTTCCACTAGCCAAATGGAATTCAAACAATCGGAAATTCTCAAAATTGGACCGCTCGACTCCACAATCAAATAGCTCAATCTCATTTAGTGATTGCACTGCCAAAATCCTCGGATTAACTTGGTCTCCTCAACGGGATATTATCATTGTGAAGCTCTGCTTAGCAGAGGTGAGTAAAGTTATCTCGAAAAGAAACATCTTGTCGGAGGTGGCTCAAATCTTCGACCCAATTGGGATGGTCTCACCAGTCGTTATCAAGGCCAAAATTCTACTGCAGGAATTGTGGTTAGAGAAATTGAATTGGGATGAAGCAGTGCCAGCTTCAACCCAGAAAAAGTGGTTAGAAATCAGAGAAGATTTCAAAAATTTGGAAAAATCTCACTACCCCGTTGGCTTGGAACACTTTCAAACTCAGTGGTCGATATTTATGGTTTCTCGGATGCTTCTCAATTCGCTATGGCTGCAGTTATCTACACGAGAGTTCAATCAACTAAGGGCATAACAGTTTCTTGGTTATGCTCAAAAACAAAGATGGCCCCTCTCAAACCAGTTTCAATTCCAAGATTGGAATTAGTAGCTGCCCACATTCTCAGCAAACTGGTGCATCATTTCTTATCGACCACGAGATTGGACATAAACTCTGTGATTCTTTGGACTGACTCCAAGACTGCTCTCGCATGGATTAGCTCTCACCCATCACGCTGGAAAGAGTTCGTGCGCAACAGGGTACACTCAATTCAAGAGTTGGTCCCTCAAGCGCACTGGAGGCATGTACCTGGTCACTGTAATCCAGCTGACTGTGCCTCTCGTGGTATTCTCACCTCTCAACTTGTTGGTCATCAGCTTTGGTGGAATGGACCACCGTGGCTTTCTCAATCAGAGGAATATTGGCCAGCCCCCGCTGCTCCCCTGGATCTACACGCTCTTCCAGAACAAAGAAAGTCTACACCAGTAGTGGCTGTTGCTCTTGCCAAGGAACAATGGAATCTCATACGCAGGTATTCATCTCTCACCAAATTATTAAGAATCACAGCTCTCTGTATGGTTGCAGTACAACGATTCAAGAGAAATTTCCAGCAGTCGTCAGTCATCTCGTCTGAGTTGCTTAACAAAGCAAAACAATTTTGGATTGGCTTCTCTCAACAACAAGATCTCTCTGATGAGATAAAAATGGTTTCGAGCTCAACGCTTCCAAAATCTCACCCTCTCAATAAATTGACACCATTTGTGGATGCTTACGGTATTTTGAGGCTTGGTGGTCGGTTAAATCAAACGAATTTGGGTTATTCGACCAAGCATCCAGCAATTCTCACTAGAAACGCACCTCTCACAGCACTCATCATTGGTCAAGCTCACCTGGATACTTTGCATGGAGGCACTCAACTTACCCTGTCGAAAGTTCGTCAGGAATATTGGATCATTGGTGGCCGAGCTACTGTCAAGTCTCACATAGTGCACTGTGTGGTTTGCGCAAGACAGAGGGATTCTCTAGCTCGGCAACTCATGGGACAACTACCCTTGGTCAGGGTAACTCCCTCTCGTCCTTTTTCCCACTCTGGTGTAGATTACGCTGGCCCTCTCAAGATCACTTCTTGGAAAGGACGAGGTTCAAAAGTTTACAAAGGCTGGCTGTGTTTGTTTGCTTTTCATCATCGGCTGTACACTTGGAGACAGTCAGTGATTACTCAACAGACGGCTTTCTCGCTGCCTATAGAAGGTTTACATTAAGGAGGGGCTTGCCGTCTCACATGTACTCGGATTGTAGTACCAATTTTCAGGGTGCAGACAAAGAGTTGAGGACTCTATTCAGGCAAGCTCAATCTCAAGACTCAACTTTGGCTAGGGTTTTGGCTCAAGATGGGACGAAATGGAATTTCAATCCACCTGCTGCCCCTCACATGGGTGGAAAATGGGAATCAGTTGTGAAATTAATAAAATTTTACCTGAAAAGGACAATTGGCGATACCGTACTTACCTTTGAGGAACTCGCCACACTGCTCACTCAAATAGAAGGTATTCTCAACTCGCGTCCATTGGAACCTCTCAGTGATGACCCTGAAGATCTTCCGTTTCTCACCCCTGGACACTTTCTCATTGGAACAGCTCTCAATGCGGTCCCAGAACCAAGCCTTCTGGATCTCAACTCGTCCAGGCTCTCTCGATGGCAACTTATACAGCAAAAAATTCAACAGTTTTGGAAGCAATGGTCTTCTCAATACATTCATCACTTGCAAACTGTGTCTAAGTGGAAACATCCATTTTTTAACATCAATGTTGGTTCGATGGTCTTACTCACCAATGAGAATTCACCGCCTAGTAAGTGGCCCATGGCACGGGTCATTCAACTTCACCCTGGTAATGATGGACTTACTCGAGTGGTGACTCTCAAAAGACCGGTGACAAAATTGGTGGTTCTTCCAGTTTATTCGACTGATGGTGATCAACACATTGGTTGATGGCGGGCGGAATGTTGCGGAATTTATCAAATTTAAATATTCGCGTCCATGTCCGCAGTTGATGTCGTCGCCACGGCGTCTCTCGAAAATTAGCGCTGCTAATCGTTAGCGGTTCAAAACCGCTGACTCACCTGCGCAGAGTATTGATTTTTCGCTCTGTCTCTCTCTCTCTCTCACGTGCCTTCAAGCTACGCGCTGTTGCTGCTGTCGCTGACGCTGCTGGGCCTGCGGCGTCTCTCCAGTTCTCTTCTCGGCAAGCTCGTGAATAGACGTTTCTTTCGCCATTTTGTGTTATCTCTTGGGTTCTTTTCACTTGGCATTTCTCTCGACTCTTTCTCATCATCAACGCAGTGGTCTCATCTGCACAGTCATCTCAACAAATAATTCACCTGGTGGTAGTCAACTCTGGAGACATCTCATCTTGAATTCGATCGGCTTGATTCACTTCAATTCTTGGGTCAGCAGCTCAGCAAGGAGATCATCCTAGGCATCCTCAGGTATTTTTGCACAGCACCGGTAACAATAATTTACCGGTGCTTCTCACTGTCATTTCGCAGCCAGAAAATCAATAAAATTTACTGTGCATTCTCTTGCTCTCTCTCTTCTTTCTTTGTTCTGTCTTACAAGCAGCCATTTTCTTTTCTATTCTGTTCAAGGTCATTCTCTGCTGCTGCTTTAATTTCTCTTGGGCATCTCTCTCTCTCTCTCTTTTCAAGGCCATTTCTGTTGCCTTGTTTATCTCAACTATACTCAAACAAAACTTGTGTTTATGGCTTTAATTAATATAATCAAGTCCATAAAGAGTTTTGACTAGGTGTTTCTCAAATTAATTAATTAATCCTAAAGCCCAATCGGGCTTTGACGGCGAGTAGGTTTTTTTTAACCGACTACCGTGAAAGCCTGCAGGGCTTTATATACATTTTCTTTACATGAAAATTAAGAGTGGAAATTCTCCACTCAAACTATAATATTCTTACCTCTCAGTTTTTTTGCATTAAAATAATTTTTATTAACCTGTATAAACTCACTTATTGTAATTTTGAATTATTTGAATATTGTTGTAAATAGAGTGCTGTGTTAAAATAAATAAATTTACACTGTTGGTATTAAATTAAGTCTGTCTCAACATTTATTTGACAACCCTCCCCTACTTGCTTTTAATCCGGCAACAAAATAAAATTAATAAAGCAGTAAATCTGTAACAATACATCAATCTGAATTGATACATTAAGGTCAAAATCTTGATTTATTCATTAAGATTTCAATGTTTTATAATTATATTTTGACATTTAAAAATTAAATGGCCACCAAAAGTTTAATTGATGAATATTTTTTATACCTATTTAAGTATTATTCATTAACATAACCTAAAGTAAATTCATAAATTGAAACAAAGACTTATTCAAACAAATATTATTATTATTAATATTATTTTCAAACATGAAAAAGGAATAATTTAACAAATTCAATTTACTCAATATTTTATTATATAATTTTATAGTTTCTAATTAATTTTAACTTTAATCTAAGTATTCATATTTAAAAAGTTTGTTAAGATGATGACTTTGTATTGATAATTCGGGCATTTAAATAATTAAAAATCTAGTGAAAATATCATTTCACCTAGAGTATTCCCTTAGTTTTTAAATAAATGAAAAAATTGAGAAGAAAAAAATTGTCCCAGGTGAGATTCGAACACACGACCTCCTGCATTCCGGGCAGTCGCTCTACCACTGAGCTACCGGGCGATTGTGTGTTCATACTCTTCTAGTCAAATTTATTTTCTTCTCAATTAAAAACCCGATTCCCCGTACCCACCCATTTTTCCCATTGCGACCTACCTTTCAATCAGGGTCGATATTACTCATGTAAGTATTTTCATTTATTTAAAAACTAAGGGAATACTCTAGGTGAAATGATATTTTCACTAGATTTTTAATTATTTAAATGCCCGAATTATCAATACAAAGTCATCATCTTAACTAATTTGAAATTTCGTTGGGCAATACAAAGTTGAGTATGAATATTTTTAAAAAGTTTTATACAGTGTACAAATTTTATTATACATTATCACAGTTAATATAGTTTATCAATTTAGATTGATGTATCGAAATTTTATTTCTTTCTAATGCGTTCAAATTAATGTTCACCTCTTATTTTGTAATTATTTTCACTTCAACATTTTAATTTTTGGAATAAAAAAGCTGAAAGTAACAATTCACTCTAGAAGTAATGATATTATACTTCAAAATTGCCATGTTAAATTTAATTTATGTTACTCCTCTAGCAGACAGTATTTGCGTCATCGCATGGCAACTTGCACGGCAAATCATCCGTGCCGTGCCTTTTAAGCGTCACATGCCGGGCCGGGGCCATGCACGGAAAACGGATCAGGGGCGGATGATCTGATACGGCATCCGTACATACTTCTTGATCAGGTTGTTTCTAGAGACGAGTAATAAGTAAAAAAATAGTCATAATGATGATTACAAATAAATTTCTTTTCAATTTCTTCCATTCCAGGCAGTCTCAAGTAAAGAAGTCTCACATCTTTTTCAGTAAAATCACTTATAGCTTGAAAACATTTTTCGACAAAAATCTAGTTGAATGACAACCATTATCATTTAAAAAATCTCCTACAGAACATTGAACACTCATATCTACATCTTCAGACACCCTATTTAGCAAAATTAGCACGAGTCACTTGATAAAAACTAGAGCACTAAAAAAGTAAAAACTGACAAACATAGGTTTGTTGATGTTATTGGTAGCTAGAACTTAATTGTAGAAGGCGCTGTAGTCTATAAACGTGTGGGCTCCACGCTGCGAGTCTACGGTAGAGCTAGAGAGAGAGAGGGAGAGATTGAAAGCGAATGTGTGAGTGTGCGATAGAGCGTGTGGTTACGCGGCGCGCTGCGACGAGCTAAGCGGACCGCTGCTCAAAAATTGTTACTACCTTAAATAAGAAGTATTACATAATAAGTGTTGATTTATTTATTAAAAGAATCAATGACCCAAGTTTTACCTTTAATTAACTTTATTTTGAAAAATAGTTAATATTTAAATAAAATTTTTGAGACTGTCTTTTAGTTAAAAAAAAAAACTGTTTAAAAGCAGATCATATGTAATGATATTTGAAGATATTTTTGATTTTTTCAGCATTTATTAAAAAATAAGTACTTTAAGTCAAAAAGTATCGGAACAGGTAGCAATAAACATTTCTAAAAATTTTAAACAAGCGCTCTTGGACAAGCGAGTAGCGTTAAAAGATATTTTTTCCCTCTTCTTAAGTTGGAATTTTCTTTAAAAAAAGATGAAAATGACAAAAATGATGTGCATGAAACAGTATTAAAATGACCGAAAAAGCTTAACAAAATTATGAGACATTGTTTTTAAAGCAATGAAGAATTTTTCCTGAAAATTTCAGAAAAAAAAACATCCAGAGAAAAAAGTTACATCAATTTAAATACTGGCCAAAACGCGTTTTTTGCGTTTTTTTGAATTTTTTTAAAAATTTGACATAGCTGTAACTTTGACAATTTTTAAGATTTTACACAAACACCATCCGGATGGAAAATTTTACACAGCAAGTATAAGGAATTTAGAGTCACTTGCATCTATTCTTGGACCTAAACAATGCAGCTTCTTATCGTAAGATGATAAAGCTCGTGTGCCGATCGGGATCACTGCTGCAAAAGAGCAGTGCTCGCTTGTAACGCACGTTGATTATCGAGTCCAGCATCCAGATCACGACTTCATAATCGGCGAAAAACATAAGCTTATACCTTCAGTATATGCTGGCATTTCTATCAAACCAAATGGCAAAGGCGATCCTAGTGACGTTACCTACAATGGTCCTACATTTATTTCAGTTCGAAGTAGAAAACACGCTCAGTCTACTGCAGCGTCTCACGCTCACGACATGAGTACTTTAATGAGAGAAGAAAATTCTTCACAAATTTTGAAAACAGATCAAGGTGATGTCAAGCTAGTGATAATTATCACTGTAGATGGAGGTCCGGACGAGAATCCAAGGTAAATTACAGTATAAAACTTCCACTTGAAATTATGAGTAACCTTATATCGAGTTTAATTAACATATTTTTTTACAGGTTTCCTAAAAATATTGCTTTCACCATTCAGCATTTCCGGAACTTCAATTTGGATGCTCTGTTCGTGGCTACTAACGCTCCAGGTCATAGCGCTTTCAATCGCGTTGAGCGCAGAATGGCACCATTAACCCTTAAATGACACACTGGGTCAAATTGACCCCTCATAACTGTCAGTGTGGCTGTGCTGGATTTTGGTGTGACATTTAAGGGTTAAGCAAGCATTAAACGGGAGTAATTTTACCATACGATACTTTTGGTACCCATCTTGATTCTCGAGGAAATACTTTTGACTCCGAATTAGAGCTCAAAAATTTTCAAGCTGCTGGCGAGGCTTTACGAACCTCTGGAATGGTTTAGAGGTAGACTCCTTTGCTGTAAAAGCAGTTTACTAAGGCCAAAACGCTGAAGCAGTAGTCCCTGAACCAGTAGATGCTGTCTGATTCTAATCATGTCAGGAAATCCCAGTATCGCTTGCAAATTGTAAAATGCGATAGTATCCATTGCTGCGGAGAACTAAGAAGTGACTTAAAACTAGTTTTAAAAAATGGATTTCTGCCACCACCTGTGCAATTTGTCCAGGATCCGGAAACGGCACGACTGCGCTGTCTTTATGTATTAGAAAATATAACTGGGGCTCATTTTTTGCCGCTTTTTGGGCACATCCGACACCAGAAGGGTCGGGAGAGCCTTATATTTTCGGGAGAGCAAAAAGTGTTACCTTCTTAAAATTGAACCTAGATTACGAAAAAATGGTTTATAATGTGTTTTGAAGCCGATTTGGGTGAAATTTCGCATGTCCCACCTTCGCTATTTTACGCTTTTACTCAAAACTACGAAACTGTACAAAGGTTTTCTCGAAATTGGTCGAACCGATTTTCACCGGGTCAACAGGAAAAGGTTTTTTTTGCGTCTCATAATGATGGTCCCGCTTCCAGCATAATCAGATCACATTGGAACGAATAACGCATACAAAAACGATTTACAATGTTCATTTAACGCTAATTTTAACGCAACTACAAAATTGTACAAAGGTTTTCTTGAAATTGGTCGAACTGAATTTCACCAGGTGAACGGGAAAAATTTTTTTTTCGTGTCCTTTAATGATGGTCTCAATTCCAGCATGATCGGATCACACTGAAACGAATAACTTATACAAAAACGATTTACAATGTTCATTTAACGCAACTATAAAATTGTACAAAGGTTTTCTCAAAATTTGCCGAACCAATTTTCACTGGATCAACGGGAAAAGGTTCGATTTCGCTTCTCATAATAATGGTTCCAATCCAGTATGATCGGATCACGCTGGAACGAATAACTCTTACAAAAACGATTTACAAAGTACACTAAACGCTTTTTTTATTAAAAATTAATTTTTCGTTCATATACAAAATACTGCGGTCAAAAACAAGATCATCAATTGTTAAAAATCGTAAAAAAGTCACTTTTCAAAAATATTGATTCAAAATTGAGTTTTACAGTATAATAATTTGCAGCAAAGTGCACCGGGACTAAATTAAACTTATATTCAAACATCAGTATTACTTAAACGCATGCCTTTAACTAATTGCAGTCAAAAAAAGATTTCTTGTAAGGAATAAATATTTTTTCATGCAACTAACCGCTCAATCCCGTACGGAAAAAACCCCCAAAATTATCCCCAAAAAAACCCTCAAAATCACTCCCAACTAGTCACTCTCAATTGAGTCTACTTTCGGACATCCCTCAACCTACTTGAGAGTTACTCTCAAATTGAGGGTAAATTTTACACTCTCAAAATTTACTCCCAGTTTACCCTCAACTAGGTTGAGGGATGTCCGAAAGTAGACTCAACTGAGAGTAAACTCTCGCAACCTCTCAACTGAGAGTAAGAGTAACTCTCAATTGAAAGTTTTTATTTGGGGGTTAAATTTGAGAGCGAATTTTCGTTAGAATTTTATCCTCAAATTGAGAGTTAAATTCTTATTTGATTGCTTTTAAATTTGAAAACAAACCTGAAATAAATTTAAACAACAAGTTGATTATTTTTATTTTATTTATTTTGAACATGTATACATGAGTTTATTTCAGTTAATAGCTGTATAGTTTTACTACATAAACTTAAAACCTGATTTTTTTTTCAATACCTTAAAATATTCTATTCAATAATTTATGAAAAATGAAAAAAAATGACAATCTTATGAAGTTAGAAATTTTTTTTAGTTGTAGAAAAAAAACTATTTTTCATTGCACAATAGTAAAGACTTTGATGGTGAATCTTTTTAATTGTATCTTCATGATAAAAAATAAAGAATGTAGTACATTGAGAAAAGATAAAGAATTTTTTTATGAATTTGATAACTAAAAAGTTATATTGTAACTAATTAAAAAAACATTTTTGAAAAGTTTTTCATCATCATATTTTTAAAATATTTTAATACTGTGATTTATTAAAAAAAAAAAAATGTTTTTTATCTCAACTGTATTAAGCCGAATGATTTTAATCACTTAATCAAAAGATACTCATGTTTGTAAGTAATTTTAAGTATGATATTATTAGTTTGGTGTAAATACAAAAGTTTAAAAAAAATTATATTTCAAAGTCATTCAATCTTGTTCAAATATCACTAAATTATCAATACATTCTATGTAAACATAATAAAGAACTTTCTACTTACAAAGTGAAAATACCAACGTTGGCCATAGTAAATAAGAAATTATTATTTGGCTTGTTTGCTGATGAAAGTTTTTTATTTAAATAACAGAAACAAACACCTTTTCATATAATTTATAAAATACAGCAGAGTTGTATTTTTTCAGCGCTATCATATATCTTAAACCTTGACCAATATTTTGCTGTATATTTTCTGAAACTCATTTTTGCACAAAATTAGCTTCCGGTGTAACTCGGTCAATCACTATTTACATTAATGAAAAAAGAGAAATAATCATTTGATAAATTTTCTTTTTTATTTTTAATATAAAAAACACTGTTCACTAGCACTGCAGTATTTCTGCAATTACTTTAGTTTGTTTGATGCGCATTAGAAAACTCTATCATTATGTTTCCTCAATCTGCTGGTATTTTTTGGTAATTTTGTGATATTTCTGCTTGATTAACATTGCATTTTCAAAGACTTTATCCATATCTTCTATCTTGAATTTAGTTAGGGACATCTTGTTTTGAGCTGAATTTAATGCAATCATTAACTTCACCCACTGCATTAAATTAAAGTTTTCACTTAATAAAACATAAATATTTACCAAAGAATCAATTTTCAAAGAAATTGTTTGATATTAATAAAAGATTGACTACTTGTAAATGTAGATAAAAATATACTTATCTAATTCAGAAAAAAATCATAACCCTACTGATTTTTAGGTATTCTTTCTGTTTTTAAATTTTAATTAATACATTAAAGTACAGTGTAAAATTAAATTTGTTTGAATAAAATTAAAATAATGCACTGAATAATAATCAAGGAACTACTTATTCAACAATAACTTTTTAAATGAACTCTTAGAATACTACCGGTCCACCAACACGTGGTATATTAGACTCACTGACTAACCTAACCTATACTAGCGAGTGGGCCAGCCAGAGTCCAGCAGTTATAGCAGTGGATCGTCGGGCGGGCGGGTTCTTTAAAAATACAAGATTTAAAAAACAATTTTTTTTTTATTCTCTTCATAAATTAATTAGTTTCAAAATCAGTCGCATATAATCTATTATTATTATCTATTATTTTGATACAATCAATAAATTGTTTTATTACAAATTTATCAATAGCACCATATTAAAAATAATGTAAACGAGATATATTTAAAACCATTATTTGTTCAATCAGAATGTAAAAATTTATTAAAATAACATAACTCACCAACTTTAAAAAAAATTCGTGTAGAACAGTAGAAAATTAAAAAAAACTTTTCCGTACATGAATTAAAAATAAAACTTTTTATAAAAGATTCATGAGTTTATGTAAGCATATTAGATAGCACTGACATTTTAAGTATATAGGAATATATTGAAAATTTTTTATTTTCAAAAGCTTGTGAGATAAAATAATTTTTAATAAAGTCAAAATATTAAAAGGATTGATAGCTTAAATATAGCTTTGATATCATACATACGAAATAATTAAACTAATAAACAGCATGTTAAAGTTAGTATTAATTAAATTAAAAAGCTCGATTACAAGTTAAATTTTTGACAAAAAAGAAAATAAATTAAATAGATTTATTTTTGGTTAAGGTAATTCAAAATAAAAAACTAATAGCGAATTCGAGAGTTCTGACAAAGTACTTGGTGTAAAATTTGAATATTACCTTGATTCTTTCAGAATTATTTTCTTTCAGAAAAAAATAAAAATTGATAGTAAATCATCAAATACTTTGGAGTAACTTTAATATAATGTTTAAGTCCCATCCTTCAAATGTTGGAAGTTAAGTTGGAATATTAAGAGAGAACTCTCAAGATGTTAGAGTAAAGACTCAATCGTAAGAGCTTACTTTGAAATTTTGAAAATCACCCTCATAAGATGAGAGTGAAAAAGAAAAGACTTAGCGATTAGAATTTACCCTCAAATTTTGAGATTCACCCTCAAAAGTTGATAGTACAGTCTAAAATTTGAGAGTGTGCTCTGAAATTTTGAGAGTCACCCTCAAAAGATGAGAGTACAGTCTCAAATTTGAGGGTGTGCTCTGAAATTTTGAGAGTCACCCTCAAAAGATGAGAGTACAGTCTCAAATTTGAGAGTGAACTCTCAATAGTTGATAGTAAAGACTTAACTTTGAGAGTAAACTCTCGAAATTCTAGAGTTTACTCTCAAATTTGGTACTTTACTCTGAATATTGAGTCTTTACTCCCAAAATTGGGAGTTTACGCCCAAATTTTCAGGGTTTTTTTTCGTACGGGAAGAGACATTTTTGTTTAAATAAATAAGTAAAAAAAATATTTTTTAAAAAATGGCCTTTTTGCACACACAGTCTTTTGAGTGTGTCAAGTCGGAGTTGCTTTTATTTGATCTTCCACCAACACAGACGACGGTAGAAGGCTCACGCTACGTTCAATACAAACCAATATCATCTTTGACCGACGATGCACCTATAGAATTCATGATACTAGGAGCCGGAGATGAAAGCTTGGACCTCGCTCATACCATGCTCAATATACGTGTCGCTATTTTGCCGCCTACAGACATTGATCTTACAAAATTAAATACAACCAAAAAAGCGGCTTTTGAAAAAGTTGGACCTGTGAACAACTTTATGCATTCGCTTTTTAGTCAAGTTGATGTTTACTTTAATCAAAAACCCGTGTCACCACCTAATAATTTATACGCCTATCGCGCTTACATAGAAACATTACTCAACTATGGAGGAGCTGCAAAAAATTCTCATCTCACTTGTAGTCTGTGGCATAAAGACACGTCAGGTAAAATGGATGACTTGGTCGATGCCAATGAGGGCCTTGCGTGTCGACGTGAACTTTTAGGTGAAAACGAAACTGTTGATATGCTTGGATATCTTCACTGTGATGTTTTCAATCAAGAAAAATTACGCATGAATGGTGTTGAGGTTCGAGTTCGTCTAGTTAAAGCGAGAGATGCTTTTTCAATCATGGACCCCACAGGACATTTCAAAGTTCGTATAGAGGAAGCAAGTCTTCTCGTGAGGCGAGTGAAAATCAGTCCGGGTGTATTGCTTGCTCACGCAAAATCATTGTCAAAAACAACAGCTAAATATCCTATTTCAAGAGTCGAAGTAAATGCTTTAACTATGCACAGTGGTGTGCACGGTGAGTTTGGACAATGTCATACTAGGTCAGTTACCAAAACGAATAATCATTGGGTTTGTTAAAAACAAGGCTTTTAATGGTGAAGAAAACTCAATCCTTTCAACTTTTCTCATTTAGATATAAATTATCTTTGTTTAATTGTTGACAGTGTACAAGTACCATCAAAACCTATCCAGAGCGATTTTTCTAAGAAAAATTTGTACATAGATGCATATCACACTTTATTTTCCGGAACAGGCATTCATTTTCTCAATATGGGAAATCAGATATCTCGAGAAGAATATCCCAATGGTTACTGTCTTTTTGCTTTTGACTTAACTCCTGATCTTTCGGCGCACGAGTGTGGTCACTGGAATTTAATTAAACATGGTTCTCTACGTTTAGACGTCCGCTTTAACACACCTCTTACTACAACAGTTAATTGTATGGTATACGCTGAATACGATAATATCTTAGAAATTGACGCGTCACGACAAGTACTCATTGACTTTGGCGGTTAAAACACTAGATGACTCTGATCAAAATTCAAAAACTCTTTGCTAGCTACGTTGTCGTAAATTTTTTAGTTTCATTTCGGTCTTTTTTGCAAAAACACGTACTCTCTCTTCAAATGAAATAATAACAAATTTTAAAAAATGGACGTGATTATCGATATCCAGTTTTAAAAAAATAATTATAATGATTATATACCTAAAGAAGTTGCTCTAGTAGCAATCAACGAGGACTTTGCATCTCATTGGGTCGTTTTACCGCCATCGTTATCAGTACAGCATATAAGCAAGAGAACAAGAAGTCAAATCGAGTGGCTAATGAGACATCATCATAGCCTTGACTACTTTGACGGAGAGGTCTCTTTAAAGGTTCTTTCTAAAAATTTGCGAGAATTAATTCAAAAAACTCGCCAAGTGTATGTAAGAGGTAATGAAAAATTATTATATCTAAAAAAAATTACTTCTCGCGAGGTGATTAATTTAGAGGACAAACACAACTGTCCGTCATTTCACGATCTACCTTGGTCAACTAAGTATTGTTTCCATCACGGAATTCGCGAGCCGCACCTTAGATTTAGCTGTGCACAAAATAACGTTAAAAGATTAAAATTGTGGTTTATTGCTAACAAACATTTAAACACCGATTACGAACCATTTATTAATACGTAAGATGCACAGCCTAGACATCTTAAAAATTATAGACCGGATCCCTCACCACACAGTAGGATCGTTTCCAGCAGATCGAATTCCCCAGGTGTGGACGAAACAGACAACATTTGTATTTAACACAGACAATCATAGTAAACCCGGCACTCATTGGGTAGCAATATTTGTAAATAAAGCAAACAAGGCCTGGTTCATGGACAGCTTTGGGGTGCCCCCATTCATACCAGATCACATAAGACGAATAAGAAAAAATTGTAAATATTTTCATTGGAACCATACACAATTACAAAGCGAAGACTCTGATGTTTGTGGACAATATTGTATTATGTTTTTATTTTACATGGCTTCAGGCCGAGGCATGCAAAAATTTCTAGATAATTTTTCAAGTGATTTAAAAAAAAATGATGAAATAGCAAGAAAATTTGTGCGTCAAAAAATGTCAAATAATAAAAATTATTATTCTGGTAAAGGTGTCTGTTTTCTGCAACACTTGCAAAATTGCAGTTCTAAAATAGTATAAGTTTGATGGAATTTGCTAACTAATCAATAAAATTCTCATCCCCTCCACCGTCTGGTCATTCTCTGCTGCTTGAGCTACGTAGCAGAAGGCTAGTTAGAGCACAGCTACCCTGACAAACAAATCGCTGCTTCAACTTTAAAAAAAAAAAAAAAAAAAAAACAACAGCAACCACATCAGCTACGAATAAACCGATTAATTATTGTAAAACGTAAGTAAATTGAATATTGTATTTTATTTCGTATTTTATTTTATTTTATTTTTTTCTAAAAGTAAAAAACTCTACATTTCAGATACACAATGTCTTCAGAAACGTTCGGAATCAACAACTTAAACAGCATAGCTCAGGCTCCGGAACTGCCGAAAAAAAATTTAAAACAGCTGGTGGTCCATCAAAAACATCGAGTAATAGCAGCCGTAAAAACAACCACCAAATACGGCAAAAAAATACTTGTGACCATGGATGATGAATTTTGCGTTTACATGCCACAAAAAATATCAGAAGCGACGAGTTTTAGAGTAAAATCTTAGAAAATATTGAAAATAACGCTTTTTATGGAAAGTATCTAGGTTCTTATAAATTTGAATTTGCTTTCAAAGAATAATTGTAAAAAGTATATAAATTGGGTAAATAAAAGAAAAAAAAAAAAAAAAAATTGAAGGACTTTAAAAAATTAATGTTTTTATTTCAAACACCTTTCCTTAGAAAATTAATAATTAAAATTGAAAAAATTTTACTATTATCTGAAAATTTTTTTCTCTTTTTAAAAAAAAATTAAATATATTTAAAGAAACATAAATATCTAATTAAATTATTAGAACAATAATTCTTAATTTCTTAAAAGTAAAAAAATGAAAAAAAAAATTTAACAACAATAACAACAACAAAAGAGCCACCACCAGCAGCAGCATGGACAGTGACAGAAAAGAGAAGTCCCCGCAGTATGGCCATGATAACGGTACTTCAGGGACCCTCCCTATGCGCACCCGCGCCACAGCATCCTCCTCACGCGAGATGAGCGAGACGCGTCCGCGGACGCCTCCTTCTCCTCCTCCTACCTACGCAGCATGGATTTCTTCCCCCCCCCTTCCTCCTCCATGACCTCTTGGTCCCGCGCGGTCAGAGTCGCGAGAGCCGTGGAGAGGGGAGGGGAGGGGGCCGGAGACACTGACGTCTACCTGTAAACACCAGGTAGGCGTGATGGGGGTTTGTTTTGACAGCCTATACCGCATGTTATACTACTCTTTTATAACAAACCTTGTTCATAACATTGTTTCAAACTTGATAACTACTCTTGTAACTACATTGTACCTACTCCCGTACCTGGACTTGCCATTACGTCTGTAACTTTGAACGTACGCTTATATGTACCCAGTGCCGGATTAAGAAAGTGGGGGCTCTAGGCCAGATTTGTGTGAGGGCCCCTTCAAGGAAATTATTTTGAAGCTTTTTTAGCTTTTTGTATCCAAAATTTTTTTAACTTATGATTAGATTAATTATTAAATAATTTTTTTTATCATTTTCTTAATAAATATCAAAACTCTTTATTAAAATTCAAGTTATTATTTACATTTTTTATAAAACTAAGCTGCATTTGAAATTAACATTAAACAATAGTTTTATTTTTTAAAATCATAGTATAACTTCGAGATTTTTTTGATGCAAAATCATCAATAATATCTGAAAAATCCATGGCTAATAATAGATCATATTCAGCGCTCATTCTGGAAAGATTGTTTAGACGAAGTTGACCAATAACAGCTCTGAATCTACTTTTAATTAAATTTAGCTTAGAAAATGATTGCTCACTTGTGCAGTTGGTTGTCATCATGACAAGATATATTTTTAATAGTGTATGTACATTTGGATATGTATCCTTAAGTTTTTCTTTTTCTATCAAATTTAACATCATAGCTTCAATGCATAAAAATTTTGCCTCATTTTTTTTACAAAATTCAGAATTTTTGAAGGTTTCTCGAAATTGTATAAGTTCAAGAAACAAGTTTTCATCTAAATCATCCTTGTATACATCTAAAATTTTTAATACGTGTTGATTTAATTTATTAAAACTCAAATTTTTCAAACTTCTCAAAAAACCAAACGTGAAATCAACCTCTTTGTACGCCGAAATTCTTTCACTTAATGAAGTGACTATTTTATCGACGATTGGAACAAAGCTTTCTATACGAAATCTATCTGAATGAGTTAAATCTACAGATTTTGTTTGGCCATAGTCAAGTGGATTTAATCGAACATTTTCTTTTCGTTGATGTTTTTGAGTTCAAGTATATTCTTGTCTTTCTGATTTGGTTTTTCCAACATTTTCATAAAAATTAAACTCATCGCGCAATGCCTTAATAGATTCTTTAAACGATTTCAATAATAAAATGGCCGTATTTACATCCGTACTGCAACTTTGAAGTTTAAGGCTGGTTTTATTGACCATGTTTAAGACATGATCCCAAAAGAATATATAAATGTGAGTCTCAAGTTTTTTCAAAATATTCAAAAGACTTTTAGCCTCATCATTTTGTTCTGATAACTACTCAAGAGTTGTTTTATACACTTCTAATCCCGCTTTTAATGATTTCACTGCCTTAGCTCTAGATTCCCAACGGGTAGTGTCAAATCTTTTAGGAACTAGAACAGGTTCATCTTTACCTGAATTGCTGAGCTTCCAGTTGTTAATCAATTGGCTATGCCCAGATAGCACAAAAAGTTTTCAGAACGTTCTGGCAACGTTGCACAGAAACCATTGCAACCTTTCGTTGAAAGGTTGCTGAACGGTTTTAGAAACGTTGTGACAATCGTGTAGATCTCCGTTATTAGTTTCAAAGAAAACCTTCAATCAACGTTATGGCAACGAAGTTTGTCAACCATATTTTTTCAAAAGGTGACCACAAATTGTTCTGGCAACGTTTCTAGAACCTTATGGTAAAACGTTCCTTCAAAGTTGCTACAGAGTGTTGACAAGGTTCCAAATTACCGATTTGAATTTAAAACGTTTTAGCGAGAACCTCAAGTTTGAGTAATTTAATTAAAAATACCTATGAATTTGAGGTAGAAAAATTTTATGTTTTTAATTTTATTTGTAAATAATTCGACCAAAATTGGTAAGAACAGCTCTCAGACTAGTCCAATCATTCAAAAATTATTGAAACGACTTTCAGTCGCTCGGCCGGAGTAACAAAATTTGGTGGTTTATATATCCACAGCTTGTTACTTTGCTGAGAGCTCAGTTCTAACGGTAAGCCACCTAGCGGATGGGACCCAAAACTACTCATTTCGCGTTAGCAGTCGTTAGGTCTTAAAAAGCATTTAAAGTATTTAAATATACATGTTAAAAACATACTTAGTTTTTAGCTCTTAATTATAATTTTAATTTTTAGCTAGTAATAAATTGACGATAGTAAAAATAAAAAATTAAAAAAAAAAGGGAGGTTTAATTTTTTTTTTTTCATGAAAATGTAAACTAAAAAATTTTTAAATATTCATAAATAAATAAATAAACAAATAAATATGTGAAAATATTTGTTTGAGTTTATTAAAGTTAAATTAATGAAATTTTATAATCAAGCCCCGAAGGGGCACAACTTAAATATTAGTTCTAATCCATCATCTCTAACGTTAATGTGTGGTTTGGTGGCTAAAGTCACCGCTCTCTATTTTGCCGTCTCAAGTTCGATTCTATGTGCTTTTTTTTTTTTTTTTTTAATAAATTATACGCTCTTTGGGTGTTTTTAAGGACATTTTCTAACTTTTAAAATTTTTATTAATAAATGCATTGGTACACTTATTTTTAAAATTTTTAATTTTTTAATAACTTTATGGAGGATAAATGAATGAAAAAAATAATTTTTTCAGGGGAATATTTTTATTTTGGTAATAAATTTTAATAAATATAAGAAAATATTTGATCAAGTTTATTATAGTTAAATAAATGAAATTTCATAATCAAGTCCCGAAGGGGCACAACTTAAATATTAGTTCTAATCCATTATCTCTAACGATAATGTGTGGTTTCAGGGGCGGCGCTACCCGATTTTCTGGGTGTGGAATTCTTAAAAAAAAAAAAAAAAAAAAAGCTTATCGCTCCTAAAGATGAGCTTTTTTTTTAAACTGACGTCTAAAAAAAAAAAAAAAACTGGTAAGCTATCCCCCAAGCTTTAAACCCCCAAATACCCTGGGGGCCCGGATTCAACAAAAAAATTGATCAGCTATCCCCCAAGCTCTAAACTCCCAAATACTCTGGGCACCCAAGGTCAACGAAAAAACTGATCAGCTATCCCCCAAGCTCTAAACCCCTAAAATCCTGGGCGTCGAGTTCAATAAATAATCTGATCAGCTATCCCCCAAGCTCTAAACTCTCCAAACCCAGGGCGGAGAGTTCAATGGAAAAACTGATCAGCTATGCCCCAAGCTCTGAACCCTCGAGACCCTGGGCGCCTGAGTTCAACAAAAAAGCTGGTCAGCTATCCACCAAGCTTTGAACCCCCAAATACCCTGGGCGCCCGAGTTCAACAAAAAAACTGGTGGGCTAGCCCTCAAGCTCTAAACCCCCAAATACCCAGGGCGCCCGAGTTCAACGAAAAAACTGATCAGCTATCCCCCAAGCTCTAAACCCCCAAATACCCTGGGCGCCCGAGTTCAACAAAAAAACTGGTGGGCTAGCCCTCAAGCTCTAAACTCCCAAATACCCTGGGCGCCCGAGTTCAACTAAATACTGATTGGCTACCCCCCAAGCTCTAACCCCCAAAACCCTGGGCGCCCCAGTTCGACAAAGAAACTGATTGGCTACCCCCCAAGTTCTACCCCAAATACCCTGGGCGCCCGAGTTCAATATAAAAACTGATCAGCTATGCCCCAAGCTCTAAACCCCCAAATACCCAGGGCGCCCGAGTTCAACAAAAAAACCGGTCAGCTATCCCATAAGCTTTAAACCCCCAAATACCCTGGGCGCCCGAGTTCAACAAAACAACTGGTGGGCTAGCCCCCAAGCTCTAAACTCCCAAATACCCTGGGCGCCCAAGATCAACGAAAAAACTGATCAGCTCTAAGCCCCCAAAACCCTGGGCGTCGAGTTCAATAAATAATCTGATCAGCTATCCCCCAAGCTCTAAACTCTTCAAACCCAGGGCGTAGAGTTCAATGGAAAAACTGATCAGCTATGCCCCAAGCTCTGAACCCTCGAGACCCTGGGCGCCTGAGTTCAACAAAAAAACTGGTTAGCTATCCACCAAGCTTTGAACCCCCAAATACCCTGGGCGCCCGAGTTCAACAAAAAAACTGGTGGGCTAGCCCTCAAGCTCTAAACCCCCAAATACCCAGGGCGCCCGAGTTCAACAAAAAAACTGGTGGGCTAGCCCTCAAGCTCTAAACTCCCAAATACCCTGGGCGCCCGAGTTCAACTAAATACTGATTGGCTACCCCCCAAGCTCTAACCCCCGAAACCCTGGGCGCCCCAGTTCGACAAAGAAACTGATTGGCTACCCCCCAAGTTCTACCCCAAATACCCTGGGCGCCCGAGTTCAATATAAAAACTGATCAGCTATGCCCCAAGCTCTAAACCCCCAAATACCCAGGGCGCCCGAGTTCAACAAAAAAACCGGTCAGCTATCCCATAAGCTTTAAACCCCCAAATACCCTGGGCGCCCGAGTTCAACAAAACAACTGGTGGGCTAGCCCCCAAGCTCTAAACTCCCAAATACCCTGGGCGCCCAAGATCAACGAAAAAACTGATCAGCTCTAAGCCCCCAAAACCCTGGGCGTCGAGTTCAATAAATAATCTGATCAGCTATCCCCCAAGCTCTAAACTCTTCAAACCCAGGGCGTAGAGTTCAATGGAAAAACTGATCAGCTATGCCCCAAGCTCTGAACCCTCGAGACCCTGGGCGCCTGAGTTCAACAAAAAAACTGGTCAGCTATCCACCAAGCTTTGAACCCCCAAATACCCTGGGCGCCCGAGTTCAACAAAAAAACTGGTGGGCTAGCCCTCAAGCTCTAAACCCCCAAATACCCAGGGCGCCCGAGTTCAACGAAAAAACTGATCAGCTATCCCCCAAGCTCTAAACCCCCAAATACCCTGGGCGCCCGAGTTCAACAAAAAAACTGGTGGGCTAGCCCTCAAGCTCTAAACTCCCAAATACCCTGGGCGCCCGAGTTCAACTAAATACTGATTGGCTACCCCCCAAGCTCTAACCCCCAAAACCCTGGGCGCCCCAGTTCGACAAAGAAACTGATTGGCTACCCCCCAAGTTCTACCCCAAATACCCTGGGCGCCCGAGTTCAATATAAAAACTGATCAGCTATGCCCCAAGCTCTAAACCCCCAAATACCCAGGGCGCCCGAGTTCAACAAAAAAACCGGTCAGCTATCCCATAAGCTTTAAACCCCCAAATACCCTGGGCGCCCGAGTTCAACAAAACAACTGGTGGGCTAGCCCCCAAGCTCTAAACTCTCAAATACCCTGGGCGCCCAAGATCAACGAAAAAACTGATCAGCTCTAAGCCCCCAAAACCCTGGGCGTCGAGTTCAATAAATAATCTGATCAGCTATCCCCCAAGCTCTAAACTCTTCAAACCCAGGGCGTAGAGTTCAATGGAAAAACTGATCAGCTATGCCCCAAGCTCTGAACCCTCGAGACCCTGGGCGCCTGAGTTCAACAAAAAAACTGGTTAGCTATCCACCAAGCTTTGAACCCCCAAATACCCTGGGCGCCCGAGTTCAACAAAAAAACTGGTGGGCTAGCCCTCAAGCTCTAAACCCCCAAATACCCTGGGCGCCCGAGTTCAACAAAAAAACTGGTGGGCTAGCCCTCAAGCTCTAAACCCCCAAATACCCTGGGCGCCCGAGTTCAACTAAATACTGATTGGCTACCCCCCAAGCTCTAACCCCCAAAACCCTGGGCGCCCCAGTTCGACAAAGAAACTGATTGGCTACCCCCCAAGTTCTACCCCAAATACCCTGGGCGCCCGAGTTCAATATAAAAACTGATCAGCTATGCCCCAAGCTCTAAACCCCCAAATACCCAGGGCGCCCGAGTTCAACAAAAAAACCGGTCAGCTATCCCATAAGCTTTAAACCCCCAAATACCCTGGGCGCCCGAGTTCAACAAAACAACTGGTGGGCTAGCCCCCAAGCTCTAAACTCCCAAATACCCTGGGCGCCCAAGATCAACGAAAAAACTGATCAGCTCTAAGCCCCCAAAACCCTGGGCGTCGAGTTCAATAAATAATCTGATCAGCTATCCCCCAAGCTCTAAACTCTTCAAACCCAGGGCGTAGAGTTCAATGGAAAAACTGATCAGCTATGCCCCAAGCTCTGAACCCTCGAGACCCTGGGCGCCTGAGTTCAACAAAAAAACTGGTCAGCTATCCACCAAGCTTTGAACCCCCAAATACCCTGGGCGCCCGAGTTCAACAAAAAAACTGGTGGGCTAGCCCTCAAGCTCTAAACCCCCAAATACCCAGGGCGCCCGAGTTCAACGAAAAAACTGATCAGCTATCCCCCAAGCTCTAAACCCCCAAATACCCTGGGCGCCCGAGTTCAACAAAAAAACTGGTGGGCTAGCCCTCAAGCTCTAAACTCCCAAATACCCTGGGCGCCCGAGTTCAACTAAATACTGATTGGCTACCCCCCAAGCTCTAACCCCCAAAACCCTGGGCGCCCCAGTTCGACAAAGAAACTGATTGGCTACCCCCCAAGTTCTACCCCAAATACCCTGGGCGCCCGAGTTCAATATAAAAACTGATCAGCTATGCCCCAAGCTCTAAACCCCCAAATACCCAGGGCGCCCGAGTTCAACAAAAAAACCGGTCAGCTATCCCATAAGCTTTAAACCCCCAAATACCCTGGGCGCCCGAGTTCAACAAAACAACTGGTGGGCTAGCCCCCAAGCTCTAAACTCTCAAATACCCTGGGCGCCCAAGATCAACGAAAAAACTGATCAGCTCTAAGCCCCCAAAACCCTGGGCGTCGAGTTCAATAAATAATCTGATCAGCTATCCCCCAAGCTCTAAACTCTTCAAACCCAGGGCGTAGAGTTCAATGGAAAAACTGATCAGCTATGCCCCAAGCTCTGAACCCTCGAGACCCTGGGCGCCTGAGTTCAACAAAAAAACTGGTTAGCTATCCACCAAGCTTTGAACCCCCAAATACCCTGGGCGCCCGAGTTCAACAAAAAAACTGGTGGGCTAGCCCTCAAGCTCTAAACCCCCAAATACCCAGGGCGCCCGAGTTCAACAAAAAAACTGGTGGGCTAGCCCTCAAGCTCTAAACTCCCAAATACCCTGGGCGCCCGAGTTCAACTAAATACTGATTGGCTACCCCCCAAGCTCTAACCCCCAAAACCCTGGGCGCCCCAGTTCGACAAAGAAACTGATTGGCTACCCCCCAAGTTCTACCCCAAATACCCTGGGCGCCCGAGTTCAATATAAAAACTGATCAGCTATGCCCCAAGCTCTAAACCCCCAAATACCCAGGGCGCCCGAGTTCAACAAAAAAACCGGTCAGCTATCCCATAAGCTTTAAACCCCCAAATACCCTGGGCGCCCGAGTTCAACAAAACAACTGGTGGGCTAGCCCCCAAGCTCTAAACTCCCAAATACCCTGGGCGCCCAAGATCAACGAAAAAACTGATCAGCTCTAAGCCCCCAAAACCCTGGGCGTCGAGTTCAATAAATAATCTGATCAGCTATCCCCCAAGCTCTAAACTCTTCAAACCCAGGGCGTAGAGTTCAATGGAAAAACTGATCAGCTATGCCCCAAGCTCTGAACCCTCGAGACCCTGGGCGCCTGAGTTCAACAAAAAAACTGGTCAGCTATCCACCAAGCTTTGAACCCCCAAATACCCTGGGCGCCCGAGTTCAACAAAAAAACTGGTGGGCTAGCCCTCAAGCTCTAAACCCCCAAATACCCAGGGCGCCCGAGTTCAACGAAAAAACTGATCAGCTATCCCCCAAGCTCTAAACCCCCAAATACCCTGGGCGCCCGAGTTCAACAAAAAAACTGGTGGGCTAGCCCTCAAGCTCTAAACTCCCAAATACCCTGGGCGCCCAAGGTCAACGAAAAAACTGATCAGCTATCCCCCAAGCTTTAAACCCCCAAATACCCTGGGCGCCCGAGTTCAACAAAAAAACTGGTCAGCTATCCCCCACAGGGGAACTCGGGCGCCCAGGGTATTTGGGGGCTTAGAGCTTGGGGGATAGCCGACCAGTCTTTTCGTTAACCTCGGGCGCCCAGGGTATTTGGGGGTTTAGTGCTTGGGGGATAGCCGACCAGTTTTTTCGTCCGCCAAATTTCAATTATTGGTTTTAAAAAAAATGGTTTTCCTACTTTCACGTCTCACATAAATTTGAATAAATATTTTATTTGGTCAAAAACTTCAACTTATAATTTCAGGGTCTGGAATTCCATACCCACTTTCAATCTGGGTCTGGGTCCTTCCATACCATCCAGAGGGCTGGCGCCGCCCCTGTGTGGTTTGGTGGCTAGAGTCACCGCTCTCTGTTTTGCCGTCACAGGTTTGAATCTTTGTCCTTTTTTTTTTTAACAATTCATATTCATACGCTCTTTAGGTGTTTTTTTAAGGACATTTTCTAACTATTAAAATTGTTATTAATAAATGCATCGGTACTCTTACTTTTAAAAATTTTAATTTTTTAATAACCGTGTGAAGGATAAATGAATGAAAAAAAATAATTTTTTCAGGGGCATTTTTTTAATTTAGTAATCAATTTTCCTAACAATAAATGAACAGATTCATTATGATTCTTCATAAAGATCAACAAATAACATTTCTAATCAAGCAATTAGTAATCCATTTTCATTGGAATAAAAGAAAATGTTTATTCAAAAATAAAGGGACTGTACTTAAAATGCCCCCCCCCCTCTTCTTGGTATCTTGAATGTATAGACTCTATGACCAGTGTGTCCGATCCCGGCCCAGGGGGTACCGAGAAATTTAAAAATCTTCCGGAGAAGATCAGGCAAACAAAAAACACACAAAACCTTGGGCGGCTGGGTTCAATAAATAAATAAATGAATAAATAAGTAAATAAATAATCCCCCAAACTTGACAACCCAAAAACCCTGGGCATTGAGATTAACATAATCAATAATTAAATGAATAAATGAACCCCAAGCAAGACAACCCGACAACGCTGGTCATTCGTGTTTTCGTTTTTTTTTTATTTTTTATTTATTTATTTTTATTTTTAAATAAATAAATAAATAGACCCAAAAAAAACAAATCAATAACGCAGGGCGTTAAAGTTTTTTATGAACATTCAAAAATTAAATAAGCAAACAAACAAAGCTAGACGACCTAATAACGCTGGGCATCCGGGTTTTTTAAAATAAATAAATTAATGGACAGCCAAGCGCTTCAACCCCATTACGCTCGGCGTCTGAGTTTTTTTTATTACATAATTTAATAAATAAATTACTAAACCACCAAGCTCTACAACCACATGATGCCAGGCATCCGAGTTTTTTAAATAAATGAACTAATAAATAAATTAACAGAACGCCAAGCACTACAACCCCATAAAGCTGGGCGTTCGAGTTTTTCTAGTAAATAAATTAGAAAAAAAATTAACAAACTACCAAGCACTACAACCCCATAACGCTGGGCGTTCGAGTTTTTCTAGTAAATAAATTAAAAATTTTTTTATTTTGGTTATTGCTTTAATTTTTTTATTTTGGTTTATTTTGGTTTTATTGCTTGATGGATAGTTAATTTATTTTAAAAAAAAGCTCAGACATCCAGCTTTATGGGGTTGTAGCGCTTGGTGGTTTATCAATTTATTTATTAGAAAAACTCAGATGCTCAGCGTAATGGGGTTTTATTGCTTGATGGATAGTTAATTTATTTAAAAAAAAATCTGACGTCCAGCGTTTTGGAGTTGTAGCGCTTGGTGGTTTATTAATTTATTTATTAGAAAAATTTAGAAGCACAGCGTTATGGGGTTTAAGTGCTTGGCGGATAAGTAATTTATTTAAAAAAAAAAAACAAAAAAAAACTCGAACGTCCTGCGTTATGGGGTTGTATTATTTGGCGGTTCATTCATATATTTATTTACTTATTCAAAAAAACTCGGACGCCCAGCTTCATGGGGTTTGAGTGCTTGGTGGTTAGCTAATTTATTAAAAAAAAAAACTCGGACACCCAGCGTTATGGGGTTGTGGCGCTTGAAAGTTTGTTAATTTATTTATTAATTTATTCATTAAGAAAACACTTGAACGCCCTGCGTTATGGAGTTTCAGTGCTTGACGGTTAGATAATTTATTTAAAAAAAAGAAACCGGACGTCCATTGTTATGGGGTTACAACGCTTGACGGCTTATTAATTTATTTATTAGTAAAACTTGGATGCCCAGCGTTATGAGGTTGTATTGTTTGGTGGCTCATTTAGTTATTTATTTATTTAAAAAAAAAAACTTAGACGTCTAGCGTCATGGAGTTTTTGGGCTTGACGGTTAGTTAATTTATTTTAAACAAAACAACTCGGACGCCCAGTGTTATGGGGTTGATATGCCCTGCGGTTCATGAGTTTATTTATTAATTACTTTATTAGAAAAATTTGGATGTCCTGCGTTATGGGGTTTTATTGCTTGGCAGTTAGTTAATTTATAAAAAAAAAAATCTCAGACATCCAGCTTTATGGGGTTGTAGCGCTTGGTGGTTTATCAATTTATTTATTTGAAAAACTCAGATGCTCAGCGTTATGGGGTTTTATTGCTTGGCGGTTAGTTACTTTATTAAAAAAAAAAAAAAAACTCGGACGTCCAGCGTTATGGGGTTTTAGTGCTTGGCGATTGATTAATTTATTTATTAGAAAAATTCGGATGCCCAGTGTAGGGGGTTGTATTGTTCGGTGGTTCATTGTCATATTTGTTCATTTATTTTAAAAAAATCGGACGCCCAGCATTATGGAGTTGTAGTGCTTGGCGTTTTGTTAATTTATTTATGAGTTCATTTATTTAAAAAACTTGGATGCCTAGCGTTATGTGGTTGTAGAGCTTGGCAGTTTGTTAATTTTTTTTTAAATTTATTCATTAGAAAAATTCAGACGCCCAGCGTTATGGGGTTGTAGTGCTTGGCGTTCTGTTAATTTATTTATTAGTTCATTTATTCAAAAAACTCGGATGCCTAGCATTATGTGGTTGTAGAGCTTGCTGGTTCATTAATTTATTTATTAAATTATCCCTTTATAAAAGAGAGCTATCGCCATCTTGCGTAAGATTTTTATTCATGAGCTGATTGGTGAACAAGTTTTTAAAATATTCGAAAAGTACATTTTGAGGTTACTCTTATTGTTTTTTCCTATGCGCGCTTGAAGTGCGCTCAGAAGAGCTAGTGTAATAAAAAAAAACTCGGACGCCGAGCGTAATGGGGTTGAAGTGCTTGGCGGTCCATTAATTTATTTATTTTAAAATACCCGGACGCCCAGCATTATTAGGTTGCAGATGCTTTAGGGATTATTTATTTATTTATTCATTTTTTCACAATAAAAGCAGTACGCCCAGCGCTGTTGGGTCGTCTAGCTTTGTTTGTTTGTTTATTTAATTTTTTATTGTTCATAAAAAACTTTAACACCCTGCGTTATTGATTTGGTTTTTTTTTTGGTTTATTTATTTATTTATTTAGAAAAAAAAAATAAATAAATAAAAAATAAAAAAAAACAAAAACACGAATGACCAGCGTTGTTGGGTTGTCTTGCTTGGGGTTCATTTATTCATTTAATTATTGATTATTTTAATCTCAATGCCCAGGGTTTTTGGGTTGTTAAGTTTGGGGGATTATTTATTTACTTGTTTATTCATTTATTTATTTATTGAACCCAGCCGCCCAAGTTTTTGTGTGTTTTTTGTTTGCCTGATCTTCACCGGAAGATTTTTAAATTTCTCGGTACCCCCTGGGCCGGGATCGGACACACTGGTCACAGAGTCTATACATTCAACATACCAAGGAGAGGGGGGGGGGGGGGCATTTTAAGTACAGTTACTTTATTTTTGAATAAACATTTTCTTTTATTTCAATGAAAATGGATTACTAATTGCTTGATTAGAAACGTTATTTGTTGATCTTTATGAAGAATCATAATGAATCTGTTCATTTATTGTTAGGAAAATTGATTACCAAATTAAAAAAATGCCCCTGAAAAAATTATTTTTTTTCATTCATTTATCCTCCACAAGGTTATTAAAAAATTAAAATTTTTAAAAATGAGTGTACCGATGCATTTATTAATAACAATTTTAATAGTTAGAAAACGTCCTTAAAAACACCTAAAGAGCGTATGAATATGATTTGTTAAAAAAAAAAAGCACAAAGATTCGAACCTGTGACGGCAAAATAGAGAGCGATGACTCTAGCCACCAAACCACACATTATCGTTAGAGATAATGGATTAGAACTAATATTTAAGTTGTGCCCCTTCGGGGCTTGATTATGAAATTTCATTTATTTAACTATAATAAAGTTGATCAGATATTTTCTTATATGTATTAAAATTTATTACCAAAATAAAAATATTCACCTGAAAAAATTATTTTTTTCATTCATTTATCCTCCATAAAGTTATTAAAAAATTAAAAATTTTAAAAATAAGTGTACCAATGCATTTATTAATAAAAATTTTTAAAAGTTAGAAAATGTCCTCAAAAACACCTAAAGAGTGTATAATTTATTTAAAAAAAAAAAAAAAAGCACATAGAATCGAACTTGAGACGGCAAAATAGAGAGCGGTGACTTTAGCTACCAAACCACACATTAACGTTAGAGATGATGGATTAGAACTAATATTTAAGTTGTGCCCCTTCGGGGCTTGATTATAAAATTTCATCTATTTAACTATAATAAACTTAAACAAATATTTTCACATATTTATTTGTTTATTTATTTATTTATGAATATTTAAAAATTTTTTAGTTTACATTTTCATGAAAAAAAAAAAATTAAACCTCCCTTTTTTTTTTAATTTTTTATTTTTACTATCGTCAATTTATTACTAGCTAAAAATTAAAATTATAATTAAGAGCTAAAAACTAAGTATGTTTTTAACATGTATATTTAAATACTTTAAATGCTTTTTAAGACCTAACGACTGCTAACGCGAAATGAGTAGTTTTGGGTCCCATCCGCTAGGTGGCTTACCGTTAGAACTGAGCTCTCAGAAATCCCCCAAATTTTCCACTCATTACTGAGGCATTGTCGTAAGATTGGCCACGTTAATCGTCGATTTTCAAATTATGATAATTAAAAAAATTTTCAATTGCACTTAACATATCTTGTGCCTTGTGCCCTTCATTAGCTAAAAAAATTATAAATCGTTCGACTGGCTCTGAATTTTCAATATACCTCATGGTCAATGATAATTGGTCACAATGTCCAATATCTGTTGTCGAGTCAACCGACATCCCATAGTATTTTGAATTTATTATATTTATAATAATCTGTTCTACTAATTTTTCACCCATTATACTAATTAATTCCTCGTAGATAGTAGACGAAAGGTAATGTAACGGCTAGCGCGTTGATTAAATTCAAATTTGGCGCTAACTGTTATGGAACGCAGATGCGGATCGGTAAGTCAGGTGATGACGAGATCTACCGATCAGCATTACTCTAAGTTTAGCGCTTGGCGCGATCACACGTGTATCCGAGAGCAAATATAGAATTTACTTTTTTGTGTTGTTAGATAACTTTATTGGAGTGTGTTAGATAAAGTTATCAGTGAGAAGTTGTGTAGATTTTCCTGTGATCCAGTTGTCATTGGATCGGAGCGGGGAAGGCGAACATCTCACGGAAAGTCAGCGTGCGGCCTTGGAAGGCATTGTCGTCTTGTGTGAAGCCATTCGGGCTAGTTGTAATTATTATAATTATTGTTACATCAAGCGAAGGTGCACCTGCTAGAAAAGTAAGTCCGCGTAGCGGTTAGACATTGTATGTTTGCTTGTGTGATGGTTAGAGTCAGAGTGTGTGCGAAGTACAGGAAGTACTTAGATTTTTGTATCGGAGTTAGTCCAAGCCTTTGTTCTTTTGGCGCGCTGCAGCAAGCAGACGAGCGCGAGTGAGTGTGTGTGTGTCGGTGTGTTGATAGCGACCACAACACAGACGACGAACTTTATTTTTGTAGAATCAATTTTCGTCGACTTAAGATTTCGAGTCATTCGGGTTGGATTGTTTGTAAACAATCAGATAGAATTAATTTGGAATATTATGTAAATTTTTGATTCATTTATTTTTCTTGTTAATTAAAATTATTAAAATTTACATTTTATCATTAATTTAATTAACCCGTGTTCCTGCGATCGGTCCACGTAAACTCACGCCACTACCGACGAAGGAGAGCAGCCGCGCCGCGTAATAAAAACATTAGTTCGCGTACGCGTCTTCCCCCCTCTTTTCAGGTATTGAAGAAAAATCGACGGATTGTCGTGTGCACAGAAAGTGCATTTTGTCATCAGGCCGGAGGAGTGCGGACGACGATCGCCGCGGGTTCTCGTGTTCAATCACGATCCTCCGAGGAATTAAATTCCTTAATTCGAGCCCTGTGACAGTAATTAACGTGTCCGGTTCGGGTCTGTCCGTATGTGACGGGTGTTACATCGTACACAGTTTTTCAAATATTTATGAACATAGAATACTAAAAAAAGAAAAAAAATTGATACTAAAGGGAAATACTTTTTTTTTAGAAAATTTTCATGTCATTCAAAAATTTTTCACATCTTTCATTTTTCTAAAAATTTAATGCAAAGTCCGTTCCGGGCGTTACTGAAAACAGAAGTGGTTCTGATGTTACCGGTAAGAATACAAGAACTCAGCGAATTATGAAATGATGCAGTTCTGAAAAAAATTCATGTTAAAGTTAAGTCTTGAAACTTTTACGCTCATATAAAAGTTTTTGTATTTTTCATTTTTTTTACTTAATAAAAATTTATCTTTATGTTCCGGGTGTTACACGAATTTGTTCCGGGTGTTACGCGTACGAATAAATTTCTTGTAGAACACTGAAAAAATGATTTCTGATACATATTTGATACTATTAAATTAAAAATCATCTATTGAAAAACTCTGAAGCAGTTTTTTAAGAAAAAATATTTTTTGAAGATTTTACATTTTTAACGGGTGTATAATATAAACATTGTTCTATAATACTACTTAAATTAAAATCTTTGATAATATAAGATCTAATAGTCAAATTGATCACCATGAATATATTTTTTAATATTTTATCTCATTTAATTCAACGGAATCTTTTTTTAAAAGTAATTTTTTCTTTTTTCGTCTCTTTTTATCTCTGATTCTTTCTTTATAGTCTGGGCGCCGTAGGGGTTTTCGTGACCCGATAGCGGTCAGCGATCCACCCAGGCTTAAAAGATGTATTTTGACCTCCTAATGAAGAATTTCGAGGGTGGACGGAAAAATTCGCTTACAATTATTTAAACAAATAACAAAGTAAAACAGTCATTTTTTTCGATGAAAAAAATTTTTTTTATATTTTTCAGCTAAAAATAAGTTGAAAATGTAAGCGGACTATTATTTGTAAAGTCAATAGTTTTCGAGAAAAAAATCATCAAAGTTTAAAAAAACCGTGCATCTGTAGAAAATCAGTCGAGCCTACCATGGCGGCCGGAGTATAAGTTTTTTGAAACTTTGATGATTTTTTTCCCGAAAACTATTGACTTTACGAAAAAAAGTCCACTTACATTTTCGACTTATTTTTAGCTGAAAAATATTAAAAAAAAAATTTTTTCATCGAAAACATGAGTCCAAAAGATTGAACGGAGGCAAAAAGACCAATGCTCTAAAATACGTTTAAAAGTGAAAAAAAAAAAAAAAAAAGATATCTGTATTGTTTCTTTTTAATGCTTTAGTAATATTAAACTTTTTTCTGCTTAAATAATGTATTAATTCTGAAAGATTCAAGTGCACTTTAACAGCGACGTCCGTGACATGTAACACCCGGAACGCATTTTTTCGGAAAGAGGAGTCTCAAAAAATTTTTCTACAGTAGGGGGGGATTAGTTATCTTAAGATAGCTTTGTAAACAAGAAGCTGAGTAAAAATATTAAAAACTCAAGTCACTATACAAACAATACCCTTTTTTAGCGTTCCGGGTGTTACAGAGAAATAAGAATCTTTACCACAGCACAAAATTTTCTGTAATTACCGAAACAAATTGAAAGTTTGCTGAGAGCTCAATCACACTGCATTCTAAAGAGTGAAACATAACTTATAAATCTTTGTTGATATCGAACGATTTACAGTGCTACCAACTTTGCACTAGAATCACACAAGTCAGGCCGGTGGTGTTCATAGATTCATCAACAGGCTAAAAAATTTTAAATTAAAAAAAAAAGTGGTAGAACCAGTATAGTTCCAGAAACTACATATAATTTCTGACCAGAAAAAACGGTTTATATATTTTTTTTTCATAATTTAATTTTTTACTCTGAGGTTCGTTTTTATACGGACAGACCCGTTCCAAGTTGTGCATACTTCAGTAAATGATTTTTCATAACTTCATCATATTCAGCTAGTAGTTCCACGAGTCCCAAAAAATTTCCATTATTAGGTGCTCCAAGCACTTCATTATCTCCTTTGAAAGGTAAGTTTCGAGTTGCTAAGTACTTAATTATACTGACCACTCTTTTCAAAATACTACGTCAGTAGGTTTCTTCTTGTTTTATTTGCTCTTTGTAGCATGGATCAATTAACTTTGAAGATTTAAATTTACTTATCGATTGCAAGTGAGGTAAAGAAGACTCGTGTGAGCTTAAGCATTTTTGCGCATTTTTCCAGTCACAAAACCCATCGCGAGCAAGTTGAAAATCATTCGAATTTAAAACAATAAAGTAGTAATAAAAATTTTGCAATAAACACAATAAAGTTTTCCTGTTAGAGGGGAAAAACATAACCAAGATCGGTCAACCAAATCACCATTTTTCAGAGTACGTTTAAAAAATCCAATACTACATTTGCGTGAATGAGAACCATCTGATTGCACGTAGGATTTTTGTTCTATTATACTAGGATCATTATTTTGGATTCTACTAATACCCTTTTCAATCCAATATTTAATGTAAGAGCTCATATTTTCAGGCCACTGAGAGATATCCGTTTCATAAGCTGGATTCATTGATAAAGTATTAATAAAATCATTTTCATTGGTAACATCAGTGATAAGATTATCCAAGCCCATGAGATTTTCAGATAAACCCTATCAAATAATGATTATTTTTTAAAATAAGTGCAATAAATAATAATGTTTTATATATCTTTCATGAAATTTATAAATTATCACTTATACTACTTTTTTCAATTAATTTTACTATTAAAAACTTAAATGTCAAGAAATTTAAAAGCTTACTTTCATTCAAAAGGGCATTCAGTAAATTTTTTTGCTTAAATATAAAACCACTAAAAAATAATGTTCAATAAAAATCATTGCTAACATTTTGTAAAAACATTTATGATTAATTCACCTTCTGAAAATAGTATCTTTAGCAAATTATGTAAAAAACTTTTCTATTTTTTTTAACAAAGTGCATAATTCAAAAGAATTTTTTTTTTTGTTTTATCCAAAAGATTAAGTTTACAAATAAACGCTTAAAGATTCTTTATATTAAAAATTAACTGTCGCACTAGTTGATAATAAAATTGCATTTAAATCTGCGATCTTATCATCTTGAATGCAAAATAAATAGAATATTACTTAACTAGGCAGCTCGAATGGAAAGTATCTCAGATCACAAGAAATTGCGAGTGAAATTGTCAAATGAAAGATGACAAACATGTTATCTTAGGCCTTCCCATTTAGCTGCCAGGTTGAGTATACTGTTTTTTAGAATCCAAAAGAAACCTGTTTATATAAAACAAGACATTGTATTAAAAAAAAAAAAATTTTTTAAACTACAAGATTAAACCATACTGGAAACTTTAACGTTAAAAATTTTAAAGTACATTTTTAGAAGTTGCAAACAGAAAAAATAAGTCAGGTTTCGTAATCTTTAATTTCATTCAGAAAAAAAAAAATTGTTAATTACATTCAAAACTATACTTACTGAGGCAGTTGGAGCTTTGTTAAGATCTGAAAAAATTTCAGACGGTTCTAATGTGAGGTCTCTTTCACAGGATTCAGTCACGACTAGAGCATCGGTCTGGCACGTAACTATCAAATCTTTTGACGAGCTCTTAAAATTAGCATGATGTCATGATAATCTAAAAGCGAAAAAAAAACACAATTAAATTAAAAAAACTTTCTTCGATAATCTGATTAGTATTTTTATCTAATTCTGTGTCTTCAAGCGCATGAGGACGAATTTGACAAAATTTCTTTAGTGAAGGCATACAATCAAGAACTCCTTGTTCTTTTCTTTTCTTTTCTTTTCTTTTTTGCTTTTTTGTATTTCCACTTTCATAAACACGTCGAGCTTTGTGTCGGTCTGTATCCATGATTTTAGACTCCATTATTACTGCTAATCGAATATGATACTTAATTAAACTGAGTGCACCGAAAAAATATAGTTACAAAATTATGTATATGTCAATAATGATACTTATGATTTTAGGTTAACTAGTTTTAACAAATAGAATAAGGCATATTTTTATCATAAAATTAATAAGTAATAAGATTAAAATTTGAAAAATTTTGTGCTCTAATATCAAATTTAAAAAGTACACTTCAGCACCAATTTTTGATAAATTTTATCTATTTTAGATACATAAGAAATAGAACAACGCGCGAACAGATGTCTGCTTTGAACGCAATGTATTCCAGTAGTAAGCTCATCTCTGATCGATAAGTTACACGGAGTCGGTAAAGTAGTGGAAATAACCTCTGTATTTTCGCGGTAAAAAGATTTTGAAAATATCGGTTATGTATATATATATGGGTCAAAATAATACTTTTTTAAAAAACCGCACGAGGTTCACCGATTTTATTGCAATTTTTTTGGCAAAAGTACTATTTAATAGAAGACTTTTGCCACAAACTAGAGGTCTCTATCTTATTTCTGCTTGGTGCTAGATTTTTTCAAAGATTGAGAAATGGCCTATTTTTAAGCTGTTTTAAGCAATTTTAAGGTATTTTTCGAAAAATTCTAACTTTTGATCAAAATGAGATAGAGACCTCTAGTTTGCGGCAAAATTTGTTCAAAATAAGTTCTTTTTTGTAAAAATATTTTGACAACATAGTTTGGTTATTTTTATAACAATACAGTCCTACACAGATATTGCTATTTTTGCTCATTTGCAGGTATCTTCAAACGACCGTAGCTTTTTCTAGGCTAAATTTTTGTACATATTAAAAAATTGTTAAATATTTTTTATGAAAAAACAAAAATTTGCGACCAACCGGAACCCTGTACGATCTTCCACTTCCAAGATACAGCTGTTTAAAGTTGTCAAAAAACACAAAAAACGCGTTTTTTACGATTTTCACACGCATTTTTGAACGGTTTCGATCTTTTTTTTTCTCTCAAAAATATGTGGAATCTTCTCTTCATATGTTTCCAAACAAGCTCCCATAGTAATTGTAGTGCGGATTTGGGGTTTTAGTTGATTCCAAAGCATACACTTTTGACACATTTTATGTGCTAAACTAGTGTTTTTTAATAATATACACGCCACATTTAACTTTTTCGTTCATTATAGATGTTTTGAAATTATATTTTTACTAAAAACTATTCAAATTCCAGCCAAAATTAGGTCACCTGCTTTGAAAAAATTGATACTCAACGAAATATTGATCTCAATATCAAAATGATAAACTACTTTTATTCATTTTTTTAGTTTTTTGATTCGTTAAAAATCTATGTTCAAATATTGTAAATAATATACCGCTTGTTTATTTATTTTTTTCTATTTTTGAAATTACAAATAATTGATCATAGTTTATCAATTATTCTGATAAAACAATCATGGATTACTATTGCTTACTCTGAAAAAAATGAGTCCAAATTAAAAATGTTATTTTTTGAATTCTATGAAGCATGCAACAATCTACCAATCTACATTCTACTTATAATTATGTCCACTTATGAAAAAGAGAATGAGAGATTCGATTAGAAAGTCGAGTCGATATATCGAATCGAAACTTGATCTTTGATTCTTGGAGCAAGAGCGCCGCCTTAAAGGCCTCTCAAAAGTGTGAACCAGCCAGACACGCCAAATTTAAAATCTTCAGGCATGCTTGATTTGAATTTTTTTTTTTTTTTTAATTAATAAAGTGAGTAACGAAATTTAAATTTTTCATAGACAAATAAGCGGACAAGCTTACAACCCCATAACCCTAGGCGTAGTGAATAACAAATAATTAACTTTTGTAATAAACAAATAAGCCGATAAGCTACAACTCTAAAACACTGGGCGTACTTATTAAAAATAATTAATTTTTTTTATAAAAAAATAAGCCGATAAGCTACAACACCATAACCTAGCGCATGACTGAAAAAAATGTTAATATTTTTAATAAACAAATCAGGTGATAAGTTACAACATCATAGCCTTGGGCATGTCAAAAAAAATGTTAATATTTTTAATAAACAAATAACGTGATGAGCTACAACCTCATAACCTTGGGCACGGCTAAAAAAAATGTTAATATTTTTAATAAACAAATAGGCGATGAGCTACAACCCCATAACACTAGGCGGAGTGAATGAAAAATAATTAAATTTTTTAATAAACAAATAAGCCGATTAGCTGCAACCCCATAACATTGGACATGGCTCAAAAATTTTTTTTATCTATGTCCAAGGTTTGGGGTGGTAAACTTGTTTGCTTAGTTGTTTATTTAAATATTCACATATTTTATATTCGCTGCGCCAAATGTTATGGGGTTGTAGCTCATCGGCTCATTTGTTAATTAAAAAAATTAATTATTTTTCATTCACTACGCCCAATGTTATGGGGTTGTGGCTCATCGGCTTATTTGTTTATTAGAAAATTTAATTATTTTTCATTCACTCTGCCCAGTGTTATGGGATTTTAGCTCATCGTCTTACTTGTTTATTAAAAATATTAACATTTTTTTTAGCCATGCCCAAGGTTATGAGGTTGTAGCTCATCGCCTTATTTGTTTATTAAAAATATTGACATTTTTTTTAGCCATGCCCAAAGTTATGGGGTTGTAGCTTGTCGCCTTATTGGTTTATTAAAAATATTAACATTTTTTTCAGCCATGCCCAAAATTATGGGGTTGTAGCTTATTGGCTTATTTATTTATTAAAAAGAAATTAATTATTTTTACTAAAGTTAATTATTTGTTATTCACTACGACTAGAGTTATGGGGTTGTAAGCTTGTCCGCATATTTAGCTTTTAAAAATTTAAATTTCGTTACTCACTTTATTAATTAAAAAAAAAAAAAAAAAAAAAAAAAAATCAAATCAGGCATGCCTGAAAATTTCAAATTTGGCACGTCCAGCTGGTTCACACTTTTGAGAGGCCAATAAGGCGGCGCTCTTGCTCCAAGAATCAAAGATCAAGTTTCGATTCGATATATCGACTCGACTTTCTAATCGAATCTCTCATTCTCTTTTTTATAAGTGGACATAATTATAAGAATGTAGATTGGTAGATTGTTGCATGCTTCATAGAATTCAAAAAATAACATTTTTAATTTGGACTCATTTTTTTCAGAGTAAGCAATAGTAATCCATGATTGTTTTGTCAGAATAATTGATAAACTATGATCAATTATTTGTAATTTTAAAAATAGAAAAAAATAAATAAACAAGCGGTATATTATTTACAATATTTGAACATAGATTTTTAACGAATCAAAAAACTAAAAAACTGAATAAAAGTAGTATATCATTTTGATATTGAGATCAATATTTCGTTGAGTATCAATTTTTTCAAAGCAGGTGACCTAATTTTGGCTGGAATTTGAATAGTTTTTAGTCAAAAAATAATTTCAAAACATCTATAATGAACGAAAAAGTTAAATGTAGCGTGTATATTGTTAAAAAAACACTAGTTTAGCACATAAAATGTGTCAAAAGTGTATGCTTTGGAATCAACTAAAACCCCAAATCCGCACTACAATTACTATGAGAGCTTGTTTGGAAACATATGAAGAGAAGATTCCACATATTTTTGAGAGAAAAAAAAAGGTCGAAACCGTTCAAAAATGCGTGTGAAAATCGTAAAAAACGCGTTTTTTGACAACTTTAAACAGCTGTATCTTGGAAGTGGAAGATCGTACAGGGTTCCGGTTGGTCGCAAAATTTTTGTTTTTTCATAAAAAATATTTAACAATTTTTTAATATGCATAAAAATTTAGCCTAGAAAAAGCTACGGTCGTTTGAAGATACCTGCAAATGGGCAAAAATAGCAATATCTGTGTAGGACTGTATTATTATAAAAATAACCAAACTATGTTGTCAAAATATTTTTACAAAAAAGAACTTATTTTGAACAAAATTTTGCCGCAAACTGGAGGTCTCTATCTCATTTTGATCAAAAGTTAGAATTTTTCGAAAAATACCTTAAAATTGCTTAAAACAGCTTAAAAATAGGCCATTTTTCAATCTTTGAAAAAATCTAGCACCAAGCAGAAATAAGATAGAGACCTCTAGTTTGTGGCAAAAGTCTTCTATTAAATAGTACTTTTGCCAAAAAAAATTGCAATAAAATCGGTGAACCTCGTGTGGACGGTTTTTTAAAAAAGTATTATTTTGACCCATATATATATACAATGAATCAAAGTGCGAAATAGATCTAATGATCAAGAAATGAATGATAAATTATCATTTAATTTTTATTAGTCGTATATTTAATATCTGATAACTTAATTAAAAAAAAAAATTGCCCTATAAATTTGGGTAAGGCTGAAAAAAAAAAAAAAAAACTTTTTATTTATTTGTGGGGGCCCATAGGCCCGGCCTATTCGGCCTATGCCTTAATCTGGCACTGTATGTACCCTTTGCTTAATATTGTTTCTATCTCTTTCACATAAGTCTACTTGCTTCAATTTTGGTGTTTGCTGTTGTTTTTTTTTTTTTTTTTTTTTTTTCATGCTTTGGTCTCTAACTCTGAATCTTTGTTCTAATCTTTGTGAAAACTATCGTTTCTATTGTTCTTCTCAAATCTTTTTGTAATTGCAATCGTGAAACTAGTCTTCTGCATACACCTTTGCCCACACAGTTCTTTAACTTTTTACAAATATTTCCTACATCTTTTTACATTTGTTATCAACATTTTTTCTACCTAGGTTTCTCCCAATTAACCTATCCTGATTAATATCGAAGTTTACCTTACGACCGAACTTACGACACCAGTTTCCAGCCATGTGCAGCCTCTTTTACGTTGTTATAATTTTTATACTTCAATTTGAAACTTTGAACGTATGTTGTTCTAATTCTTATGCCTACTTTCGTTTCTACCATTAGTTTAGTTTTTCCTTTTTTATCTTCCTAGAACTGTTTAAAGCCTTGGAACTAATATCATTTCTACTCTTTGTTCTTACACTCTTACTTCGATTTTAAAAATCAGATGTAGATAAAAAAACGTTATGAACGTCTTTTTTTATTATTATTATTTTTTAATTCTTTCAGTTGTAGTACATAAATTGAAACTGAGAAAATTAATAACTGTTACAAGATCTTATTTACTGGCACGTTAAAACCGAAATTAAAGTCTGATTTTTGATATTTTTGTTATTATTCCCAATATCGTATTGGACTAAAAAAAGGAAAATGTCAACAACAAAAAATTTTATCAAATTTTATGCAAAATTCTAAAAAAATTTATACTTGTTGATTATTTTAATTTCCGCATTATTTTTGAGAAAAAGTCCTTTCCATTTCTTTTTTTAAAACATGGGCTGTTAATTAGCCGTTGGTTTTCTATAAATCCTTCTTTGCAGGTAAATTTTTTATTTAATAAAGTTATTTAAAAATTTTTTATTTAATAAAAATGTATATAAAATTAAAATAAAATTGCTGTCAATATTTTTGAAACTTATCAAATTCAAAAATTTGTTTACCAAAACTATTGATTGTATCAAGAAGTATTCATAATGATTATAACTGAGAGTTCCCACCTTCTTTTTTTCAGCAGTAGTTTAAATACTTTCAATAAAAAAAATTTCCCGCACCTTTTCCTCTTCTCCCTTCTTCCTCTGTAAATTGTATATACGCAACCCTCTACCTGCAATTGTGCCTACCCTTCTGCCTACTCTTGTGCAGTTTCGAATACTTTCTCTTGTTCATAAAATTATTTATACCTTTAAACATACTCTTGTGGATACCCTTTTATGGTGTCTCCTGACTACTCTTAGGGTTGTATTTATTTCTAACAGTGTGATAACCTTGTAACTTTGAACCCATCCCTGTAACAATAATCGTGCCTATCATTGTTTATGTCTTAGTTCTTTTCATTGTAATAATCTTTTTCGTTAACTAGCCTCCTACTCATGCATTTACTCTTGTTTCTATTATAATATTTTTATATGCTATTGACCTCTGCCGTTACTTCACCTTTTAATTCCTTTTTTTAAGTACTGCTGACTAACCATGTTTACTCCTAGTTACTTTTTCCATTTCTATAGTTGCATAGCTGATAACATATATCAAAAATGGGGGGCGTGGGTAAAAAAAGGGCGTGGGGGGCGTGATTAGAAAATTATAGAAAAAGTTAAAACACATAGAAATAAGCATATTTCGGTATACGGTTAGTTGAGCACTTTGGGGGGGGGGGGGGGCATGGGGAGGGCGTGGGAGAAGAAAAACAACTATATAATATAGTAAAATACAGGGTGTATCTCAACGACCGCATGTGAGCTATACCACGAGAAAGAGCAGAAAAAATTGTACTAGGATATTTAAAAATTTACACATTTAACCAATCAGTTAACCAATCAGAGCAAATCAACGAAAAATGAGGGCGGGTACTACTTCTTATGCATCTAAGATGCATAATTGAAGGTGAAAGGCAGAGTTAGCCCAGAAATAAGCCTAAAATGTGTAGAACATGTGTTTTTTACCAAAATACAAATTTTTTTTAACATAGGGAACCATTGAATTTTTTTTCACATGTTTGTTTTCCTCCGCGTCAACATATGTCACGCAAACTTTGAACCACAATTCTAGCTTTAAAACTGACTGAGTAATGATATCAAAATAATTTAAATTGAATGTACAGATCCTTTTTATGTTACCTCTAAATCGGTCAATTTTTAAGTTACGACCACGCTTCAAATTTCTTTGAAATCGTAATTTTACGACGAATACAACAAGATCAATAAAAGTTGAATTTTATCAATATTAAAAAGAAAAAAATTTCCACTGAAAATTTGTAAAAAAATGGGACCCCATATTAAGCTTTCACCTTGGCACAGGTAAAGCCCGACGGTCGACCCTTTTGCAGGCTTAAGTAAACTGTTGCAAGGAAGAAGGGCTGGAAGTCCGGCGGGGGTGCCATTTTTTTACAACTTTTCAGTGGAATTTTTTTTTTTTTTAATATCGATAAAATTCAACTTTTATTGAGCTTATTGTATTTGTCGTAAAATTACGATTTCAAAGAAATTTGAAGAGTGGTCGTAACTTAAAAATTGACCGAGTTAGAGGTAACATAAAAAGGATCTGTACATTCAATTTAAATTATTTTGCTATCATAACTCAGTCAATTTTCAAGCTAGAATTGTGGTTCAAAGTTTGCATGACTTAAGGGGGGGGGGGGGGGGTAAACGCTGGAGGGCAAAAAAAAAAGCAAATTTTTCATGATTTTACTCGAGCAAACGGCAAAAGTTATTTAATTTATTAATAGTGTACATAATAAAGTAACATTTGAACTACTTTCTGTTATTTTTTTGAATAAAAATATTACAAAGCAAGCCGATGCCAGTGCTTTTTCGGAGACGCCTTCGCTCGACGATTTTTTCTCGTGGTAAACGCCATTTTGTCCATAAGCATCTGAAACAAAAATTTTAGGAAGATTCTATTAGAAGATAAGTTTTTCCTGGTAATAACACAAGGATTTTTTTTTTCACTTTTTGACGATTTGGCGGCTGTTAGAAGTCAACGGTCGTTTTTTCGACTAAAAATGTCACTTGCCAAAAATAACTTTTGCCTTTTGAAATAATTTTTTAAATAGTTAACTCACTTCGGCCAAAATCACGCTTCTTTTTATCTTTTTTGTTGCTGCCGATGTTGTAGTGTCCAAGGAGGCTTCAATTTCAATAACTTTTTTCGACGTGGTTTTCGTAAAGTGTATGGAATACCCTAAGCCATAAATTTTTTGACTGAGTAATTTTTCACTTGGATCGTCGTAAAACCACTTGGAGATGTCATCAAACTTACTTTTGAAATCGTACCAGGCATTCGCACAAAAAACGATTCCTCTGTAATCGTTGCCTACAAGACGAACCACCGGCAAGTATTCTTTTTCTGTTATAGTAGGGTAATCTAGACCCACGAATAATTTTTTTGAAAAGGATTTATTCAATCCAAAGATTGAGTTAAAAAGTGGTGCTATAAATCCTTCGGTGGTCTCCATTTTATCGCCAAAAGTAACACAGCGAAAATTAACTGTACTGATCAACGAACAAAATGATGAGTGCAGGTGTGAGGGAGTCGAGCTCGCGTGCACGTAAAATTTCTAACGAGCTAGAAGAAAAGAGGGGATAAAAAAGAGTTGACTCAGCATATCAACGATATTTTAGTGCTGCATTTTTTACTACGTCTGACTATACCCCGACCATGGCCATTGAAACTATCAGCATACATATTTTTTTTTTTTTATGTTTTACAAGTCTCCGTACGATCGCATCATTTTTTCGTTTATCGGCTGAAAATTTTTTCAAAAACTTACTCATACTCATGCCGGAACTCAAACATCGTAAAAATATTACACAAAATTGACCGCATACATCAGATGTTTCGCTTTGTAACTGTACAATGTTCCAGAGAAAATTTTTGCAATTTTTTCTTATTCTATTGATAAATTCAGGTTTAATAGGAGGTAATCCATAGGAGTCAAAGTACCATCCTTTTCCCGACTCATTTACGTAAACTGAAACCCAATGAGACCCCGGCTTGGTATGGCCATCCGTGTTAAAAACGAATGCTGTCGATTTCGTCCAGACTCAGGGGATCTGATCTGCCAGGAAGACACCTACAGTATGCGACTTTATCGCAGAAAGATTTTTTAAAATCTCTATGCTGTTCATTATTACTTTTCATCCGTAAATTTTTCGGAGAAAGTACTAATGTTTTGCGTTTCAAGCCAAGTTTTTAATTTCCACGCATTACTCAGGGCACATGTGAATTTGAAATTTAAATTGTTTAGTGCGTGATAAAGGCAGTACACACTACTCTCGGAAAAATTTTTAAAAACGGGTCAATCTTTATCGTACTCTAAATTAATTATTCTGGCTCCGGTAATCTTATGTAGAAGCAACCACTTCTCGTTTCCTCTAACGTAAATGTTTTCAGCGTTTTTGGCAATTCTTCGTAGAGTATTATAAACGGCTTTCTCCTCGGCCTCGCCTATGCTGTAATCCAGTCCATGATGATGTTGTTTCAGCAAATTGTTGCAGCTTCTGATTTTATGACTAATGTACTTTGTAGGTAACTTAGGAGATAATATCCAATGGCAAAAAATTTCATGATTCAAGGTAGCAACGGCCAGTTCTTTTGGTGAATTTAAATTATTTTTATCTTTTAAAAATTGAATATCTATCACAAAACTCATAGTCTTACTTCATTAACAGTTTAATCAGTACTGAACTTGTTATTAGTGAGGATAAAATAAAAAAATTATTCAAAATTATTATTGTTATTATGTACAAGATGTATAGGGGGAGGGGGGTGAGTAAAAAAATTGGAAGCCCAAAATTTATTTATTTCTTTTTTTTATTTTCTTTACATGTTTTTTTTTCAATTATTAAAATCCACAATCACCTACCTTGAGGCGTCTATTTCTATAATATTTTCATACTCAGCATAAATTATACAATTTACAGTGGTTAATAAAGTTTCAGCAAAGACTACATTAATTCTAACGCTCCCATTTTTTACAAGATTCCAGTAACTTTCGTTGGTGGACTGATCAGGAGTTAGTTCGAAGGCGAAAAGACAGTATCCGTTAGGGTAAGATTCCCGAGAAATGTTGTTTCCTTCATTAAGAAAGTGAATTCCAGTTCCCGAAAACAAAGTATGGTATGCCTCGATGTAACATTTCTCGGATTTAAAGTCGGGCTGTAGTAGTTTTGATGGGATTTGTACGCCATCTATACACAGGCATAGGTAGTTGATGTTGAAGTGATTAAAATCGAACGGATTTTTTGTAAAGTCTCCACTAAAAGCTTTATTTGACACGAAACCAATGATTATTCTTTTTAGTAGCTGCCCCAAGCATATATTGTCGATTGACTGTGCATTAACAGAATTTTGCAAAGTAACGGCTTTAACTTGTATTCGAGTAATCGGATATATTGCCGTATTTTGAGATAAAGCTTTTGCGTGGGCTAGTAGTACGCCAGGATTAATTTTAACTCGTCTCATCATTAGGCAGGCATCTTCGATGTGGACAGAAAAGAACCCATAACTGTCGACTAGACAAAATTTGTCAGGAGACCTCATGAGACGAATGAAAATATCTACCCCGTTTAACATCAACCTGTCTTGATTAAATATGTCACGATGCAGATGACCAATCAAATCAATTTTTTTTTTAACTAACAAGTTGCGCCTGGCTAAAAGACCTTGATTTTCGTCCACGAGATCGTTCATTTCCCCGGCTGTGTCTTCGCTCCAGCACACGCAACCTAGGTGTGACTTTTTTGCTGACGCTCCGTAATTCAGCAGAGTTTCAAAGTACGCTCTGTAGGGATGGTAACCAGAAGATGCTGAAATATTCGTATGATTGAGCGAAACATCCAGTTGATTAAAAATCAAATGCATAAAATTATTTACAGGACCAACTTTGTCGACCTTATCTTGAGTGACACCCGTAGGAAAGTAAGTTGATTTCACACTATACTTTAACTCTACTTTCAAACTGAGCATCGTACGCGAGAGATCTATGTATTCATCGTTGTTGCCAGGAACGTTGAATTCTATGGGTGAATCGTTACTAAGTGATGATATAGGCTTATAGTGTACTATGTGAGAACCTTCTATAGTGGTTTGCGTAGGCGGAGTCTCAAACAGCAGCAACTCTGATTTCACGCACTCCCAAGACTGTGTATGTAAAAAAGCCATTGAAATTTTTTTTTAAATCAAATATATCTCTTGTAGTACGCCTTTTTTGTTTTTTTTTAGTTTTTTTTTATTTCTGCTTGATTTTTTTTTGCACTGTCTCAATTTTTTGCTATCAAGTTTTTTTTTTTTTGTGTTTCTTTTTTAAGTTTCTTCTTCTTCTTTACACCCCCGGCGTTTACCAGTGACTGAAGGCTGAGCATGTGACGGGGCCGTTTATATCCAGATCCTTCCATCATACTGTCAAACTTTTCATCGAACTTTCTTTTTAAATTTTTCCCAGATTCTTTCATTCAAATTCTAAGTGAGTCTCTGATAGGGATATTTGCATTGACGTCGGAAATTACGCCAATTCCTGTATGCATTGCCTCTTCATCAACAGTTTTTACTCCACGAGAAAGAAGGGGGAGGACTCGTCGAAACATACCAGAGAGAAAAACTCCGATTCCACCGTGTCCTCTTTGATAGGCGGAACCAATGTAGACTCGTCCAATACCTCTGTATCCTCCTCCGCCACCGCCAACTTGAACATTAAAAAACTCGTCGTATCTGTTCATCGTTGATCAATCTAACCTCTTAACATGCAACGTAACCGTCAGCGTCCCACAGTCAAATAAGATTGGGTTACCAAGGTCATCCTTTATATCTATTTCAATCGTTGAAAATGCGTTTTTCAGTAAGGGTACATACATGCCAGGGTTTTTATTTAACAAAAGCTTTTTACTCTCCTACTACCGTAAGTATATGCACAATCACCTAGAGAGACGGTGCGCAGCATCGGAGTTCGTACATCGCCGATTATTATAGACTCGCAAATATCAGAGTAAATCATTAACATTGTAGGCGAACCATTGTAAAGATTAGTGGGTCTATCAGCTATTTTAATTTTATCTTTTTTAAAGATTAAATCTGTTTCAGTGTCGTAGCCAAAGATTTTTTTTAACGTCGGAGAAAGTTTTAACTCATGACTGTGCGCACTGCAAGAACTTTCGGTGCAAGCGCATTTTATTTTTATGTATCCACCGGTATTTAGTTTCAATGCTAAATGTCCTTGTATACACTCAAGTTCGTTAAACTCAGAAATTAAACTTTCAATATCTTTATAAACACCAGGATCAACGTGAGATATAAGTTCTGTTGGCAGGGAAGTAGCGAGATCTCTGATTTCGTTTGAAAGTTGAGCGGAGTTTTTAAGTTTGACGCATCTTTCGGTAAGTTCGGTCGGTATGTGTTGAAAAGTCATGGGAATCTGTACCTCGGTGAGAGCTACGACCCATGATCCTTGAAAAGTTAAATGATGAGGTAATATAGTAACAAAATGCGTTGTAGTATTATCATCGAAATATGACATACTGCTGTTACTCAGGAGTACGATGTAAAACTCATCTTTCATTGTATATCTCTCAACTCACGAGCGCTTATCCACGAATTGAACTTATCGGGGTAGCCTTGCCAACGAATAAGGTATTTTTTTGAACGACCTTTACTTTTAGTTTTTAGAATTTCGTCGATCGCCCAAATTTCGTTTTCTAAATCTTGAGATACCTTGCTCAACTCTTCCTCGTAAAAAATTCCGTCAATTTCTTCATTCTTTATATCTTTTAAAACATAAGCGGGAGGTTGTCTTGACTCTGAAATTTTTGTTATCTCGAAAATTTCCTCTGTCCAATTACCTTCGTACCCTTTCGTGAAGGCGGTATATTGACGAATAACGCGTATGTGATCGCCAACTTTGAATCGAGGTAGCTTGTAAGTACGTGAACTGTATCGACGCTCCAAGTTTTTTCGAGCCAGAGGAGCGTTGTGTTCGGTCACGGACGCTGGTGTCATTTTTATTCCAGAGTACTTTGTATTGTTGTAAAATTTGATAATTTGTTGTAGTATATCGATGTATCTGTAAGTTTTGGCATACGTAAAATATCTCCACATGCGCATCTTGATCGTTCGAATAAATCTTTCAGCAATCGCAGCTTTTGTATCGGGGCTGCGAGCAACTCTAAACTTTATATCGTGATTTTCTAATACTTGCTGCATCTTCTCGCCGATAAATTCTTTTCCTTTATCCGTTTGAAGATACACTGGTATTCGCGGTTTGGATCTCGACAGAATTTTTTCAAACGCTTCGGAGACACTTTTGGATATTGTTTAAAATTGATTCAGCGTATGAGAATTTGGATAAGGTATCTATCACTATTAAAACGTAACAGTAACCATTGTAATAATTTTTTATTGCTCTTAAATCCATCAAATCGGCCTCCCATAAATCATCTATATTTTTAACACTGTAAGTACGGCGTTGAAATCGACGACGAGTGAATTTATGTTTATTGTATGCGTCCTGACTCTCGAGTCAATCAATCACAGCCTTGCGCGGAATTACTTTTTTTTTCGCGTAGCTTGCAAAAGTTTGTCAGCTCCGACGAAAGCGGAAGGCCTTTGAGGTTCGTAATACAAGCGTTTGAGGGATTTATTCATTTTTGGCTTGTTTTGCGTCAGCTAATGCACTTCCGTTTATTATATTAAAATCTGCTTTTTTTAAGACTTCCTTTTTTAGCACCTGGTTTCTTCGTCACTTGCACTTTTTTATTGCAAATTTTTTTTTTATCATTTTTTAAATCAGAATTTTTGATTTTTTCGGGGGTTACTATTTTTTTTTTTTCTGCAGTCTTTTTTCTTACTGTCACCAAATTTAAGAGAATTTTTCACTCTAGTAAAAAATTTCTCAAACGCAATCTTGCTGACCATGCAACAAGCAGTCATCAAAGCAACTGATTTTTCGTTCACCGACGCATCTCCGGCTAACATTCTAGAAAATGCTTTTTCAGCAAGTTCACGATCAGCTTCACACAAGTCAACTGATTTTTTTTTTTTTTTCTCGGCATACGCGATATCGTGCTGTCAACAGGCTTCGTCCAAAGGGTTTATGCCAGTTTCCCCTCTTTAAAGTCAATATAAGTCCATTTACTTTTTTTATATTACCATTCATAAATTTTCTGCATTCTTGGTCCCCCACGTAAACTTTAGGATGACCCACGGGATATGCTGAGAATTTTAAGCAACTAGGGTACAGCGAAATGCCGTCAAGGTATTTGATTTTTTCCCCCACTTTGCAGTCGTAAATCTTGACGTTGCTACAAGTGCGTCCTCCGAAAAACGCATCTCGTGGATTTAAGACCAGATTCGAGATTTTTTTCATTACTTCGTTCGAAAAATTTGCGAACTCGAGGTCGTTCTCCAGTTCATCGTCAAAGACGCATTCCTTTTTCTCGGTGAGCAGATAACCATATCTCTTGATTTTTTCCGAAATGGCCCTAGTTTTCACGAATCTTGAGTCCATGGTCTCACCGTTCTTCAGAGTTTTGTCTCTGTTAATTCCGTAACATTTTTTGCATCCGTGCCAAAAACATCCATGGAATTGAAACACTTGGCCCTCGTGCTGTTCTTGTTGGTTAGCAGGGATGAAACCATCAACGAGAATATTCTCACTCAATCGATACTCTCGGCCATCTGGTGCGTGACAAATTTTTCTCTTCAATACTTTTTTCTTCATCCATTGTAACCAGACAAGGGCTTTTTTTGACTGCTTATCGACCATTCTGTAACCTTCAGGCGGAAGAATCCCAATAAGATCAGGTTTCAAAAATTCTTTTCTGAAAACTCTCATGCATGTGGAGGCAATGGTAGTGCATTCGTCAAAAGGATCAACGCTGAAATTCTGTACATTTTTAGCAAAGGCCAAACACGATAATCTTAAAATATTGACATCTTGTTTGCAGTACTTTAATATTTCGCGCTTGAAATCAAAAACATAACCTGGATCTACCATTCTTCTGTGCCAAATAATGAGTTTTTCTCGCACGTTCGGTTTCAAGCAGTCGACCGAGTAAGATTCAAGAGGCGGCATCTCCCCCACGTGGTCTTGATTCTCTGGTGTGTTAAATAGATGTGGAAAAGTACCTTTTTCTAAATTCTCAAATCCATACGCCTTCGGAAGTTGACTCAAAGGCATATTAAAATAATTTAACGCATCAATAAACTTTACGTTTTTATACTGTAGTAAAATTATTTTCGAACCATTGAGTATCACATGGGGGTTTTCACGCTTATCTAAATTTTCGATGCAAAACTTGTAGATAAACTGGCAGTCATAGGCCTGACTGTTCTGCGCCAAAACAATTACTTTTTTTGCAATTTTTGCACAGGTAGACACAAACTCGACCAGCTGCTTTTCCGGATGTGCCCAAAAAGTATGTTCGCGCACCCCACAATAGTCAGAGTTGGTCTCTATGTCTTCATCCTTTAAACAAAATGTACAAACTTGTTGAGCAACACACAAGTTTGTACGATGGATTTTTTTCTCTTCGTCTCCTGGCACAGAGATTGATTGTGATGCCTCAAAGTCATAAAAAATGTATATAATCGGCTTTTTTCCGGTACAATTCTCTTTTTTGAGATTTTGCATAAAACAAAAGTGTCTTATGTCCAAATACTTCAAACAGATATTGCACCAGCTCTGTCCGCACTTGTGTTCTCCTTTTTTTTTTCTTCTTTTTTTTCGAATCATCTACGCTTTCATCATTATCTTTTTTTCTTGCCAATCTATTTTGATTTGTTTACTGCACCTCTTACAAATTTTCAATCTCTCACAAGTTGAGCCTTTTCCGTGAAAAGAGTTCTCTTGTAAATGTTTTTCATAACAACTTTCACCGAAAAAAGTTCTGTAACATACCGTGCATTTTTTGTCTAGAGCCGATTTTTCACACGGCGGGATACTCATACATTTTTGACACTTTTTTGAACACCGATGGTCTTCAGGATCCTGAAAACTTTTATTACAGGGTACACAAAATCCTTGGCTGGACGCAGCACCGGTCAAACTCTTAATCATTTCAAAATGATTGGTTTGAGGGTAGTACATGATGTTTAGTGCGTGTTTTATAAGGTTGTTTTTTTTTTCACCAAAATATCTTGACACGTCATCCGTGCCGTCAAAAAAAAGTTTACCTCCACGAGCAAAAGTGGTGTAGGGATATATTCTGATAACGACGTGGCGAGGCGTAAAAAAATCCTGAAACTTTTGTACTTCGTCTAATCCAAAACCATCTGCAGGTATCGTGACTCTTGCATTTTTACACAATTCCAGAGCTGCTTGTCGTTGCACAACACCATTGGTGACCCTAATTTTCTCCCAAGCCTCGTGATGATGTCCGGAACGCACTGTCCAGTCACCAGCGAGCGGGGCAGACAAAGGTTGTCTTTGTTTGTAATTGTCAAAATCGAGGTTTTCCTTGTATTGTCCAGCGACAAGGGTATTCGTCCGGCACCCCTTACCTCGTCGACCAAGGCACAGCTGATTGAGAATGAATCATTTATATCGAAATCCGAACAGCTCTGTGAGGCGTTGTAGAAAATTTCCCAGAGATCATCAACTTTAAAGTCTCTGAGTCTTCTGAATGACATCCACATAGGGCCTTGGTTGAATTAGTCGGAGTTAACCGAGATCCCAATATGATCACCAGGCCATCCTCTGTTTGATAGATTTCCATGAAGCTCCTCTATTCCTCTGTCTAACCATTCTACTAAATTTTCACCCTCGGGAGGAGGAACGAAGCGTGCCGAAATTTCGATGCCATTATAACTAAATCTAGGGTAGTACTTGGTACTTTCTTTTTGTAAAATAATATATCTATTCTGTCCTATTGATTCTCCGCCACGCCCGACCTGAAAAATATTTTCTTTAATAAAAAAATGTAATATGAAAAAAAAAATATTAAAATTCTCTCGTAAATAAAAAAAAATAATAATTTTACCTCCTAGAGCATCCTCGTCGTCATCGCTACTCTCAGTGTCCTTCTCGCACTCTTGACGCTTTCTTTTACATCCTACAGCATCCTCGACGTCATCGTGGCCCTCCGGGTCCTTCTCGCACTCTTGGTGCTTTCTTTTCTTCATTTGCTTTGCATTTTTATTGAAAGCATCATTGTCGCTGCTATCGTTGTCGCTGCTCAAGAGTTCCATGACCTCTTCGCAATTAAAGTCCTGATCATTTCCACTCGACTCCTCTGGTTCAGAGAATATTGGATTAACATTCTCGCTGGTTGAAGGCCCAGGTATCAAAGGCTCCTGATTGTTTTCACTAAATTGGATAGATAACGAAGGCTTCTGGTCATTTTCATTCACTTGAGAAACAGTGCTAGTAGGACTAGCATCTACAAAAAAATAAAATGTAAAATGAAAAATTAAATGATATTCGAACTGATTAAGAAAAAAAAAGTTTTTTTTTAATCAGTAAAAAAAAAATATAAATTGATTTTAAAAAATGAAAATTTATTTTATTTTTTTTGTTTTACCATTAAAAATAATGTCGTCTCCTTGCTCATCATTTTGCATGTCTAATATCGTAAGCTCAACTAAAAAAAATTTTTTTTTTTATTTCATAATAAATTTGACATGAAAAGTATCAAATTTTCATTAAAGTTTCTTTTTACCTTTACAATCATTGTAGTACTGCATCATTTTTTTTCTCCTTGAATCGTCCACCGCAGTAGTAGGCAATATTTTTCGGCTTATAACCTCTCCCACTATCACCATCACTCGTTTGTTTAAAAAAAGTCCTTTTTTATACAATGCGTACACTGTATCAAACTCTACATGCATAATCAGAAAAAATAATTTTTTCTTAAGCACAGGCAGAGGTCTACTTTTAAGGTCCTGCCTCCAATATTTGCCACACATAGTGGTTAAATACGGATGGCGCTTAATAGAAAAATCAAGCGCACACGCGATTACACTTGATAAATGAGGCACTGTTAACTCCATTTTTTTCTTTTTTTTTTTTTTAAGTTGACACTCAACACGGTACGAATGTTAAAACTTGAATGAAGTAAAAAATTACCCCTACCACGGAGCGAACTAGATCAAAGATATATAATTTAAAAGCTCAGCTTTTTTTACCCACGGCGCAGTGGCGCGTGAGCGGCGAGACAGGATCAAATTATACTAATGTCATCTCCTAGTGAACCCCCACTCCTATACTTAAAAAATACAATCACAGCACTTTTATAGAAAAAAGGTGCTAAACTACTGCTGTCTGCAGCAGTAACAGGTATTATACTTTCGACTGTTGAAATGTATAAGTTTTGGCTGCAAAAATTAAAGTGTTTTTTTTTTTTTTTCGTATTTCGTTTAAAAAAAAAAAAAGTTTAAAATGCAGAAATACATCGATTCGTACGATTTCAATCCAGACCTAAAAACCAAAACGCATAAAATATTAGAAGCAATCCTTGCGAGTATTTTTCATTCTCAAAAAATAATAAATATCGCTGTTATGGAAAGATTTTCAGAAAAAAACTTTGTGTACGAATTGACTAAAGATTTCTTTTATCATTTAAAGTGTACATTAAATTGGATATTGTATCGATTGTTGGCAAAATCAATAAAAACATTGTATAAACTAAACTATAGATACGACGCAACTGTTATGATGTGCGTCGGCCAATTCGTCAACGATCATTTTATCAGATCAAAGATGATGAGAAAAATTCGGATACATTGGGCAGATACTTGTGGTAAGTTTTTTTTTCTTCAATTTATTATTCTCATTATTATTATTTTTTTTTGCTTACAAATATTATAGTATAAAGAAATAAAATTTTACTTTTATTTCACTCCACAGCAAAGGCTACTCGCGTTGCTGCTGTCTATGAGGATTCATCGGCCAACGAAGAAGACTCGGATGATGATGAAGAAGAAGAAGTTTCGGAATAAAAGAAGAGAAAGTATCAGAGTGATAATTATACGTGAACTTACTGTAATATTTGTCTAATGAAAAACAAATAAATGAAAAAAAATTACTATGTGTCAAAACAAAAAAATAAAATTGCGTTTTTATTTCTAACTTCCACCACTATTCTTACTCTGTGACCTTGACGGGTTAGCATTAAATAAGTATACACTGCTCGGAGACTTTGTGCCACGGCCAGTCTCTGGTTGCCCTTCCGACGTGACGCTGCATTTTTTTTTGCCGACAAAAATTTCCTGGGAAACATTTTTTATTTTTCCCGGGGACCATGGGTAACTACTCATAGTATTTTTGGTTATTGTGTAAATACTGAAAAAATGAAAAAAGTCGTAGGTGTTGGTCAATTTAATTTTTTATAACAGATCAAATCTAATTGTATTCAAATTATTTTAGCAGTCAAACTAATTATTAATAAAAAAACCAGTTATTTATCTATTTTTCCTTACCTTAAAAAAAATTAACCAATTAAAAACAGCTTTTTTATTTATTTATTTTTGCTTAATTATTTACATACATGTATTTCGTTTACATATAAAGTTTTTTAAGATAATTTAATTTTTCCATTTTTCACGTTCTATGGTAGTTTTATTGAATTGAGTAGTAATTTTTTTTTTTTGACTTATTTTATCTGATAAAAGACTTTGTCTAAGATATTTTAATTTAATATTTAATTGGCGTTAAAACTAATGCAGCGATTTTTATAAAACTTTGAATGGGAGAATAAGAGAACAGAGATGTATAAATTCTGGTGCTATAACTATTGTTCTTATACTTGTGCCTACCTTATACTTGTTCGTACTGTTGAACCTTCTATATATGCACTGGTTTCTTTCCTTATAACTTTCCTTTTTTCTACTTAATTTTCTACTAATTCATTTTTTATTGTTCCTATATTGTTTTGTACTACAGTGCTTACTCTGTTCTTAACTTTTTTTCTACTTAAAGTTCTAATCCTGAACCAACCAACGTGCTTAGTTTTGTGTCTACTCCTGCGCCTTGTACCTACTCTCTTCCCCGCCCTTGAGTATATCCGTGTACCTAGCCTTATTTCTAGTGCTGTGCCTATTCTTGTAAGTACTATCTCTACCTATCTTGTACCAAATCCGTACCTACTGTCGTGTCCACTTCTGTGCTTACCCTCTTGCTTAAACTGGTATCAACCTGTGTGCGTATCCGTGTACTTCCATTAGTGCATACCTTTGTACGTATCATTGTGCCTACTGCAGGAGTGAAGAAAAACTACTATATAATATCTTGTACCAAATCCGTACCTACTCTCGTGTCCACTCCTGTGCTTACCCTCCTGCCTAAACTGGTATCAACCCGTGTGCGTATCCGTGTACTTACATTAGTGCATACCTTTGTACGTATAATTGTGCCTCCTGCAGGAGTGAAGTATTAAATGCACTTTTTAAGTATTGCGCAATAATAGTGAATTTTTACTTGAAAAAACTTAATTTAATTTATTTAATAAAGTGAAGATTTCTCAACTCTATATATACGAGTTTGAATTTTCTTTACCATTCCAATATATTTGAAAAAATTATTAAAATATTTTTTTTAAACTGTTTTATATATTTTGATCACTGCTATTATTTTGTTATTTTTATTTTATTAATTATAGGTTTTTTTAGTATTTCAATAGTTACTTTTTAAATTTCTATAGTTACATAAGTAATAACGTATATCAAAAATAGGAGGTACAGGTAAAAAAGATAACATATATCAAAAATGGGGGGTGGGGGTACAAAAAGTGCGTGTGGGGGGCGTGGGGGGGGGGGCGTGATTAGAAAATTATAGGAAAAATTAAAACACATAGAAATAAGCATATTTTGGTACACTTTTAGGTTAGTTAAGCACTTTTTTGGGGGGCGTGGGAGAAGAAAAACAACTATATAATATAGTACAATATAATATAGTAAGATATATATTTATATATATCTTATTGATAAATAAATGAAACTAATGTGCTTTTTGACATGAGCAAACGAGGAGCAAACCTTCCACACACTCAAAAAAAACCATCTTTTTTTATTTTTTTTTTCCAAAATAATCCATCAATAAATACTTTTCCTAGGTTTGCGCGATCCAACCAAAATAAACCATCCAAAATAACCCTTCCTAAATAACTCATCATCCAATTCCTGGAACTCATTTTTATTGGGTCTCGGAGAAATGGGACCAAACACTATCCTGACTGTCCGGATAGTGACGAACGTGTATATGAAATGTCCGGATAGTAACGTGATAATATATTTATATCTTTGTATATAATCTAAATTTTTATTTTGGTTTACAAAAATTTTATTTTATTTTAAACTTATTTTATTTATATACATTAAAATACTACCTTTTATGTAAAACTTTTTTGTGAATGATTTGATAGTGTTTATTTTCAATAAATTTTTATATCTTAATTTATCAACATTTATTTATTTTCAAAATTTTTGGCTTAGCTTAATTTCCATGTTGTTAGCCCACACGTGCAGGCTAATAATTTATTTTTGGATAGGACTTTGAAAAATTGTACAATTTATTGCTTTGAAACATCATAGAAAATATCAATAGAAAGCAATTTTCGTTAATTTTAGCTTTTTCCATGACCATAAACAAGGCACAGAGTAGATTTTATAGGTCTTTATATCAATAAACCACTTTTTTAGCCATGGTCAACTTTATGTAGCATCGATAGAGGTTTTCATTCGTACAGTTGCTTGTAGTAGTAGGAGGTATGTAAAAGACCACACAGTTATCCCTTATAGTTACGAGCAGAGTTTGTCATTTGTTTGTCGACGTTTCGGACTGATAAGTGTCCATCATCAGGACTGCTAATTAAATAACATAAATAATAATTACATGGTTGGCTCAATCGTAAAAATTATAAATTACTAGTGACGCATTTGTTGATACATAAATTAGTGCGATCAAGTAAAAGCAAAGAAATTAGTAATTTTTTACGATATAATAATTAATATTATAATAATTAATAGTTAAATATTGTGACAGTCTAGTGACTAATTAAATCGTTGGTAATGATTTAGGATTTGGCGCGAGTCACGTGACTGCTGAACGCAGATCAGAGCGGACCTCTGAGGTGGTAGAGCGGGAATTGGGAAACCACTCGTAGTTTTCGTGTCCGTGCGTTCGCACGTATAGGAAAGTCAACTCGTCTCGGTTCGACGGATTATCGCACTCCTTGGGGATAGCATGTCATCGAAGAGAGTGTTGGAAGTGACAGAAGGTGCGGGATCGATTGTCATCACCCGGGAAGCATTCTTTTGTCACAACGAGTCAACCGGCTGACCGACGTCCGGCAGACGCGATAGTGTGGTGTTGATTAGTGAAATTGTCATTTCACGTCAACGCCGGGACCGCTTGACGACGGCTACACGGAGACCCGAGTGTAGTAGCTATTGCGGCTGGTAGGCATCATAGCCTGGCATTTGGTTTAGCCTGACGGCTTGGTATGAGGTGCACCTTAACGATTCCGTAAGTTAATTGTATATGTGCGAGTGAGTGTGGATGCGTGTGAGTGTATTGATTACACTGTAATTGTTATATCAATTTTTGTTTCAACTTTATTTATAACTTATATCCTTTTAAAAAAAAGGTATATTTTGCTCATATAATCTTTATTTTTATTTTGTAATTTACATCTATTTTAAGTCCAAAATACTACTGAAAATAAGATCAAATTACGTAACTCTTAATATATCAATAAACTAATAAAGTTAACGTAGTTTAGCAACCTATATAATTTTTTGTTTACAATTTTAAGGCTTTACTATTCATAATATAAACTATTGACTGAAATAAAATCAGACAATAATAACGACAAGTTTTTCTTGGTGCCAGTGTTGATAAAATTAACTTATTAAACTTAATGCAATTTATCAAGAGTAGTATGTAAACGAGTGCGCACTCGTACCTTTTAGAAGGGCCCGGTGCACACTCGTACCTTTTAGAAGGGGCCGGTGTGCACTCGTACCTTTGGAAGGACGGTGCTCTCTCGTGATTTTGGAAACGGCCGCTCTCTCGTGATTTTTGGAACGCTCTCCCCCGCTGCGCATTCCTTGGACGCTCTCTTCCCCCTGGCGACCACCGCTGTACGCTCCCCCCGCAAAGCGCTCCTTGCTGGTGAACGCACCCCGCTGCGGCGCTGATGCCTCCGGGTGGACTTGAACCATCAACCTTTCGGTTAGCGCGCTAGCCAATTACACCATGGAGCAAAATTTACTAATTACAAATATTTTTAAGAATTTGTGTTTTTAATAAAAAATAGGTGAGTCTAACAGAACTGAATACAGTTAAAACAGATTATTTGTCAAAAATTAATTATTTATAATGAGATAAGGGTTTGAAATAACAACATGAATCTTTTATTATAAAAAAGTTTATTGCTTCACACATATATTGTATTACAAAAGATACTTAAACTATTTTTCTTACATCGCCTGTCATTGGATTATATTGAATTATACGATCATGAATAATTAAACAATATGCAGCTGTTCCATTAGGAAAAATATCTCGTGATTCTATTTCAAGTCGAACATCAACAGGAGCGTTTTTAATTATATCATTTTGCTTTGAGCAATCAATAACTATTAATGGAATCTTATCAATAAAGTCTTTCTTAGTTAAAATAGGTTCAGGATCTTTACTGTAATATTCACCTTGAAAATTAGCATACATATCATAAAGAAGCGCATATTGATTTTGATCTACGTTTATATTTAAATTGTTGTATGGATAATATTGGGAGTTTAAAAAAAGTTTAATATTACTAATATTACAATGATCGAATAAACTAGCATCTGCACTTTTCTCTGATTTTCTATTGGTTTGAAGACCAACGATGACAAAACGTGGTTTTTCCAATTGATTTGAAGTTTTCACAGTCCAGATATGTTTAGATGTTTGAGGAAGCATAGGATACTCAAAAAATTCTCTTGATCTAAAACTCATTGTTATAGGACGATCTTTTTCAATGATTTTCAATAAATCAATTCTATAAGAATCAGAAACTGATACGTAAGGCATGAGCCACTCAATTTTTGTAATATCAATCTTGAATTCTTCATAGTTGAGAATATTGTTTTCTCTGGTACCTTCTTGCTTAACTGAATTTAAATCATTTCTTGATCTAGTAAGAATTAATTCATGTTTGACGTTGACGATAATTTTACGATAGTCTTCACCAAATCCAAAAAACATGCTCAATGGAATAGCTACATCAAAGTATCCAGCATCATTAGTTATTTTACCGCTTTCTGAGAGACCAAACCATCCAGCATTTTCTATTGATTTAAGTTGATTGGGATTTAAAGAAATCCAATTTTTCATTAGAGTTGATAAACCAACATTTTTGCAGCGATCAATCTCAATACCATTTAATTCATAGCGAATATCTTCAAACATATGACAAATGGCATTATTGACGAATTTAGTTTTTTCGGTCAAGGCTGGTTTATCAGGTGGGTTTGTCAATCGACCACAGATGCGAATAGAACTGCGAGATGGTAAAAGACACAAGTCTTGATGCTGTATGGCTATACGAATTTCATCACTATTATTATATGAAGAAGTATAGGGTTGATGAGCATGAATCTCATAATGAGAAATGCTATCGTCGAAAGCGACGGGGGTTTGAATGCTCAGTAGGTCCGCCATTTTTTTCTTGATTGCAACAAAAAAATGTGCAAGTTATTTTCCACCACCAACGATTTTTAATCCTAGACTCTTGAGAAACTGGATGTTCCGTCGTGTTAGCGCTTTGGGAGCTCGACGATGACTGACTGATGGAGTACATGATGAGTTGCTTTTATATCCTCTGCTATAAAAGTTTGTTTGAATTCCCCTTCCATGATACACGATACCCATTATGATGATTTTATGTGTAGTCTGATTGTGATAGTTTCACCACGAAAATTAACAATATTTCCGTCTTGATCGATTAGTCGCAATTGTAAATTATCAATACACTTTACTGAAACAGGCAAGTAAATAACTTCAGATGGAACTTCAATAATTTTATATCCTGGATCTGCAGATGGGTAAAATTCATGAATAGTATGAACTTTTTTATTATTTATATAAGCTCCAGTAGTTATATTACATTCAACTCTTATTGAATTAATTTTATTAATGTTCACAGGAAAATCTGAAGTATGTTTTAATCCTGGTTGTAACAAACACTTACTGAATCCCAGAAGTTTTCCAATTGAATCTGAAGGTTCAAAGTCTATGAACTCAGAGCTTTCGATTTCACTGCGTAAAGTGTTCTCGTTAGGTTGAATTGAAAGTTCAATATTTTCTTTACTGAGGATTTCTTGAAGATATTTATTAATGTCTATTATATCGTAACTTCCAGTTGGAATAGTTATTGTATGATTACCAATATAAAACTTATTGCAACCAATATCAATATTAGGAATTGCGTTAAAGGTTAAAAGTTGTACTAAACCAAGAGTATAATTTTTATCTGGTGAAAGTTCAATTGGAGGATAATACTGTGCTTCAAGAGTAGAAGATGTGCCAGACAAGGTAAGAGTTATTGACTCCATGACACATTATAGTAAACTGAACAATCCTGATAGAAAACATTATTTATATACCTTTTAGCTCTCCACTTAAAAATTGTAAACATAGATGGCCACAGTTGTAAGAGTTAAAATCTTGAAATCTATTTGAGTTATACTTCACAGTATCAACATTAAGATATCTCATTAATTCAGGTGGTGGTTGTAAATTACCAAAACTGTCGAAGTAGACTACTTCATTGCCACGTTTTCGATAAGCCACCCAATGAGTTCCTGATCCACTTTCTTCATCAAGATTAACTATAGCTGATTCATGATTATTAGGACCTGACAATGGAAGCATATCTCTCATGAAAACTCCTCTAAAATATGGAATTTTTAATATTTTTGCATGTTTAATTAGATCAAAATTTGTAAGAGCTCGATTGGGTAAAATTAAATTGAGTTTTTTTTTTTTTTTAATTTTTGACATCTTTTTTTTTTGGGTGCACGTTTTTTTTTTAATTTCTTGCAATTTTTTTTTTTTTTTAAACCTTTGCCTTTAAATGACTTTAAGAATAATCCAAGACCACGCTTTTGAGATTTGAGGTAAAGTCCTTTTCCTAAAGCTATGGCTTCCATAGTCTTATTATGTCTTTTACTCTCTTCCAGCTCTTGTTTAGCTGATTTAGCTTCATTAATAGCTTTATAAATACCAGCAGCACCACCTGCTAATGCACCTGTAGCACTTAAACCAGCAAATAAAGGTACTAATGGTAAAAATCCACCAATTTTAGAGGTTACTGGTAAAATCCTAGGAACTTGAATTTTACTCTTTCCACCTGCTTCTTTGACTGCAAGTTTGGATGCTCTAAGCGCTGCACTTATTATACTTTTAGGCGTTTTACCAGGATTAACTATTGACTTTGATGCTCGTTTTATGATGGTATTCAAAGTTGTCTTGGATTGAGGTTTATTCTTATTTTTAGTTTTAAGACCCATTCCTAACTTTCTTTTCAATTTCATAGCGTTGGTAACAGCATAGGCTGCAGCTTTTTCACTAAATTTAGCGTCTTTTGATTTAACTCTTTCCCATGCTTTTTCAGCTAAAATTTTGTCAGCAACATGTCTTGCACTCATATTATCTTTATTTTGAGAATATGCAATATCATGGTCTCGACAAGCGGCGTCAAGTCCGTTAATTGGAGGATCACCACGTGCTAATCGAGCTTCTAACTTAGTACCAGGTCCGCAATAACTGTAGCCAGGTAAGTGCATTTCAAAAGGAAGCTTGTTGATGATTTTATTAATCAAACCACCCCCTCGCTTCCTTTGATTCTTTTTCTCGTGAATAATCATCTTGCTTCGGCGATTCAACTACGACTGAGCTCTAGAGTATAAAAGCACGCTATTTATACTTTTTTTCTTATTCCAGTCTGAGATTTTGAAAGATCAACATGGATTTCACACAAAATTCGGTTAAGCTTCCGGTGCCTAACTTTGACGTCATTGCTGAGCAAGAGAAGAAGCCAAAGCGTCATGGTGATTTACTTCCAAGCAGTATCCGAGCTGTTATATCAGGTCCATCAAATTGTGGGAAAACAAATACTCTATTAGCACTTTTAACAGATCCAAATGGGTTACGTTTTGAAAATATTTACGTTTATTCAAAGTCACTCAATCAACCAAAGTATAAATTTTTGCAAGAGCTTTTAGATCCTATTGATGGAATGCAGTATCTAGCATTTAGTGATCATGAAGAAGTAATATCTCCAGACAACGCCTTACCTAACTCCATCATGATTTTTGATGATGTCTTAACTGAGAAGCAAGAGCATATAAAAGCTTATTTTTGCATGGGTAGACATAAAAACGTAGATTGTTTTTATCTTTGTCAATCATATGCAGCGGTACCTAAACATCTGGTAAGAGATAATGTCAATTTAATGATTTTATTTCGTCAAGATGAGGTTAATTTGAAGCATATTTATGATGATCATGTGAATACTGATATGTCTTACAATCAATTTAAAAGTTTATGCTCTAAATGTTGGATAGAAGGTAAACATAGTTTTATAGTCATAGATAAAGACAGAGGTATTAATGAAGGTAGATATCGCAAGGGTTTCGATTGTTTCGCTATAAATATAGCTTAAACCTTTAAAAGTCATTAGTTGAGTGTGAACCTCTGTTGTGTAAACATGGCGGATATCGATCAAGAGAAAAAAATACTTGAAGAGCTAGTGAAAGCTCGAGAAGCAGTAAAACGAAAATACAATCTTTTAAAAACGCAAAAAGATGATAGTGAATATATTTTCAAGGAAACGTTTAAGCCTATTGTTGAACCTCTAGAGAAGCTTGTAGTAAGACATAAAAAGTTTAATGAAAGCTACCCTGTAAAAAAAACAGAACCAAAACAAGAAATTGATGAGACTCAGAATCAAAATTATTTAACTAATTTTTTCAATGATTCTGCTATACCTCAAAATAATGTAGTCAACTATGATTCCATTCCGGTTGAAAATGAATCTATTGCAAATGTATCTACTGCAAATGATACATACAATGAAGCAATTAAAGAACAAGGAGAGGATATATTTGATCATTATGATAAGAATGAACGAGACAGTATGTATGGACCTAAAAAAACAAAAAATGGTTATACTCTTGGAAATAAATCTATAAAATTTTTAGAAGATACAATTGAAGTGAATAATAAATCATATCCTAGGACTGCAGGGTTATTGAATCTTATTGTTCTCAAAGATCCTGTTGGTCATGATTTAAATGATTTATCTCGTTATAAAGCAATTCTTGAACAAACTAGTGCTCACAAGAAGGGGAATAATCCTAGTGGAGAAATAAAATATCATATTACAAGTAAGAAATATAAAGATATAATGACACATCTTTTTGATGTAAATTCAACAAAAACTACACAAAAAAGATCACCATTTAAAGCTGTAAAAAAAGCGTCGATACAAAGGAAATCACCATTGTCAAGATCAACTCCTACAAAACTTGGAAGTGGCTTCTTACCTAAGTATAAAATTTCAAGGTTAGGTACAAAAACTGACTATGTCTACTGGGATGATCCTAATGAATTAGCAGATCGTCTACGATTATTAATTGCTGAGCAAGCTGCTGGCAATTCAAGTCATACAAACGAGATTCACTCAATAGTTGAAGAATTGCGAGAAAGTGGGTATATATATTGAAAATTATTCAATCATCGATCAGTATCAAGATGCCTTCGGACGTGTTTGGACGTAAGAAACTGGAGGAAAACGTTAGTCGAGGACCTCCAGGCGTTGGTTATAAATTTACACAAGACGGTCACTACGATCTAGAATTTAAGCGACAGTGTAACTTAGCCTCACCTGTTGAAGTCTCAGACGCAGTTAATTTATTTACACTTCATCAAACAATTGAAAAAGAACAAAATAAACTGAAAAAAGAAGTAATTGAAGAAGTAGAAAAAAAATTTGTGAATTTAAGAAAAGAACTATCAACTTGGCTTTCACTCTTCAAATCGAATATAGAGAAAACTTTAAATCAGCAAGAACCTGTGGAAGTACTTGAAGACGTCATTAGTGATTCAAAACTTTTAGAAAATATTTATAGTCATCGTGAAATATTGAAAGAAGACATCAATTAATAATGGAGCAGGTTGTTAAAGAGATTCATAAACCAGCACGAAGAAATTTTCCACGTAGAAAAGTAACAATGAGAGGGATAAATGATACATGGCAGGCTGATCTTGTTGAGCTTCAAAATTATTCAAGACAAAATGGTGGCTATAGATATTTACTTAATATTATTGATATTTTTTCAAAATTTGCCTGGTCTTTACCCTTAAAGACGAAGACTGGAAAAGAAGTTACTGAAGCAATGCAAACAGTTTTGAAACAACAATCTCCTCGTAATCTTCATGTAGACATGGGTAAAGAATTTTACAATAAACATTTTCAAGATCTAATGAATGAGTATAAAATTAACATGTACTCTACCTACAGTGGTTTAAAAGCTTCAATATGTGAAAGATTTAATCGAACTTTAAAAAATAAAATGTGGCAAAAATTTAGTTTGCAAGGAAGCTATAAGTGGCTTGATATTTTACCAGACTTAATAACTGAATATAATAATCAAAAGCATCGAAGTATAGGTATGAAGCCTGTAGAAGTTACTTTAGAAAATAGTGATGAAGTTTTACAAAGATTGAATAGTATTAGAGTTATTAAAAAAAAAAACCCTAAATTTAAAGTTGGAGATAAAGTGCGTGTTAGTAAAGTAAAACAGTTATTTGAAAAAGGTTATGCAGGCAACTGGTCTACAGAAATTTTTACAGTTTCACATGTTAAAAAGAATACTCAACCTATAACTTACAATCTAAAAGATTATCAAGATAAACCTATTTCAGGATGCTTTTATGAACAAGAGTTGCAGAAATCTAAAAAACCTGATGTTTATTTAGTTGAAAAAGTGATTAAGCAAAAAGATGATAAAGTTTATGTTAAGTGGCTTGGTTTTGACAATTCTCACAATAGTTGGATAGATAAAAATAGTTTATAATTTGAATAAAATATTCTGTAATTAAAAAAATGTTGTAACTTTTATATGATATGGTAAATAAATAAATAAATAAAAAGACAAATAATATTATGATTTTCTTTTATTTAGAATAGGTCCTATTACATATTCCATACACTTAATTCGCATTTTAAAAATTATTAGATTTAGTATAACACTGGTCCTTTGAATTCTTAAATTAAAACGTTCTCTGTCGCAAGCAGCTTGAATCCAAGGACCCATTCTTGCTTTACGACTAGCATAATCATACACATACATAATCTTAACACTAATACAATCACTAAATGTCACTTGCTTCATTTTTACAAGATCTCACACAAATTTTATATATCACTGCTTATTACAAAACTCAAGTTGACAATTACCTAAGTATTTAATAAACAATTGATCCTTTTCTACTTCTTCTTTCAAAAACTCAAGCTGATCAGGATTTTTAGTGAAGAATGTGCTTAAACGTTCAGGTAGAAACACTTGGAACTCTTTGTTGATTATAACGACAATGCTAGCTCCGAACTTGGTGTTGCATTGATATATTTTAGTTATTTTATAGAATTCTCCATTGACAAGATCGGTCAACTTCTTCTTTGGGAGATATTGGGTTTTTGCCATAGCATTCATCTTAGTGAAATCCATTTTTGTATCTATAAAACAAAATAAAATTTAATGTTAATATATAAGTAGTTAATTTTAACGTTGGAATTTTTTAAAGTATTGATGCTTACCTTATTAGGATCACTCGTTTCGTTCAAAATTGAGTCTAGTCTTTTTCTGTGGAGGTCCGTCGTCTGAAAATTTTGAGCAGCAAGTGAGCTCTCGTCTTCGACTGCACCCCTTATATAAACCATCGAAATCGTCTGCTATGGCCCCCATTGCATCATCCCAACCATCGCAATCCATTGTTTCATTTCCTAGAAAGTTGCATTGAGTGATGTAACTATTGCCAAAAGTTGCGTCATCTTGTGAAAGTCTTTTTTCTGTCACGCTGGTTTCTTCTAGAAGATTCTCTTTGTTCACATCATTTTCTAGGAAGTGTTTATTTCTTGTATCTTCTAGAAAATTCCTTTCTTCCAGATTATTCTCGCTTTCTCGAAGTTTCTCGTCATTTTCTTTTTTCAGGTTTTCTAAAAATTCTTCAATGATAGGTATTCTGTAGTCCCCCCAAGCAAGAGTGTCAGTTGTATTTTTTATCCAGGGAATCTGAATGCATTCATCCGCCAGCAAGTATCGCTTGTTGTCATATGGACTCAAACCAACTTTTATTTGTTTTTCTGTATGAATGTTGTGTTGTCTTGATCTGATGGTTCGCTGTTCAACTTTTATGATTGATTTGTTGAAAAGACAGTCTTTATAATGCTCGAACTTGATTTCTCTAAGTGCTGATGACTTAACACCCTTAGCCTTTAATACTGGATCATTATTTTGTATTAAAAGACTGTATAATTTTGATCTCAAACCCACAAAATGAGTGAGAATTTCAGAATTGCATTCGTCTTTAAATTTTGCAAGGACTTTACCATTTTTAGGTTCGATACCAAATTGGTTACCCTCCTTATACACCGATGTATCAAAGAATTCCGAGTGCTCCTTCATAATTTTATAAATGTCTACGCCCCGTACCTCATATATAAAGCTGTCCGTGTCCATATAACAAAGCGATAAGGACTTAGATCCAATCCATTTCTTCATTTTTGAGTAATGAAAGTCATACATCAAAGTTTTTGAGATATCTAAGATAGCCAGACCTATGTAAATAGGTTTTTTTATAACGATTCTAGCTGGTTTCATCTGAACAATAGCCATATCATCATTTACTCGTGATATGCTATGGAAATTAGGACTTGCAATGCATGCTTCAGCTCCAGCCCTTCCAGGCCATTTATTTATTGGTCGTACTTTTTTATATTTACGTTGGTTCTCCATTGTTTTTCCATAAATTGCATTAACTAACAATTTGAATAGATTCTTTTCAAACTCATTTTTAGCTTTTGCTCTTTTTTCTGTGTTGAAGTCTACATATTTTTTTAACCACGCAGACTGATTAAATTGAAGAGCTCTATGGATTTTTTTTACTTTCAAACCATGTTCTTGAGCTTGAAGTAAAGCTCTATAGTGAATTATATATCGCTCTTTATTATCCAAGGTTGTAAGCAATTTCTTTTGTTTAGAGTTTGGTGGTGGCTTATTTTCAGGACAAAACGGCAAGTCTTGATGCTCTTCATGGAGCGATTGATCATATTCAATATCTACCTCTAGAAAGTAACCTATTGGACTGTCATCTGGTACATTGTAAAAGTCAGGATTACTAGTGTCTTGAACCCACTGGAGCCCACCAAACGGTAAGAACTGTGTCATAGCCCATCTAAAAATTTTTTTTTCAAGTTAAAATTTTTTTCTAAAAAAATTTTTTATAAATAATTTTTTTGTTTAAACAATTGTTTATTTATTTACCCGTAGAGATTATTAGCATCTAAATAAATTAAGTACTTTTCTTCTTTTTCAGGATCGTATCCTTTATTCATATACTTATTGTTAGCTTCTGCGTATCGATGGGAGCATTGATTGATCCCACCTCTAATGCCTCTTTCTACGAAAAGAAGCATTTCCATGTCTGTTATTAGCTCTAGTTCTACTTTTGTTTGTTTTAACATGGCGTCAAACGACAAACCTGAATAAAATGAATAGATTAACTCAGTAAAAAAATTAAACTATAAACAACATGAAATAATTAAAATTACCTGGCGTTGTGTAGTAATGTGCTGGGTCCAATGAATATGCTTCTAAGCAAGTTGATCGAAAGTTTTCAAAAATGTCTGCCAATAAGGCTATATCAGTACGCATGTAAACATCTGAATATTCACCAAGATTTTTGATATTTAACTGTTTCCAAACCTGATTAGCATGAGCATAATCTTCGTTGGAGATATGACACCCTGTCAATTTACTGTAGAAAGCTTTTTGTTCAGGTAATTGTGTTTCTTTTAACTTATCCAAAGAATCAATGTATTCATATGGAAATTGACCTTTGATCGTTAATAACTTTATTTGTTCATCAGTTAATTTAAAATCACGATTAACTTTGGTGGTAATAGGCTTCTCTGGCAGATAACTTGCTAACTTTTCTAATGAAGATGCCATAAATCTGAATGAATCGATGAATCTGAATTCTATGACACTACCCTCAATTTTTTTGGTAAAGGAAATGTAGCGTTCTTTGTTTTCAGCTAATATCTCTAGATCCCCTTTAATGATGTCATCAGAATAAAGATCTTTTATAATCAGGTGCGCATCATATCCAGTTAGGTTGTGGAAAATGACACTGATATGTTTTGCCTTGTTGTACTGTAAATTGCACGAATTGTGGGCCGCGCCTCTATACTTTCCTGTAAAGTGATCATGGTCTCGAACCTGAGAAAAAAAACAACCAAACCTTAGCAATTTTTTTTTTTTTTTTTTTTTTTAGGTGTGACTTACCTTGGTGGGGTTGGAGGGGGTGAAGCCATGCTGACAGATCCAACACTTCTTGGCGGAGCCGAAGTTTTGCCAATCCTTTGCGGTCAGTACCATGGGTTTGGGTTTGTCGTACAGCGCTTGATACTCTTCACCCACTCTTCTGAGCTCCTCTACAAACCATTCAGAGGGAGTTTTTTCACCTTCCTCGTTTTGACGATAACTAGCATAATGTGATTTTGTATCATCAAAACTATTTTTTAAGTAATAACCTATACTGTAAGGTATGTGTTCGTCTGGAGCATCAGGGTTTGATTCGTCCGAGCTTTTTATTTTACATTCTACATCAGCATAAATAACGATTGACGCTTTCTCTTGGTTCTTGTAGTTTGTAAATTTTAGTTTGTTATCATTTTCATTAGGTAATTCTACAAAACATTTGTTGTACTGCATGCAAATTGGAATGTGCTCCTGTAATTTTGTAGGTTTTAAAGAGTAGTGAAGACATCGATTGCAGAAGTAGAGTGTACCCTTGTGGTTCGTTAGCTGCTTGCTAACTAATTTTGAAAGGTCACGTATCCACACATAATGAAATTTTGGTGGTTCATCATGTTCTATTTTATTCGGTTTCTTTTCATCAAAATAATAATCTTGTATACAGAGTAGGTTGACATGCTTATTTTTAAATGATTCAGTCAAATGAGCTGTACCAACTTCCAGTACATCATCGGTTTTTTCAAGAATAAAAATATTTACCGATACGTCATTCTGCTTCTCAAATTGTTTTATCTGATCAAATCTAACTGGGAAATCAATCCCTTTAAAATTTAGCTCATGTTCATGATCAATATATGAACTCACTTTTTCTGCATTAACCCTCACAGGATGAAGACAAGATAATATGGCCCATTTAAAACATTCATTATCAAACTCATTTCTAACATTTAAACAAGCTCTCTTTCTTTTTATAGAAGCTGGAAGCTCTATGAAAGAACTTGCATGCATCGGTTGATATTTCTTGAAATTGTAAGTGACACTTAGAACTTGTCTTAAAGTCCAACCTGATCCACAAGCTTCAAACTCTTCAATTTGATTAAGTAATGGTTGTACAACCCTCTCATCATACCATTCTGCTAAATCATTAGTTGTTATATACACAGGACTACTTGCACTATTAAACGTTTTCACTTCTAAAGTTTCAATATTATTTTTTATAATCATATATTCAGAAGAAACCTCAGCATTAACTTTTATTGGGCCTTGCTTCTGTAGGGCAACTTTAACTTTTTCTATAAAAGTGGTTTTAGCATCTTCTAAAAATGATTTCACATCTTTATGTATCATGTTAGTTCCCAATACAGAACTAATTCGATTTTCAAAAATTGAAGGTAAATCATTCCACTGAATTGATTCTTTTGGATGATTGTCTTCCAATGCACCTCCACTTTTCTGAAGAAGAGATTTAATTCGCTCCTGTATATTAACTGATTGAATTAGATATGAGTTGCATCTTTGTTTTTGATGAACATTCAAGTTCCCATTGTTAAGCAAATTTTTTATTGTATTAGTCATATCAACAGACATGTTCATCCAATGTTGTAAGTCCATACTTGTAACATCTTGCAGATTATTAAGATTACTTTGTAATATCTTTATGTTCAAACCAAAATACAAAAATGAAGCCATTTTAAATACTATGATGAACACTACAATTCACTGTACGTTTTCAAACTCTACTGAGCTCTCAAGAGCCATCCCACAGTACTTATACCCAATGGTCACGTGACTCAAGAAAAGAGAAAGCTATTTTTGAATTTGAAAGAGAAAAACTATTTTCAAGGATTTTTTTCAGCAGGAAGTGAAAATCGACAGCTCAAGGTTGGAACAGTTTTTTATACCCAATGGTTATGTGACTCAAAAAAGAGAAAGCTATTTTTGAATTTGAAAGAGAAAAACTATTTTCAAGGATTTTTTTTCAGCAGGAAGTGAAAATAGACAGCTCAAGGTCGGAACAGTTTTCTTTTCAACAATTTCTTTTGTTTGCAAATTGAAACTAGTTTTTTTTTTTACAAGTTTCAACTTGCTACAAAATAGAAAGTTATATTTCTAACGGTTTTTGGAACTGTTAACAATGGTTCCCCCCCCCCCTCCCACTCAGTTTTCTTGTCAAGAATTTCTTTTGTTTGCAAGTTAAAACCAGTTTTTTTACAAGTTTCAACTTGCTACAAAATAGAAAGTTATATTTCTAACGGTTTTGGAACAATGGTTTTCCCCCACTCTAACTTTAGTGAATCACGTGACTTTGGTGTGGTGGGGGTTGGTGATATAAAGGTTAACGAGACGATCAAATGTAACTTAGTCGTTGTTGTGTCATTATAAAATCATTATCAAAATGGCGTTCGTTGTGGACTTGGAATTCTCTTGTAGATCTAGAGATATACTAATCCCTAAAGAGCTCGCAATATATGGTGTGCAGAGTGGTTTGTCTGTACCTATAATTGCTCTTTTCAAGCCTTCATCTTTTTGGTGTAATCTTTTAAAATGTGAAAAGCGTGTCAATACATATCTAGAAAAAAATTATCATCATATACCTTGGAATGCAGGCCATACTCGACCGGGTGATATTATTAAAATATTACAATCGAATTTAGTACATGCTACTCGAGTTTATGTATATGGTTCACAAAAAAAGAAGTATCTTCAGGATATACTTTGGAATAAGTAAGTTTCTATTTAAATTTATTATTAATCATTCTGATTTTTAATTATTATAAATAAATATTATAATTTTTCAGAGAGATCATTGATGTTGCAATTGAACAGCCAAATTTTAAAAAAATACAGAACGATTTTAATTCCTATTATTTATGTGATTTTCATAAAGATGATAAAGCTAAAAATTGTGCAATCCGACGAGCATGTATACTAAAAAATTTTTTATTAAATAAAGAAGAACCGACAACTTCATTTGCAACCCCCGAGGGATATGATACTATTGATTATAAATTTCCATCATTTGGTTTTTACTATTCAAGAATACAGGGAGATGAGATTGATATGTAAAAATAAAAAGATTAATTAAATTTATAAACGATTCTTTTTCTTTAATGTTCCTTACTTCATTTTATAATACAAAATTAATTATCATAAAATTAGTGTTTTTAAAGTAAAAATTAAATATTTATTATACAAAATAAGTTAAAACACAGCAGCTTAGATACTAAGAGAGTATAATCCCCAAGGAGCTACGCAGGTATACAAAAGTGAACGCTCCTGGACACACAAATAATGATCTTGGAGAAGACAGGTAGCAGGAGAGTATAACCTCCAAGGAGCTAAGCAGGTATATTAAAGTGAAGGCTCCTTGACACATAAATAATGATCTTGGAGAAGACAGCTAGCAGGAGAGTATAACCCCCAAGGAGCTAAGCAGGTATACTAAGGAGCTACGCAGGTATACTAAAGGGAACGCTCCTGGACACCTGCTTAACTCTTGGATACTTATACTTTCCTGCTGTCTGTAGTGCTCTAGCGTCACTTAATCATTAAATAAATAAACAATAATAATTAATTTATAGTAATTATAAATAAACAATAATAATTAATTTATAGTAATTATAAATAAACAATAATAATTAATTTATAGTAATTATAAATAAAATAATCTATGTACTACTTAAAGTATGAAATTCTAAATATAATTGTTCTTTTAAATCTAATACTAAGTCTGTAATATAGTCTCTTATATTTTTTTTTAAACAATTAGACTCACGCAAAATTGTATTTTTAAATATATTGATAAATCTAGTAACAAACACATCATTTATATCTCGCGACATCTCTTCAAACACATGATTTAAAAACTTATACATTTCTTGAAGTTCAGGTTGTTCTTGCTGTTCTAGCTGTTGTTGTTGTTGTTGTTGTTGTTGTTGTTGTTGTTGTTGGCAGAAGTAATCTCCAATATATGCTTGGAGTGGTGTCTGTGGTCTCTCTTCCTCGCTGAATAAAAAATCACCTAAAACAGAAATTAAATTGAATATTAATTTATTTTACAATTTTTTTTTTCAAATTAGTTAAGTATACTGTTGATTAATTTTACCTTCCATGTATCCTTCAGGGATGGACGGTGGTGGAGAAGTGAGATCCGAGAAACCTGATGAGGTTTCAACATCTATATCCTCCGATGATGACTCTGAAGATACACTCTCCATAGTCTCCGTATCCTCCGCTGAAGATGAGGATTCTGATGAAGATTCCTCCTCGATTTCCATCACGTTAACGATCTCACTTATAGGTACCCCAGCTGGACATATAAAACGTTGCAGATCTGAAAATAAATTTTTAAATTGTTTATTTCAAATTTTTTATTTCAAAATTTAATCGAAAAAATTGTAAATACTTACTAAATATCTGAGGCATATCAGGCTCTCGTGGGGACGTCGTAAGATCCAACGGCTCATTATAGGTCTCCGACAACGGCTCTGTAGCGTTTACTTCATAATCTAAAAATTATAATTGGAAAAATATGTAATAACCGAAGCCAATCTATAATTAATGTTTTAAAAAATTTTTATAAACTTACTAGTTTCATCGTTGTTAGCTACCAAATCAATAAATTCGTATACTATTTGAATTTCATTAGTAAAATTCAGACTAGTACGATATTCTTTGACTATTCCACCATCAGTAGGAGCACTCTTATTCATCGCCAGCTGCTTCGCATGCGCTTTACCACCTGTTGATTTTCTAGCAGTTTGTTTAGGCATAGGCTTCATAAGAGCCTTACCACCAGTTGATTTGCGAGCGGTCTGCTTTACACGTGCCATTTTTTTTTTAATTAAGAAAAAAATTGAAGAAAAAAGTTGTTTCACTAAAATTCACACAGGAAAAACTGTTGTCTGAGACAAAAAACTAATTTACTTCAACAGTTAGACAAGAATCACAAACAGACTGGTTGAAACACTCGAAAAGCACTGAAACGGTTTAGAAGTAGACTTGATGTGGATCAGACTAGTTCGACAGCAAGAATGGTTCAACAGCAGGGCTAAGACGTTTAAATAGTGCCTACCAAGCAAAAAAAACCCTTTAACCCCACCTCTGAATCATCCCTTCGTGGGAGGATCGAACTTGTTAGACTGTACACCATGGATTAGACCTTGCCCTCCAATGAGGGTTGTTACCACTCCTCCGATCTTGACAAACGTTGAGTTTTCACCAATGGGCCTTACCCTCCAATGGGGGGCGGGGGCGGTCGTTGAGTTTTCCCGATTGGGCCTTACCCTCCAATTGGGAGGGGCGGTCATTACCACTCTCCCGATTTTGACCTGAAATGAGTTTTCTCAATTGGGCCTTACTCTCCAATGGGGGGTCGTTACCACTCCCCTGATCTTGACCTGCGATGGAGAGGCAATAGAACTCCTTTAAACTCATGTTCTCCTGTTCTCAGTAAGACTACTGTGTTATTTATTTATTAAACTTTCAACTCTACAAGGTCAATGTGACTACTGTTTTTTGCTCCTCGTTTAGCACGCACCATGGTTTGTGAGTTATTTATTATAATTTATTGGAGGACTATGTCACGTGAATTTTTTTCATGTTTCCATGACTCCAAGTATTACCAACGTGAGTTATTTATTAGGGTTATTGAGTTACGGCGACTGTATTGTACAAGTTTTTTTTTTTTATTGAGTCGAATATTTTACTCTGCAGGCTGCGAGTTATTTATGCTAGAGTTATTGAGCCAAGTTTTTTTTAGTCAAATATTCAAGATGTTCAAACTGCTCGAGGACACCGTTACAGTAAACTTTAAGACTTTCTGAATTGAAATCTGGCAGGGTTGTAATTTTCAATAAACAAAAAACTAGCTACTTTCTCGTCCTTCAAAGATTTTTTTAGATGTTGCAGGAGAGAGCGTCCTCGCTCGATGGTTGTCAAACAGAGAGAGCGAGCAGAAAAGTCGGCAGGGGTCATAAAAGGGAGAGCCGCTCGTGAGCAGTGGGGAGCGTACAGCGGCGGGGGACAAGCAAGAGCGTTCGAGGAGCGCCTGGTGGTAGGGAGGGGCGTCTGCGCGGGGGAAGATTTACAGTGGTGTTGTAAAAAGAGCTCGGGCGGTGGGTTTTCAAAATCACGAGGGAGCAGCCTTTTTTTCAAAAACGCTGGGAATCACCAGCAAGGAGCGCTTTGCGGGGGGAGCGTACAGCGGTGGTCGCCAGGGGGAAGAGAGCGTCCAAGGAATGCGCAGCGGGGGAGAGCGTTCCAAAAATCACGAGAGAGCGGCCGTTTCCAAAATCACGAGAGAGCACCGTCCTTCCAAAGGTACGAGTGCACACCGGCCCCTTCTAAAAGGTACGAGTGTGCACCGGGCCCTTCTAAAAGGTACGAGTGCACACTCGTACCCCCTCAGAGGGTACGAGTGCACACTCGTACCCTCTGAGGGGGTACGAGTGCGCACTCGTTTACATACTACTATCAAGTTTTATAATATCGTAGTGAACCCAAAACGATATGTTGTAGTTTTATTTAATTTTCAATGAATTTTTTAACTTTTTGTAAAAGTTAGGCTTAAACTCTGTTAAATATTCTATTATTCTGACAAGTTTATTATAGAGAAATTTAAGTTGTTTTTACTTCAGAGCCGATAAAAAAATTCTTGTTGTACACCCCGGGTCATACACCCCGCGTTAAAAGTTATTCACATTTTTTGAACTTTTAAACTTTTCGCATTCATTTTTACCAAGATTATTTAGGTTTTTAAGATTTTTTAGATTGTATTGAAAAATTTTTTTTTGACATTAACGCTGTAAAGCCAACAGAATTGGGAATTTTTTTTAATCGGCAAACAGTTGGTTATGGATAATCGTCTGTTATGAAAAAGCCTTATATTAATTAATTCTTTACAATTTTATTATTTGTAATATAAACTATTGCCTGAAGTAAAATCAGGAAATAATAACGATGATTTTTACTGCGTTCCTGTATGAATTTATATATTTATATAAAGTACGAATAATTTGTTTATTAAATTTTAAAAATTTAAATTAAAAAAGGCATTTTCTATGTCGATAAAACAATTTTGATACTCGACGGACCAATTTCTTTGCCGTTTATTGCACTCTCAGAATAAAATTTGTAACGTTGCACATAAAGAAAGATATCAATTTCCTTTATTATAACGAAAAACTGAATATGGGCAGTGTTTTGTAGATATGACCGTCTGTTTTTTATAAAGGTGAAGGGGAGTACCTATAAACACGCAGTGAAGGGGACTACCTATGCCGTGTTTCTTTGGGTCGGATGATGTCGGATATGGGAGGGGGGGGGTGACTTAAAAAAAAATATTTAAAAACAACAATGTATTTTTTAGTGATCGAAAAAAATTTTTTTTATAAAATAAACTCAATTTTATTGTAATTAGAAAAACAAAAAAATTTTTAATATAACCTGAAATTCTCAAAAATAGCTGTGTGTGTATGTATAAATTTTTATCAGCAAAAATTTTCAAAAATAGTTTTAATTGACTAAAATTTTGCCATCTAGTATAGAAAATAATTTAAAAATTTTTTTATTTTTTTACTATGCTTGAAGCTCTTTCTTGCTGGATTAAACTTTATTGTTACTAGTTCTCTGATAACAGAGATCACAAAATGAAAGTCATAAACTTATAATGAAACTAACAAAGAGTTTTTTTTTTAAACTCAAATAAGCCTTTTTTTTTAACTCAAACAATTAACTTAACAAATTTTACTTTTTATTTATTTAAATCTGAATCAATGAACGTGCCCTTTATATTAAATCAACAGTTTGGAAAACAAATTACTTGCCTTAGTCTCTGTATTCAATAAAACTTATACAATTGAATGATATTAGCCAAAAAAGCCCTGCGATAGAGACTATTATAGAAAATTATACTTTTATAGTTAAACAATTTATTTAATTAAAATATATAGCTAAACAATATATGAAACAAGTCGTTATGTTTATCTGACTACAATTGTATTTTAAAGCTGTGTAAAAAATTGACTACAAAAATATCAGTATTCTTGGGAGAAAAAAAAAACTATCAGCATGACTCTCTTGTGGAGTTTAGTAAATCTGATTCAATAGAATGGAATGGTAATAAAAAAAAAAAAAAGATAATATTTAATTTATAGCAACATCTTTTTAATAATTTGAAAATCAAATTCTTATTTATTTACCTACATTTTTACTGTATTCAATTAGCATTGATAAAAAACAACTTTGATTAAGTCAAATTGTTTTGGAATCAATTCTTAATCAATATAACCTATTTCAACCAAACTAGATTTCCCTCAATGATACACAATAACACAACACAGATGATTTATCAAGAATTATAGTAAAAAACTGTTTGATTGTAAAGTAATTGTTTTAAAAAACCATTTATTAAAATCACTTGATCTTGTTGATTAATTGATGCAAGTGTCAACTGTCAAGATCAAGATCAACATTTCATAATTTTATGAAATTTTTAAATAACTGATCAGCTGCTTGCTTCTGCTATTGTGCACCGTGTGAGGCCCTCGGCCCTTTGCATACGCGCACCTCACCAGCTGCGCAGCCTGCTCGCATGCCTTGCTGCAGGCTGCAAGAGTGAGACAGAGCGAGTTAGGCCGCGGCGCAGCGTCTTGCAGGGGAGCAAGCAAAACCGGATACGGAAACGCTGGTCTGAATGGAAATCGCCTGATTCACTCGACAGCAGTCGGCTCGGCTACACGTGTTTCAAGTATTTTGTGCCGGAGAATTAGCTTTTGTGTATGATTGGCGCATATTAACCTAAGTAATTGAATTTTCGAGTATGGTCGTCGTATTGTGGTGCAAATAACATTTCTCTACGAGAAACTCCACACAAGTTAAGCAGAGATGCACACCCAGCAGTAGGAAGAGAGTAACAAAACAGCATCGGGAAACTCCACACCCCTGCAAATCGGACATTTTGCATTCAACAAAACACAGGTATGGCATTCTAGCGCGTGGGAGTTACTTGCAACATAATTTGTAATTAGACGTAATTTTGATGGTAGTTAAGATTGCGTGCTTCGGCAATTCACCGCTTGCATTTTAGTTTTAGGCTTAGGGGAAACGGTCGAATATTTGATTTCATCTGCGGCTTTGAATGTCGATAGCGTGACCTTGTCATGGTATTCGGGAGTGACGTTTTCTGACGTTTTTGCTCGACCAAGGTCACACGTGTTGACATATTATCAAATATTACACCGTTAACCTCATTGTGGTATATAGCGCTCTTCGAATTTGACACTGTATGATTTATTCTATCTGTTTATGATTGAGCTGTTTGATCGATATTTGCTTACTCATTCCAGCTACAAGCTTGTGCTATTTCAATCTGTGTTCACTCTGTTTACTTTCAAACACTCGCCTGCCAGGGGCTATGATATTGTAAGGAGAGGAGTATTAATATCTGTAGTATTCGACTTTTCTGTGTTGTGATTTGGTTTTTGCATTGCTTTGGCTTTTGCATTTCTGATTTAACACAGATATTGATCCCCTCTCTAGCCATATTTCCCAATACTTTGTGACTTAGCTTTTATCGACACTTTTTTTATTTTTTTTTATTTATTTCAGTTGTGAGCTAGTGTTAACTAAACCTTTTGTTTTATTTATTTACTTTCTAGCGCTTGCCTGCCAGGGGATTATGTTATTGTAAGGAGAGGAGTATTAATATCTGTGGCTTTAGCTTTTCCTGTGTGGTAATTTTGTTTTTGGTGTTGCTTTGGCTTTTGCTTTTTTGGCTTTACAACACAGATATTGATCCCCTCTCTAACCACTCCTACCTAATACTATTGTGCTTTGCAGGTAATAATTGTTTGGGCTGTAACTCGAAAGGAGGTTGGAAGCACAGGGACACTGCTATCTTGCTGGTGGAGGGTTGACTACTCGGCGACTCCTGCTGTGAGGTGGATTGGCTCCCGGATCTGTGCGGGGACACTCTTTTGAGCTTGGATTGGGTTTGGTTTGTTTGAGTAGGGTCGGGCAGCTATTTTTTCACTTTTCTGGCTTTTTATTTTTCTGTTCACAGGTGTTCCATCTGGGGTCTTGTCGCTTTGCATCATCACTCATCGCTTGATATGTCTGGAGAGAGGGTTGGGTTTGGGGAGATGGGCGGTTGCAGTCGTTCCAAAGGGCGTAGGGATGGGGAGGCCATAACATGGGAGGATGTTAGCGTCGACAGGTTTCTCACCCAGGCAAAGAACAGATATGCAAGTGATGCTCTTCCTCCTTATGTGGTTGCCATTTACGACCACAGGGCAGATAACAACCTGGGCAATTATCATCAGCTAGAGATAGCTAGGAAGATCATAGACTCTGGCACTGTTATCACAGGGGTCAACCCATGCGGTATTAAAAAGTTCCTGATCTCCTTCCCCACCATAGAGGAGGCTCACCTTTTCTGCGACCAAGGCATAAAACTGATAGACAGCAACTGGGAAGCCTTTATTCCTGACTCGAACATACACCATGTTGGTCTTATCTTTGATGTACCAACATCACTCAGCTGCGAGGATCTGCTGAGATACTTGGACGAACCATTTAGAGCATCCGTAAGCAGGTTCGAAAGAATCGTAAAGGCCATCTTACACTAGCAGGGACAAGTGACATACCAGCAGATTGGGGCTGTGAAGGTTTTCTTTAAAGGAAGCAGGCCCGACTTCATAACAATTGGATCTATCTTCTTCCTTTGCCGTGATTCTCGTATAGAGCCTATGTATACTTTAAGTTCCACAGGGAGGTCAACGCAGTCAGGGCCATATTGAGAGTGAGCCAGGCGGAAGCCATATACAAAATCCAGCAGAGATATATCAAGGCACATGGCCCTGCGAGGGAGGGTGAAGACATGTTCAACCCTTTTTACCTTAGTCGCTCGATCTTGGAAGACACACTCGGGCAGAATTCTCCTCCTGAACACGGCCACACGATTGGTGAACCAGATAGCCAGGCGAGCAAGATAATCCAACCAACCACTCCTGTTCAGAACTCTTCCGGGCCGCCCAGGCAGAAAACAACATCCAGGATCCCATTGGCAAGGACAGGAGAGATAGATGGCGCTAGCAAAGACGACCTATCCAGTTGGGCAAACCAATCATGGACCAAGGAAGATGCACGCGATCTGGAACTGTCCGCAGTTACAGCCCATGCCGAGCATCGAATATGGAACATCTATCCTTTCTGTCCGAGGGAATGGGAGAATTTTCGGGCTTGGAGATAGTGGTTCAATCTCACCAGGTGGCAACACCTGCGGCAAATTGCAGCCCAGAGACAAGTGCAGGCAATAAATCATTGAACTCGTCGGGAGGGAGTCGCAGTAGCTACAAAGTTAATTCGGAGGGTAAACGTGTCGCCCAGACTATACTTAGGTCGACAGGTCTTGACAAAAAGAAGAGGCACTAACTCACAGATTTTCAGGGCTCCGATACATTATTGTTTTCCTTTTTATTTTATTTTCTTTTTCTTTTCCACTTAGTTGGACTGTTATCGCTTTTTCGTTAGTGTTAGTTGTTCATTGTTACCGAACTATTTTGTTCCCTTTGGGGTAATGTAATTTAAGTTGGAATTTATTGTTATAGAGGTCAGCCGTCACGGAAAGAAAGGCGCACTGTAAAAAGTCTTCCGTGCACCAAAAAATTGGTGCAAGGCACCGGCTTCTCTTGTCCTGAGAAACAGTAGTATGCGTCTGCTAACAACATAACGATTGTTTTCGAAATTTTATTTTTTTCTGCTTTGAAAAAATTATTTGTAACATTTTTTTCCGAATAAAAGATTTATCAAGAACATTTAAAAAATAGGGAATCAATTAATCAGTGTCCAGTTTAGTTTATTATTGCAGAGAAAAATTTATAACCTCAACAAGGGTTACTTCTTTACCGACAATGTTCAACTTTAGAAATTTCGGTGCGCACCAAAAAATCGGTGCAAAGCACAGAAATTTTCGTGCGTGTCATGCGAAAATTAGTGACGGTTACTCTTTTTTTCAAAGCTCCTAAAACCACCACTTTTGCAGTGCGCCCTTCTTTCCGTGGTGCTGAGAAAGGCAGCTACAGAGTTATGTTTTGAGAGGGTGGGTCGGTTGACGATTTTTGCTAACGGTAACTGCGCACTTTTGTTGAAGACTTTGATAGTTTTTCGTTGATAGTTTTGCGGCAAGGTCGATTGGGGAGCGATAGTTGGGGTAAAACCGTTTAGCGCAGACTCAAGGCCCTCGCTCGAATTCACTGGACTTTGCTACTGAGGTAGCAGTTCCCAGAGTTCTCGCGGTTCTCGGGAACTCACTGTCGGAGGCAGCTCTCCGAGCCTTCCTGACAGATCATACCTCGTGGGGCTGGTAAATTTACATTTTTCTATTGTCATCTTATTCGATTTAATTTATCTCGGCCTTTTAATTTTATTGGTGATTTTGGTTTCTTTTGCACTAATTGAATTCAAAATTGAGATTTAATTTCAGCTGTACCCTAGTTATTGTTTGTGGTTGTTTCTGGTCGTTAGTTAAGAATTTTATTGTAGCGCAGCCTTTCCCAGTTGTGATAGAAAGCTGTCGAGTTTTGTGTTAGATAGGCAGTAATGCTGATCGATCGATCGTGGGAAAAACTTCTTCATCGGTTGACACCATAATTTTTTGTAACGTTATTATTTGTTTTAGTGACTCGGAAGTAAGGTGGGGGAGAGGGTTAGTTTTGTTTGATTGTTAGCTAGTAAGTTAATTCGCGTACATCAATCGCTTGTTTCAAACCCTGGTTCAGGCCAGCTAGATTCAAGATTCGTGTTATATAGTCATCTTGTCTTTCGATAGCCAGAGTCAGGCTTGGAGCATTTAGTCGTGTACAATTGCGACTTTGAACACTCTTATCTGTGGCAGCAGGCCTGTCTAATTGCGCGCTAGTCGGTCAATTTATTTGTTTTACTGCCTGTAGGAGTTGCATTGTCTCGTATCCAATTAAGTTACATAATTTCTTTCTTCCTTTTTGGTTTTGTTTTTTTTGCTCTTGGTTTTCTTCTTTATCAATTCAATTCGCTTATCTCAATATTCTCGCCGGGTTTTGTCATCTCTTGCTTCGCAACGAATCACAGCCATGTCCAGGGATTACACTTTTATGGTTTGGAATGCCCGCGGTGTTAGAGGCAAACACGAAGATCTGTGTAAGCTGGCGGCAGACAGGGTGTTCGACATAATCGCAATTTCGGAATCCAAACTTACCCCTGAGATTATTACCCCGACGTTGCCAGGTTATACTCATCTACGCAAGGACCGTACACCGGCTGGTCATGGGGGCGGACTTGTGGTTTATGTGGAATCCTCGATCGAGTTTGTTTGCATAGAACTCTAACACATATCTGGAGGAATGGAGGTGTTGGCAGTCCAGATAGTCTCCAGCGATAAACCTATTTCTTGTATCTTTGCATATAACCCTCCACATAACACTATTACTGCCCGGGGCTTTTCAGATTTCCTGGCGACGTGCTCCGCACTCCCGAATGTAATCTTCTCTGGAGACTTGAATACCCAACACTCGGATTGGGGCAGCGAGATCATCAACGGGAACGGTAGATGCTTGAATATTGCACTGGATAGCAACCCAGCCCTTCAGGTCATCAACACGGGCGCTCCAACGAGAAGGTTTGAGAAGACTAGTTGTCCGGATGTCACTATAGCAAGTAGACAATTCTCAACCGATCTTTCTTGGGAAGTATCTCCTGAGGACTATGCCAGCGACCATTACCCGATCATAGTAAGGTTGAGGAAATTCCCGCACACATACGTCTACCGCAGATCCAGGATCCACACGTCAAGGGTCAATTGGAGTGAATTTACTGGGTTGATGAGGAGCTGGAAGGAAACGGCATAACTGCTGACTAACTTTATCCGGCAGTATGGGAAATTTGTGGGTGGATGGAGTCAAGCATTTCTCAGGGTGGGGGCAAGGTATTGAGCCAGGAAGAGGCTAAGGCCAGAAAGAAAAGGAAACCACCCACTTGTATATGGTGGACACCTGAATGCTCGGAGTCAGTGCAAGCCAGGTCGCTGGCCGGCAGTGCCGGATTAACCCTAATGAAGACCTATAGGCACAATTTTGGTGGGGGCCTATGCGAGGAAATTTTTTTTTTACTGTTTCAGTTAAAACGCATAAAAGTTGAGGTCAGGGGTGCAACAACTCCTTCCAGCTAGAGAGTGTCCTGAGGACTTCCACCCCCTTCCGCCCCTAATAAAATTGACGCCTAAAAAAAACGAGCCCAAAACCCTAGAAGCCCGAGTTCAACGAAAAAACTTATCAGCTATCCCCCAAACTCTAAATTCCCAAAACCCTGGGCGCCCGAGATCAATAAAAAAGCTCTGAATCCCCCAAAACCCTGAAAGCCCGAATTCAATAAAAAAAACTGATCAGTTATCCCTCAAGCTCCAAGCCTCGCAAAACTCTGGTTACCGAGTTGAATAATTTTACAAGTTAAGTGTACATATTTGTATATCAAGTCAATAAAACAGTGTTTTTTTTTTTTTTTTTTTTTGTTACACAAAAAGGTTGTGGTGTACTTTTATTTACATCACTTAAAAATATTATTAAATAATAAAAAAAAATTTTACACTTGTCTCGAAATGTGTCTTATTCGTAAAAGCATTTAATTTATAGTTAAAAAAAAAAATTTGTTGATAATGTTGCAAACAAAGAGTTAAATGACAAGTAAAAACTTATAGCGTTTTTCTACACAACCACGCCATTTTGAAGTTAAAAATTTCAGATTTACAACTTTATTATATAATTGCACCAGAGCAGCGTAATCAGATATAGTTACAAAATTATTTATTTTATTCTTAAGTTAACTAAAATGCACTCATATTTTTGGAATAATTCAACTCGGGCTTCTAAAGTTTTTGGGGGTTTAAAGCTTGGGGTATAGCTGATCAGTTTTTTCGTTGAACTTGAGCGCCCAGGGTATTTGGGGATTTAGAGCTTGGGGGGTAGCCAATCAGCTTTTTTGTAGAACTCGGGCGCCCAGGGTTTTGGGGGTTTAGAGCTTGGGAAATAGCTGAACAGTTTTTTCGTTAAACTCGGGCGCCCCTTACTTGTAAGGTTAATTTGTTTTCATTAGACAAAATTCTGTGTAAAAGAGATCATTACTTTTTAAAAAATGTATCAAGTGGTATCAAATAATTAATTAGTGCTGATCAGAATAAATTCAATAAAAAAAAAAATTGGTACTGGTAAAAAAAAAAAAAAAAAAAAAAAAATTTCATACATGTGGTGGGGGCTTATTGGTGGTGGGGCCCTATAGGCACGTGCCTGTTCTGCCTACCTGTTGATCCGGCACTGCTGGCCGGTAAGGCACTCTTAGCTCATCCCGGTTCGGGAACCTTGGCGGCATATGGTGAGCAGTGCGCAATGACGGCTAGTCTTCTTAGGAAGACTAAGAGAGGCTCTTTCCGTGGCAAGGTTAGTACGCTTAGCCCATCCAGTCCAATGGGGAAAAACTTCAAGTTTTTCAGGAAATATAAGGATAGGTTTTACAACCCGCCCCCGGATTTGCCCGAGGCTAAACTTTCCACGAAAAACCCGAATTTGCATGCGACTTTCGAGAGAATCACAGAGAGCTACGATTGCGCAGGATTCTCCAGGCCGATGGAAACCATGTCCCCTCAGTTGGAAGTTTTTGGGTGACCTTTTTTGCCAGACGAAGTAACAGCTACCGTGGGTAAGGCCAGGAAAGACTCCTCTCCGGGGATGGACGATATTTCCTACGGAACTCTGAAACATTTACCTTATTCATGCTACGAATGGCATGCAGAATTCTACAACTTCGTGCTTCAGGAGGGCAAAATCCCAGAGTCTTGGAGTCAATACAAGGTCGTCTTCATTCCCAAACCAGGGTCAGATAAACTCAGACCAATAGCATTGTCGTGCACACTCCTCAAGATTCTCGAGAGACTGGTCAGCGATAGATTACAATGGTGGGTCGAATCTTCTCACATACTCCCACCTTTTTTCTACGGTTTCAGAAGAGGGAAATCCTCCCAGGATTGGTTGGCTCGGCCCTGCGCAAAGCTTTGGCTTGTCTATCACCACCCCCATCAATGTACTGCATCACTTGGCTGGCATCCCGACATTGGATGTAAGACAGAAATACATCTCAGCCAGGTTACTATTCAGATGGTCGGCCAGCTCAACAAGCGGGATATTACCCAAGTTCCAGTACATCAGGGAATTTGTGGACAAACCCAACTGCGCTAGTAGTACCCGTTTGAGGAAGTTTGGTAGCCTGTACTCTATACGGCTGCGGTTCAACAAGCAAATCGCAAGGTCGCTTCGATCAAAGTGCCTGCCTACATATTCCATACCTTATTTCTCACTCTATCAGGATTTTGTGGACGTGGATCTCGGCAGGGCAGTTCAAACGGCTGAAGACAGGGTGGCATTCTTTGAGCAATATTTGGATAGCGTAAGGAGCCCTACGACGCAATTGGTCTTCACTGATGGGTCAAAAGACCCTGGGAGGAGAAAATCCAGAGCTGGTGTCTATATAGAACAGTCCGATACTATTTTATCTCATGATTTGGACCCTGATTCGTCCATATTCAGCTGTGAGAGTTTTGCCTTACTTCGCGCCTTATTACACACGCTCTTGGCGAGAGAGTCTGACTTGCTGTCCATTCACCTCTTCTCGGACTCCTTCTCTGTTTTGCAGGCGCTGAAAAGGCAAGGGCTCGATTCCCGTCTACACCCTTATTTGGCCCTAGTCAGGCAGGTTGTTCATATGTGCGAGACGGACCTTCAGGTTAGAATGTATGTAAATTGGATACCCTCACATCAGAATTTGGCTGACAACGAGAGAGCGGACGAGGCCGCTAGAGCGAATGCAACACAGGCCCCCAGACGAAAGAGCACCTTTTTTGGGATTGTCCTACACATTACCATGGGAGGGAGGACGCTATTACGAGCCTTCACCGCCTCGGAGTTATGTTTGGCTTCCAACCACCTTTCAAGCTTTGCTGGGATTGCGATATCCCAATTTTTCATGAAAAATAAGGTTGTCATATAATGTTCAGCGCGAAAAAAAAAAAAAAAAAAAAAAAAAAAAAATTAGTTTTTACGACTTAGCTTTTAAGAATTTATATTTTCCCTTGTAAAGAATGCCATACTATTACTATATTTATATTGAGATGGATGAAGTATTGAGGTGCATTAGGATGAAAGATATAACAGTTTCTACGATGTTTCATAGGAACTTTGATAGGCTGCATTGGAGATCGACGATTTGTACTTTGACTGCCTTGTGTGAAAGAAGGGTGCGCAGAGTCACATCAGGCGACGCAGATTTCTCCCAAGACCTGCGGGGTCCATATCGCCGACTAGTCTGTAATTTAAGATCACACTGAGGACCGAGCTACTGCCCGCCTCAGTGGAGGTTATGGTATCTGCTAAAATCTGTTCTGCAGAATAAGGAAAAAAAAAAAAAAAAAAAAAAAAATGGAAATTGCCTGAATCGGCAGCAAAGAGAAATCAGTAAGTTGAAAAATGAAACGCTGATAACTTTTTAACGTGGAACTTTTTCGGGACAAATTTTTTTTTAATTATTCGGGGGATCATCGACTAAGTGCAGGATATTAAATAAAAGAAAAATAATCATCCTAATATTGTTTTATAGTGAACGACATAACCTAAAACAGAAAATTTAAAGTATATAAAGCGGTACGCTTTTACGGGAGCTGGTGTTTAAAAACCAACTCGCCGTTAAAGTGCTACCGCACTTAGGATAATATTTGTTTTTCTCGCGCGCGCAATCACCTGTGGTAGATGAGTGCTTGTGTGCGCGCGCAACTTGATCCGGAGAAAATCAATACTTTGTTGTGTTATTGATTTTGGACCACAGCCGTTCGAAGATATATTTAATCATCACGTTACTTATTGATTTTGTATTTGTTTTTAGGAATTATTTTCTTTTATTAAATTGTTAAAATAGAACCTAAGAAATTCTTATTTAGTAACCGGTGTTTTTACGCTCGTTCCTCTAGCCCGCGCCCACTACCGAAAATATAGAGCAGTCGCGCTCTCCAAGGTGAGATAAATCGTGTAGGAATTTATTGCCGCGGACGGACTTTTTTCCCTATTTCAGGAAGATTGTCGGCGTGAAGCCGACTGCTGTGAAAGATTATAAAAGCCGAACGGCTCAGCAACGGACCGTCGTGGGTTGTATTCCAGAGTCCGCAATTGCTAGTTCGAGCCCTATAACAATATATATAATAATTAATAGTTATATATATATATATATAATATTTAACTACTAATTATTATATAAATATTTAACTATTAATTATTATGTAATATATATTAATTATATATATATATATATATATAAGATATATATATATATAATATTTAACTACTAATTATTATATAAATATTTAACTATTAATTATTATGTAAATATTTAACTATTAATTATTGATCGCCGATACACTTATTACACTCTTATAAAATGAAATTAATATATCAACAAATGCGTCACTAGTAATTTATGATTTATAGGATTAAGCCAACCATGTAATTATTATTTATGTTATTTAATTAGCAGTCTGAAACGTCAGCAAACAAATAAAAAACTTTGCTTGTAACTAAAGATAACTGAGTGGTCTTTTATATACCTTTATGTAGCATTGTCTAGATGCATACATTTTAATAATATATTTGTTGAAAATTGTTTGAGTGATTATTTTATTAAAAACTTTGTACAGAAAAATATTTTTTGTAACATTACTTTAAAATTATAATCATTTGTATTTAAAATTTGTATTAAAAATTTTGTTTTGTAATGCTTTTTTTATCATCATTTTTATTTTAATAAAAAATTGTTTTTATTTAGTAAACTAATTATTAAATTAATTATTTTATACCATGAATAATATTATACTCTATCTTTTTTCAGAAAAACATCAATTCTGAAAAACAAACAATATTCTATTGTTGTACTATTTGCAACAGAAGTTTTTTAACAAAAAAAAATTTAATTGAACATTTTTCAGGAAATCATATTATTACAAAATATTATTGCAATAGATGTGGTAAATTTTTTACAAGAAAAAGAACTTTTATGATTCACAATGCATAGTAAAAAGAAATTATTTATTTCCGATATTTGTAATGAAGAATTTTTAACAAATTTTAATTTAAAAAGACATAAAGCTAATATACATAATGATAATGAAATAAAATATGAAATTTGTATAAAAAATTTGAGCCGAAAAGATAACTTATCGAGGCATAAAAATTATCTCATTAATAAATTTTTAAAATGAATTTAATCATTGTATTAATTATTCTTTGTTTCAAAAAAAGTTACCTTTAAAAAGACTTGTTTAAGTTTTTATGTGATATTTTACTTATTCAATAAAGAAAGTGTCTAGGTACGATCGCCGTGTACTGTATTCGATGCACGGTATATGGTACCAAATAAGAGTTACTTTAGACACTCTGTGAATTTCATTGGGTTATTAAGGATGGGCAATTGGATTGAAAGTAAGAACTAGTAGTTTTTCAAACTTAGGTTGGTTATTTGGGATAAATTATAGGATTTAAAGTAAAAAGCTACCGTATACCGTGTACCGCACACGGTACACGGCGATGGTACCTAGACACAACCTTAAATAAACATATTTTTTAATGAATCTTTTTATATCATGTTTAAAATTATAATGGGGGGGGGGGGAGTGGCGAGCGAAGCGAGAAGGGGGGCTACCCCCCTAGCACCTATGAAAAGTCATATATAGGTATACACCGCACTGACTCATTTTAGCCTGGGTCTAATGGAAAAATTTAATCGAACAGGTTAATTAGTAAACAAATAATAACCTATTTCTAATAATATTAAATATAAAGTCTGTTGTTCCGCAAAAATGTAAATTGTTGCATTTCTATGGGTTGAAATTTAGCTGAGGAAAATAATCCATTTATATTAATGACCATGTATTGCTATAAAAAATAAAATGATATGAAATAAATTTTAATCTGAAAATCTTAAAATATTTTATAAATATAGGCAGTATGTGACTCCGATGATATACTCGAAACATCGATTATTAATACATCTAACACAAAAGTTGATCTATATGTCTTAGAATTCTGTTGAAAGGAAGAAAATTTTGTGATACCAATGTGTACCAAAGATCTTGAATCATGATAAATTCTAAGCAAGAATTAGCTAAGTCATTTATTTTATTTTTTTTTCTGCTAATCACAAATCAAGTTAAAGCTCAAACTTCTCAGCAATGTCCAGCTTCTACTGAGATACATCCATGTACTTGCAGCATTAAAAAAAATGGCCTGGACGTAATTTGTGAATTTACTGATTTCAGTCGGATTAGTAAAGCCTTGGACAGTTTGAAAAAACGGCAAAATTCAATCATTTTTTATTTAAAACTGCGGCATAATTATATTCCAAAACTGCACGGATTTGTATTTTTAGGACTTGATATATACCATCTGACAATTCATAATAGTAGCCTCCAAGTTGTTGAAGAAACATCATTGTCATCAACAGGTAAGTTGTTATTAAGCGAAAATAAAAATAAACTTATTAATTTGAAAAGCATGAATTCTTTTAAATGTATCAAGTCAGGAAATAAAGTTGTTTAAATATGTTTTTCAAAGTTGTAAAAATTAACATCATTGAATGGTTTTAGAAAAATCAAAATTGTAAAAAATGCATTTTTTAGAAAAAATGTATTATCTTAAAGTTTCCCACTAACAAAACTAGATGTATGTAGAGTAGAATTTTTGCGGGGTAAAAGTTCTCTTTTTAAATATAAAACTATTTTTTATGCCACATATTATAAAAGATGAGAATGCGTCACGATTATCCAACCGGTATTTTACTTATCACTTATATTCCCTACATTCTTACGATTTTGCGAAGGAAGACGTTTTATAGTCACTAAAAGACAATCACTTACAATCTTGAAAAAAAAAGAAAGTCTACAAGTCTACAAACTCGACAGCTCTCAATTCGTCTCCTTTAAAAAATGTCTACTCATACTTACTAACTCTTACCGGCCCCATCATCACCCGTGGATTCGCGTCGCGTACAAAAATAGGAAAGCATACATTTCTGCTCAGGTGAACGAGCATATTCAAGCGCCACCTATGACATGTGAGCAAATTCAATCATATTAAGCCTGTACAACATTCCCGCTGATCACCCGTTAATCGAAACACTCCACGCTGGTAAGGTAATCGTGACGCATTTGATAATGGCTCCCGGCTCACAACCGCATTTACATGCTCCTGCAATGTGTACCATTGACCAAGTGCGCAACGATTGCAGACTCAGTTGGCATGACTTTCGGAAAAAGCGCCGTCTGCTGGGCCTTCTACAGAGCTATCTAGAGCGTCGTTGGGTAAGTGGTTAGCATGCTCGATTCTGAAACAACGTCGTTCTAAGGGTCTTGGGTTCGATTCTTGGCGCAACCAACTTAGAATTTTTTCTACGTTCGTTACCTCGGTAATATTGATCCCTACGTTCACCTTGACTGCTTTGAAGACGGTTTTAACTGGGGCTTTCATTTTCAACGCTGGTAGAAATTTAGTTCCCAAGGATTCTTGAGGATGCTGTTTACGAATCTGATTTTTGTTTCTTAATTTGACCTGTGCAAGGTGTTTAAAAGATTTGTGCAGTAATTCGGGAAAAACGCGGCGCGGGTAAAGGAAATCAGCTTATAGGGAACAGGAAAGAAAAAAATTAAAGACACTTTTTTTAACACTTAAGATTTAATCAGTAAAACTACGAGACTACAGATTTTACAAAAAAGAGGAGAGTTTGCTCGCCGTTTTGGCTGAGAGAAACTTAACCTCAAAAATGTCCATGCGTCAAATAAGTTTATTAATTTAATTGTACAGAGGTTCCCGTGATGCGTGATAGCGGCATCACGGTCGCAGCGAGACTGGTTAGCGGACAGAAGTTGGTCTCTTTGGGTAGCTTTGATGTCTGCAGCTCGGATGACCAGCACGGTAGATTTATGGCAAAAAGACCGTGCAATTTCAAACACAATGTCTCCTTTAATAGGGCATAATTCATTTTTTTTAATAGTTTTTTTTAAACTCCATATTCTCGGAATTGTTAGGATGCTGATTTCAAATAAAACCACTATTTTTAAATTTTGATTGTGCCATTTCATTTTTTTCAAACTAAAATTAAATTTATGATCTACTTTATTAAGGTAAAATTCAGTTATTTGTGATGGTTTGGTCAAACTCCGTGTTCAGAAGTTTTTGACTACGTTTAAATATTAAATTTGATCTTCACAAGGTCTTTTTATTGCGGTAAAACTCAATTTTTTCGAGAGTTTTGTTAAACTTGCTGTGAAGCAGATTTCTTGGATTGAAATAATGAATCAGAAAAATGTTTTGAAATAAATATTTGAAGTGTACTTATCTAAGATAAAAATTTATTTTTTGTAATAGTTTCTTGAAATTCTTGTACAGATATTTTCGTAATTGGCATTACTTTCGATAATGCCAATGACGAAATAATTTTTTTTTTTTTAATTTGAGCTGTGCAACTTGTTTATAGTAAAAATTTTTTTTTTTTATTTCATAAACATTTTATTTTTTTATTGATATTTAAAACTTTATAAATTGATAATTAATTTTAGTATTGTATACTAAAAATTTAGTAGTATTTATGTTTAATTATTTCATAGAATTTCTGATATTAATTGTAATTCTAAAAATTATGTACCATATGTGGGATAGGAGAGGATCGGGATAAGTGACAACAACCGTGGTTCCATTACGACTGATTCTTTATACGTTATAATACACCTGTGATGCAGTACTCTGCACACTCAGCGCTATGCGCTTGTCATGTATCGATCCTCATAAAGATCCCATATTCCCAAGTTGCAACAGACTTACTTATAATCCACCTAAAAGGAGTTAGGGAGGGGGCCACGGAAATTGCAATTAAGCATTTTGCTAGCCGGCACCTCCGCTCTGCTGGAACAGGTGGGGCGAAGTAGCTTCCCTCGCTGCTTAGCCGCGCTCCCAAACCACTCTCGTCCCCGACACTCGAGTGGTTCGACCGAAAGCTAGCAGCGATCGAAGACCACGTGCAGCACACCTGGACAAGCAGAGCCGGATCAGGCAAGGATCCGTCAGTGCAATATCGCCTCGCCATCACCATTGGATAAGGTCCCGGAAGGCCCAGAGAACCTCCCGTGAACGATCAACTGCCCGGATACTCCGGTAATTTTAAGGTAGATTATTGTAATATTCAACTCTGTCGGAGGACATTAAACTCATTAAATTGTAACCTTTCACCATTTGTTTTTCAATTAAACAATATCACCTTACCTTACTTTATCTCATTTTATTAACCCAATCAAAAGCCAGACAACAAGGGGACGGGACAACTACGTAAGTAGTTGTTCCAAAAAGACGAAGATCTTACCCCTTTTAAAATAATAATGTCAAGGATTATAAATCCGTGACATAAATGACATCTCTTGTGGGGAACTTAAACCTTGTTGCCTGACTATTTTGATTGGTTTTCTCTTTCTTTTTTTTGTGAATAATAAAAAAAAAAAAAAAAATTTTTATTGATGATTTTTCTTTCAAAAATTTATAATACTAAAAATTAATGGAAAAAAAAGGAAGTAAGGAAAAAGCTTTTATTATCTGATACCAGTTACTTTTGGCGAATGGTTGAAAGAAAGATTCTTTTCTTTTGACAAATCGCGATATTTTTTTTTGCTGACCTCAACATTTCTGGCTAATTTAACAACACACTTACACTCACAAACGCTTTCGGAACCTGATCTACTCATCGCTCTGAATTTGACCCGCTTATAGTGCATACATTTCACGTTTTATTACCTGAAGTTTCGCCAAAAATCGCAACTTTAGATTCGTTTTTTTTGTATAAAATTTTTACTTCTATCAAACGACGTTATCCCTTTAATTTATAAGTATTCGATATGGCTAACCTCGCGAGTCTTACTTTGGACGAGATTGAAGCCATTCCAGACAAAGATCAAAAGAAGGCGGCTGAATTACATCATGCCCGCCGGATGGCCTAAAATATGTCTACAATGGCAGCTACGTTAAACGAGTCACGAACCGCGTTCGCGAACGTTCAAGCATCAGCATTGATGCAAAGTGCTCTTGCTGCAATCCCTTTTTACACTGGTTCCACACCCCTGCGCCCATGGCTGCAGGACGTGGAAAGCTACGACCAACGAATTACAGACGCAACCCTGAAAGAACTTTTCCTCCAAGGAGTTATTTCTCGATTGACCGGCAAGGCTAAAACAAGTCTTGACGGAAAAGTTTTTGACACTTTAGACCAACTCCGGAAACATCTTCAGGACCGTTTTTCTCAAAAACGATCCCTATCTTATTACCTTAACCTTATTTCAGACTCTTATATGAGACAGAATGAATCTGTTTTAAATTTTCACGATAGACTCTCAGCTATAGTCCGCGCTGCCACGAAACTAAAAAACGAGGGAATAGATGACGAAGACATCAAGAGACATAATAAGTCCCTTTTCGAAGACCTCAATACCGAATATTTTATTCGCGGATTACCTTCTGTCATCCGCAACCAAATGTCTAACCATAACCCTGTTAACTTTTCCGAAGCTTTAAACGCAGCTCTGAATGCGGAGGAATGGGTTAACATCGGAGCACCAAATCGTGCCGATGTAGAGTATTCCTCCACCCAAAAACCGCCTCCGCGATCGCGTTCTCCTAGCCCTTATGGTCGACCCGGGACACCTGAAAGAGAATCATCTCACGACCAGCGCAACGTTAAATTCTCCGATTTTAACGACCCGCGAAACTTCGATAGAAATATCTCGTATTCTTATGACCCTAACGATATAAAAATGCCTAGAACAATGACCTACACAGCAGAAGGTAAACTGGATGCTCACCCTTCCCTGCGTTACGAACAACCTTCAAGCATTCTGAAAAACCCGGAAAGACAGAGCCTATCTGATCAACCCGGATCATCAGATCGTTACTCCCGCCCTAGGTCCGAGAGCCCTAGAGGCCGATACCCTAATAGGTCGACAAGCCCTCTTTCCCCTCCCTTCCCTTATCCAAATTTTCACCCTTATATGCCCTATTATCCTCCTATGCCCTACTACTACAAAATCTTCCCGACTCTTTTCTTGAAGACCTATCCCCAGACTCAGATCGCTCTGAATCAGAATCCTCTGACTCAGAAACCTTTTCCGAAAATTCAACCTCCCAGAGTAGCGACACCCTTAATATAGACAAATCTACTAACGATTCCGACACATATTCACCTAAAATTTACAATCCTAGAAACCATAGGGAAAGAAAGAAAATTTCGTACGGATCACCCAAGATCGAAATTACTAATAACATATTTAAAGCCGGAAAGGGGCGCATTTTAATTGACACTGGCGCAGACGTGAGCGTAATTTAAATTCAATCCCTAAATCCCACGTGTAAGATCAACAAAAATCGTACTCTTCAACTGACCGGAATCGGAGCAGAACCCGTTTACACTCTCGGTACCGTTACTTTCAAAGAAAGAGACGGTAGAAAACATCACATGCACGTCCTCCCCGAAAGTTCTTCGCTTAAAGAAGATGCCATTCTTGGCTCTCGTTATCTACAAATTGAAAAGGGTCAAATTGACTTGGCCAATAATCAATTAATCACTCAAAATGGCACTCAGGACATTTGTTTTTCTAGCGCTACAGACAACAGTGAGTCTGAATCTGCCGAATCCCCTGCAGAATTTCCTGACTCTCGACGAACACCTCAAAGTCAAAACACCATCCCTGACATTACACCTACGTCCAGCAAAACACCTTCGACTATTTTCCATTATAAAGCTCGTTGAAAGCAAGGTAAAGCTCTGTCCACAAGATATACGTTGCCAGCGCATTGTAAAATTGCGATAGAAATTCCCGTGTCGGAAAGCTCTCCAAGAGGGGAGGCGTATCTTCCCCGAAAACAAACCCCTACCGGAATATTCATCGGCGAGTCAGCCGTTACCCATGAAAAAGGTTCATGTTACGTGTTAGCCATTAACACGAGAAACGAACCTCAAGAAGTTGAAATACCGGTGCAAGATCTGTATCCCTTTGAACTCGATAGTTCCGACGACTTCTTCGATTCCGAGGTCGAGGGAACGCCTTGGCCTCCTGAACAAAGAGTAACTCGAATAATTGACCTTCTGAAAAGAAAACATCATGACAAAGCAGCCCTAGCTCAATTGAAGAGAGTGGTCGAACGTTTTCCATATCTCTTTATGTTACCTGGCGACGACCCTCCTCGCACACATCTAGTACAACATACCATTCCGTTAACCAGTGACAAACCGATATTTACACGTCAATATCGTTATCCTCCAAAATTACACGAAGAAATAAGAAGGCAAGTAGATGACTTGCTGAAGAAAGGAACCATCCAACCCTCCTCCAGCCCTTGGAACTCACCTCTATGGATAGTTCCAAAACGGCCTGGCCCTGACGGTAAAAATCAACATCGTCTCGTCATTGATTACAGAAGGCTCAACGAAGTATCAATTCCAGACGCCTATCCACTCCCAAACGTTCAAGAAATACTGGAGTCCCTAGGCAAGTCCAAATACTTTTCAGTTTTTGATCTCGTTAACGGATTCCACCAAATACCTATGCACCCGGATGACAGAGCTAAAACCGCTTTCTTAACGCCTTACGGGCACTTCGAATTCACAGCCATGCCTTTCGGACTCTGCTGTGCTCCCCCGACATTCCAAAGACTGATGGACGCCGTCATGACCGGATTAAAAGGAATCGAATTGTTCATTTACCTAGATGACTTAATCATCTTCTCCAACTCTCTTGAAGACCACGAGAGAAAGGTTAATGAAGCTTTTCAAAGATTGTTTAATGCTGGATTGAGATTAAAAATCGAAAAATGCGAATTTCTAACCCCGAAGTAAAATACCTGGGCCACCATATCGATCAATTTGGAGTCAAACCTGACCGGGGAAAAATCAAAGATATTCAGGATTTTCCCGTCTTAAAGAGTACTTCGGACGTTCGTTCTTTTCTTGGACTCTGTTCTTACTATCGCCGGTTTATCCACCATTTCTCTGAAATTGCAAAACCTCTAAACGACCTCCTCAAGAAAAATTGTAAATTCCGCTGGGAGGAGAGTCAAAAAGCCAGTTTCGAAAAACTAAAGACAGCTCTATGCACGGCACCAGTCCTAATTTGCCCAGACTTTTCTAAACCCTTCATACTAACGACCGATGCTAGTGCATACGCAGTCGGGGCAGTTTTGAGTCAAGGCGAACCAAATAATGATCAACCTATTGCATATATGTCAAAAACGCTCAATAAACATCAAAGAAACTACTCTGCCACTGAGCGAGAGTGTTTAGCTGTAGTCCTAGGCATCATGCACTTCAGACACTACCTTTACGGTCGCACTTTCTATGTATACGCTGACCATGAACCTCTACAATGGATTGATTCAATCAAAGACCCAATGTCAAGATTAAACCACTGGAGAGCCTGACTGCGCGGCTACAGATACATATTCCGTTACAAACCTGGAAGGCTTAACACTAACGCCGATTGGCTCTCAAGAAATCCGATAGACCAGAAAGAGGTAGAAAACGAAAAATCGGCAAACATAGCCTCTCAATCCCTGAAAAATATCAAAACAAAAACCATACTACCTATTCAGAAACCAAAATCAACAAAAACATCACTTGCTCGACAAGCACACAATAAAAGCAAAGAAGAAAACTTCTCTGACGCCCCGCAACCCGGCCCTTCGCGAAGAGGTAGACCGAAAGGCTCCAAAAATAAAACTCATGCATCGCCGAACGTATCTGGTCAGGGAAATCTTCCAGGCGATACCATCGCCTCTCGTCTAAGACTCAGACGAAATCAACAGGTAGATCCGAAAAATACTACACCCGTCGATCAAGCAAACGCTGACAGCTCTACCTCAGAAATAGAAACATCAGATGAAACCGAAAGCGCCTCCGACGCACCTGTACCCTTGCAAAGCCGGTCATTAATACCTAGTTTGGCAGAACCTCTCAACACAACAACCACATCTCCTGCCACCGAGTCTGAAATCAGCAACCAAAAAGAAGATGAGATTTCTGGCATAAGTGAGTTCGACGAAACCATGGTACCATCGGATAGTTTTGAAGATGTAGTCGCCCATTTCCAAAAACCCGCATCAAGAAAGGCATTCTTTGATTCCCCATCAAAAAGAGTGAAACCTCCAGCAAATGATGATGACTCCTCATCTTCTGACGAAGAAGAACTCTACGAGACTACCCCCGTCAAATCAAATTTGGAACTCCAAGCTCAGCTCAAACCTTCCAACTTCAATTCTAAGGAGAAAGAAGAGTTTATCGAAGGATTTAATTCCTTGTGGTGGGACTCTGGAAAATGGGAAGAACTTCTTGAAAATTTCGACCTAGGATCTAACTATCACGAAGCGGATCACTCTGTTGTCCACAGTGATCCAGGCTATTTGGAAAATGACCTTATTGACGCAAATGATAGACAGATTCTGAACAATACACAATCCCTGTTAGACTTAGATAAATGGCAACTGACCGATGACTCAGGATTCAAAAATCCTCCCTTATCGTCCACTCTCCTCACACATAAAATACCCCCAACAATTTTTGATGACACTTTTAATCTCGAAAACACCAAAATCATGTCTAGTGAAAATTCCGACTCTTCAACAAATTCCACGAAGACAATTACACCAGATCATAAGTAAGCTCCATCGGAAAACTCTCTAAACACTCAAGAGAGTGTCACTCACCCTCGAGATACCGCCAAAACGACCCTTCAATCCTCGCAGCAATCACTTCCTACAAAACAACCAAATTCAAATTTGATACCTCGAAGTCCAAAACTTACTACGGCAAATACTCATAATGACATTCTCACCAGCGTTAAAACCATTCCGCCAATTATACCCCCCCTCTTGAATCCTTTTTGCACCCCGATCAAACCCCCCGAACGACTGACAGTGAGACTCACCCGAGACGCCCTCACGGGACATAAAGATAACATAATACATTTTATCCCTGCGAATTTAAACCTACACACGCCTAACGATCAACTTCTTGCCAAGTTAGAGCTAATTTCGAAAAGCGAACTTAAAGATCTGAACCCTACGATTGGCAATGTTCTTGTCTCTAAAACCCGAGGCCGAACCATCTTGTCTTTAGTAGTTACAGAAACCGAAAGGAATCCTAGTAAGCAAAGTTCTTTGAAAGAATGCTTATACAATCTTTATCATCTACTACTAGAAAAAGAAATTACATCGGTTCGTATGTCACGAAAGGGCGAACTCACAGATGCATTACCACGTGGAACTCTATACCGAGAAGTACAAGACGCACTCAAAAACATACCTATGACGCTAACGATCTGTCTAGGTGTCTGCATAACACCACCACCCGAATCCCGCAACACCATCTTAAAAGAATCCCACGATAGCCTATTCGGAGGACATCGTGGAGTAGAGAAGACTTACAGAAGAGTGAGGGAAAAATTTACTTGGCCCGGTTTGCGTAAAGATATAGTCGATTACATTCATCGATGCCGAATATGCCAAGAGTTTAAACTCATAGGTTATCGCACCAAAGAACCCATGGTAATTACCAATACGCCCGCAGAACCGTTCTTTAAAATGGCTATCGATGCAGTCGGACCTATGCCTCGAACTGTGAATGGCAATGCTTACATAATCACTATGCAATGTTTATTTTCAAAATTTTGTATAGCAGTACCAGTACCTAATCTTAAAGCGCTAACCGTGGCACAAGTCCTCGCTAAACATCTTATAGCCGCTCATGGAGTACCTAAAATTATCTTGAGCGATCAAGGTAAAAGCTTTAGGAATAAACTCCCCAAAAATCTTGAAAGCATGTTTGACTGTCGTCTAAAAACGATGACATCTTTCCACCCCCAGTCGAACGCATCATTGGAAAGAAGTCATGCTGTCTTGAAAGACTACTTGAGGACTAACACCCCTAAGTATCAAGACTGGGACGAGCTAGTTCCCTTTGCCATGATGGAATACAATTCCTCAGTCCACTCTTCCACAGGTTTTACGCCCTACGAAATAGCTATGGGACGAAATCCTAGAACCCCTTCAGGATGCCTAGACGACTTCGATAACGACACATATAATGGTTACATTTACGATCTAGCAACAAGAATAGCTGAAATCCGAGAGATGGCATTGAAAAGCTTAGAATCATCCAAACAAGTTAACAAAAGAAATTACGACAAATCAACTAAACCCCTAGATATAAAACCCGGAGACAAAGTTTACGTCAACAAACTACCGCGTAAAAACAAACTAGATAAATTCTATAACGGAGTTTTCGACGTCCTAGAAGTACGCGAAAATAACACTGCCCTCTTGCAAAGCCAAAACAAAAAAAAAATCTTAGTTCATAAAGACCGTCTGAAAAAATTTTACTAAAAGCCTTTCTTCTCAAAAATCATCGCCTTATCTAATTTAAATCTGCCCTAATTTTGTTCCAGAAAAATGTTCTTTATTTTGCTGTGGTTCACGAGCTTCGCTCCAGTCGGTACCGTTCACACGGAGAATAAAACTTTCTATGAAACGCAACCAATCCCCAATAATCCGGGTATTTTCTATGAACACGTCGGGAAAGTTAATTTAGTCAGAACAAAAATTCATATTAATATTTTCTTAAATTGTCCCCCACTAGACAGAAACTTTAAAACGGAAAACAAAAATTTCAAACATTTAGTAAATGAATTATATAGAGTCTACCCTGACCAAATAACACCAACACTCTCGGAACTTCACATAACCCGCAAATTATTCGCAATAAATGATCTACATGAATCTATAAAAAGCTTGTTCGTTCTGCAAGAAATCGATAACCGACCCTATAATCGAAAAACGCGAGGAGCTCCAATCGAAGTCGGCGGTTGGGTTACGAAATGGTTATTCGGCATCATGGACTCGAAAGACCGCGAACTAATGAATAGTGACATCGACAAACTGTACGACAGTCAGAATAACTTATCACAAATTTCAATTGAATCAACTCACCTAATTAAATCAGAGCTCGAAAATCTGTATAAATCAGAAAATAATCAAACTCTAGAAATTTCACGCTTAATCAGTCGTGTTGAAGCCATCTCCGAACAAAACTTGGCCATAAACAGAAACCTGCAATTTGAAAACGTTAGCAGATGGTGGTTTGATTACTCATACGAACTTGACGAACTACAAAGGGGTTATGAAACCTTGATGGAATTAATTCAAACCACCGCAAGAGGACATCTACACCCTCTCCTGTTATCTTTTTCCCAAATGTCCAATCTACTCTTAAAAATTAACAACAATCCGATTCTCCGGATACCAAACGCAGCAGATGTAATTACACCCCACTGCCTATTCAACGTAGTGAAAACGACTATTTTTATCACTAATGGAAAGCTTCACGTTTCTATAAAACTACCTTGAGTAATGGATGACGACCTCGATTTGTACAAAATACACTCTTTTCCAAACCCTATAACCCTCCCCTTTGATAATACAGGCTATTTAGCAATAAAACCAACAGTTAATTATATTGTCTTATCGAGAAACCAGACATATGTTCTCTTAAATGACGAACTCCTTCAATCTTGTTCCACTTATAATCACACTAAGCTATGTGAAGACTTCTTACCCTTAATCAACGGAGTGACACACCCATCGTGTGAATATTCAATGTTCAATCAGCCGACAACCTCTTCTCTAAAAACCTGCTCGACAGTTATTATACCAAACACGCCCATAATTCTAACACCCTTGCACGCATTGAATTTATGGTTATATTCAACTTTAAAACCAAATAAGCTCACAATAACCTGCCATAATCATCAAAATGAATTTCTCATAAATGGCACAGGCTCACTTTACCTAAGTGGCGAATGTACTGCACACACATCAAGCTTTACCTTACACGGTCTTCGGAAAATCTCATTCATATCAGAATACAATTATAATCCCGAATTGTCAGCAGAATTGAACATAATAAAACCCGAGATACATGAATACGCAACCAAATACCCCATGGAAGTAGAGAAAGAACTCACTGAATCACTACAAAAATTTAACCCAATTCCCCTGAGCAAAATCGAAAATAAACTCCAAGCGATACATATTCGACGGACGGAACAGAAGCAAACACATTCATTTATAGCCATCGGCTTAGGATCCTCAATCGCGATAACATTAGTCCTAAAATTTTTGATAGATAAATTTCTTCAGGTCGAGAAAATCCTACCCTTGTTCTTCTTTATCTGCAACAAAAAGAAAGAATATAAACAAAACAAAAAAAAACAAAGAAGAACCCAACCGAAAAACATGCACATGTAAAAATAATCATCAGGATGATACTCCTCCCAATGAGACTCACAGCTTGCCTCCGACTGTAAAGTCGGCAGACATTGTAATCCACGTGGACTCATCTCCACAAATCTCGACAATGCCCACAACCTCTCCAAAAGCACCAAACTCCAATACAAAACCACCGCTTCACGTCGCAGAGCCATGAAAAATAAAACAAAACGTCAATAAAAAAAAAAAAAAAAAAAAAAAATGATAATAATAATAAAAAAATAAATAAACAAAATAATAAAAAAAAATAATAAGAAAAAAGTATATTATAACAATAATAATAATAAACAAAAAAGAAAAACAAAAAAAAATGGATATAAATTGAGATATATAAATAAATAAATAATATATATATATATATATATACTAGGGGGTACCCCCCTGCTCGCTTCGCTCGCCAACCCCCCAGAATTTAATGCTTGAATCTACACTTGTACCTACGCTTATACACATACTCTTGTGTCTACCTCTGTACCTACTCTGATACATACCATTGTTTCTACTTTTATAGCTTGTGACTACACCTGCACCTTATTTCGTGCCTACCTTTGTTCTCACCTTTCATCTTACTCCAAACCCGTGTACCCTTGTTCTTACCGTTGCACTTACTGCTTTTTATAACTAAGCTCTTACCCAGGAATATGCTCATGTTTATATATATATTTCTATCATGGTGATAACTGGTGTTTGAATTTTTTTCATGCTTTTATTTCTAATTCAAAGACTACTTTGTTCTAATCTTTGATCATACTTTCATTTCAATCCTTTGTTAAACATCTGTTTCTATGCTTTTACCGACTTATTTTCGTCTTTTTATTTATTAACCTTCCCTGCTTTATAACCTTGCTACTATCCACGTCTGTTGAGTATTTTTTTCCGACTCTCTTTACTACGTCTGTTGATTTTTTTACTTCCTACATATGTTAATAATCTTGTGCTTACTACCTATTTTTTACTCAAGCTTCTAACGCCGAACCTTCTGCACATGCATTTGTTTCTACATCTGTTTCTAGTCCCATGCTAACTCTAGTTCTTTATTTTTTTTTTTTTAATCTTCTACACTGAATCTACCCTTGTGTATAATCTTTTTTATCCTCTTGTACTTACTACTCTAAATAACCCTATAACAAACCTTGTTCATAACATTGTTTCAAACTTGATAACTACTGTGGTAACTTCATTGTACCTACTGCCGTACCCGGACTTGTCATTACGTTTGTAACTTTGAACCTACGCTCATATGTACATTTTTGCTTAATATTGTTTCTCTCACTTTCATATTAATCTACTTGCTTAAATTTTGGTGTTTGATGTTGTTTTTTCTTTTTTTCATGCTTTGGTCTCTAACTTTGAATCTTTGTTCTCATCTTTGTGAAAACTATCTTTTCTATTGTTCTTCTCAAATTTTTTTGTAATTGCAATCGTGAAACTAATCATCTTCATACAATTTTGCCCACACAGCTCTTTAACTTTTTTGACAAATATTTCCTACATCCTTTTACATTTGTTATCAACGCTTTTTCTACGTAGGTCTGTCCCAATCAACCTATCTTGATTAATATTGAAGTTTATCTTACGACACCAGTTTCCAGCCATGTGTAGCCTCTTTCACTTTGTTATTATTTTCATACTTCAATTTGTAACTTTGAACGTATGTTGTACTTTTTTTTTTTTTTTTTTTCTCAACATCTAACCCTGAAACTAACATCTTTTATACTATTGTTTTCGATCCTGTACAAACCTTTGTAGATAAACACTTACCCACTTTTGAATCTACCGATGTACCTACCCTCTTGCCAAACCTTGAAGCTCTCTAAGCGAAGCGCACGCAACATTGTATTATATTATCTAAAACAAGTTTTGTCGAAGCTTCATTTAAATTGATCGACAATAAGTTATACAGTAGAACCTGTGTACATTGACCACCTCTCGTTCCAAGGAAAAGTGGCCAATGTATGCAGGTGGCCAATGTACAAAGGAAAGTGAAGGGGTGGGCTAAAAAAAAAGTTTCAAATTTTTAGTAATGTTTTATAGTTTAATTTTTTAATTAAAATAATCTGTGATCTTCGTTTGCTTAGCAGCACAAGCTGAAGAAATCCACTTTGCTTCAATCTCAATATATAAATCATATAAATGTTCAACATTAATTTCAACTTTTTCTCAAAATCGAATGATATCGATAACACTCTTTAAAGCTTCATCGTAAGATAAATATTTGTTTATCGTTTGATTTGTGTCCTCTTCCTCATCTTCGTCAATTCCTTCATCATGATTCTTTTGAGGTTCGAGGAAAGATTTTAATACTTCTTCAATGGTTTCATCAATGGTAACCGGGAACGGCTCATGAACAAGCTTTCCTTCATCTCGCTGTTCGATTTTATTGATTGAAAGAAAATCATTTGGAAGAATTTGTAAAACTTCTGCTAGAGGCGCTTCATCATCAACGGTCTGAGATTGTTCAGATGACACTGGGAAGTCAGCACGACGAAAACACTTCTCAAAAGTTGACTGTTGAACTTCTTTCCAAGAAGCATACATCCATCTTATTGCGTGTAAAACAGTAATGGATTTTTGAAATTCTGCTCTTGAGCCATCTTTTTCAGCAATAGCAATTAAAAATCTTAACATTTTCGATCTGTAACGTGCTTTCACAGCTCTGATAATTCCTTGGTCCATTGGCTGAATTTCTGATGTTAAATTGGGTGGTGTATATACCCTTTACCTTTGCGGTACGTTCAGAGTTCATATTCATTTAAACTTTTGTGGTTCTAGATTCATTGGTTTTGTTTCAGTTTGTATACTAATAATTATTATTTTCATGATTATAATCGGATAATTTCGAACACTAGATTACATAATTATTTTTTCATTAAATCTATTCTCTAGATGTTTTAATTGAATTGTAATGTAAAAATTAAAAATAAAAATTCAAATTTTAAATTTTGTTCTTCAACCAATCACATCACGAATAAAATGCTGACATTCTTTTTGGGTTCTCTCTTTTATCTTTGGATATTAGTTAATTTTTTTAATGCTTCGTAGTTACTTTTTAAATTTCTTTTATAGATACATAGCTGATAACTTGTATCAAAAATTGGCGATGTGGGTAGAAACTGATAACATATATCAAAAATGGGGGCGTAAGTAAAAAAAGGACATGGGGGGGTTATTAGAAAAGGGTTTAATTTACAAGCACGGGAAAAAAAGCAAACGCACGGGAAATTTTAGGTCAAATTCACGGGAAAAAAGACATTTGCACGGAAAAATAAGTGATTAAACGGGAAAGAAAATAAATGCACGGGAAAAAAATACTTGAGCGGAAGTTAAATGTATTAAACGGGAAAAAAAATATATTGAATGGGAGTAGAATTAACATTGCGCGGGAAATAAATGTATTAAACGGCAATAGAATTGATCTCGCACGGGAAAACGTCATATATTTTCTAGTGAATGGATTATCCCACGATTCGATTCGATTTACTATTGCACCTGCCACACTTACCCAGTTAATAAATTTTGTTTCCTGCTCTATAAGTCACTTTGTTGTAAGTTAATTTATAGTACCCCTGGTCACTCTAACCACAAAATCAAATCTTTGATGCGTGTTTTCGGTGACTCGTACTATAAAATAGTATATAGTACGAGTGCAGTACGTCAACAGGGCTTATTAAGAACCTCGTGCTGTGCTTCGCTACGTACTTGGGTCCTTAAAACCACCCCGGTGACGATGCTGCACCTGTACTATAATATACTATTTTAAGTGCATTTATTATTCTACCTACGAGAACGTGTTATTATATATTATATCTTTGTTATTTACTTCGTTGTAATCTAGTTTTAAGTGCATTTAATTATCTATTTATGCGAACGTGTTACCATATATGTGTATCACTCGATGTACTTGTCAAGCGACCAAATAGGGTTATACCCCAAGGCTGAAATAAAAACCTTATATAGTCAGTCAGTCAGGGTTGGATAAGTTTTTTTGGATCATCGATTGCAGAAACTTTGGAAATTGCTTTCTGGTACCGAATGATGAGCAAAATCATCATCAATTTTTCTAAATGGTCCTTTTTTCGATTATCCACACAAAATGTTTGAATTATTTTTGTTTTTTAAATAATTTTCAAACAATTTGTGTTTAAAGCCCATTGCACTCCTAGACATGTGTATCCTTGCATGTTTTTGTCTCTTTATGAACTTTAAGAGAAAAATATTTTCAAATCTTAACTCAAAAAGTATAAATCTGAACAATTTATATTTCAAACCTCAGAAAATGCTAAAAAGTACTTCTAGTAACAAATTATTCCTGTTCAATTTTTTGAGTTTGGACTTGAATTTAAGTTGGTTGAGATCTTCTTTATATTGAATATTGAATCGATTGGGATCTGTCTTGAGTTTTATGTATTTTTTTTATTTTAACAAAGAACTTTTGAAGAAACGATAAGTCAACAGGTTAGATCAATAAGATAAATCTCGTCTATGCTGTGCAATAATATACGGATATACCTTATTGATCTAACCTGTCGACTAGGAAAGATATTTTGGACCGAACAAATTATATTATAGATTTTTTAAAGTATTTTTGGAAAAACCTCGGCCACGATTATTTTGGTCAATGTTCTTTTCACAGGCATCACGATACTGTTACTGCTTCAATAAGGCATGTTCAACAACGAATATTAATACACAACGTAGTCAATATTTATCTCATTGATCTAAATGTAGTACACAGTAAATTTCGTTTAAAATTTTTATCTTATTTTTTTTCAACAATCCACTTTGTTATTAGGTATTAATATTCGTTGTTGAACATACCTTATTGAAGCAGTAACAGTAATCGTGATGCCTGTAATGAGGACATTGACCAAAATAATCCTGGCCGAGGTTTTTCCAAAAATCCATTAAAGATACTTTTACAAATCTATACTATAATTTGTTCAGTCAAGACACATCCCAATTGATTCAATATTCAATATAAAGAAGATCTCAACCAATTTAAATTCAAGGACCATTTAGAAAAATAATTGATGATTTTGCTCATCATTCGGTACCAGAAAGCGATTTCCAAAATTTCTGCAATCGATGATCCAAAAAAAGTTATCCAACCCTGAGAGGAGGACCCGCTAGGACTAGACATTTGGGTTACTTCTTTGGGTTTTTAGATAATTTTCAAACAATTTGTGTTCAAAACTTGAGCCAAAGGCGAGAGTGTCAAGGGTTTGCTAAGGGTTAGCTCATACTTTTCCAGCGTCGAGTGTAATGTTTTTTTCAACTCAAAGCAAGGAGTTCAAACTTCCTGTTTGGGAAAAATCAGAAAGTTTGAACTTTCTGCACCGTGTGTGAAAAATAAATTTTATAGAGTTAGGAAGTTTTTTTAATCACAATTTTAATGTTTAGAAGGACTATAATTGATGCATTTATCGCAACGTATTCAAAGTTTTTGCACGCACGCGGAGATCTAAAGTTTTTGCGCACACGCGGAGTACCTAGGTTTGCGCGCACGCGGGATAATTTAGTTTGCGCGACAAGGGAAAACCTAAGTTGCGCGTACGCGCAAATTTTTGTTTGAAAGGGTAAGTTTGCGCCTACGCGGAGACTCCTCCGCGTACGCGCACGAGTACATACATGAATACATGCATGAATATATTTGGATGATAATTACAAAATAAAAAAAAAAAAAAATAAATAAGGATTTAAAGTTTAACAAGAATTTTTTAAATAAAATTTTACAATTTATTAAAAAGAAAAAATTACTCCATTATAAATTTAATTTTTCTGAAAATAAAATCTTTTTTTCATTTTTTTTAAATTAAAAACTTGGATTTTTCTCATTAATCTTATAATGAAATTTTTTAAAATTAATGAATTCAAATTTTAAAGTTTTATATAGTTTAATCATACCATTAAAAAAGAATTAATAAATTAAGAAAATATACAAAACTTGTAACAAAACATTAAAAATGGGGGGCGGGGAAAGAAAAGGGCGGGGGGGGGGCGTGGGAAGGGCGGGCGGGGGGCGTGATTGGAAAATTATAGGACAATTCAAAACTCATAGAAATAAGCATATTTCGGTACACTTTTACGGTTAGTTAAGCACTTTTTTGAGAGGCCTGTGGGGGGCGGGGGGAGGGCGGGCGAGGGGCGTGAGAGAGGAAAAACAACTATATAATATAGTAAGATATATAAGAGAATAAATTAAAAAAAAAAAAAAAAAAAAAAAACTTCATTTTCAAACTAAATTTGACCAACTGTCCATTCAAAACACGCTTAAGACTCGACCATAGCCTTGAATCTTCGTGACCACTGGCCTGCTGAGTGCGCCTGGGTATCATCAGGTATCAGATAGATGTTTGAATTTTTTTTTAAAAACAAATAATGATCGATTGATAACAAATGTGAAAGTATTTACCTTTTCATGCACCTCGACGAGTTGAGGATATGCGATAATAACCCTTGTAAATTGACCAAACTGCGAGTCCAACTAGCTCTCCGATCGACGTAATACCGACTGGAGCACCTACTAAATGCACCAGTAAAATCACATTTATCATAACTGGCAACATAGCATGATATAATTTGATGAGCGCACCGCTGCAACGTCACCGTTAACACCTACTTACACTATACTCTCGTGCGTAACCGCCGACCTGCCGACTATCCGATTTCAAGAAGGACGATACAGCAACATTCGCATCAAGAACAGAAGCAGCTTTACCAGTAAAATATAAACTTTTCTCATACAATTTTGTGTAACAAATTGAGTGTATTTTCGGAATCTAAATTTTAATTCATACTCGGACATTATCTTAGATTTAACAAAACTCTCTCGAATACTCGACAATAATTTTTTTTTTGTAATTACTTTTTATATGATACTTAAATATTGTTAACATCTGGTAACTTAACATCTGGTAAAACTTTTGCTCAAGTTAATTTAACTTCATTATCAAAAAAAAAAAAAAATAATAATAATAATAATAAAAAGTGAATAAATAAATAAATTATTTGTTGTAATATTAATTTTAATATTTATTGTACAAACTCTACGAATCGAAATTCAAGATAAGCTTCATTTGTAAACTTCTCAGTAACACGCACAATGTAAGAGACTTATTGCGATAATTTAAGTTACGTCAATTAATGAATAATTTAATTCTATACACTAAACTCAAAAATTTTATCAAACAAATTTGGAAACTTATTTAACTATTTTCGACCAATTAAGGCAAAACTCAGTCTAAATCAGTCAAACGGAGTGTCAAAAGCACTGATTTCATTGAAACTTCCCGCTAGTTCATAGTTTTTTTTTTCTTTAGTGCAAAAATTTAGACATAAAAATTTAAAAAAAAAAAAAAAAACACTAAGACAAAATAATTATATCAAATTTGAAGTTTCATAGCGAACTAAATAACGACAAATTGAAACTCAAATCGTTTAGGAACTTAAAGGATAATATACAGAACCGCTGCACTCAATACTGTCGTATACATTACAGAATTTTCATCGAATGTTTTAAATACTTTTGACTAAACTAATTAGCGATCTTAAAATCAAGGCGAAAACTGTGAACTTCCCTCACTCCTGGCAATTATTGAAAATTGTATACGTCGATGCAACTTCCCACTTAAATATTAACCAACCCATACAGAATTTTCTGCTCCAGCGCCCAATAACCGCGCAATATAGAGCAATAATTATTTTATTACGTCTGAATCCCTGTTACCTGGCTTGCGCAAGCAACACAAAAACTTCTATTTAGCATTTAGCTAAACAACTAGCTATTTGAAATTTTCGTTTAAAAATTTCAAGAATTCAGGCTTACAACTCAAAAATTACAATATTCTTACCCACTTTCAACCAACCATTTCCCACCCCGTGATCATTGTTATACAACAATTATAAAAACTACCGATCTCTTTGAACATCGGGTAGAAATTACATCCAAAACGTTACACTTGAACTAACTATTCTGAAATAATAGTTATTCAAAAAAAAAAAAAAAAAACCTTTTGCTAAGCGCCTGCCCACCACCATCTACCAAGATTCACAAAAGCGAAATCGATACATTCCCTATCTTCGATACATTTTTATTATCATCGATACAAGGACTGCACTCCTACAATCGTCCAGCCCTGCATTGTCGAGGGCAACAATGGACTAAGAGGGGAGGCATGTCATGTATCGATCCCCATAAAGATCCCATATTCCCAAGTTGCAACAGACTTACTTATAATCCGCCTAAAAGGAGTTAGGGAGGGGGCCACGGAAATTGCAATTAAGCATTTTGCTAGCCAACACTTCCACTCTGCTGGAACAGGTGGGGCGAAGTAGCTTCCCTCGCTGCTTAGCCGCGTTCCTAAACCACTCTCGTCCCCGACACTCGAGTGGTTCGACCGAAAGCTAGCAGCGATCGAAGACCACGTGCAGCGCACCTGGACAAGCAGAGCCGGATCAGGCAAGGATCCGTCAGTGCAATATCGCGTCGCCATCACCATTGGGTAAGGTCCCGGAAGGCCCAGAGAACCTCCCGTGAACGATCAACTGCCCGGATACTCCGGTAATTTTAAGGTAGATTATTGTAATATTCAACTCTGTCGGAGGACATTAAACTCATTAAATTGTAATCTTTCACCATTTGTTTTTCAATTAAACAATATCACCTTACCTTAGTTTATTTCATTTTATTAACCTAATCAAAAGCCAGACAACAAGGGGACGGGACAACTACGTAAGTAGTTGTTCCAAAAAGACGAAGATCTTACCCCTTTTAAAATAATAATGTCAAGGATTATAAATCCGTGACACGCTCACACACATAAACCACATCCTCCCCGGCTTATTTGCTTTGCACACTCATGCTTCTACCGTACAATCCTTGTCTTCTTCCGTTCCGATTTTCTTAACAATTTCTCTTCGTTCACATTACACTTTTCACCATGACTTTCGTCATCACATTTATTTTTCACTTTCCAATGCCGTAATTGATTAGGGTGTCGCTTATGTAGCTTTTTCCCATCGAACTTGACTAACACACTTCGCGGTGACACTCTCTTAATAACCTTCCCCTCACTCATGGATGGATAATTTTTTCGAAAATCTTTCGTGATCACAGTATCACCCTCTTCGAATGACTCTTCACGATTACCTTTATAATTTTTTACTTGATTTTCTTGCTTTAACAAAATTGACGTTATTATATCAGGACGTAATAGTTGTAAAGTTGTTCTTAATTCACGAGCATCGATCATTTTCGCTGGTGTTTCGCCCATCGTAGTATGTTCGGTTGTTTGGTACATAAATAAAAATCTTTGCAACGCTGTTAGTACATTCACATCATCGCTTCTTATAATTGCTTTAATTTTACGCTTAGACGATTTTACGAAATTTTTTGCTGCTCCATTGGTTGCTGGATGCGTAGCAGCTGTATATGTATGCCGAATTCCTAACATTTTAAAACATTCTTGGCACTCTCCACTTTTAAATTGAGCACCCGAATCTGTCACCTTATGTATTGGCAACCCGTGCAAAAATTCCCTTAAATAACTGAATTGTCGCTGTCGCAGACATATTTTTTACCATGTAACCTTTCGGCCACTTCGAATGCGCGTCTACAAGTAATAAAAATACATGACCAAAAAATTGTCCCGCAAAATCCGCATGTACCCGTTGCCATGGTCTCTCTGGCCACGGCCATGGTAATAAGACGACTTTTCTCGGTGCGTCTCTCACCTCAGCACAATACTTACAATATTTTGCTTTATCTTCAAGCTGCTTATCTATACCCGGCCACAAAACAATTGATCTCGCCAAACTTTTCATTTTTACAATCCCAAAATAATTTCCATGCAATTTTTCCAAAATTTTCGCTCGTAAATTTCTTGATATCACAACACGTTGACCCCATACATTACAACCTTTTTCTAACGATAATTCATCTTTACGTATCGAATACAGATTTATTTCACCCGGAAAATTTTTCTGTCTCCGGTCTGGCCATCCGTGGATTACCATTCGCTTTACTAATGCGAGTACCTTATCTTTCACGGTTTCTCGCGCTATAAATTTATAATCTAAACACGTATAACAATTTTGCATAATATAATGTAAATAAGTATAATCATCAAACTGATCGAAGATTTTATTACCATCTTCGCTTTCGGTTGTTAATCTTGATAAAGTATCTGCCACGACATTTTCTTCAGTTTGAATACATTCAATTTCGTAATCAAAAGCTTTCAAAAAATATGCTCAATTTTGCAATCTACTCGTTGCCATCTTCGGAATACCTTTTTCAGGTCCGAAGATTCTATACAGCGGTTTATTATCAGTTCTAAAAATGAAATGTCTCGCGTATACATAATCATTAAATTTAGTTGCCCTGAATATTATCACGGCAGCTTCTTTATCAATCTGTGATTAATTTTCTTGCACTTTACTCAATCTTTTCGATCCAAACGCTACAGGTTTTTCACCATACTCATACGGTTGGCTTAAATAAGCGCTCAAGCCTTTTGGTCCAGCGTCACACGTCGAAATTAATGGTTTCGCCGGATTGTAATTTACAACAATTTGTTTTGTAGCTTTTTTCGCATCCTTGAAAGCATGTTTACATTCATTCGTCCATATAAAATTTTTTGCCTTATTACAACAATATAATGGTGCTATAACATTTTTGCTCGATCTTTAAACACTCTACAATAATAATTAATTTTCCCGATAAACAGATCTAACTCTTTGTTATTTTCTGGAGCTTTCATTCATTTATAGCTTGAAATTTCCCCTTTTCTACGCTTATTTTGTGCTCGTTAATTTTAAATCCTAAGAACGGTATTTGTTTCTGAAAAAATTTACATTTATCCACGCGTACTTTCAACCCACTTTTTTTAATTTTAGCTTAGACTTTGTACAAAATTTCTAAATGTTCTTCATCAGTCATACCCGTTATAACTATATCATCGACTACGATTGCCTCCCCTTTAATACCATTCAATAATTCTTCCATTTGCTGTTGGAAAAATCCTGGCCCCGAACTTATACCGTAAGCCATAAATAAATATCTATGTTACGGAGTGAACAACAATTTCACTCCGTACACATAGTCAATCAAAAATCAATAGTTGGTAGACTGCGTTGTGCCAACTCTTGGACCACGCAGAACTACAGGGTGCTGGTGCTCTCGCGCCGCCGTCTGCGCAGCTTGGGACGGCTGACGCTGCTGATGTCGCTGACGTCACCGGGTCAGCTGCTCTTTGTTCACTTCTCGTTTTGGTGCTCTCTCAGCTTGCAGTGGAGAATTTTCTGTCAACTTGAAGTTATTGCTCTGTTCAGTTTCTTGTTACTTTCAAGTTTACTGAGAATTTTTGGGTTAAGACTTATTTACTGTGTTTTTTTTGGAGTGCTCCTGGTATAACAAGTGTGGTCAAGCTCATCGTCATGACATCAATCAGTAATATTGCAATCACTCTTTACCGTCATAGTCGGTGCAGTTCACTGGTAACTCTTCTCTGGTGGATCACAAGCTCTTCTTCAGGACACTTTCTTCAAACATTCTCAGCGGACATCTCCAGGTATCTTTGCTCAAGTAACAATAATTTACTTGATCCACTCAAAGTTGTATTCGTGCACTAATTTATTACTGTGGAAATAAATAAATTAATAGACCGGTCAATACGAAACATTTGGTCCTTCAAGCCGGATAGCTGGTAGGTGGCTATGTTTTTTCTTCTTTCTGGCAGTCGCTCATTTTTTCACATCTCCAGGTTTTGGCTTTGGTAAACTCATTCATTCATCTCATTGGATCTCTACTTGATTCAACCTGGGCTCATCTGCAAAGGATGAAAAAAAGAGTGCTGGCTCCAAGTCAGGCTCAAGGAGTACCTCACCGGCAAATCTGACTGGAAATCTCAAGGAACAGCCAAACGTCAAGGACGGCTCAACTGGAAATGCTGAAGACGCTCAAGTCACTCCAACCATCCAGGTAGATGGAGTAGAGGGAAATGATGGTACTCTCAACGTTATAGATAGTGGCACCAGGTGATTGAGATCCAACTCTGAAGGCAACCCGATATCTACTGACTACTTGGTCTGGATTGGCTCGCAGAGGGAGCGCTTGCAGACGTTGGAAAGCATTTGCAACAAAATCTCGCAGCATGATGCCACTGTTGAAGCACTGATGATAAACACATGGGGAAACTCAGTGCAGCTCATGGACGCATTCCACAAGGACCACTCGCACCTGGTATCGTACTGTCCAGCTGCGATGATCAATCTTGAGTATTTTACTGAAGGTCAGTTCAACAAGATGGAACATGTCGTCTATGACATCATGACTCACTTGGCTATTTTGGAGGAAAAACTCACTCCAGCACATTCCACACTGGGTGTAGCTCAACCGAGGGAGCCTCACTTTGCGAAGCTGCCTGAAATCAGGTTACCATCATTCACAGGATCGTACTCACGTTGGCCCGCCTTCAAAGCCACCTTTTTTAATTTGGTGCTAAATAGCACCAGACTGGGAGCGTCACAAGAGTTGTACTATCTGCGGAGCTCACTCTCAGGGGAATCATTGTCGTTGGTGAGTACGTTCTCGCTCACCGATGAAGGTCTGCAGCTGAGTTGGGATACTCTAGTTTCTCGGTATGAGAATGAGATGTATCTCATATCCGAACACATTGGCAAGCTCAACAGGTTGGCTCAGATGCAACCAAAGAATTCGGCATCACTCAACACTATAGTCTCCTCATTTTCAGGCATTAGGAAGTCCCTGATGAAGTTCCACGAGAAGAGTTGGGAGACTGTCGTCTCACAGCCAAAGGCATCAGCCTCCTGGATAGACTCCATGGAACAGTGGGAAACTTCTCCGGCCAACTCTTCAGAATTTCCCAGCTTTGAGAGCCTCGAGCAATTCCTCGTGGGCAGGGTTCAAGCTCTTGAGCAACTGGAGGGTGCAGCTCAAAGTGAAAAGGCTCAGGGGTCCACTCAACCAATCATCAAATCTGCCAAGGCTCATGTTGGCGCTTCAGGGGGCCACATCGCTGCTGAGCCTAGGAAAGCTCAACCGGCAAGGTTGAGACCTTGTTTTAGTTTTAGTGCAGGGGCTTCTGCTCAACCCAAAGTCAACTCAACCACTCAATAGGAAACAGGCGCAGTCACAATTGGTATTTCTCAATATTTGGAACGCTCACTCCTGGCTACTTCGGTAGCATTGCTTATCACACCGTAAGCATCTTATTCAATAAGACTTCTCATCGATCCAGGCTCAGAATTGTCATTTATATCATCAAACATTGTAACAATGCTCAAAATTCGTTGGATTCGCTCATCTGTACCCATCATTGGCATTGATGGGTCAAAGTCAGCTCACACTCAAGGAAAGGTAGTCGTGACTCTCAAGTCCATTCATCGCAAAGTTCAGCTCAAACTCCACGCTCATGCATTAAAACAGCTCACCTCTACGTTGTTGTCTCACACATGCGATGAATCAACTTGGCCTTATCTCAGCAAACTCAACTTGGCAGACGCTCAATTCGGTCAACCACGCAACATAGACATTATAATAGGCGCAGATCATTATGGCTTAATTATCATGCCAAACCTCACCAAGGCAGCCCCTCATGATCCTATTGCTCAGCTGTCTGTATTTGATGGTTAGAACATGGACCTTCTTCACAGGCAACTCATTCACCACGACAAACCTTTCATGTGGTAACAGTTCATGACGACACCTCACTTCTGGAGATCCTGACAAGATTTTGGGACTTGGAAGAAACTCCAAGCGTTTCAAAGACTATCCTCACACCAGAAGAAGAGCAGTGTGAACAACATTTTCTCAAAACACACTCAAGGGACCCACAAGGACGCTACATCATGAGATTGCCACTTAAGATGGATCCTTCTTATTTGGGTGATTCTTGGGCTCGCTCAAGGGCATTTTTAAGAGGAATCATGAACAAACTTGAACGTGACGACGATAACAAGCAGCTGTACTTTGCCTTTATGGAGGAATATGCTCAACTGGGTCACATGGTTCCTGTGCCAGCAGAGGAGCTCAGATCATCCCGAGCTTACTATCTACTTCATCATGGACTGTGCTCAAATCAGATAGTTTAACATCAAAGTTAAGAGTTATGTTTAATGGGTCTGCTGTCACATCATCTGGTTACTCTCTCAACGACATCATGCATGCTGGACCCCATTTGCTGCTCAACATCGTCCACGTACTCACATGGCTCAGAACTCATCAGTTTGTCTTTGCCACAGATATCACAAAAATGTACAGGCAAATCTTGGTTTATCCCGATGATCAGGATTTACAAAGGATACTTTGGATCGACAGCGAACTCAGGGAAATACTCATCAAGCTCATTACGGTGACATATGGCACTCGGACAGCTCCTTATTTAGCCGTGTACTGCTGCAACTCATCCTGGATGAAGGTCATCGTTATCCACTTGCCATTGACTCTATTGAATTGGGCAGGTACGTGGACGATATCTTTGGGGGAGCTGACACTCTGGCAGTACTCAACGAGAAAGCTCATCAACTGGAAGATTTGTGTAGGGCGAGTAGATTTCCTTTGGAAAAATGAAACTCCAACCACCCTGAATTCTCAAAGACCTCCCACACAAACGCTTAAGGTGACGGCACCATCTCGATTAGAGACTGCACTGTCAAAATTCTCGGACTCACTTGGACCCCTCAGCAGGACTCTATCACGTTCACTCTGGCATTACCTCCAGTCAAGGAAACATTCACAAAAAGGATAATTCTCTCAGAAGTGAGTTTGATATGTGCGCACTCATGGACCCACAGGTATCTCAATCTCATTTCTTTGTTCCAAGACAAAGGTGGTTCCACTCAAGCCTGTCTCAATCCCTCGACTGGAGTCAATTGCTGCTCACTTGCTCAGAAAATTGGTAAATCACTTTGTTGGTTCACTCAAATTAGAGGTACGCTCTGTGACACTTTGGACAGATCCAATAGTAGCACTCACTTGGATCAACTTTCACCCATCACGCTAAAAGGAGTTTGTGCGTAACAGGGTACATTCCATTCAGGAATTGACATCATCTTCTCAGTGGAGGCATGTACCTGGAAAATGCAACCCAGCTGATTGTGCTTCTCGAAGATTGCTAACATCACAACTCATCGATCATAATCTCTGGTGGAATGGCCCTGAGTGGCTAAAGCAATCAGAAGAACTCTGACCTGCCAAACGAGAACTTCTTGATGAGTACACCTTTCCAGAACTCAAGAAAATTGTTCCAACAACAGCTGTTGCCACTGTTAGGGAGCATTGGGATCTGCTCTACAGGTATTCATCGCTCAACAAGTATTTCAAAATTACTTCTTTGTGCATGGTGGTCTGCCAACGGTTCAAAGGAGTTTTCATCCCTCACTCACCGGTCATCTCTGCGGAAATGTTCAACAAAGCTAAGTCATTTTGGATTAAACATACTCAAGCGGTGGGTCTCAAGGATGAGATTCGCATGGTTTCCAGCTCAAAACTTCCAACGTCTCATGCTCTCAACCGATTAACTCCATTTGTGGATGCAGAGGGAATGCTCAGAGTACATGGTCGCCTCAACGAGACGAATCTGAGTTATTCAATCAAGCACCCTACGATTCTCAACCAAAATACACCTCTCATGAAACTAACTCATCATAAGTCAGGCCCATCTCGACACACTCCATGGTGGAACTCAGGTCACTCTTGCCAAGATACGGCAGGAATACTGAATCATCGGTGGCTGAGCTACTGTCAAGTCTCACATAGTGCACTGTGTGATTTGTGCTAGGCAACGGGGGGCTCGAGCCAACCATTTGCTACGCCATCTTATGGGACAACTTCCCGTGGACAGGGTAATTCGCACTCGTCCTTTTTCTCACACTGGGGTTGATTATGCAGGTTCACTCAGAATCAAATCATGGAAAGGACGAGATTCAAAAACGTACAAAGGTTGGATATGTGTGTTCGTCTGTTTTGTTTCATCAGCTACTCACTTAGAAGTTGTCAGCGACTACTCTGTGGATGGTTTTATTGCAGCGTACCGTCGCTTTACATCTCGTCGTTGACTCCCTTCTCACTTACACTCAGATTGTGGAACTAATTTTCAAGGAGCGGACAAGATGCTCAAAAAACTCTGGCTTCAAGCTCAACAGGGAAGCCTATCAAAGAATTTTAAATAAAAAAAAAACTAAAAAAGTTTCTGTTAATACAAAACTATGAATGTTATTGTAGTTGATTAAAATTGGATGTTAGCCTAACTTTGATTTATGGTAGTAGGTATGGTCCTCGAATAAAAGATCAAAATAGCACGAAACTTGGTAAAAATATTGCTAGTAGTGTACTTAAATTTTAAGAGCTTGATAGACCCTAATAAAAAGATCTGATTAATTTTAATTTAGCACGATTTAACACGTGCTCTTATGGAGAAATCATAACTGTTTATATACAATCTCGAAATTAAACTTGAAAGAAAGACTTGAATATAATTAAAAAAATTTGAGTCATAGTAAAATATTCAATACACTTTTTCCGACCGGAATGAATTTTTCGTAGATCACGTAAGTTGGTTAAAAAAATAATCAAACACTAAAATATTAGGTTAGCCACCATGTTTTACGCGAGTGCGAGAGAGACGCAGAGCAGAGCTCCGTGACGCCCTCTGTCTTACTCGCACAACTATTTGCTCCGTGCAAACTGCAAGTTCGTTCGCGACAACACTTACAGAAAAATCCGCGCTAATTGTCTGTACTAATAAAACCTACATGAAGTTTTGAAAATTGGCGCCGAACGATTACCTTCATGCTGATTAGCTTTAAAAGCTAACTTCAGGTAATTAGGTAGTAAACAAAGTTGCTGTAACCTCAGAGAGAGTTTTTTTTTTAAAGAGTTTTTTTAATGCTTCTTAGTCTTGTTTTTTTTTAAACAATTGTGTCCTCAATGCATTTATAACTTTCATTTGATCACCTTTGTTAAAAAATATTGAATTATCAAAATAAATAATAACTAAAACTGATACAAAAAATAATATTCTTTTTTCTATCAAAAATTTATCTGTTCTTATTTAATATTTGTGTAATTTTCGTGTGTGTTGAAAAACAATGAGCTAAAGTAGTGTTAATATTTATCTTTAAAATGTATAGTCAAGATATCTGTTGTCTCAATAATTATGTGACTGATAAATGCCACACCAATAGATGGAATAGTGTCTCCAACTTTTTTCATAAAATAAAGAATCTGCCGTTTAACGAAGTACAAATTCTCATTTCAAGAGTGGATGGACTTCAAAATATTGAAAATAGTGCAATTTGTGACTATCATTATAAGGCTTATTTGAGTTATTATGAATCTTCAAAATGCAAAAATCAATGCTTTAATCCGTTCAAAAAACATTCTAAAACTATTACCAGTAGACTTTTCAGTGTAGACTTAGAACTATCACAAAATGCACAAAAAAATCTAAATATTAAAGTACCTATGGGACAAAAACTTTGCAACCATTGTTACACTCAATTAAAAAAAGAAGTCGAGGTCTACAATAATGAAATTAATTTCTGTGTAAAACATGACCTTCTTGGAAATTCATTCCTTTTGAAAAACGTAACCATAGTTAAATATCTGAAAATTTACATCAGTTAGATAAAATATCTCTTGATTTTATGAGATCTAATATGGCTTTAGATCTCACTGTTATTGATCAAGTCTGTAGTGTATGTTTTCATCAATTGAAACTGGATATTAGTGAGCACAAGAAAGATGATAAAGTTGAAGTAATTCAAGTGCCAGATGAAAACTCGGAGCCACAAAGTGATCAAGGATTACTTTCATCTGAAGGCAAGGGTGGAATGGCTCTGAATATTTAACTGAAAGTCAACATAAAAGAAATCTAGACTGCTCGTGCTGCTGCAACAGCAGCGTCCAGCCGACGGCGATCGTCGCCACGTGGTCGGCTTCTGCTGCGCAAGAAAGTGGCATGGTTATCACCTGGGAAAGTAAACAAACAAATTAATTATTTCATTGTTTCCCAGGTGACCTAACACTGCCAGGTAAGAAAAATAATTTACGAGGGATTCACTCACTCGCAACTCCCCCCTGCCTAGACGAAACATATCTGTTATGTTTCGCCTTACAAAACACCTGGCAATGTCCAGTCACCTCTGGAAACCACAAAGAACAAGATTGGTGGTATACTCACTGCTCAGTCTACCCAATTTTTCTCGCAATGGTCTACTCGTCTACAGTCCGTCAGTCTACAAATTGTCTACAAAAAAAAAATAACAACAAAAAAAAAAAAATAATAATATAAGTCTACAAAAAAAAAATTTCTTTCTTTCTCGAGTCGCCGACGTTTCAGTCGCTCGTTCTCCCGCCATACCTGACGAATAACATCGGGTCTGACATCGTTCGGGAGCCGCTGAGCCATGAGCAAAATCTCCATGGCACTTAATATTCTTGGCTCAACCGGATTCATCGGCTCCAGGCGATGCCAGACCGAAGCGTCTACCAGGTTGGCCGGGGAAGGAGCGACCGGAACCTCGACGACTTCCGCAAGCTCGTCCCCACTGCTGTCCCGGGCGCGTTTCCCCGAGACCGATCCTCCCGCCACTGGTCCCGAACCCAGCGCGCCCACCTCGCGGACAACCCCGGTCGCAGAGCTCGGCGTGTCCCACCAAGTCCTTCTTCTGGCCCAGGACATGGCCGCAAATTGCTCGACGTGAAGGACCGCCCTCGCTTCGTCGCGTTCCCGATTACGCAGGCGTAATCGGTACGCCGAACTACAGCGAGGGCACTCCTCCACCCGAACACCCCTGCGACCGCAGTTATCGCAGAAGGGCCTCACTAGGTAACGGGGGCAGCGGCGAGTCTCATGACTCAGGGACCAGCACCCGAAACAACAATTGGGGGGTGGGTCTATGTGGGGGTCTGTGGCCACGATAGCCAGACCCCCGAACAATCGACCCTCGAGCTTGGCTGGAAGGCCTCGGTTGAAAAAGGGTAGGTACCCGTTGGGGGGCGGGTCGTCGACGTCCATCCGAGCAGGAGCCCTAGTCACCCCCGCGGTCTCTATGGCAGTCGAAACTAGCACGGAGGTCGCGGGAGCGACCGGACTCGAACCCCGGACGGTACGCTTAACGGCCCCTCGCCCAACGGGAACCCGGGCCGGTCCGTCCGTCTTCGTCGTGGTCGTCGGAGTCTGGTCTACTACGGGTAGAGTGACTGGGGAAAGAGGGCGAGGTGAAGAACGGCGAGGAGAAGGGTTGGAACCCCCCGAGACGTAGTCGTCCAGGGTAAATTGTCGTCGGGGGTTGTTTTTCTTCTTCTTCTTCTTCTTCCTTCGCGGTGCCATCTTTTCCCTCTCCCTTTGGGCCTCCTCTCTCAGATCGTCCTCGTAGCCGGCTGGATAAATGTTTAAGGCCGTGTAGGCCACCGGGACTCCGTCGACCATCGTAGTCGAGACGAGCGGCTGGTCTCGGATGTCCTCCCACGGAATGGGCGACCCACTGGCAATGTTGGAGGGGGGGGCCTCCCCTATGAATTCCATGGCCTCTCCCCCTTCCGGCAAGACCCGGCCCGCGTTCCGCCGCTCGTAGGCCCTAAGTTTTTCCTCAGCGGCACGGCTCTCGGCCACCGGGTCGAATCCTGCCTCCGACTCGGCGACCACCTCGTCGATGACGCGCCATGGTCCCTCACTCTCCTCCTGCAAGAGGAGGACTTCCACCCCCTGCAGGACCTCATTGAAGGAGGGAGTCTCCCGGTTCTCGTCCAGGGAGAGGGGGACAAGGTCTACCGGCAGGTCACTCGGCGGGGCGATCACCACCTGTGTTCGGGTCTCTTCACCCTCTGGGGCTTGTCGTTGCTCCGACGGCAAGGAAGCCGCGCATTCCTCGGCCACTTGCTCATCCAAAATGTGGTGGAAGTGATCCTCCACGAACATGTCGGTGAGTTGCTCGGACCAGGCGTTCGCCGTGTCTACCGCTCCTGCCATCCTGTGAACAAATTTCATAACAAACAAAATAAGAATACGTCTACAATTCATTTTGATCCTTACCTTCCCCGGACTACACAGGACAGCACAGTCTACTACATTACAAACTTTACGTTGACCTGCTATCCCTAACCTAAAAATAAAATAAACAAACAAAATACCCAGACGACACAATGTTAGTCTACATATACCTGAAAGGAAAAAGAAAACATAAGTATACTTGCGACTCGTAGTATCCATGGGAATTTGGAAATACGCCTGTCCTAAGTCTATCCTACATATATACCTGCATTTCCGCAACTTGTCTAACACCGTGTCTACACTGGGTAAGGCATACGCGTCCTTGCGAGATACCTTATTTACATCTCTGCAGTCGATGTAAAACCTGCTATCTCCATTGCCTTTCTGAGGCAAAGTTTCCTTGGCTAGGTCTTCTATCAGTCCTTCCTCTCCTGGTGTTTCCTTCACCACTGCACATTCTGCCATTAAAGTTACACCATACTCTCCATCAGCCCTCGTGAACTGGTGCCGTATGCCACTTGAACCACTTTTCCACGAGCCATCCGCATAGTTACAACAAATTCCGAACGCCTGGATGAAATCTTGCCCCAGGATTATATCATTAGAAATGCCTTTCACCGCTCTTGGCGAAATCTTCTCTACCCGGCCATCTATATTGATATTTAGGTCTAGTTGACCTAAGACCGTCAGATAGTCATTACCTACTTGTTTGAAACTTGTAGCGCAAGGTTTTATTTTCGCTTGAAAATGCTCAGCTACTGACTCCCCCACAATGGACACCGTGGCACCAGTGTCGTGTAATGCTTGAAATGGTTTCCCATCCAACAAGACCCTAAAGAAGAACCTGTTATCTCTCACCAAATTATATCCTAATGTTGAACTTTGTGTATAATCTTATGTATTTTGTACAACAGAATGTACATTTAATAAACGCATCAAAATCAAATCAAATCAAACCAAACCACTTACTTCATCGTCTACTTCCTCAACTGGGCTTCGCACAGTTCCACCCCCCCCCCCCTTGACGTGAACTAGTCTGAAAACCTTCAGCTTGTTCACTCACACTTTCAGTAGGGGTTTTGTAAAACCTTCGATTCGGAGACCAGTCGATTTGTTCCACAAATTTCTGCATTGCAACATTTATCTGTGTTAGTTGCTCATCGCTTATATTATCCCCACTTGCCAACCTTTCAATCAATTGTCCTATCTCTTCCTCATTAACCTCTAAATCACCTTCCTTCCCCGTTTCCACATCTTCCACTACATCCCTTTGTCTACACTCAACGCCGATTTCACCACTAATTTCACCAGCTTTTTCACCTGTAGTTACTTTCGTCTTGTCTACTTTGTCGCTAATACTTTCGTTTACCTCCTTGTAAACGATTTCTGTAGGATTTTCACAAAACTTTTCACTTGTAGTTACTCCTGACCTCGTTACTCTACTGCCAATACTCATGTCTACACCCTTGTCTACATTTTCTTTGGCATTTTCACAGGTCCTTTCACTTTCGGTTACTCCTGCTTCTGCTACTTTATTACCATGATTACTTTCTTCCTGCGTTGGTGTTATTTCTTCCTCACTCCATTTTATCCCACTCTTACTCTTAGGAATTGCTGCCGTTCTCGTGGCCTTAAAATCATTCACCACTTTCCACACATCCCATTTTTCACTCTCCCCACTCTCCCCACTCTCACTTTCTGTCTCCCTAAACTCCTCTACCTCCTCACTTTCGAGACGTTTTTAATGATTTGTTATTTTATTTAAAAATTCTAATTAGAGCCATAGTTATAATTTTAATATCTCTACCAGCCCACAACCATCACTCACTATATCTAAGCCGCTTTACTATTCTCACCCATATTAAGAACCCTACTAACTATACATACTTTTTTATCTTCAACTACCTGATTTAGTTTAAGGTAGTTACAACTTATGTTTATAGCTAACCTAAATTGTAGTTATAGACGTTGCCCCCACTCCAACGCCACGCGCCGCCGCGGCCACCGCTGCTCCAAGTCATGCTGAAATCACGCATTTTTCATTCTTTTCGAATGATTATCTCAAAAGATAATGTCACTTGCTATGTTTATCTTTGTACCTCACGATTTCTCAGATCTTGGCCTACAAGAAAACCTGTTTTTTAAAAATATTTTAAGAAAATTAAGTTTGCTATCTGAGAATAACCTTCAAATTTTTACGAATTTTTACGCTCAACACAGGAATCCTATGTAAAAAATTGAAACTTCTGAGCTCAATATCTCAAAATTAAGTATGGCTTGGGGATATAGGAAAAATATCAGCAGGTAGAGGATACAAAAATCTACTTCTGTGCGAAGTTTTAGAGATTTTTTAAGAAACTCGATTTTGCGGTAATTTTATACCTTAATCTTAGCCACATTACTGACCTCACTAAATTTATTGACTTCAAATACCGTATTTTAACTCCAAAACTTATCTCATCCAATCTACCAACGAATCCTACTCACCTTATTCATCAACTCAGTCACTAACTTTAAATTTTGTTGAAGTACTTTAAATTTTGAAAAAGCTCTATAATATTTTTAAGTAAAATAAGAAACTCTTCCTCACCTCATCTCGCCTATCACCCTCCTCCTCCATAACCTCCGCCTGACCAACCTCACCTACCTTACCAACCGACTTAAATGAGTAGCTCTCACTAAACTTACGTATTTCGCTTATCGAACCAGCTGGCTTGGGATTATGCAAATCTGCCCAGTTAAGTGTCCCTTGATTACCCGTAAAAATTTATCGTACCGCACAAATTTTAATTCCTATGTAAGTTTTATTTTATCGAAAAGTAAACATTGGTATAAAGATTAGGTATAGATTAAAAAAAGTTTATTTCAAATTGAAACAAAAAATTTTTAGATGAAATTCATTATTATTTATAAAAAATTTTAAATATTGAACAATGCCAGTATGAACCAATTCATTAAAATGATTTCAACAAATTTTTGAAGAGCCAGCATTATCAGAACTAAAAATATATAATTTTCAAGTAAAATATAAAAATAGGTAATTTTTTTTTTTTTTTAAAGAAAGTAAATTTTTTTATTAATTTCTTATTTTTCACATTAAATTAAATTAATGTATGTTATGTAACAGGGCTGTGTCTAATTGTTTATCCAAAACAATAAATCGTGTGAACTACTCGTTCCAACACGAGAACCCTCGAATATCAACAGGCTTTGCTCGTCCAACAGCACTTAAAACTTGTGTACAGCTCGTACACTTCCGTCGTTATCTGAAACAACCAAAAATGGGGAGAACGCGTACGCGGTTTTATTTAATAATAATTTAATCCCTTAATTATTCAACCATCAAATGAAACCCCAAAAATTACGCGGCGCGCTAGCTCTTGCGTCGGAGGTGACGGTATCCACAGGAGACGTTCGGAGGAAATAACCGGTTTTTCAAATGAAAATAGGGAATTCTATAATTTTCTATTTATTACAAAAAAAACCTTTAAAAAACTAATACAAAATTCAATAGTAGTGTCAGTTCGCCTTTAATACAAGCCGGTGAGGCTTAAACAAAGAATCCGTGCCTCGACTCACACCGATGCTCGTTAGCATCACACACACGTGATCGAGAAATTCAAAATCGGATTCGAGAGAGATCAGAGAACAGAACATGCAGTTCTATACACGCACACACTCACTCTTTATACTATTTCCGCTGACAAAAAAACAACTTATTAATAACCGCAACGCAGAAGGTGCACCTCGCAGATTTCCTATCCCAAGGGGAAAATCGTAGAGTTTAAATCTTTTTGCTTCTCCGGTTTATTGAATACAACACACACACACGTTCATACGTATCCCGCAGTTAACGCGATGAACCAAGTAATGACAATTACTAAAAATCGCGTGAATTTCACTGTTACGTAATAACAAATTAAACCACAAAAAGATCTAACAAAATATAGCGTTTGTCTAACAAAATCAGCTAGTATAAGATTACCGCGTGATCACTTCACAAACGCGCAAAACCGAGTGTACTCCCAAATTCTGAAACTACCTGCGCTTGACCGCTCAAGTTCATCAGGGTGCATTCACAATGGAGAATTATGTGGAATATTTAATTCTCCGTGACAGTTAAAAAAATTGTTTACTTACTCAACAATAAGTTTACAATTTTCACAGGTTTTGTTATAATAATCCTCAGTGCATAATCAACACATTATTTTAAATTAAAAATACGATTTTATTTAATTATAAACTTTTCTTCTTCAATTCAATTTTATGATATTAAATTAAATGATTATGTTTAAGATTTTTTTTTTTTTTGCTTAACAACAAATGTTTAATGATTTTTAAAATAAAATAATAAGAATAAGAATAAGATGAAAATTTAAAAATATTTGAATAGTTTAGTGATGTGGGAATAATGAACAATATTAAGAGGGTGGGGAGGGTGGGGACGAAAATGGATCAGCCAAAAAAAGGGAGGGGTGGGAAATAATGGGGAGGGAATGGGGAGGTATTGACTAAAAAAAAATATTAAAAAATTGATATGTTTTACAATTAAAAAGTAAAGGATTAAGGGTGGGGAGAAATGGGGAGGTGGTGGGGAAGAATAGGGAGTTAATGGGGAATTTATGAAAAAAGTGACTATATAATATAGTAATATATATATGGGAGCGGGGGGGGGGTTGGCGAGCGAAGCGAATACAAAATATATACTATGTTTTTACTTGAGGTACAAATGAATTATTTATTTAATATTTATAAATTAAGTAAATTAAACTATAATATGAAATAAATTATGTTTTTAACTTTAATTATGCAGATTTCCACACCACCCAGGAGGTACTTACATGGCGCGTTGGGTTTTTTTTTAACAATTTTTAAAACAATATTTAAATAAACAATTTAACATGGCCAGCAAATACGGAATTTTCATTTATCTAAATACAGTTTAACATTTTAAAATACAAATTTATAAATAAATTTTAAGTGTCCTGCCGAACAAACAATTATAAACAAAGAAGATTTTAATAAAAAATTATTGAATTATTCAAACGGAAGATTTTTTGATATTGAAGATATTATTGAAAAAAAAAATTTCACGGAAGATCATTGTGAATATTTATTTTTTTTAGGAAAGTAGAATTGAAAATTTTTTTCAAAAAAAGTTTTTTGAAATGAATTATATGTGGTTTATACGGCTACTGGCAAAGGGTCCCACATATTGTTTCTTTTTGTTATTACATTAAATTAAAATATCGAATAGATATTTTCCCAGGAAGTTTTGACTCCGGAGAACTCAGAATAGACACCTGAAGCCCTTGGTAATAGTAACGTCTTGGAGATGATTTTCCCAGGAAGTTTTGACTCCGGAGAAGTCAGAATAGACAACTGGAGCCCTTGTTAATAGTAACGCCTTGGAGATGATTTCCCTAGGATGTTTTGATTCCATAGGAGTCAGGGTGTATACCTGGTGCACTTGGTGACAGTTACGCCTTGGAGATGATTTTCCCAGGAAGTTATGACTCCAGAGAGATCAGGACAAACATCTGGTGAACTTGGTAGTGGTTACGCTCTGGAGATGATTTTCACAGAAATTTTTGACTTCGGAAAAGTCAGAATAGACACCTGGAGCCCTTGTTAATAGTAACGCCTTGAACATGATTTCATCAGGATATTTTGACTCCAGAGGAGTCGGGACAGACACCTGGGGAATTTAGTAGTAGTTACGCCTTAGAGATGATTCTCACAGAAAGTTTTGACTTCGGAGAAGTCAGAATAGACACCTGGAGCCCTTGTTAATAGTTACTCCTTGGAGATGATTTCGCCAGGAAGTTTTGACTCCGGAGAGTTTGATATAGTTACTTTTCAATTTTTACTCATGTAGAGTATATTTTTACAAATGTGGAGGGTGCAAAAAAGAGCGGGGGTGAGAGCGGAATAGAAGTGCAATTTTTGACCTATTTTACGGTATAAAATGAAGAATTAAGGGTGGGAGCGGGGTAGAAGCGGAATCGGGTGAGAAAAAAAAGCGCGAGAAAAGGTGGGGGTGGAAGCAGGATGGGGGCGAAGAGCAAATTACAACTATATAATATAGTAAAATATATACTGTAAGAGCTTTTGCTCTACACTAAAATCGATAAACAATCAATCAATAAAGAAAGTGGGTTCATGGTGATCTAAAAGAACAACAGGTCGTCGCTCTTTGTAACTGGACCTTTTTTTGTAAAAATACAACCACACTGCCGCAGGAGTAGACGGGGCCTTGGCCCAGCAGAAAACCAAAGACACTTACGTCAATCAGCTGGTATGCACAGCAACAATCACAAACGCAACAATTGTTTAACAAATAAAAGTAGCGGTGCAAGTAGCTTGCTCGGCAGCACGCTGACCCACGTGAATTGAGACGAAGGGTATTCGTCAGCTACCGCTGCTCGGGCAAGACTAACTCGCTCACGTGTCGAAGGGACAATTCGGCGGCCGGCACGCATCGTGTCTTTGTTTCTCTGCTCCGTCGGGCGCGACTCTCTCGCTCTTCTGCCCTGGCGTCTGCTCCTTTGGCTTTAAATTGGCCTGATTTTTATCAGGTACAAAATGACTTACAAACTAACTTATAGTTATGGAGAAAAACCTCCAGGGGAGCCGTAGCGGGCAAAAAGACCGTTACAATACACACATACAAATTTGTGTATGAATTTCGAAACATATTCATAGCCTACAAAAATTGTGGCTAAATAATAAGCGCTCATTTCATTTATTTTATTAAAATTTTACAAAATAATTTTTTCTATTAATTCAAACGCAATATTCATTTAAACAAAAAACTATTGCTAGAAAAAATTCTTAACAGCAAAATATTGAACATTTAAATTTTAACCAAATTCAAATTTTGAATTAAAAGTTCTTAATTAATCAAATCAATTATAAAACGATGACATTCTAAAAGGCCTCTTCATTATATAGAGAGATTTTTGAAATAAATAGAAGTTCACAAATGATGGAAAATATTTTTTTTTCCTTTTATCATTTATTCTTAAATTTTTGTTATTTTTAAAGAATTGTTGATGGTAATATAATAAGTTTTATTACGTATATTATTTTTTAGGAAAAGTATTGACGCAGCTGGATGTATCCCAGAATTCATTGGTAACAGTACCTTCATCAGCAATAAAAACTTTGCACCATCTTTTAATCTTAAATCTTAACCATAACAAAATAAGTTCATTACATGGAAAAGCTTTCGAAGGTCTTGACACTTTGGAAATTCTAACGCTTTATGAAAACCAACTTTTTTCTATCGAAAATGAAGCTTTCAGAGGTTTAGACAAGTAAGTTAGAAAATAATTATTTATTTATTTAATAACAATAAAACAATCAAACAAATTTAATGAAATTAATTGCAAAAATAAAACGACAGATTTAAATAAAACTCATTGGAAAACATTAGTCTAAGTAATGTAATGCTGGCTTCGCCGATCCTTGGGCCGTGGACGATCACACGAGGTCCTAAGTTTTTACGTCGCGATTTTGTAATGCGAATTTGTGATTGCTAGACGAACACGGAGGAAAAATAAAAAGTGTAAAAATAGTAGTTTTTACCCATTAACGCCTGAAACACAAAAATTATTCGGTACACTTTGGGCTAAAAAATGTTTAAGATAAACTTGAAAAATTAATCTGAAAATACCCATTCCTGCTATTTCAAGGATGCTCTACAAGATCCTGTCGTTAAAAATAGCAAAAAATTATTTTTCAACTGCTTTTTAACAAAATAAAAAAATGAAAAAACAAGTTTTTTAATGAATTTTTTTCAATCGAATTTTAAGGAGGGTAGAAATTTTTTTTTACTGTAAAGAAGTTGATAAAAGAGGGATTTTAGTTTTCAAGTTTCCAAATTTTCTTTCAAATTGTCGCTACAGTTTTTTTTTACAAAATGGCGGTCAAAAAACTTGGGCATAAATTATCGCACAGAGGTCAATGATAGAACCAACAAAAAAAATTCGAGTTTTTTTTAGAACTGATCACAACTTGAGGATATAATAGGGGCTGGAAAGGTTTTTTTTATAAATTTTCTACTCTGGGGTCTCCATGGTATTGGATCTTATTATTTGAATTCTGAAAGTTTTAACTCAAATTATCTAGCAGCACCCCTACCGGCCCCTTTCGATACTTTTTTTTATAGTAAATACTCACTTACAAGGAGAGGACCAGACATTTGGGTCATGGATTTGGCTAAAACTTGGTATATGGGCTCGAAATATGCCGAAAAGAAACCTCCAAGTGTCAGTTTCTCTGAATGGGCCTTTTAAAGTCATGTTCCCTCTACACCCCATGTTAAAAAATCAGCATAATATCAGCATTTTTCAATAAAAAGCTGTTTTTGACTTGATTTTCAAAAAAAACATTTCTCAGACCCTAGTACACATACAGAATTCCGGGACCTCGCATTTTTTTCGTCTTTCCAAGTACTTTCTGGAAAAAATTATTTGAGATGTTTTTCGTCATTTTTCCATTTTAAATATCTCAATTTTACATGGTCTAATACATAAAAAAAATCTCAAATAATTTTTTCCAGAAAGTACTTGGAAAGACAAAAAAAATGCGAGGTTTCGGAATTCTGTAAGTGTACTAGGGTCTGAGCAATATTTTTTTGAAAATCAAGTCAAAAACAGCTTTTTATTGAAAAATGCTGATATTATGCTGATTTTTTAACATGGTGTGTAGAGGGAACATGACTTTAAAAGGCCCATTCAGAGAAACTGACACTTGGAGGTTTCTTTTTGGCATATTTGGAGCCCATATACCAAGTTTTAGCCAAATCCATGACCCAAATGTCCGGTCCTCTCCTTGTAAGTTTGGTGAATTATCATCCCAGACACCAAATGTCCACCCTGACTCTTCCGGAGTCAAAACTTCTTGGGGAAATCATCTCCCTGGTGTAATTATCACCAAGTGCACCAGGAGTCCGTCCTGACCCTTCCGGAGTCAAAACTTCCTGGAGAAATCATCCCCTAGGTGTAATTACCACCAGGTGCTCCGGATGTCCACCCTCTTGGAGTCAAAACGTCTAAGGGAAACTATTTCCTGGAGCACCATGTGTTCACCCTCACTGCACTGGATTTCTAACCTCTTGTGGCAATCATCTTTATCCCGCAAATTCGGCCAGATGCACCAGTGCGCGCTCGGGCCGAATCCCCAGCCACGCGTCCCGCCTGCAGCCGACTTTGCCACCGCTTTGGATAATTCGGATACGAAGTCGGGCTGAAGTCGCGCTGCATTAAAATGTTTGCTCGGGCGTCCACAAGATCCTTCAGTAGTTCAATGAAGTTAAAAACTACTATTTTTTACATTTTTTAACTTTTTTCTAAGTGTTCGTAAAGCGACCGTTAAACGCACTAAAATCGATGCATAAAATAGTATTTTTCGTATCTAGAGCGTAAAATGCTACTTTAGGCTCGAGTGTGATCGTAGCGCCCGAGGGTCGACGAAGCCGGCCCGAGGGTCGCCGATCACACGAGACGTTACGCTCGCGATACGAACATTATTTTTTTTATAGTTTGCGAACAGTCATCTTTTACGTAACGATTTTAGTGTGTTGAATGATCGCTTGACGAACACTGAGGAAAAATTAAAAAATGTAAAAAATAGTAGTTTTCAAGCTGATTGGGCTGCTCGAAGTGTCGTGCTCCGCAGCGCCTACAAGACCTACAAAATTATTTCAATTCTCTCGGTGGTCGTAAATTTCCAAATGAATCAAAATAATAGATAGCATCGAATATTTTTATGTATGCAACCCGATCAGTGCCTTTACCATCATCCAAGTTAATTATTGCAGATTCACATGGGTAAGGAGGAAAAGATGAAATATTTTTTTGCTGTCAACACCTCGAAAAAATGGAATATGTAGCTTCTGACGCTAAATTACTTGTACTATGATTGTGTTTAATCATTTCTTTTTTTTGTAACTGCTTTCACGCTGCTACAGTGCCCAGGAGGCTTAATCACTCTAGTTTTTACTTGTCTCTTTTTGCAACTCCTCCTCCTTTCTGCACTACCTTTTTACCTTCTTTACTCCTCCTCTGACTTGTTTTCTCACACGTTTTTTCTTCATCCTATGCTTTTTTCTCAGAGCTGCGTTAAATTTATCGAGAGCCTTCATGGTGATGAGTGAGCAAATGCAAAAATCGTTGTAAAGTGTTGACGATGATGATGATGATGATGATGATGATAAAGAGTCCTCTTGTGGCTCCTGCTGCTGCTGAGATTGTTGAATCAACTGACCGAAATCAGATGGTTCTATAAAACAAGGTAAAGTTATTTGCAAATAATGACAATTAGAAATTTAAAAACTACCTGAAAAATTCCGAAAACTTATTATTACTTGTTCTTCGTTTGCTTCTGCTGCTCCATCAGTTGCTGACATATCCTACAGTATTTAATGAGAGGTGCAGGACCATCAATTTTAGTGCGACTAGTGTTGTAGTGTTTTAAACAGGGTCTACAGGCTGCAACTTCAGGATCAAGCTTGAGCAGTGGATCGAGTCTTTCTCACAATTCTTCAATGTATTTTTCAAAGTACTTTACAAGCACATAATTTGAAATATGCTTCAATTCGTAGTTAGTTTTGCTCAACTTTTCAGCGAGATACAAATCCGACGGCGGATTGAGACTATGTGGGCCCTGGAGCCTTGAAGAGGTCACTTATATAGTTGAGAGCAGTTTCATCACGCGCTTTATTAAACAGCCTACAAACATAAAAATTTCCAACTTGGACAAAGAAATTGAAGAAGGGGAAAATAGAAAGGTAAATAATCGACATAGAAACTTATTGCCTGAGAGCATTAGAGCTTTGATTAGTGGCCCCTCAGGATGTGGTAAGACAAATGTTGTAATAGCATTGCTTACAAGCCCAGAGGCTCTCAGCTTTGAAAATATCTACATGTACTCAAGGACTCTACATCAACCTAAATATCACCTAAATATAAAAATGTAATATTCAAATATTTAGTAACTTTCTCAAATTCCTGAAGTGACCCATTTTGCGAGGTCAGATGCAGTTGTACCAAGTGATAAAGTTAAAGCAAACCGTATATTTGATTTAGATGATGATGTTACGAGAAAGAATCAACGTGTGATTAGATATTACTATTGCATGGTTCGTCATTCTAAAGTTGACTGTATTTATATAACTCAAACATACGCTTCAGTGCCCAAACAGCTCATTCGTAGCAATGCAAATTCATAATCCTCTTTCAGCAAGATCAGGTGAATTTGAAGCATGTTTATGAAGAGCATGTCGACCTCACCGATATGCCCCTCAAAACTTTTCTCCACATCTGTTCTCTTTGTTGGAAAGATAAGTGGGATTTTCTTGTTATTGACAAATCGCGTAATATGCGAGGAGGAGGTCGTTATCGACTAGGTTTCAACGAATTCATTCAGTAGTCGAGAAGCAGTTATTCAGTCAACATGTGATCAAAAATTCTACGCCAGGTGGCGCAAGTCTTTGAAAGTATTAGAGAAAAGTATGAAAAATTGAAGAAGCTTAATTGAGCACGCAATGAGGAGCACAAAAATTATCTTAAACCTCTCACCAAACCCCTCGATAAAATTGCAATGACGTCTTTCAATCCATACTCTACGAATAAGTTGGAATATTTGGTAAATATTCACAAAGAAGAAGCTCAAGAACCTGTGATGAAAAGTTCAACACCTGTTAAGGAGCAGCAGCAGCAGAGGGAAAGGAAAAGATATGAAAATCAGATCGATGATATCGATATTGATTTTTCAATGATTCCTGCTTGTGACAAAGCAGACAATGAACGCAACTTTTATTCTGAAGCAGGTGATGATAAAACTGTAGCTGAATTGGGAGATGGAGAGATTTTTAAAACACCTGCTGCTGCTGACGATGTAAAAGTGTTTGAAAATAATCTTAACGATGTAATGCATACTCCACGTGATGTGAATTTTTATGAAGATTACTTTAAAAATTTTGGACAAATCTCCAAAAAATATGTGAAAAAGATTTTTCAAAGTCGTTCACATGAAATTGATAAAGTTTATGGTCCTCATTTAAAGAGAAAAAAATTAAAGATTGGAATTTCAGAGGTAGAATTAGACAATAAAAACTTTATGATTTAAAAAAATAGTGATAATCAAACTACAAGATATAAATAAACCCCGGGTCTGCTTGAACTTTTAATTTCAAATTCATCTGAAAAGTACACCTAAGAAGATATGATAAAGTATGAAAATATTAGGAGACATAAAAGTGCAACAAGGAGAAATTATGATAAAAGAGAACAACTCAAAGGATCTATAGGGCTGAAATAATGATATATTGTTAAACAAAAGGGCAAAGTTTGACATGGCCGTCTCGAGTGAACTTTGCCGACTCGGCTTCGCCTCGTGTGGCAAAGTTCACTCGAGATGGCTATGAAAAACTTTGTCCTCTTGTTTAACAATAAATTTTATTCCACTAGCTCATGTAAATTGGCACTTTGAGATAACCAAATCAATAAGAATTTTTTTATGAAAAAATAGTTAAAATCACGGGAAATAAAAAAATTTTCTCATTGAACGAACAGATATTTTTAAAAGTATCTTTGCTTTTAAAAATGTAGAAAAAGTATTTTTTATGACAAAAAAATTTAAAACTTTATAGAAGATTAAAAAATGATGTGAAAAATAAGTTTTAAAAATTAGAACGGAGATTATCAGGCATAATATTTAAATTAGTAACTAGAAAAATTCAGAATGTAATCAAATATTTTTTGCAACAAGTAAAATTAAGAACTTATCACTGTTTATAATAATACAGCGTTATACAAAGTCGATGATGCTATAAGAAAAATTTAGGAAGTAGCTTGTTAGCCTACAACTTGATATTTAATTTATTATTTTTACGGGTAAAAATTCACCCCTCGTTTTATTCCTCATTTTACATATTTGATAAAAAAAACTCTATTGTTGGTTATACACAGTGGTGATGATGATCCAGATGATGATGATAAAAGAGTGAGGTTACAAATTTAAAAAAAACTCTCACTGACGAACAAAAAAAGGAGCATCAATATGTCAAAATCTATCGATCGTGGTGGAATTTTGATATTCCCATCTTATTTTTTAACGTAGTAGGAATGTAAAACTTTCTCCACAAAACTGACACATCGAAAAGTGCCAATTACATGGCCGAGTGGAATAAAAACATATTTTACATTCAATGTTTCACTCAACAGACACTACTTTCATAAAAGCAGCACCAGCACCAAGACCAGCAGCAAAAAGAGTAGGTAAAACAGTAAGGTTATGAGACCAGGGTAGTTATGAGGCCAACGGCTATCGGGCCAACTACGATCTCGCAACCTCAGTCAGTACTACAATAATTAAAACACAAAATATATATTGTATTTACATCTTTATATAAACTAATTATTTAAAACTTTGATAGCCATCTTTTTTAGGACAGCTTTTAGTATTTGTAGAAAATTTTTTAGTGAACTCTTTCCATACAGACTTTTTCTCGTCTTTGTCTTTTTCTTTTTTGTCAATGAGGCGATCGCGATCGCTGGAGCTCATCTCTGGTCCCATGATGAATGAGTAATGAGTGAGAGTGAACGAAATCAGAATATATATACCACACGTTAGTCATGTTTTCATTCTTTTATATCAACTTTTTGACATCTCCGCTAACTGAGTTATATTGAACGATGCGATCGTGTAATATCATACAGTATGCTGCTGTATTCTCAGGAAAATTATCTCTTGACTCGAGCTCCAAGCGAACATCAACGGGAGCACTTTTGAGAGATTCGTTTTGTTTCGAGCAGTCGATAACTATCAGTGGAATGTATTGAATAAAATCGGATTCACTTAAAATTGGCTCGGCATCTTTACTGTAGTACGAGATTTGAAAGTTAGCATACATGTCGTACAATATTGCGTACTCGTTTTGACTTATATTAAGATTTAAATTATTGTAGGGATAATATTGAGAGTTTAAAAACAGTTTAACGTTACTTAAGTTACAAATATCGAAAAGACTTGCGTTTTGCGTATTCGAAGATTTTTTGTTGGTTTGTAGACCAATTATTACAAAACGTGGTTTTTCCAATTGATTAGAAGTTTTGACAGTCCAAATGTGTTTGGTAGTTGCAGGAAGCATGGGATACTCAAAAAATTCTTTAGATCTGAAACTCATAGTTACAGGACGATCTTTTTCAAGAAACTTGAGTAAACTTATTCTGTGTGAATCTGATACCAAAACATAGGGCATGAGCCACTCGATTTTTGTTAGTTGAATTTTGAATGAATCGTAAGCTGCATTACCTGTGGTCGTTTGAATAATAGCATTTAAGTCATTCCTAGATCTAGTTATAATTAGTTCAAGCTTAACATTGACAACAATCTTACGATAATCTTCGGCAAAGCCATAAATCATATTTAGAGGGATGAATACATCAAAGTAACCATCATCGTTTAAAATTTTTTTCTTCTTTTCTTCTGAAAGACCATACCAGCCTGAATTCTCTGCAATTAAACTTTGATTAGGATTAAAAGAAATAAAATTTTTCATCAAAGTGGACAAACCAACGTTTTTGCAACGATCTATTTCGATTCCATTCAATTCTAAACGAATGTCATCGAATAAATGACAAATGCCGTTATTGACAAAATGAGTATTTTTAGGTGCTTTATTGGCAGTTGTATCAGTTAACCGACCGCAAATATGAAGCACACTGCGTGATGGTAATAGACACAAGTCCTGATGTTGAATGGCGATGCGAATTTCATCGCTGTTGTTATAATTAACTGCGGTGTATGGTTGATGGGCAAGCACCTCGTAATGAGAGATACTTTCATCGAACGCGACCGGATTTTGAATACTTAGAATATCTTCCATTTTTCTTTTGAAAACAGCAAAAAAATATGCAAGTTATTTCCCACCAAGGATGACTTTTAAGCCTAGGCTCTTGAGAAATTGTATGTTCTGCCGTGTTAACGCTTTCGGTGTTCGTTGGCGACTGATTGAAGGAGCGCATAGTGTAGTGTTTTTATAACTTCTGGAATTGAAAGAGTGGAGCCCTCTACCGTGATATACAATACCCATTATGAAGATTTTATATGCAATCTAATAGTTATGACTTCTTCGCGAAAATTTATTGAATCTCCGTCTTGATCTACTAGACGTAACTGAATGTTATCTATACTTTTTACGCAAATAGGTAAGTAAATGACTTGTGCAGGAATTTCGATAATCTTAAAACCAGGATCAGCAACAGGATAAAACTCGTGTATAGTGTGAACTTTTTTATTGCTTATATAAGCTCCGGTTGTTATATTACACTCAACTCTTATTGAATTCAATTTGAGTATATTCACGGGTGCGTCAGAATGGTGAAGAAAATTTGCAGGAAGGACACGACGATCAAAACCTAATATGTTTGCAATTGAATCTTTAGGACGAAAATCTATTTGTGCGTTACTCTTTATTTCACTTTTTAAAGTATTTTCGTTTGGTTTTATTGAGATTTCTATGTTACTTTGATTTTCTTCGAGAGTCTTTAGGATATATTTTTCAATGGCACCGATCTCGTAACAACCAGTTTCAAATTCAATTATTTGATCACCAATGTAAAATTTATTATTTCCTTCGTCTATGTTAGGAATAGAATTAAAACTTAAAAACTCAACTAATCCAAGACAATAGTTCTTATTTGGTAAGAGTTCAATTGGAGGAAAATATTGAGCTTCTAAAATTGAAGCTGTTCCAGATAAAGTTAGAGCTAATGACTCCATGAAAGTTCGGAATAGAATGAAGTAAGTTGAAAAAGAAGAGCTTTATATATACCCTTGAGGTTTCCGCTTAAAAATTTCAAACATAAATGACCACAGTTGTAGGTGTTGTAACTTTGATATTTTTCAGGATTATATTTAATATTGTCAACATTTAGATAAATCATCAGTTCAAGGGGTGGTTGAAGATTACCAAAACTATCAAAATAAATTACTTCATTACCAAGTTTTTTATATGCTACCCAATGTGCTCCAGGTCCAGAATCGTTATCAAGATTAACAATCGCTGATTCACGATAATGAGGGCCAGATTGTGGTAATTTATCTTTCATGAAAACTCCTCGAAAGTATGGGATCTTCATTTTACCGGCATATTTTAATAAATCAAAATTTGACAGTGCTCTATCTGGTAGAATTATTTCGGGCTTTTTTTTTTTTAAACCCTTACCTTGGTATCGTTTCAAGTATAAACCAAGACCTGTTTTATAACGCTTCAAGTAAAGTCCTTTACCTAACGCTATTGCTTCCATTTTTTTATTATGTCTTTTACTCTCTTCCAAATTTTGACGAGCTGACTTTGCATCGTTAATAGCTTTGTAAACTCCAGCAGCACCACCAGCTAATGTACCTGTAGCGCTTAATCCCGCGAACAAAGGTATTAAAGGTAAAACTCCACCAATTTTCGAAGATATAGGTAAAACTCGAGGAATTTTTATCCTTTTCTTTCCTCCTGATTGTTTTATTGCAGTTTTTGCTACTTTCAAAGCTGTGGTAATGATACTCTTAGGTGATTTACCTGGAGCAGCTGATTGAGATGCCTTTTTTATTATGGCATTTATCGGAGTCTTTTTATTACATTTTCTTTAACAAGTCTTTTTTGATTTCTTTTTTGTTCTCCTATTTTTAAGACCCATCCCTAATTTAGACTTTGCTTTCATGATGTTTGTAATAGCGTAAGCAGCTGCTTTTTCTCCAATACTTGCGTCTTTAGCGAGAACTCTTTGCCAAGCTTTATCTGCTAGAACTTTGTCAGCAGCGTTTCTAGAAGTAATGTTATCTCGATTTTGAGAAAAAGCTATATCGTGCTCTTTACAAGCAGAATCAAGTTGATTAATTGGTTGATCACCTCGTGATAAGCAAGCAGCTAGTTTTGTGCCTGGTCCGCAATAGTTATACCCTGGTAAGTGAAGTTCAAAAGGAAGCTTGTTGATGATTTTATATAACAAACCGTATCCTCTCTTCTTCTTCTTTTTGCTGGGAAAAATGATCATTCTTCTTAGTAGGTCAGTGTAAGACAGTGTAAGTGACAAGGAGAAACCCTAAAATCATCCCCATATTTTTTCAGCATGTATACATTAACTGAAACTGGATTCTGACTCTCGAACTTGTGAATGCTTCTAAGAGTGACTGGAAACTCGATACCGTCGAAGTTCAATTTATGTTTGTACTTTTCGTAGTAACTCACTCTGGAGGTATGATGATTTGCTGGATACAACGCACTAAGGATAGCCCACATGAAACATTTTTGATCTTTATTCTTAACATTGATACAAGCCCGTTTTTTCATTATTTTTCCAGGTGATGGTATGTAAGAAGTAGCTCTTAGTTGATTTAATTTGTTAATATTTATTATCAAACGTAATATATAATTCAAAGTGTACCCACTACCCTTTGTTTCAAAAGACTCAATTTCATTTTGTAATGGAACATTTATATTATTTTTAAACCATTCGTCTAGTTGAGTAGATTGATAGATCGATTTATTTTCCGTACTAACGTATTTTACTTCTGGTATTTGTTGTTCATCCCCTTTTTGTAGGGTATATTCTGCAGCTAACTCAGCATTGACCTTGATAGAAGGATGTTCATTTAAAACTGCTAAAATTTTTGATTTGAACATTTCTTTTGCATCATTCATGAAGGTTGTGATATCCAAATGTCCATGATTAGCAATCACACCAGATCTGATTCGATTCTGAAAAACAGAATTTAAATCATCCCAAGAGACTCTACCAGAAAATGGAGATCGAAGCTCGCCACCGATTCTCATACCTGCTACCTGTTCACCATCTAATGCTTGATCCCCCTGCTTCAAATGATCTTCCAGTTGATCAGCTTCTAGTTGCTCATTATTATGCGCTTCCTGCCCATCAGCAGTCTCATCGGCTCTTTCTTGTAATAACCACTGCCATCCAGCACCCTCCATTAACCACTCACCAGTTTCGTGTTCTTGCTCGTGGCGAAGCTGATCCTGACGAGCTTGATCAATCGTCTTCTCATCCATCAAATGTTGCAGTCTCTGACAGATGTAATAAAGCTGCGACAGACATGTTTGACACTTTTGTTTTTTTTGCTCTAGTTAATTCAATATTCTGCGTACCACTTTTAAGCTTTTCAATTTCATAATCTGCCATATGTAGCCATCTTTCAAAATCAGACAACTCTCCTGTGGATGAGTAGACGCGCAACCTGTCTAAAAAGATGCCTACTATAATCTTGGAGTAGTTGATATCCATTTTGGATCTATGAAAGAGACTCGAAGACACTGCTTTTTCTCCTTGAAGACAAAGTGTGTAATAAATTCGTTGCTTCCATCTCACTGCTCCTAGTTAAAAAAAAAATGTCGGAATCGTATAGGTATCTTGTAGTCTCGCCGTTCCTTTCCGAAGAAAATGTCGGACTATTCTCGTAGACTCGATGAAGATCTTGCTGCTCACCAAAATGTCGGAATCGTATAGGTATCTTGTAGTCTCGCCGTTCCTTTCCGAAGAAAATGTCGGACTATTTTCGTAGACTCGATGAAGATCTTGCTGCTCGCCAAAATGTCAGAATCGTATAGGTATCTTGTAGTCTCGCCGTTCCTTTCCGAAGAAAATGTCGGACGATTCTCGTAGGCTCGATGAAGATCTTACTGCTCGCCAAAATGTCGGAATCGTGTAAGAATCTTGTAGTCTCTCTGTTTCTTTCCGAAGAAAATGTCCGAAGTACTTATCAATCTAGGGGTCTCAATGAAGATCTCGCTGGTCTTGCTCCTCGGTGAAGAATGAACCAGACCTGGTTGTATACGATCTATTTATACTCTCACTCATCTCCCACTCCTGATTTTTTCCCACTCGCTCAAAAGTAGTGGGGGGGGGGGGGTGAAAAAAAAAATATATATATAACTTCTCATCCATCAAATGCTGCAGTCTCTGATGAATATAATAAAGCTGCGACAGACTTGTTTGACACTTTTGATTTTTTGCTCTAGTTAATTCAATATTCTGCATACCACTTTTAAGCTTTTCATCTGCCATATACAGCCATCTTACAAAATCAGACGAGTTTCCTGTGGATGAGTAGACTCGCAACCTGTCCTAGAGGATGCCTACTATAATCTCGGAGTAGCTAATATTCATTTTGGATCTATGAAAGAAACTCGAGAACAGTGCTGTTTCTCCTTGTAGACGAAGTGTGTAATAAACTCGATGCTTCGATCTCGCCGTTACTGCTCCAAGTTTAAAAAAAAAATCGGAAATGTAAGAAATTCGATCGAGATCCCACTGCTGTTGCTTCTCCTCGAAAAAAATGTCCGAAATATATACGAATCTCGTGGTTTCGATGAAGATCTCTAAGCTGCTGCTGCCCACCAAAAAAAAATGTCGGAATCGTTTAGGTCTTTTGTAGTCTCGCTGATCCTTTCAGAAGAAAATGTCGGACGATTTTCATAGTCTCGATCTTGCTACTGCTGCTCGCCAAAAAAAAAATGTCAGAATCGTGTCAGAATCTTGTTGTCTCGCTGCTCCTTTCCGAAGAAAATGTCCAAAGTTGTTCATCGGTGAGCAGCATTTTGGAGCTGTTTTTAGATTGTTCTGACGAGCCCTTTATTTTGAACCTTCATGCTCTTAGATAGACTATGCAAAATTCAATAGGTCTCCTCTGTAGAAATCCATTCCTAAAATTCAAGCCTGTTCTGACAAGCCCTTCAGTCTGAACCTTCATGCCCTTATAATGACTATGCAAATTTTAATAGGTCTCTTCTGTAGTAATCCATACCTAAAATTCGAGCCTGTTCTGACGAGTCCTTTTGTTTGAACCTTCATGCCCTTATATTGACTTTGCAAAGGTCAATAGGTCTCCTCTGTAGCAATCCATTCCTAAAATTCAAGCCTGTTCTGACAAGCCCTTCAGTCTGAACCTTCATGCCCTTATAATGACTATGCAAATTTTAATAGGTCTCTTCTGTAGTAATCCATACCTTAAATTTGAGATTTTTCTGACAAGCCTTTCAGTCTGAACCTTCATGCCCTTATAATGACTATGCAAATTTTAATAGGTCTCCTCTTGGTAATCTCAACCTAAAATTTAAATTTTATTCCACTTACTCCTTTACCTGAAATTTCTAATTTAGTAGCATACTTCAAAAAACTTTTGACGATTTTCCACTTTGGAATAACATGATGATGTTGCTTACGGTAATGACGAGTCATCCAGGTCGGCGTCAACTTACCTTCGGATGCGTGGATACTGGATACTCATGATGAAGCTTCTGCGGCTCCCGACGTGGTCTAGAGGATGATCTTGCTGCTGCTCGTCTTGGTCCACGTATATAGGAAGCTTCCTTCTAGCTGCTGTTGGAGATGGTCTACTCGCAACTTATGCTGTAGAAATGAATAAGCCTTCCAAGTCATACGCGATCTTTTATACCTTTCTCCCCACTCCTCCTTTGCAAAAGAAGCAACGAGGATGCCCCGAGGATGAGAAACTCGATAAGATGTTTTAAATAGATTGAAAATATCTCAATGGAGAAGAAATGTAGTGTTATACCCCTCGGTGTAGTGGATAGCGTGTCAAACTCACATGGATATGGAAGCAACGAGGATGCTCCGTCCGTAGTAACCATGACGTGCCTCTTGCCATATCTCAAAAGAGCAGACGCCATTTTTTCTTCTTAAAAATCATAATCTGGAGCGTCTTGACGCCATTTTTAACTTAAATTTAGATACAATATTCTTTAGCAGTGTAGCGAGAAAAGCAAATATACAAGACGAGGAATCGTACTCGAGACCTCAATTAGTTTGCAGAAAACCAATTCTCAAAATATTTTGTATATGAAGGCAGGAGTTTTCATCGACTTTGTCATTACTCACTCATCATGGGTCAAGAAGAGAGCTCCGCTGGCTATGAAAGAATGAAAGATGAAAAATCCTCAGGTTTTAAAAGTTACTCTGAGAAAAAAAAGCGTCAAGATGAGCAATATAGAAGCTTTCAAAAGCTTCAAAAAGAACAAAAAACTTATGAAAAGAAAAATGAAAAAAAGATTAAATTTGAAAAAATTAAAGGAAAAGAAAAAAATTTAATTGAATTCTAATAAAAAGATTTTTAATTTTTTTTTAAATAAAAATTTTTCAATCAAAGAAACTCGTGTAGGTACATGCATTATTTTATTTAAAAAACTCTTACCTTATTATATTTTACATCGTCAAAGTGAAATCTATTTTCTAGAGAAAAAAAAGAAACAAACAAAATGGTACGGTATGAAGTGTGAAATATGAAATACGAAATTTTGCATTAGGTATGTAATATTAAGTATTAAACAGTTTGAATCTCACTGTGGTATTGATGTCGCGGTGGAGAAGTCAAATGAGTTTTATGGACCTAGTGCGCCCGGGTCATCCAGGTCGTCGTGGACTAATCCTCGGACAAGTGTGTCTGTTACAAAACATCGATTTTAGATCAAACTTCCTGGGGAAGTCGTCTCCGATGAGTTTTATGGACCTAGTGCGCCTGGGTCATCCAGGTCGTCGTCGAGTCAGCCTCGAGCAAGTGTGTCTGGTTACAAAACATCGATTTTAGATCAAACTTCCTGGGAAAGTCGTCTCCGATGATTTTTAAGGACCTTGTGCACCCACGTCATCCAGGTCGTCACTTTGCAAATTTTAATAGGTCTCTTCTGTAGTAATCCATACCTAAAATTTGAGCTTTTTCTGACAAGCCCTTCAGTCTGAACCTTCATGCCCTTAGAATGACTTTGCAAAATTCAATAGGTCTCTTCTGTAGTAATCCATACCTAAAATTCGAGCTTTTTCTGACAAGCCCTTCAGTCTGAACCTTCATGCCCTTAGAATGACTATGCAAATTTCAAAAGGTCTCTTCTGTAGTAATCCATACCTAAAATTTGAGCTTTTTCTGACAAGCCCTTCAGTCTGAACCTTCATGCCCTTATAATGACTATGCAAATTTTAATAGGTCTTCTCTTGGTAATCTAAACCTAAAATTTAAATTTAATTCCACTTACCCCTTTACCTGAAATTTCTAATTTAGTAGCATACTTCAAAAAACTTTTGACAATTTTCCTCGGCTTAAAATCATAAAATCATTTCTAAATGAAAAACTATGTTAGTTAGAGACCTGTAATTTTATAACAAGTTATATTTTTACAAAAGCTAACTTCAAAAAATATTAAAGTCATAAAAATTAATTTTTTCACTAAGTGAAAATAACTAACAAATTCATGAAGACATGTCCATGATCTTGTTCGATTCTGAAAAGCAGAGTTTAAATCATTTTACACGTATAATATTTACCTATAAGCACACGTCTTTTATTCGGTCATTTTGAATGCGTGGCAGGTACCTGATAGTTGCTCGCGCGGTTTTTATAACAAAGTACATCCAAAATAACTGCTGCAACTTTTGAGACAGCTCGCATACAGATTTTCAAAACTGTGTTTTCATGTAAGTAGTAGTTATAAGGTAGACGTGGGCTGGTAACTGGGCTCGTAGGTTAAATAACTAAGCTTCAACTATTGTTTGTAAAACAGTGAAGTTACGTGTGTTTTAATTATTGTAGTACTAACAGTAAGGTTGCGAGGTCTGGTGGTAGTTGGGCTGGTAGCCGTTGGGCTCGTAACTACCCTGATCTCGTAGCCTTACTGAGCCACAAATGCTATAATAGTACATTTCGATATCCGTGGCTAAGACGTGCGTTTTTGACACTGCGCAATTTTTATCGCCCGAGCGAAACATCTCGAAGCGAGCGAGAGAGTCGACATAAAGACTCACGAGATGAACGTTGCGACCACAGGAGGGACGGCGACAGACGTCAAATATCTACCAGTCGACGACGACGCTCTTCAAGTCGACAACGACGCTCTTCAAGTCAACGACGACGCTCTTCAAGTCGACGAAGCCGAACGCCGAAACACCATCATCGAGATGACTTCAGAAGCCGTCGTCGATTCTACTCATCTGTGCACAGCAAGTGGGACCATCGAAGACCTCGCTACTCTCGACGCGAGTTTTCTTAAAATTTTACTAATTACTATTTTTTATAATTTTTTTGCTATTTTTTTAAATTTAATGAATAATATTTTTTCTATTTTTTTATATAAAATTATTAGACTTAGTATTTTATAAAAAAATTAACTTCAAGTTTTTTGAAAAATTAAATCTATTTAAAGTTAGAATTTTAAATCTTGCAAATGTAAAATTAAATGATATACTTACTTAATATGAAAACACCATGTACAGCGGTACTTTTTTGCCAATAGCAGTTGGTCTGGTAGTGATCTACCAGACCACACGAAAAAACTTAGGTGACTGTTGTGATCGTCGCATTGTCGGTAAAACTTTGTAGTGGTTTGCGTAACGCTTTCAATTTCATAAGAATGCTAGGTGTAAGTTTGCAGTTTCATAAAAATTATAATACAATTTTTTAAAATTATGTTCAATTTTATAAGAATGGTAGGCGTAAGTTTGTAAATTCTTTTAATTATAATACAATATTTTTTTTTTAAATTGTGTTTTAATTATTGTTGTACTAACAGTAAGGTTGCGAGATCGTAGTTGGTCCGATAGCCGTTGGCCTCATAACCTTACTGTTTTACCTACTTAAAAGGCGTAAAAGTATTGAAAAGTCGACATTTCACACACGTCAGCAAATTTCTGCAAGTGCAGCTGCAAAACATCTAAGATCAGCTTGAAGAAGATCTTTACCTTGTTCCGGAATAAACATGCTAGTAACATCAAATCCAATAGTTTTTTTTTTATTCCGGAATGATTATTGACTATTAATTTATTTTTTTGTTTGCCGGATTAAGCTGGTAGGAGAGGGTTGTTAAAAAATCAAAAAGAGAACACACTTAGTTAAAAAGGATACAATTTTATTTATAAGACACCAGATTTAAATTACAATAAATTGAAATGTCATTATTTGAAGTACAATCAACTAAAATAGTCATCAGGTAATAATCAGTAAGTTTATACAAAATTAATCCATCAGGTTTAAAAAAAAAAAGGAAATTTAAAGTAAAGATGTTACAAGTTTTGAATAAAGAATTTAAAGAATTAATTTCAGCGTAAATAATATTAATAAGTTGAAAAATACCAATCAGTTGGAAAAATACGATGCTAGGCTTAACTCTTCACAAATTTAATTGTATTAATTCAAAATGTAAACAAGAGTTAGCTTGAATATTAATGAGACAACAAATACCTAAGAATGGCCTTGAAAGGAAAGAGAGCGACAGCCGAGAGAAATTACAGTAGCAGCAGAGTTGGCCTTGAGAAAGAAAGAAAAGAAAATGGCTGTGTGCGAGGCACATTTAAATAACAAAGATAATGCACAGTAATTAATTACTGTACATTAATTACAATGAGTGGCTCAAGTAAATTATTGTTACTTGAGCCAAAAAATACCTGGAGATGTCCTGTGATGAGAGTGTCCCATGAAATCTAATAAATTGTTCCTCCTGAAGCAAATTACCGGCGAACACGCTGCTACAAGAAACCAAGAAAAGTTGACTGCAATATTATTGATTGCAATCACGAAGCTGCGCTGGACCACAAGTTACACTTCACCAGAAACACACAAAAAAGCAAAGGTAAATTCAAGAAAAAACTATAAGAAAATTGACTCAAAGTCAGAAGAAATTCTCTGCTGCTAACTACTAATAGCGCCAAAACATGAGAGAACAATGAATAGAGAAAAAATATGACGGGTCATTCAAATGAGATAATATCAATTTTAGTAAAACTGGAGGAAGTGGGGATGATTTCAAACAGCTAGGCAAACAGATAAAACAGCTGTGTTCCGGAATGACCGGTCTATTAATTTAATTTTTTATTGCCGCATTAAGCTGGTAGGGGAGGGTTGATAAATAAAACTGAGAGAAAACACCTGGATTAAAACAGTAAAAAAATGTATTAATAAAAACACAATTTAATTACAATAAATAAAAAGTCACAAGTAATACTCAATGAGCTGAGTACAAAATTAATCCATCAAATTCCAAAGAACAAAAAAATTAAATGTGAAAATATCCCATATTATGCTCTGAGAATTTTAAGGACTAATTTCAGCGTAAATGAAATTAATGAATTTAAGAAACACCATTCTAGGAATAACTCCTTATAATTTTGATTACATTTATTCAAAAGATAAGTATGAGTTAGATGGAAAATTAAAGAGATAGACAAATACAAAGAATGGTTTTGAAAAGAAGAGAGCGATGGCCGAGAGAAAGTAAGTGGCACTTAGCGATAATATTAATGAGACAAACAATAACAAAGAATAGCTTTGAAAGTAGAGAGTGTTGGCTGAGAGAAATTCTAATAGCAGCAGAGAATGGCCTTGAGAAAGAGAAAAAGATGACCATGAGCATGAGACACGTTCAAAGAAAAAGGAGAATGCACAGTAAATTCATTACTGTATGTTAACTTAGATGAGTGGCTCAAGATAATTATTGTAACTTGAGCCAGAAGAATACCTGGAGATGTCATATGAGGGTGTCCTGCAAGATGAGCTTTCCGATCGACCAAAGATGAAGTTGCCGGTGAATGCACGCCGGCTGCAAGGTTGACGAAGTAGCTGCAATATTACTGATTGCAGTCACTGAGGTAAACTCGACCATAGCACTTCTCAACAAGAACACACAACAAGATAAAAACAAGATGAGCTCGTAAATACCTATAAAGAAAATAATGGCTATGTTAAGCATACCATCATTTTCTTAATTTTTAATCTGTAATGTTACCGGCAAAGAAATCGACCATTGATAATTTACCGTCAAAGTAATTAATCATCCGCTAATTAATCGCGGACGTACACATGATGACTTTAATAATTGAAGAAAGATGAGAGAAGACAAAATGAACCAGATGTGTTAATTTCTGTTTAAGAAAAATATATTTAATTTTAAAGAATACCTGAAGTAAGAATTTTGAATGTTGTTTTCTGTTTTTATTACAGGTAATACAAAATCTAATTCTACTGTTAATTATTGCGAATTTTATAAGTCAATAAATGGAAAACTGTTTTTATTACAGAAACCCAACCAAGTTTTTTTCTTCATAAATTTTCTAATCATAAGTGGGAAAATTAAACACCATTACAAAACAACATTTTTGGTTTCAAATTTCAAGGCAACATCGAATCATCAAGATTTGATTTCAAGATGAAAGGATCAGCTGATGGAAAAACATTATTATGCCTAACCTCAATTGGTAGAAAAAGTGGTAAAGTTTTTAGTATACCAAATGAATTGCAGAATATTGTTAACCATTAAAAATTAAGTGCTTTGCCAGCATTTGGTAGAATAAAAAATACATCAAAAAAAGACATCAAAGTAGAGAAATATGGGTCACTTTGACAAAAGAATTGCAAGAAACATATTTAGATGAGGATGAAAATCTGCAATTTGATGAATTTAATTAGGAGGAAATTAAGGATGATTTGAAAGAATCTAAGTTGGACACTTCGGATGACACAATGAGGAAGTTGCTGGAAAAAGTTTTAGAAAATAAAGAACAAAAGTCAGAGGTTAAAAATTTAAATAAAATTTCTAATGATTTTATGATTGAAAAATTTAATAACCAAACCTCTAATGCAAGCCAGTGGATGAAAACATTTGAAGAAGAATGCGAACGATGCATGATAACAGAGGACAGGAAGACGATTTTAAATATTTTCCTGGAAAAAGCAAGCGCTGATTGGTACACTTGCATGATAATAAAACATACAATAGAGTCAGAGTGGGATTACTGGAGAAAAAACTTTATTGAGTCATTTGGTAATAAAGGTTGGTCCCCTATTAAATATGCCTTTGCTTTTAAATATCAATCTGGGCCAATGATAAATTATGCGATAAAAAAAGAAAAACTGTTGCTTCAAGTAAGAAAATCTATAGATACTCAAACGCTAATCGAACTTATAGCTATCAATTTGCCAGATTGGATATCTGACAAAATTGATAGAGAAACTTTAAATGGAACTCAAGAGCTCTATTGTAAAATAAGTAAAGAAGAACATCTGGTGAAAAAAAAATACAAGCGCTAAAGGTAAGAGAAATTACTCTGATAAGAAAGTTAAAAGACAGAAAGAAAAGAAATCTTGCCCGCTATGTGAAATAGCAAAAAGGGGAAAACGTTTCCATCCTGAATCAAACTGCTGGTTTAAAGACACGTATAATAGAAATATAAAACATGAATTGCCGAGATACACAAACAACTCAGAATTAGAAGTGGAACTAAATCATGAAAACCCAAAAAACTAGAAATACCACAATTAATATATATCAAGGGGTATATATCATTTGATAGAATGGAAATTTCGCCGTATGGAAATTTCGCCGTCGAAAATTTTGCCGTGTCGTATACGTGGTGCTTTCCAGACATCGTGCCCCCCGGTTAATTTCCGTAGATTGACCGTCACGGTTACGGCGCAAGATTGAAAGCTGAATAACAGAAACCGTTGCAGATAAATAATCAATAAGTAAATAAATAAATAAGCAGCCAAAATCTAAGCCCCAATAACGCTGGGGAGAGCGATAAATAAATAATTTTTTTAAACAATTAAATAAACCGACAAGCTATAAGCCCACATAACAATGGGGAAAGCGATAAATAAATTATTTTTTATAAACAATTAAATAAACCGAGAAGCTCTAAACCCTCATAACGCTGGTGAGAGCGATAAATAATTTTTTTTTTTTTAAACAATTAAAGAAACTGACAAGCTCTAAACCCTCATAACGCTGGGGAGAGCGATAAATAAATTATTTTTTATAAACAATTAAATAGACCGGAAAGCTCTAAGCCCCCATAACGCTAGGGAGAGCGATAAATTAATTATTTCTTATAAACAATTAAATAAACCGGAAAGCTCTAAACCCCCATAATGCTGAGGAGAGCGGTAGATAAACTATTTTTTATGAACAATTAAAAAAACCTACAAGCTCTAAACCCCCATAACGTTGGGGGAAGCGATAAATAAATTTTTTTTTTTAAACAATTGAATAAACCGACAAGCTCCAAAACCCCCATAACGCTGGGGAGAGCGATAAGTAAATAATTTTTTATAAACATTTCAATAATTCGACAAGCTCGTTACCCCCATAATGCTGGCGGGAGCGATAAATAAAAAATTTTTTATAAACAACTAAATAAACCAACAAGCTCTAAACCCCCATAACGCTGGGAAGAGCGATAAATTAATTATTTTTTATAAACAATTAAATAAACCAGAAAGCTCTAAACCCCATAACGCTGGGGAGAGCGATAAATAAACTATTTTTTATGAACAATTAAATATACCGGAAAGCTCTAAACTCCCATAACGCTGGGGAGAGCGATAAATAAATTATTTTTTATAAACAATTGAATAAACCGGAAAGCTCTAAGCCCCCATAACGCTGGGGAGAGCGATAAATAAACTATTTTTTATAAACAATTAAATATACCGGAAAGCTCTAAGCCCCCATAACGCTGGGGAGAGCGATAAATAAATTATTTTTAATAAACAATTAAATAAGCCGGAAAGCTCTAAACCCCCATAACACTGGGGAGAACAATAAATAAACTATTTTTTATGAACAATTAAATAAACCGACAAGCTCTAAGCTCTCATAACGCTGGGGAGAGCGATAAATAAATTATTTTTTATAAACAATTAAATAAACCAAAAAGCTCTAAGCCCACATAACGCTGGGGAAAGCGATAAATAAATTATTTTTTATAAACAATTAAATAAACCGGAAAGCTCTAAGCCCCCATAACGCTGGGGAGAGCGATAAATAAATTATTTTTAATAAACAATTAAATAAGCCGGAAAGCTCTAAGCCCCCATAACGCTGGCCAGAGCGATAAATCATTTTTTTTTTTTTAAACAATTAAAGAAGCCGACAAGCTCTAAGCCCTCATAACGCTGGGGAGAGCGATAGATCAATTATTTTTTATAAACAATTAAATAAGCCGACAAGCTCTAAACCCTCATAACGCTGGGGAGAGCGATAAATCATTTTTTTTTTTTTAAACAATTAAAGAAACCGACAAGCTCTAAGCCCTCATAACGCTGGGGAGAGCGATGAATAAATTATTTTTATAAACAATTAAATAAACCCGAAAGCTCTAAACCCCCATAACACTGGGGAGAACAATAAATAAACTATTTTTTATGAACAATTAAATAAACCGACAAGCTCTAAGCTCTCATAACGCTGGGGAGAGCGATAAATAAATTATTTATTATAAACAATTAAATAAACCGGAAAGCTCTAAGCCCACATAACGCTGGGGAAAGCGATAAATAAATTATTTTTTATAAACAATTAAATAAACCGGAAAGCTCTAAACCCCCATAACGCTGGGGAGAGCGATAAATAAATTATTTTTAATAAACAATTAAATAAGCCGGAAAGCTCTAAGCCCCCATAACGCTGGCCAGAGCGATAAAAAACTTATTATTTATAAACAATCAAATAAACCGACAAGCTCTAAACCCTCATAACGCTGGGGAGAGCGATAAATCATTTTTTTTTTTTTAAACAATTAAAGAAGCCGACAAGCTCTAAGCCCTCATAACGCTGGGGAGAGCGATAGATCAATTATTTTTTATAAACAATTAAATAAGCCGACAAGCTCCAAAACCACCATAACGCTGGGGAGAGCGATAAATTAATTATTTCTTATAAACAATTAAATAAACCGGAAAGCTCTAGACCCCCATAATGCTGGGGAGAGCGATAAATAAACTATTTTTTATGAACAATTAAAAAAACCTACAAGCTCTCAACCCCCATAACGTTGGGGGAAGCGATAAATAAATTTTTTTTTTTAAACAATTGAATAATCCGACAAGCTCCAAAACCCCCATAACGCTGGGGAGAGCGATAAGTAAATAATTTTTTATAAACATTTCAATAATTCGACAAGCTCGTTACCCCCATAATGCTGGGGGGAGCGATAAATAAAAAATTTTTTATAAACAACTAAATAAACCAAAAAGCTCTAAACCCCCATAACGCTGGGAAGAGCGATAAATTAATTATTTTTTATAAACAATTAAATAAACCGGAAAGCTCTAAACCCCATAACGCTGGGGAGAGCGATAAATAAACTTTTTTTTATGAACAATTAAATATACCGGAAAGCTCTAAACTCCCATAACGCTGGGGAGAGCGATAAATAAATTATTTTTTATAAACAATTGAATAAACCAGAAAGCTCTAAGCCCCCATAACGCTGGGGAGAGCGATAAATAAACTATTTTTTATGAACAATTAAATAAACCCACAAGCTCTAAACCCCCATAACGCTGGCGAGAGCGATAAATCATTTTTTTTTTTTTTTTAAATTGAAGAAACCGACAAGCTCTAAGATCCCATAACGTTGTGGAGAGCGATAAATAAATCTATACACCCATAACGCTGGGGAGAGCGATAAATACATTATTTTTTATAAACAATTAAATAAACCAACAAGCTCTAAACCCCCATAACGCTGGGGAGAGCGATAAATAAAAAATTTTTATAAACAATTAAATAAAACCGAAAGCTCTAAACCCCCATAACACTGGGGAGAGCGATAAATAAACTATTTTTTATGAACAATTAAATAAACCGACAAGCTCTAAGCTCCCATAACGCTGTGGAGAGCGATAAATAAATTATTTTTAATAAACAATTAAATAAGCCGGAAAGCTCTAAGCCTGCATAACGCTGGCCAGAGCGATAAAAAACTTATTATTTATAAACAATCAAATAAACCAACAAGCTCTAAACCCTCATAACGCTGGGGAGAGCCATAAATAATATTTTTTTTTTTTTAAACAATTAAAGAAACCGGAAAGCTCTAAGCCCCCATAACGCTGGGGAGAGCGATAAATAAATTATTTTTTATAAACAATTAAATAAACCGGAAAGCTCTAAACCCACATAACGCTGGGGAGAGCGATAAATAAATTATTTTTTATAAACAATTAAATAAGCCGGAAAGCTCTAAGCCCCCATAACGCTGGCCAGAGCGATGAAAAATTTATTATTTATAAACAATCAAATAAACCGACAAGCTCTAAACTCTCATAACGCTGGGGAGAGCGATAAATCATTGTTTTTTTTTTTAAACAATTCAAGAAACCGACAAGCTCCAAGCCCTCCTAACGCTGGGGAGAGCGATAAATAAATTATTTTTTATAAACAATTAAATAAACCGACAAGCTCTAAACCCCAATAACGCTGGGGAGAGCGATAAATAAATTATTATTTATAAACAATCAAATAAACCGACAAGCACTAAACCCTCATAACGCTGGGGAGAGCGATAAATTATTTTTTTTTTTTAAACAATTAAAGAAACCGACAAGCTCTAAACCCCCATAACGCTGGGGGAAGCGATAAATAATTTTTTTTTTTTAAACAATTAAATAAACCCACAAGCTCTAAACCCCCATAACGCTGGGGATGCGATAATAAATTATTATTTATAAACAATCAAATAAACCGACAAGCACTAAACCCTCATAACGCTGAGGAGAGCGATAAATTATTTTTTTTTTTTTAAACAATTAAAGAAACCGACATTCTCTAAGCCCTCATAACGCTTGGGAGAGCAATAAATAAAATATTTTTATAAACAATTAAATAAACCTGAAAGCTCGAAACCCCCATAACACTGGGGAGAGCGATAAATAAACTATTTTTATGAACAATTAAATAAACCCTTAAGCTCTATACCCTCATAACGCTGGGGAGGGCGATGAATAAATTATTTTTATAAACAATTATATAATCAGAGCAGTTATAAACCCCATAACGCTGGGGAGAGCGATAAATAAATTATTATTTACAAACAATCAAATCAACCCACAAGCTCTACACCCCCACCACGCTGGGGAGAGCGATAAATAAATTATTTTTATAAACAATTAAATAAACCTGAAAGCTCTGAACCCCCATAACACTGGGGAGAGCGATAAATAAATAATTTTTTATAAACAATTAAATAAGCCGGAAAGCTCTAAGCCCCCATAACAATGGCCAGAGCGATAAAAAACTTATTATTTATAAACAATCAAATAAATCGACAAGCTCTAAACCCTCATAACGCTGGGGAGAGCGATAAATTAATTATTTTTTATAAACAATTAAATAAACCAGAAAGCTCTAAACCCCATAACGCTGGGGAGAGCGATAAATAAACTATTTTTTATGAACAATTAAATATACCGGAAAGCTCTAAACTCCCATAACGCTGGCCAGAGCGATAAAAAATTTATTATTTATAAACAATCAAATAAACCGACAAGCTCTAAACTCTCATAACGCTCGGGAGAGCGATAAATCATTGTTTTTTTTTTTAAACAATTCAAGAAACCGACAAGCTCTAAGCCCTCCTAACGCTGAGGAGAGCGATAAATAAATTATTTTTTATAAACAATTAAATAAACCGACAAGCTCTAAACCCCAATAACGCTGGGGAGAGCGATAAATAAATTATTATTTATAAACAATCAAATAAACCGACAAGCACTAAACCCTCATAACGCTGGGGAGAGCGATAAATTATTTTTTTTTTTTTTAAACAATTAAAGAAACCGACAAGCTCTAAACCCCCATAACGCTGGGGGAAGCGATAAATAATTTTTTTTTTATAAACAATTAAATAAACCCACAAGCTCTAAACCCCCATAACGCTGGGGACAGCGATAATAAATTATTATTTATAAACAATCAAATAAACCGACAAGCACTAAACCCTCATAACGCTGAGGAGAGCGATAAATTATTTTTTTTTTTTTAAACAATTAAAGAAACCGACAAGCTCTAAGCCCTCATAATGCTGGGGAGAGCGATAAATAAATTATTTTTATAAACAATAAAATAAGCCGGAAAGCTCTAAGCCCCCATAACGCTGGCCAGAGCGATAAATAGCTTATTATTTATAAACAATCAAATAAACCGACACGCTCTCAACCCTCATAACGCTGGGGAGAACGATAAATAATTTTTTTTTTTTTAAACAATTAAAGAAACCGACATTCTCTAAGCCCTCATAACGCTTGGGAGAGCAATAAATAAAATATTTTTATAAACAATTAAATAAACCTGAAAGCTCGAAACCCCCATAACACTGGGGAGAGCGATAAATTAACTATTTTTATGAACAATTAAATAAACCCTTAAGCTCTAAACCCTCATAACGCTGGGGAGGGCGATGAATAAATTATTTTTATAAACAATTATATAATCAGAGCAGTTATAAACCCCCATAACGCTGGGGAGAGCAATAAATAAATTATTATTTACAAACAATCAAATCAACCCACAAGCTCTACACCCCCACCACGCTGGGGAGAGCGATAAATAAATTATTTTTATAAACAATTAAATAAACCTGAAAGCTCTGAACCCCCATAACACTGGGGAGAGCGATAAATAAATAATTTTTTATAAACAATTAAATAAGCCGGAAAGCTCTAAGCCCCCATAACAATGGCCAGAGCGATAAAAAACTTATTATTTATAAACAATCAAATAAATCGACAAGCTCTAAACCCTCATAACGCTGGGGAGAGCGATAAATCATTTTTTTTTTTTAAACAATTAAAGAAACCGACAAGCTCTAAGCCCTCATAACGCTGGGGAGAGCGATAAATAAATTATTTTTTATAAACAATTAAATGAACCCTCAAGCTCTAAACCCTCATAACGCTGGGGAGAGCGATGAATAAATTATTTTTTATAAACAATTAAATAATCAGAGCAGTTATAAACCCCCATAACGCTGGGGAGAGCGATAAATAAATTATTATTTATAAACAATTAAATCAACTCACAAGCACTAAATTCCCACCACGCTGGGGAGAGCGATAAATAAATTATTTTTATAAACAATTAAATAAACCTGAAAGCTCTAAGCCCCCATTACAATGGCCAGAGCGATAAAAAACTTATTATTTATAAACAATCAAATAAATCGACAAGCTCTAAACCCTCATAACGCTGGGGAGAGCGATAAATCATTTTTTTTTTTAAACAATTAAAGAAACCGACAAGCTCTAAGCCCTCATAACGCTGGGGAGAGCGATAAATAAATTATTTTTTATAAACAATTAAATAAACCGACAAGCTCCAAAACCACCATAACGCTGCGGAGAGCGATAAATTTAATATTTTTTATAAACAATTAAATAAGCCGGAAAGCTCTAAGCCCTCATAACGCTGGGGAGACCGATAAATAAAATTATTTTTATAAACAATTAAATAAACCTGAAAGCTCTAAACCCCCATAACACTGCGGAGAGCGATAAATAAACTATTTTTTTGAACAATTAAATAAGCCCACAAGCTCTAAACCCTCATAACGCTGGGGAGAGCGATAAATAAATTATTTTTTATAAATAATTAAATAAACCGACAAGCTCTAAGCTCCCATAACGCTGGGGAGAGTGATAAATAAATTATTTTTTATAAACAATTTAATAAACCCACAAGCTCTAAGCCCCCATAACGCTGGGCAGAGCGATAAATAAACTATTTTTGATGAACAATTAAAGAAACCGACAAGCTCTAAGCCCTCATAACGCAGGGGAGACCGATAAATAAAATTATTTTTATAAACAATTTAATAATCAGAGCAGTTATAAACCCCCATAACGCTGGGGAGAGCGATAAATAAGTTATTTTTATAAACAATTAAATAAACCTGAAAGCTCTAAACCCCCATAACACTGAGAAGAGCGATAAATATACTATTTTTATAAACAATTAAATAAACCGGAAAGCTCTAAACCACCATAACGCTGGGGAGAGCGATAAATAAACTATTTTTTATGAACAATTAAAGAAACCGCAAGCTCTAAGCCCTCATAACGCTGGGGGGAGCGATAAGTAATTATTTTTATAAACAATTAAATAAACCTGAAAGCTCTGAACCCCCATAACACTGGGGAGAGCGATAAATAAATAATTTTTTATAAACAATTAAATAAGCCGGAAAGCTCTAAGCCCCCATTACAACGGCCAGAGCGATAAAAAACTTATTATTTATAAACAATCAAATAAATCGACAAGCTCTAAACCCTCATAACGCTGGGGAGAGCGATAAATAAATTATTTTTTATAAACAATTAAATAAACCGACAAGCTCTAAGCTCCCATAACGCTGGGGACAGCAATAAATAAAACATTTTTATAAACAATTAAATAAACCTGAAAGCTCTAAACCCCCATAACACTGGGGAGAGCGATAAATAAACTATTTTTATGAACAATTAAATATACCCTCAAGCTCTAAACCCTCATAACGCTGGGGAGAGCGATGAATAAATTATTTTTTATAAACAATTAAATAATCAGAGCAGTTATAAACGCCCATGTTGCTGGGGAGAGCGATAAATAAATTATTATTTATAAACAATTAAATCAACTCACAAGCTCTAAACTCCCACCACGCTGGGGAGAGCGATAAATAAATTTTTTATAAACAATTAAATAAACCTGAAAGCTCTAAACCCCCATAACACTGGGAAGAGCGATAAATATACTATTTTTATAAACAATTAAATAAACCGGAAAGCTCTAAACCACCATAACGCTGGGGAGAGCGATAAATAAACTATTTTTTATGAACAATTAAAGAAACCGACAAGCTCTAAGCCCTCATAACGCTGGGGGGAGCGATAAATAAATTATTTTTATACACAATTAAATAAACCTGAAAGCTCTGAACCCCCATAACACTGGGGAGAGCGATAAATAAATAATTTTTTATAAACAATTAAATAAGCCGGAAAGCTCTAAGCCCCCATAACACTGGGGAGAGCGATAAATAAACTATTTTTATGAACAATTAAATATACCCTCAAGCTCTAAACCCTCATAACGCTGGGGAGAGCGATGAATAAATTATTTTTTATAAACAATTAAATAATCAGAGCAGTTATAAACGCCCATAACGCTGGGGAGAGCGATAAATAAATTATTATTTATAAACAATTAAATCAACTCACAAGCTCTAAACTCCCACCACGCTGGGGAGAGCGATAAATAAATTTTTTATAAACAATTAAATAAACCTGAAAGCTCTAAACCCCCATAACACTGGGAAGAGCGATAAATATACTATTTTTATAAACAATTAAATAAACCGGAAAGCTCTAAACCACCATAACGCTGGGGAGAGCGATAAATAAACTATTTTTTATGAACAATTAAAGAAACCGACAAGCTCTAAGCCCTCATAACGCTGGGGAGAGCGATAAATAAAATTATTTTTTATAAACAATTAAATAAACCGGAAAGCTCTAAACCACCATAACGCTGGGGAGAGCGATAAATAAACTATTTCTTATTAACAATTAAATAAACCCACAGGCTCCAAACCCCCATAACGCTAAGGAGAGCGATAAATAAATTATTATTTATAAACAATCAAATAAACCGACAAGCTCTAAGCCCTCATAACGCTGGGGAGAGCCATAAATAATTTTTTTTTTTTTTAAACAATTAACGAAACCGGAAAGCTCTAAGCTCCCATAACGCTGGGGAGAGCGATAAATAAATTATTTTTTATAAACAATTAAATAAACCGGAAAGCTATAAACCACCATAACGCTGGGGAGAGCGATAAATAAACTATTTTTTATGAACAATTAAATAAACCCACAAGCTCTAAACCCCCATAACGCTGGGGAGAGCGATAAATAAATTATTTTTATAAACAATTAAATAAAACTGAAAGCTCTAAACCCCCATAACACTGGGGAGAGCGATAAATATACTATTTTTATAAACAATTAAATAAACCTGAAAGCTCTAAACCCCCATAACACTGCGGAGAGCGATAAATAAACTATTTTTTTGAACAATTAAATAAACCCACAAGCTCTAAACCCTCATAACGCTGGGGAGAGCGATGAATAAATTATTTTTTATAAACAATTAAATAATCAGAGCAGTTATAAACCCCCATAACGCTGGGGAGAGCGATAAATAAATTATTTTTATAAACAATTAAATAAACCTGAAAGCTCTAAACCCCCATAACACTGGGGAGAGCGATAAATATACTATTTTTATAAACAATTAAATAAACCGGAAAGCTCTAAACCACCATAACGCTGGGGAGAGCGATAAATAAACTATTTTTTATGAACAATTAAAGAAACCGACAAGCTCTAAGCCCTCATAACGCTGGGGAGACCGATAAATAAAATTATTTTTATAAACAATTAAATAAACCTGAAAGCTCTAAACCCCCATAACACTGCGGAGAGCGATAAATAAACTATTTTTTTGAACAATTAAATAAGCCCACAAGCTCTAAACCCTCATAACGCTGGGGAGAGCGATAAATAAATTATTTTTTATAAATAATTAAATAAACCGACAAGCTCTAAGCTCCCATAACGCTGGGGAGAGTGATAAATAAATTATTTTTTATAAACAATTTAATAAACCCACAAGCTCTAAGCCCCCATAACGCTGGGCAGAGCGATAAATAAACTATTTTTGATGAACAATTAAAGAAACCGACAAGCTCTAAGCCCTCATAACGCAGGGGAGACCGATAAATAAAATTATTTTTATAAACAATTTAATAATCAGAGCAGTTATAAACCCCCATAACGCTGGGGAGAGCGATAAATAAGTTATTTTTATAAACAATTAAATAAACCTGAAAGCTCTAAACCCCCATAACACTGGGGAGAGCGATAAATATACTATTTTTATAAACAATTAAATAAACCGGAAAGCTCCAAACCACCATAACGCAGGGGAGAGCGATAAATAAATATTTTTTATGAACAATTAAAGAAACCGAAAAGCTCTAAGCCCTCATAACGCTGGGGAGACCGATAAATAAAATTATTTTTATAAACAATTAAATAAACCTGAAAGCTCTAAACCCCCATAACACTGCGGAGAGCGATAAATAAACTATTTTTTTGAACAATTAAATAAACCCACAAGCTGTAAACCCTCATAACGCTGGGGAGAGCGATGAATAAATTATTTTTTATAAACAATTAAATAATCAGAGCAGTTATAAACCCCCATAACGCTGGGGAGAGCGATAAATAAATTATTTTTATAAACAATTAAATAAACCGGAAAGCTCTAAACCACCATAACGCTGGGGAGAGCGATAAATAAACTATTTTTTATGAACAATTAAAGAAACCGACAAGCTCTAAGCCCTCATAACACTGCGGAGAGCGATAAATAAACTATTTTTTTGAACAATTAAATAAACCCACAAGCTCTAAACCCTCATAACGCTGGGGAGAGCGATAAATAAATTATTTTTTATAAGCAATTAAATAAACCTGAAAGCTCTAAACCCCCATAACACTGAAAAGAGCGATAAATATACTATTTTTATAATCAATTAAATAAACCGGAAAGCTCTAGACCACCATAACGCTGGGGAAAGCGATAAATAAACTATTTTTTATGAACAATTAAAGAAACCGACAAGCTCTAAGCCCTCATAACGCTGGGGAGACCGATAAATAAAATTATATTTATAAACAATTAAATAAACCTGAAAGCTCTAAACACCCATAACACTGCGGAGAGCGATAAATAAACTATTTTTTTGAACAATTAAAGAAACCGACAAGCTCTAAGCCCTCATAACGCTGGGGAGAGCGATATATAACTTATTTTTTATAAACAATTAAATAAACCGACAAGCTCCAAAACCACCATAACGCTGGGGAGAGCGATAAGTAAATAATTTTTTATAAGCATTTAAATAATTCGACAAGCTCGTTACCCCCATAATGCTGGGGAGAGCGGTAAATAAAAAATTTTTTATGAACAATTAAATAAACCGGAAAGCTCTAAACCCCCATAACGCTGCGGAGAGCGATAAATAAACTATTTTTTATGAACAATTAAATAAACCGGAAAGCTCTGAACCCCCATAACGCTGGGGAGAGCGATAAATAAATTATTCTTTATAAACAATTAAATAAGCCGGAAAGCTCTAAGCCCCCATAACGCTGGCCAGAGCGATAAAAAACTTATAATTTATAAATAATCAAATAAACCGACAAGCTCTAAACCCCCATAACGCTGGGGAGAGCGATAAATAAATTATTTTTATAAACTATTGAATAAAACTGAAAGCTCTAAACCCCCATAACACTGGGGAGAGCGATAAATATACTATTTTTATAAACAATTAAATAAACCGGAAAGCTCCAAACCACCATAACGCTGGGGAGAGCGATGAATAAATATTTTTTATGAACAATTATAGAAACCGAAAAGCTCTAAGCCCTCATAACGCTGGGGGGAGCGATAAATAAATTATTTTTTATAAACAATTAAATAAACCGACAAGCTCCAAAACCACCATAACGCTGGGGAGAGCGATAAATTAATTATTTTTTATAAACAATTAAATGAACTGGAAAGCTCTAAACCCCCATAACACTGGGATGAGCGATAAATAAACTATTTTTTATGAACAATTAAAAAAACCCACAAGCTCTTAACCCCCATAACGCTGGGGGAAGCGATAAATAATTTTTTTTTTTAAACAATTAAATAAACCGACAAGCTCCAAAACCCCCATAACGATGGGGAGAGCGATAAGTAAATAATTTTTTATAAGCATTTAAATAATTCGACAAGCTCGTTACCCCCATAATGCTGGGGAGAGCGGTAAATAAAAAATTTTTATGAACAATTAAATAAACCGGAAAGCTCTAAACCCCCATAACGCTGCGGAGAGCGATAAATAAACTATTTTTTATGAACAATTAAATAAACCCACAAGCTCTAAACCCCCATAACGCTGGGGAGAGCGATGAATAAATTATTTTTTATAAACAATTAAATAATCAGAGCAGTTATAAACCCCCATAACGCTGGGGAGAGCGATAAATAAATTATTTTTATAAACAATTAAATAAACCTGAAAGCTCCAAACCCCCATAACACTGGGGAGAGCGATAAATATACTATTTTTATAACCAATTAAATAAACCGGAAAGCTCTAAACCACCATAACGCTGGGGAGAGCGATAAATAAACTATTTTTTATGAAAAATTAAAGAAACCGACAAGCTCTAAGCCCTCATAACGCTGGGGAGACCGATAAATAAAATTATTTTTATAAACAATTAAATAAACCTGAATGCTCTAAACCCCCATAACACTGCGGAGAGCGATAAATAAACTATTTTTTTGAACAATTAAATAAACCCACAAGCTCTAAACCCTCATAACGCTGGGGAGAGCGATAAATAAATTATTTTTTATAAATAATTAAATAAACCGACAAGCTCTAAGCTCCCATAACGCTGGGGAGAGTGATAAATAAATTATTTTTTATAAACAATTTAATAAACCCACAAGCTCTAAGCCCCTATAACACTGAAAAGAGCGATAAATATACTATTTTTATAAACAATTAAATAAACCTGAAAGCTCTAAACCCCCATAACACTGCGGAGAGCGATAAATAAACTATTTTTTTGAACAATTAAATAAACCCACAAGCTGTAAACCCTCATAACGCTGGGGAGAGCGATGAATAAATTATTTTTTATAAACAATTAAATAATCAGATTAGTTATAAACCCCCATAACGCTGGGGAGAGCGATAAATAAATTATTTTTATAAACAATTAAATAAAACTGAAAGCTCTAAACCCCCATAACACTGGGGAGAGCGATAAAAATACCATTTTTATAAACAATCAAATAAACCGGAAAGCTCTAAACCACCATAACGCTGGGGAGAGCGATAAATAAACTATTTTTTATGAACAATTAAAGAAACCGACAAGCTCTAAGCCCTCATAACGCTGGGGAGACCAATAAATAAAATTATTTTTATAAACAATTAAATAAACCTGAAAGCTCTAAACCCCCATAACACTGCGGAGAGCGATAAATAAACTATTTTTTTGAACAATTAAATAAACCCACAAGCTGTAAACCCTCATAACGCTGGGGAGAGCGATGAATAAATTATTTTTTATAAACAATTAAATAATCAGAGCAGTTATAAACCCCCATAACGCTGGGGAGAGCGATAAATAAATTATTTTTATAAACAATTAAATAAACCTGAAAGCTCTAAACACCCATAACACTGGGGAGAGCGATAAATATACTATTTTTATAAACAATTAAATAAACCGGAAAGCTCTAAACCACCATAACGCTGGGGAGAGCGATAAATAAACTATTTTTTATGAACAATTAAAGAAACCGACAAGCTCTAAGCCCTCATAACACTGCGGAGAGCGATAAATAAACTATTTTTTTGAACAATTAAATAAACCCACAAGCTCTAAACCCTCATAACGCTGGGGAGAGCGATAAATAAATTATTTTTTATAAGCAATTAAATAAACCTGAAAGCTCTAAACCCCCATAACACTGAAAAGAGCGACAAATATACTATTTTTATAATCAATTAAATAAACCGGAAAGCTCTAGACCACCATAACGCTGGGGAAAGCGATAAATAAACTATTTTTTATGAACAATTAAAGAAACCGACAAGCTCTAAGCCCTCATAACGCTGGGGAGACCGATAAATAAAATTATATTTATAAACAATTAAATAAACCTGAAAGCTCTAAACACCCATAACACTGCGGAGAGCCATAAATAAACTATTTTTTTGAACAATTAAATAAACCCACAATCTCTAAACCCTCATAACGCTGGGGAGAGCGATGAATAAATTATTTTTTATAAACAATTAAATAATCAGAGCAGTTATAAACCCCCATAACGCTGAGGAGAGCGATAAATAAATTATTTTTATCAACAATTAAATAAACCTGAAAGCTCTTAACCCCCATAACACTGGGGAGAGCGATAAATATACTATTTTTATAAACAATTAAATAAACCGGAAAGCTCTAAACCCCCATAACGCTGCGGAGAGCGATGAATAAATATTTTTTATGAACAATTAAAGAAACCGAAAAGCTCTAAGCCCTCATAACGCTGGGGGGAGCGATAAATAAATTATTTTTTATAAACAATTAAATAAACCGACAAGCTCCAAAACCACCATAACGCTGGGGAGAGCGATAAATTAATTATTTTTTATAAACAATCAAATAAACCGACAAGCTCTAAACCCTCATAACGCTGGGGAGAGCGATAAAAAGCTTATTATTTATAAACAATCAAATAAACTGACAAGCTCTAAACCCCCATAACGCTGGGGAGAGCGATAAATAAATTATTTTTATAAACAATTGAATAAAACTGAAAGCTCTAAACCCCCATAACACTGGGGAGAGCGATAAATATACTATTTTTATAAACAATTAAATAAACCGGAAAGCTCCAAACCACCATAACGCTGGGGAGAGCGATAAATAAATATTTTTTATGAACAATTAAAGAAACCGAAAAGCTCTAAGCCCTCATAACGCTGGGGAGAGCGATAAATAAATTATTTTTGATAAACAATTAAATAAACCGACAAGCTCCAAAACCACCATAACGCTGGGGAGAGCGATAAATTAATTATTTTTTATAAACAATTAAATGAATTGGAAAGCTCTAAACCCCCATAACACTGGGATGAGCGATAAATAAACTATTTTTTATGAACAATTAAAAAAACCCACAAGCTCTTAACCCCCATAACGCTGGGGGAAGCGATAAATAATTTTTTTTTTTTAAACAATTAAATAAACCGACAAGCTCCAAAACCCCCATAACGATGGGGAGAGCGATAAGTAAATAATTTTTTATAAGCATTTAAATAATTCGACAAGCTCGTTACCCCCATAATGCTGGGGAGAGCGGTAAATAAAAAATTTTTTATGAACAATTAAATAAACCGGAAAGCTCTAAACCCCCATAACGCTGCGGAGAGCGATAAATAAACTATTTTTTATAAACAATTAAATAATCAGAGCAGTTATAAACCCCCATAACGCTGGGGAGAGCGATAAATAAATTATTTTTATAAACAATTAAATAAACCTGAAAGCTCTAAACCCCCATAACACTGGGGAGAGCGATAAATATACTATTTTTATAAACAATTAAATAAACCGGAAAGCTCTAAACCACCATAACGCTGGGGAGAGCGATAAATAAACTATTTTTTATGAACAATTAAAGCAACCGACAAGCTCTAAGCCCTCATAACGCTGGGGAGACCGATAATCAAAATTATTTTTATAAACAATTAAATAAACCTGAAAGCTCTAAACCCCCATAACACTGCGGAGAGCGATAAATAAACTATTTTTTTGAACAATTAAATAAACCCACAAGCTGTAAACCCTCATAACGCTGGGGAGAGCGATGAATAAATTATTTTTTATAAACAATTAAATAATCAGAGCAGTTATAAACCCCCATAACGCTGGGGAGAGCGATAAATAAATTATTTTTATAAACAATTAAATAAACCTGAAAGCTCTAAACACCCATAACACTGGGGAGAGCGATAAATATACTATTTTTATAAACAATTAAATAAACCGGAAAGCTCTAAACCACCATAACGCTGGGGAGAGCGATAAATAAACTATTTTTTATGAACAATTAAAGAAACCGACAAGCTCTGAGCCCTCATAACACTGCGGAGAGCGATAAATAAACTATTTTTTTGAACAATTAAATAAACCCACAAGCTCTAAACCCTCATAACGCTGGGGAGAGCGATAAATAAATTATTTTTTATAAGCAATTAAATAAACCTGAAAGCTCTAAACCCCCATAACACTGAAAAGAGCGATAAATATACTATTTTTATAATCAATTAAATAAACCGGAAAGCTCTAGACCACCATAACGCTGGGGAAAGCGATAAATAAACTATTTTTTATGAACAATTAAAGAAACCGACAAGCTCTAAGCCCTCATAACGCTGGGGAGACCGATAAATAAAATTATATTTATAAACAATTAAATAAACCTGAAAGCTCTAAACACCCATAACACTGCGGAGAGCCATAAATAAACTATTTTTTTGAACAATTAAATAAACCCACAATCTCTAAACCCTCATAACGCTGGGGAGAGCGATGAATAAATTATTTTTTATAAACAATTAAATAATCAGAGCAGTTATAAACCCCCATAACGCTGAGGAGAGCGATAAATAAATTATTTTTATCAACAATTAAATAAACCTGAAAGCTCTAAACCCCCATAACACTGGGGAGAGCGATAAATATACTATTTTTATAAACAATTAAATAAACCGGAAAGCTCTAAACCCCCATAACGCTGCGGAATTCGATGAATAAATATTTTTTATGAACAATTAAAGAAACCGAAAAGCTCTAATCCCTCATAACGCTGGGGGGAGCGATAAATAAATTATTTTTTATAAACAATTAAATAAACCGACAAGCTCCAAAACCACCATAACGCTGGGGAGAGCGATAAATTAATTATTTTTTATAAACAATCAAATAAACCGACAAGCTCTAAACCCTCATAACGCTGGGGAGAGCGATAAAAAGCTTATTATTTATAAACAATCAAATAAACTGACAAGCTCTAAACCCCCATAACGCTGGGGAGAGCGATAAATAAATTATTTTTATAAACAATTGAATAAAACTGAAAGCTCTAAACCCCCATAACACTGGGGAGAGCGATAAATATACTATTTTTATAAACAATTAAATAAACCGGAAAGCTCCAAACCACCATAACGCTGGGGAGAGCGATAAATAAATATTTTTTATGAACAATTAAAGAAACCGAAAAGCTCTAAGCCCTCATAACGCTGGGGAGAGCGATAAATAAATTATTTTTGATAAACAATTAAATAAACCGACAAGCTCCAAAACCACCATAACGCTGGGGAGAGCGATAAATTAATTATTTTTTATAAACAATTAAATGAATTGGAAAGCTCTAAACCCCCATAACACTGGGATGAGCGATAAATAAACTATTTTTTATGAACAATTAAAAAAACCCACAAGCTCTTAACCCCCATAACGCTGGGGGAAGCGATAAATAATTTTTTTTTTTTAAACAATTAAATAAACCGACAAGCTCCAAAACCCCCATAACGATGGGGAGAGCGATAAGTAAATAATTTTTTATAAGCATTTAAATAATTCGACAAGCTCGTTACCCCCATAATGCTGGGGAGAGCGGTAAATAAAAAATTTTTTATGAACAATTAAATAAACCGGAAAGCTCTAAACCCCCATAACGCTGCGGAGAGCGATAAATAAACTATTTTTTATAAACAATTAAATAATCAGAGCAGTTATAAACCCCCATAACGCTGGGGAGAGCGATAAATAAATTATTTTTATAAACAATTAAATAAACCTGAAAGCTCTAAACCCCCATAACACTGGGGAGAGCGATAAATATACTATTTTTATAAACAATTAAATAAACCGGAAAGCTCTAAACCACCATAACGCTGGGGAGAGCGATGAATAAATTATTTTTTATAAACAATTAAATAATCAGAGCAGTTATAAACCCCCATAACACTGGGATGAGCGATAAATAAACTATTTTTTATGAACAATTAAAAAAACCCACAAGCTCTTAACCCCCATAACGCTGGGGGAAGCGATAAATAATTTTTTTTTTTTAAACAATTAAATAAACCGACAAGCTCCAAAACCCCCATAACGATGGGGAGAGCGATAAGTAAATAATTTTTTATAAGCATTTAAATAATTCGACAAGCTCGTTACCCCCATAATGCTGGGGAGAGCGGTAAATAAAAAATTTTTTATGAACAATTAAATAAACCGGAAAGCTCTAAACCCCCATAACGCTGCGGAGAGCGATAAATAAACTATTTTTTATAAACAATTAAATAATCAGAGCAGTTATAAACCCCCATAACGCTGGGGAGAGCGATAAATAAATTATTTTTATAAACAATTAAATAAACCTGAAAGCTCTAAACCCCCATAACACTGGGGAGAGCGATAAATATACTATTTTTTATGAACAATTAAAGAAACCGACAAGCTCTAAGCCCTCATAACGCTGGGGAGACCGATAATCAAAATTATTTTTATAAACAATTAAATAAACCTGAATGCTCTAAACCCCCATAAAACTGCGGAGAGCGATAAATAAACTATTTTTTTGAACAATTAAATAAACCCACAAGCTCTAAACCCTCATAACGCTGGGGAGAGCGATAAATAAATTATTTTTTATAAATAATTAAATAAACCGTTAAGCTCTAAGCTCCCATAACGCTGGGGAGAGTGATAAATAAATTATTTTTTATAAACAATTTAATAAACCCACAAGCTCTAAGCCCCCATAACGCTGGGCAGAGCGATAAATAAATTATTTTTATAAACAATTAAATAAACCTGAAAGCTCTAAACCCCTATAACACTGAAAAGAGCGATAAATATACTATTTTTATAAACAATTAAATAAACCGGAAAGCTCTAAACCCCCATAACGCTGGGGAGAGAGATGAATAAACTATTTTTTTGAACAATTAAATAAACCCACAAGCTGTAAACCCTCATAACGCTGGGGAGAGCGATGAATAAATTATTTTTTATAAACAATTAAATAATCAGAGCAGTTATAAACCCCCATAACGCTGGGGAGAGCGATAAATAAATTATTTTTATAAACAATTAAATAAAACTGAAAGCTCTAAACCCCCATAACACTGGGGAGAGCGATAAATATACCATTTTTATAAACAATCAAATAAACCGGAAAGCTCTAAACCACCATAACGCCGGGGAGAGCGATAAATAAACTATTTTTTATGAACAATTAAAGAAACCGACAAGCTCTAAGCCCTCATAACGCTGGGGAGACCGATAAATAAAATTATTTTTATAAACAATTAAATAAACCTGAAAGCTCTAAACCCCCATAACACTGCGGAGAGCGATAAATAAACTATTTTTTTGAACAATTAAATAAACCCACAAGCTGTAAACCCTCATAACGCTGGGGAGAGCGATGAATAAATTATTTTTTATAAACAATTAAATAATCAGAGCAGTTATAAACCCCCATAACGCTGGGGAGAGCGATAAACAAATTATTTTTATAAACAATTAAATAAACCTGAAAGCTCTAAACCCCCATAACACTGGGGAGAGCGATAAATATACTATTTTTATAAACAATTAAATAAACCGGAAAGCTCTGAACCACCATAACGCTGGGGAGAGCGATAAATAAACTATTTTTTATGAACAATTAAAGAAACCGACAAGCTCTAAGCCCTCATAACACTGCGGAGAGCGATAAATAAACTATTTTTTTGAACAATTAAATAAACCCACAAGCTCTAAACCCTCATAACGCTGGGGAGAGCGATAAATAAATTATTTTTTATAAGCAATTAAATAAACCTGAAAGCTCTAAACCCCCATAACACTGAAAAGAGCGATAAATATACTATTTTTATAATCAATTAAATAAACCGGAAAGCTCTAGACCACCATAACGCTGGGGAAAGCGATAAATAAACTATTTTTTATGAACAATTAAAGAAACCGACAAGCTCTAAGCCCTCATAACGCTCGGGAGACCGATAAATAAAATTATATTTATAAACAATTAAATAAACCTGAAAGCTCTAAACACCCATAACACTGCGGAGAGCGATAATTAAACTATTTTTTTGAACAATTAAATAAACCCACAATCTCTAAACCCTCATAACGCTGGGGAGAGCGATGAACAAATTATTTTTTATAAACAATTAAATAATCAGAGCAGTTATAAACCCCCATAACGCTGGGGAGAGCGATAAATAAATTATTTTCATAAACAATTAAATAAACCTGAAAGCTCTAAACCCCCATAACACTGGGGAGAGCGATAAATATACTATTTTTATAAACAATTAAATAAACCGGAAAGCTCTAATTCACCATAACGCTGGGGAGAGCGATAAATAAACTATTTTTTATGAACAATTAAAGAAACCGACAAGCTCTAAGCCCTCATAACGCTGGGGAGAGCGATATATAACTTATTTTTTATAAACAATTAAATAAACCGACAAGCTCCAAAACCACCATAACGCTGGGGAGAGCGATAAGTAAATAATTTTTTATAAGCATTTAAATAATTCGACAAGCTCGTTACCCCCATAATGCTGGGGAGAGCGGTAAATAAAAAATTTTTTATGAACAATTAAATAAACCGGAAAGCTCTAAACCCCCATAACGCTGCGGAGAGCGATAAATAAACTATTTTTTATGAACAATTAAAGAAACCGACAAGCTCTAAACACTCATAACGCTGGGGAGACCGATAAATAAAATTATATTTATAAACAATTAAATAAACCTGAAAGCTCTAAACACCCATAACACTGCGGAGAGCCATAAATAAACTATTTTTTTGAACAATTTAATAAACCCACAATCTCTAAACCCTCATAACGCTGGGGAGAGCGATGAATAAATTATTTTTTATAAACAATTAAATAATCAGAGCAGTTATAAACCCCCATAACGCTGGGGAGAGCGATAAATAAATTATTTTTATAAACAATTAAATAAACCTGAAAGCTCTAAACCCCCATAACACTGGGGAGAGCGATAAATATACTATTTTTATAAACAATTAAATAAACCGGAAAGCTCTAATTCACCATAACGCTGGGGAGAGCGATAAATAAACTATTTTTTATGAACAATTAAATAAACCGGAAAGCTCTAAACCTCCATAACGCTGCGGAGAGAGATAAATAAACTATTTTTTAAGAACAATTAAATAAACCGGAAAGCTCTAAACCCCCATAACGCTGGGGAGAGCGATAAATAAATTATTTTCTATAAACAATTAAATAAACCGACAAGCTCTAAGCTCCCATAACGCTGGGGAATGCGATAAATAAATTATTTTTTATAAACAATTTAATAAACCCACAAGCTCTAAACCACCATAACGCTGGGGAGAGCAATAAATAAACTATTTTTTATGAACAATTAAATAAACCCACAGGCTCTAAACTTCCATTACGCTGGGGAGAGCGATAAATAAATTATTATTTATAAACAATCAAATAAACCGACAAGCTCTAAGCCCTCATAACGCTGGGGAGAGCCATAAATAATTTTTTTTTTTTTAAACAATTAAAGAAACCGACAAGCTCTAAGCCCTCATAACGCTGGGGAGAGCGATAAATAAATAATATTTATAAACAATTAAATAAACCGACAAGCTCCAAAACCCCCATAACGCTGGGGATAGTGATAAATAAATAATATTTTATAAACAACTGAATAAACCAACAAGCTCTGAACTCACATAACGCTCGGGAGAGCGATAAGTAAATAATTTTTTATAAACATTTCAATAATTCGACAAGCTCGTTACCCCCATAACGCTGGGGAGAGCGATAAATAAATAATTTTTTATAAACAACCTAATAAACCAACAAGCTCTCAACCCCCATAACGCTGGGGAGAGCGATGAATAAACTATTTTTTATGAACAATCAAATAAACCGACAAGCACTAAACCCTCATAACGCTGGGGAGAGCGATAAATAAATTATTTTTATAAACAATTAAATAAGCCGGAAAGCTCTAAGCCCCCATAACGCTGGCCAGAGCGATAAATGGCTTATTATTTATAAACAATCAAATAAACCGACAAGCTCTCAACCCTCATAACGCTGGGGAGAGCGATAAATCATTTTTTTTTTTTTAACAATTAAAGAAACCGACAACCTCTAAGCCCTCATAACGCTGGGGAGAGCGATAAATAAAATATTTTCATAAACAATTAAATAAACCTGAAAGCTCTAAACCCCCATAACACTGGGGAGAGCGATAAATAAAATATTTTTATAAACGATTAAATAAACCTGAAAGCTCTAAGCCCCCATAACGCTGGCCAGAGCGATAAATAGCTTATTATTTATAAACAATCAAATAAACCGACAAGCTCGTTACCCTCATAACGCTGGGGAGAGCGATAAATCATTTTTTTTTTTTTAACAATTAAAGAAACCGACAACCTCTAAGCCCTCATAACGCTGGGGAGAGCGATAAATAAAATATTTTTATGAACAATTAAATAAACCCACAAGCTCTAAACCCTCATAACGCTGGGGAGAGCGATGAATAAATTATTTTTTATAAACAATTAAATAATCAGAGCAGTTATAAACCCCCATAACGCTGGGGAGAGCGATGAATAAACTATTTTTTATGAACAATTAAAGAAACCGACAAGCTCTAAGCCCTCATAACGCTGGGGAGAGCCATAAAAAAATTTTTTTTTTTTTTTAAACAATTAAAGAAACCGGAAAGCTCTAAGCCCCCATAACGCTGGGGAGAGCGATAAATAAATTATTTTTTATAAACAATTAAATAAACCGGAAAGCTCTAAACCACCATAACGCTGGGGAGAGCGATAAATAAATTATTTTTTATAAACAATTAAATAAACCGACAAGCTCTAAGCTCCCATAACGCTGGGGAGAGCGATAAATAAATAATTTTTTATAAACAATTTAATAAACCCACAAGCTCTAAACCACCATAACGCTGGGGAGAGCAATAAATAAACTATTTTTTATGAACAATTAAATAAACCCACAGGCTCTAAACTTCCATAACGCTGGGGAGAGCGATAAATAAATTATTATTTATAAACAATCAAATAAACCGACAAGCTCTAAGCCCTCATAACGCTGGGGAGAGCCATAAATAATTTTTTTTTTTTTAAACAATTAAAGAAACCGCCAAGCTCTAAGCCCTCATAACGCTGGGGAGAGCGATAAATAAATAATATTTATAAACAATTAAATAAACCGACAAGCTCCAAAACCCCCATCACGCTGGGGATAGCGATAAATAAATAATATTTTATAAACAACTGAATAAACCAACAAGCTCTGAACTCACATAACGCTCGGGAGAGCGATAAGTAAATAATTTTTTATAAACATTTCAATAATTCGACAAGCTCGTTACCCCCATAACGCTGGGGAGAGCGATAAATAAATAATTTTTTATAAACATTTCAATAATTCGACAAGCTCATTACCCCCATAACGCTGGGGAGAGCGATAAATAAATAATTTTTTATAAACAACCTAATAAACCAACAAGCTCTCAACCCCCATAACGCTGGGGAGAGCGATGAATAAACTATTTTTTATGAACAATTAAAGAAACCGACAAGCTCTAAGCCCTCATAACGCTGGGGAGAGCGATAAATAATTTTTTTTTTTTAAACAGTTAAATAAACCGGAAATCTCTAAACCCCCATAACACTGGGGACAGCGATAAATAAACTATTTTTTATGAACAATTTAATCAACCCACAAGCTCTAAACCACCATAACGCTGGGGAGAGCAATAAATAAACTATTTTTTATGAACAATTAAATAAACCCACAGGCTCTAAACTTCCATAACGCTGGGGAGAGCGATAAATAAATTATTATTTATAAACAATCAAATAAACCGACAAGCTCTAAGCCCTCATAACGCTGGGGAGAGCCATAAATAATTTTTTTTTTTTTTAAACAATTAAAGAAACCGCCAAGCTCTAAGCCCTCATAACGCTGGGGAGAGCGATAAATAAATAATATTTATAAACAATTAAATAAACCGACAAGCTCCAAAACCCCCATAACGCTGGGGATAGCGATAAATAAATAATATTTTATAAACAACTGAATAAACCAACAAGCTCTGAACTCACATAACGCTCGGGAGAGCGATAAGTAAATAATTTTTTATAAACATTTCAATAATTCGACAAGCTCATTACCCCCATAACGCTGGGGAGAGCGATAAATAAATAATTTTTTATAAACAACCTAATAAACCAACAAGCTCTCAACCCCCATAACGCTGGGGAGAGCGATAAATAAATTATTTTTTATAAACAATTAAATAAACCGAAAAGCTCTAAACCCCCATAACGCTGGGGGAAGCGATAAATAATTTTTTTTTTTTAAACAGTTAAATAAACCGGAAATCTCTAAACCCCCATAACGCTGGGGAGAGCGATAAATAAACTATTTTTTATGAACAATTAAATAAACCGGAAAGCTCTAAACTCCCATAACGCTGGGGAGAGCGATATATAACTTTTTTTTTGTAAACAATTAAATAAACCGACAAGCTCTAAACCCTCATAATGCTGGGGAGAGCGATAAATAAATTATTTTTTATAAAAAATTAAATAAACCGACAAGCTCTATACCCCCCATAACGCTGGGGAGAGCGATAAATACATTATTTTTTATAAACAATTTAATAAACCAACAAGCTCTAAACCCCCATAATGCTGGGGAGAGCGATACATAAATTATTTTTATAAACAATTAAATAAACCCGAAAGCTCTCAACCCCCATAACACTGGGGACAGCGATAAATAAACTTTTTTTTACGAAGAATTAAATAAACTCACAAGCTCTAAACCCTCATAACGCTGGGGAGAGCGATAAATAAATTATTCTTTATATACAATGAAATAAACCGACAAGCTATCGACCCCGATAACGCTGGGGAGTGCGATAAATAATTTTTTTTTTATAAACATTTAATTAAACCGACAAGCTCTAAGCCCCCATAACGCTGGGCGCCTGAGTTTAACAAAAAAACTAATCGGCCTTGCCCCAAGCTTTAAACCCCCAAAACCGGGATCCTCCGAGTTCAACAAAAAAGCTGATTGGCTACCCCTCCAATCTCTAAGCCCCCAAACCCTGGTTGCCTAAGTTCAACAAAAGAGCAGATAGGCTACGCCTCAAGCTCTAAGCCCCCAGAACCCTGGGCGCCCAAGTTCAACCAAGGAGTAGATAGGCTACGCCTTAAGCTTTAAGCCTCCAAAACCCTGGGCCCGCGAGTTCAACAGAAAAGCTTATCAGTTGGGGGTTTAGAGCTTGGGGGATAGCCGATTAGTTCATTTGTTGAACTCGCGAGCCTAGGGGTGGGATTATATTTCCTCTTTTCGTGACGGACGAAACTTTTTCGCTTTGAAAACGAATTTTTGAAAAAAATTTTTGCTGATGAAAAATTTTTTTCGTCGACAAAACATTTTTGACGTAAAAAACTTCTACGTGATGTCAAATACCTTCACAAGATAATTTTTGAATTTTGATGACTTGAAAAGCAGATTGAGGATCAATAACAAGTTAAACTAAAATAATTTAATTTATAAATATTATCATTCCACTAAAATCGTTTTTTAATATTATTTAAATATCAATCGATGCTATAAGCAAAAAATTTTAATTATCTATGGCTATTGGAACAATTCGATACAAGCTTTCTATTTACTACAGGTAAATTGCCGTGGATAATTAAAATTTTCTACTAAACATGTAAAAATAGTTCGAATAAATGAATTCCTTCATAATAGCATAATTATACAATTTCAAAAATTTGCTAGTGCACTTTAAGTCCATGCAATATAGCTCACATGGTTAAGTGTTCACTTGCAAATTGATTAAATTGTATAACTATGTGATAAAAAAAAAAAAAAACGAATTTTTGTTTTTCATTCCAACAACAGCCCAAAACAAAATATTTTATTAATCTCCCTTTACCTTTATTGGAATTAATTTAACAAGCAAATTCTATAATTGAGTAACCAACTCAAACAATTTGATTTTAAATTAGATGATTCAAAAATTATTTTGTGAAGGTATTTTACATCACGTACACGTTTTTTACGTCAAAAAGGTTTTGTCAACGAAAATTTTTTTCGTTGACAAAAAGTTTCGTCCGTCACGGAAAGGAGAAATATAATCCAACCCCAGGGTCTTGGGGGCTTAGAGCTTGGTAGGTAGCCTATCTGCTTTATTATTGAACTTGCGCGCCCCAGGTTTTGGGGGCTAATAGCTTTGGGAGTAGCCAATCAGTTTTTTTGTTGAACTCGGGCACGCAGTGTTATGGGGGCTTAGAGCTTGTTGGTTTATTTAATTGTTCATAAAAAAAATTTTATTTATCGCTCTCCACAGCGTAAAAGGGGTCTAAAGCTTGTCGGTGTATGTAATTGTTCACAAAAAATAATTTATTTATCGCTCTCCCCAGCGTTATTTGGGTTACGAGCTTGTCGGTTTATTTAATTGTTAATAAATGATAATTTATTTATCGCTCTCCCCAGTGTTATGGGGGCTTAGAGCTTGTCGGTTTATTTAATTGTTTATAAAAAAAAATTTATTTATCGCTTTTCCCAGCGTTATGGGGGCTTAGAGCTTTCCGGTTTATTTAATTGTTTATAAAAAATTATTTACTTATCGCTATCCCCAGCGTTATGGGGGCTTAGAGCTTGTCGGTTTATTTATTTGTTTATAAAAAAAAATTTATTCATCGCTCTTCCCAGCGTTATGGGGATTTAGAGCTTGTGGGTTCATTTAATTGTTCATAAAAAATAGTTTATTTATCGCTCTCCCCAGCGTTATTTGGGTTTGGAGCTTGTTGGTTTAATTAATTGTTAATAAATGATAATTTATTTATCGCTCTCCCCAGCGTTATGGGGGTTTAGAGCTTCTCAGTTTATTTAATTGTTTATAAAAAAAAATTAATTGATCGCTCTCCCCAGCGTTATTTGGGTTAAGAGCTTGTCGGTTTATTTAATTGTTTATAAAAATAATTTATTTATCGCTCTCCCCAGCGTTATGGGGTTGTATAGCTTGTCAGTTTATTCAATTGTTTATTAAAAATAATATATTTATCGCTCTCCCCAGCATTATGGGGGCTTAGAGCTTACCGGATTATTTAATTGTTTATAAAAAATAATTTATCTATCGCTCTCCCCAGCGTTATGAAGGTTTATAGCTTGTCGGTTTATTTAATTGTTTATAAAAAAAATTTATTAACCGCTCTCCCCAGCGTTATGGGGGTTTAGAGCTTGTCGTCTTATTTAATTGTTCATAAAATAATTTATTTGTCGCTCTCTCCAGCGTTTTGGGGGTTTATAGCTGCGCTGATTATTTAATTGTTTATAAAAATAATTTATTTATCGCTCTCCCCAGCGTTATGGGGGTTTAGAGCTTGTTGGTTTATTTAATTGTTTATAAAAAAAAATTTATTTATCGCTCTCCCCAGTGTTATGGGGGTTTAGAGCTTTCTGGTTTATTTAATTGTTTATATAAAATAACTTATTTATCGCTCTCCCCAGCGTTATGGGGGTTTAAAACTTGTCGGTTTATGTAATTGTTTATAAAAAATTATTTATTTATCGCTCTCCCCAGCGTTATTGGGACTTAGATTCCGGCTGTTTATTTATTTATTTATTTATTCATTATTTATTTGCAACGGTTTCTGTTGTTCAGCTTTCAATCTTGCGCCGTAACCGTGACGGTCAATCTACCTAAATAAAACGGCGGGCACCACGCTGTAGAGCACCATGTATATGTCACGGCGAAATTTCCGACGGCGAAATTTCCAGACTGTAAATAGTATATTCCTGTACAAGTAAGGGAAACGCGTCGTTTCCACGAGAGTTGGATGTTTCAGCACGAGACGAAGTCGAGTTGATAACTTTAGCCTACTTGATAACTAAAAATTGGAACAGTAGCTGCAATTACTCATGCAATCAGAACTTTCTTGAACTAATGAGATTTTATCAAATGAATTGACTTGACGATTTGGAACAGTTCAAATGTAAAGTAAGTTGTAGGTCTCCCAGCAAGAGCAAATGTTAATGCTCACAGGCATGGTTGCCTTGCACAAAAAAAATCATAGTACACCTTTATTGTCAGCCAAGAAAATCTTATGACTTTATGACGATAATAAGCTTTGTATGTAGCTCATAAAAATGAACCAGATTAAATTTTTTCAAGATCTGTTTAATTTTGTCTCTATAAGTCATATACAAGAATCAAAAGTTTAGAATCTTCAAAGCGAGTAAGACAAGTTTTCAATAGTTATAAGTCATTTTTAAAACCATTAAAGATTCTTGAAGATAAATCAACTAAAAAAAGTATAAAGCTAATATTTTTTCATCATTTGTAAAATTTAAATTTTCAAAAATGTATAAAAGCTATTGAAAACTTGTCTTGCTTTAAAAATTTTAAGGTCTTGAGTTTAACATACCCTCAGTGACTATGTTAATGACAAACTTTATCACCTCTAATGTAACGGCTTAGGGTCAACAAATTTCAAAAACTACCAAAAATTATTGACAACTTTTCCCTTTCGCTTTGAAGTCCTTGAATCTCATATAACCACAGAGACAAAATTAAACAAATTTAGAATAAGATGTGATTGAGGTTATTTCTCTAAGCTCTACTAACAGTTACAAAGTTTTTTACAACTTTTTTAAGATTTCCTTGGCTGACTATCAATGCAATTACCTTTGGAGGCAAGTGTAATATAATGACAACCAAACTATGCTCATGGTCATTGACATCTGAACTTTTCCAAAGTTTGAAGACAATTCATTTGATAAAATTTCATTAGTTCAAGAGAGTTTTAACTGCAGCTACTTTTTTAATTTTTAGTTATCAAGTAGGATAAAGTTAGTCCTAGGTCTCCCAGCAAGAGCAAATGATGTTCACAGGCATGGTTCACTTGACACAAAAAAAAATTATATTTTACCTTTTCTGTCAGCCGAGTAAATTTTAAAGATTTTATGGCAATAATAAACTTTGTGCGATTGGGGTTCTTAAAAATAAATTTAATTACAAACCTTTCAAGATCTGTTTAATTTAGTCTCTGTGCTAAGAGTCAAGAGATTAAAATCTTCAAGCGAGTAAGACAAGTTTTCAATAATTATAACCCTACTAAAAAATTTCACATGTAAATCCACGTGGATATCCATGTGATTCATCCACTCTATAAATCCACTTGACCAAATTAAAAAAAAAACTAAGTTCCAAACTTATTTTGTAAAAATTTTATAACTTATGTACTTTTTTATAAACAAAAAAGTTTTTTCAGTTGAATGAAATATCCCAAGTTGAATTGAGTATTTTGATTTTTTCTATACTCTCAGGAAATTAAAAATTTTGACTTGCAAATTCTTCGGGACTTGATAAAATTATGAGCCTTGAACTTTTTTCGAAAATTTCCAGCATTTCGAATTTTTTAGGAATTTGGAATTTTCACAGGCTTATAATATTGTTGTTGACTTAAAAATTTTAAGGTCTGTGGGACTTGAAAATGTATCTATTCTATAAGACTTAGAAATTTTTTGAACCGCAGACACTTAGAATTTTTTCAGTCTCTGGAACTTAGAAATTTATTTGGTTTTCGGACTTAGAAATTTTTCAAACCGTAGACACTTTTAAAGTGAGTTAAGTCTGTGAAACATAAAAATTTTTTGAACGGCAGACACTTCGAATTTTTTCAGTCTGTGGGACTTAGAAATTTATTTTGTATTTAGACTTTGAAATTTTTCAAACTGCATAAAAAAAATTAAGACCTTAAAAAGATCTGTTGAAGACATATCTTAACTATGGCTGTTTTTGAGACATTTTAAGACGAAAAAAATGTTTTATTTTTTATATGTATCATTTCAAAAATGTCTGAAAAAGTTCTTTTAAAAATAAAAATTACTTATTTTTTCGTTAATTTTCATATGATACTAAGATGATTTTTAGATCTTTGATAATTTTGAGATAAATTTTAGATATTTTTAATTACGTAACCTTTTCTCTTAAAGATATTAATAATAGTTTTTAGAAATGATAATCAGGCAAGTGATAATAATTGCAAGATTAATTTTGTGTATTTAAGATTTTTTTAAAGATCATTTTGTGATGAACTTTCGATATTATTTATGCGCGTTTTTTTAAATTTAAAGATATATATTTACTAGGGGGGGTACCCCCCTGCTCGCTCCGCTCGCCAACCCCCTAATTATAATTGATGATTATAAAAATTAATCGAAACAATACGTAAGCTCTATGTTTGGTAAAATAATCAAAAGACTAAAGTGCTCAAAATCAATAAAAATTAGACACGAGAGTTCAGTTTGAACTTTACTTACTCATCATAACTTGATTCATAAAATCAGACTTATAGAGTAAAGTTTTTAATTATTTAGGCAAAATCATGAGGTATAGAATTTTATTTCTTTTTAAAATAATTTTTAGTCAAAATCTATGCAGGGCTGAAATAGATCTAAAATTGACAAATGAAGATATAAATCAATTTTAAATAGTTAGATTGTTCATGTAAGGTACATGCATAAATAAACGCTCTCTCGATTAAAGCGTGATCCCCACAGAGGCCGGAAGATGGGAGTTCGATGTAAAGTAACGTACCACAGGGACAGGCAACTGATACCAACGGGAGTTCATGCATCGAAACTCTGTACTTACGGCCTCGGTCATCCAGGTATAGGTTTTTTCCCTACGATGTGGGTTTTTACTATACCCATAGCACGCTTAGCATTGCACCTACCGGCTTCCGTGCTATGTAAAGGAGACTGGGATTATTATAGGGGGGAAGAGGTCTCTTCTGGAGCAAGAATTAAAAGGCTCTAGAAAAACGGCCACTTAACCGGGGGGGGGGGGGGGATAGGGATACAATGGCGAAAGCTCAGTGTCCCTGGGTAGGGGTATAGGTATAGGTTTAAAAAAGTTTCAAATTGAAATTTGAAAAAAAAATTTTTAAATTAAATTCATTATTAAAATATAAATTAAAATCCAATAATTACTTAAATATATTTATATATATATTTTATAATTAGCTTGTTATTTTCCAACACTTCATGAAGACTTGAAGGTTTCCACACTACCACATAGGTACTGTTCCAGTGCGTTGGTTTTTTTTCCAAAATTTTTTTCATAAAAAATTTTTGAGTATCAATTTATTCAAAATATTAAAAAAAAATAAAAAAAAAAAAAAAAAAAAACTAAAAATTTTGGAATGTGGAACCATTGCCAATAGCCGTATAACCACATGATTTAATTTAAACAAAAATTTTGAAATTAAAAAAAAATGAATCACATCAATGTTAGAATTGGTTAATTAATAGGAAATAATTTAAATTAATTTAAAAAAAAATAATTTTGAAAGAAAATTTATAATTAAAAAAAATATACTATAAATATTTTAATAAATTTAATAATTAATAAATTTACTTCAATAAAATTATTTAAAATTTTTTATGCTTTTTATCTAAATACATTTTTCCAAACTACATTTTTTAATTTATCTTTGTCTTGTGAGTCATTTTGAATAAAAATTTTATCTGAATTTTTAGACCTAGATAACGATACATATAATTGTCCGTGTGAAAAAAGTTCAGTTTTTATGTATATACCGACTTCATCAAAACTTTGCCCTTGTGACTTATTTACTGTTATTGCAAAGACTAAAACTAACGGAAATTGTTTTCTATGTAAAATAAAAGGATAACTTGAATTTTCGTTTGTGCTTAAAGTTATTTTCGGGATGAACACAATTTTTCCACTTTGATCACCTGTAATAATTTTTGCTTCTATATTATGTTCATATAAATTCGTAATTTTTAATCTTGTACCATTACATAACCCATCATTAAAACTTAAATTTCTTATTAACATTACTATTGCATTTTTTTTTAGCTTCAATCCATGTGGAGGTAGACCATCATTAATAGAATTTAAAAATTCAATAGGATAATCTAAATAGATGTTACTGTCAGTTTGATCAACTCCTTTATGTATAGCTTTATCTACACTATAATATTTTTTGGATTGACCATTTAATATATTTAAAACTCTATTATTCAACATTTGTACGTTTTCATTTTTTGGAGCTAAAATAACATTACTTAATTCATAATTTTCATTTATATCTCCAAAAATTGAATGACATACATCTTTCGTTTTCCATTTTTTGGGAATTTGAAAATTTTCTATTGAACCTTCGCCAATTTTTAATAATAATTTAGAAAATTCTTCATCTTTACATCGAATATTTTTAGTTAATTTTAATTTTTTGAAACTATTCCATAAACTGCTAAATTTAATAGTATCTTCTACAATAATTTTTTCATTACCTCATTTTACTACTGGAAGAATTTGTCTAAAATCACCTCCCAAAATTATTAATTTACCTCCGAATGGTAATTTGTTTCTACAAACGTCTTGTAAAGTCCTATCTACGATTTCCAATGCTTTTTTTGGAATCATAGAGGCTTCATCCCAAACTATGATATCACATTCGCGTAATTTTTTTTTGTCTGATTCATTTTTTAAAAATGAGGTTTCAACATTATCTAAAATTAACGGTAATTTAAAAGTTTTATGACTTGTCATACCTTTTGGTAATAAAATTGAAGCTATACCAGTCCATGCCATAGATGAAACATTTTTATTTTTTGACATAAAATAATAAATTAAAGTTTTGTAAAGAAAAGTTTTTCCTGCACCTCCTGGACCATCTATAAAATACATACCATTGGCAGATTTCGTAATTAGATTAAAAATTGATTTTTGATCATCATTCAATTTTGAAAATAATTCAGTATATTTTTCATGAATGTCATTTTCACTATCATAATTTTGAAAATTATTATTTACATTATCTAAACATGGTTCTGGTAAACCGAAAAATTTACAATTTAATAAAGAATCTTCATTTCTTAAAAATTCATTTATTTCATTCAAACCTCTATTTTCCTGATTCTCCTTAAAATCTTCTATAAAAAATTTTTTATACTTATTCCAAATTAAATTACCAGGAATTTTTTCGGATATTAAAAACAAACAAAAAAATTCTCTTATTTTTTTAGGTTTTAGATAATTTATAGCTTCATTAAAAATTTCAAAAATATTTTTATCATGTTCTACCAATCCCATTGCTACGGCTGCTTCTCGATATGATTTATAAACTATATTATTAATAGGTTTTAACTCATCATGAGAAGTAGCTCCAGTAACTTTGTCTAAAATTAATTTTAAATGAAACCTCTCTGAATCTTTGGGTGATATGACATTCATTCTACCTATAGTTTGAAATTTTTTTTTGTTTTTGTAAGGAGAAAAGGTTTTATTTTTAAGAAGTCTATAATGGTTGGGAATATTTGAATATTTTATTTTTCTTGCAAATTCAATCTCAAACACATTTTTAATTTAAACACGAAAATTTTTAATTTAAATAAAATTTATTTATCTATCACTGAAATTAATTATTTATTTTTTTTGAAAATAAAAAATAAAATATTTCAGTAAAAAATTTTGAAAAAAAAGGGGATCCAACTGAGGGGATTCGATACTTTCGACGAAGAATTAAAAGGGATCTTTGAAAAGAAGATTTTTGAAAAAAAAGGGGATCCAACTGAGGGGATCCAATACTTTCGACGAAGATCCAATTCAGGGGATCCAATTTAGGGGATCAGAAAAGTGCGATATTTAACTGTGTTTTGACCGTGTTTTTAAGAATTTCAGATTTTCGAAGATCCAATTTAGGGGATCCAATTTAGGGGATCAGAAAAGTGCGATATTTAACTGTGTTTTGACCGTGTTTTTAAGAATTTCAGATTTTCGAAGATCCAATTTAGGGGATCCAATTTAGGGGATCAGAATCGAAAACGGAAATATAATATAGGGAGAAGAGAATTTTCAGAATTTACATTGTTATCAGTCGTAGAGTTATTTTCATCTAAAATTTTGACTTTACAAAATGCTCTATCTGAACCTTTGTGTAAATATTTAAATATATATTTAACATTTTCTATAGATGCACAGTATTCAACGTTTAAATGACATTTGAATTTTTTTAACAAATACTTGTTAGTTAGAAAAAGTTAGGTATAAATATATAAATGTGTTTGAGATTGAAACGAAAATTTTTAATTTGAATAAAATTTATTTATCTATCACTGAAATTAATTATTTATTTTTTTTGAAAATAAAAAATAGAATATTTCAGTAAAAAATTTTGAAAAAAAGGGGATCCAACTGAGGGGATTCGATACTTTCGACGAAGAATTAAAAGGGATCTTTGAAAAGGGGATTTTTGAAAAAAAGGGGATCCAACTGAGGGGATCCAATACTTTCGACGAAGATCCAATTAAGGGGATCAGAAAAGTGCGATATTTAACTGTGTTTTGACCGTGTTTTTAAGAATTTCAGATTCTCGAAGATCCAATTTAGGGGATCAGAATCAAAAACGGAAATATAAAATAGTTAGATTAGATTAGATTAGATTAGAAAAAGTTAGGTATAAATATATAAATGTGTTTGAGATTGAAACGAAAATTTTTAATTTAAATAAAATTTATTTATCCATCACTGAAATTAATTATTTATTTTTTTTGAAAATAAAAAATAGAATATTTCAGTAAAAAATTTTGAAAAAAAGGGGATCCAACTGAGGGGATTCGATACTTTCGACGAAGAATTAAAAGGGATCTTTGAAAAGGGGATTTTTGAAAAAAAGGGGATCCAATTTAGGGGATCCAATTTAGGAGATCAGAAAAGTGCGATATTTAACTGTGTTTTGACCGTGTTTTTAAGAATTTCAGATTTTCGAAGATCCAATTTAGGGGATCCAATTTAGGGGTTCAGAATCAAAAACGGAAATATAATATAGGGAGATATATTTTTAAAGATAGCTTAATTGAGATTCTTTAAAATAAATTTTGTACGATTTTAAAAAAATTTTCAACCAGCATTTTAAATATTTCAAGACCTTTTTTTGAAACTAATTAAATTTCATTATTTTTTCAAATTAAAGAGTTTACCGTGAATTACTTTCGTAGAGCACTGAGGACTCGGGTACAATCTGTGCATGTTCGCGGCTAACCTTTATTTTTCTTTAATCGAGTTTCTGAAAAAGAAAAAAAAAATTTCCACAAAGTATCATTCAAACATTTAACACCAAATTTAAATTACTGCTTAATATTTAAGACTTATCTGATCGGATGTTCTCCGGTAGAAGTTCAAACAGCTGACCAACTTTTATTCGCTCTCTTGACTTTTTCGCTACTTTGTATCATTTGTCTGTCGATTCTGTATTTTTACTAGTTGTTGTACACATTTTTATTTTTATTTTATATAATTTACATTAAAAAAATATTTCTTGAATACTCAAAAAATATATTGGTGATATTTACCATCTTTGTAAGTAGGTAAAACAGAGCGGGCCCCGCGCTCGGCGGGTACTGCGCTCGGCGGGCACTGCGCACAGCGGGTACTGCGCACTACGGTTATTGTGCCCTCGAGCTATTCTGCCGCTCGCCTCGAGCTATTCTGCCGCTCGCCTCGTTCTGCCGCGAGCATGCTGCAGCTGCTACGGTTACTGCGCCCTCGAGCTATTCTGCCGCTCGCCTCGTTCCCCTACTAGTTTCTGCCGCTCGCATGCTGCAGCCGCTGACCAGCGCCGATCTTACGGCAGCCTGATCAGAGTATTAGATGCTTTGAAAGTTATTTAATGAGTTAATCCCCGGTCCTTTTAAGGACCAACAATATTTTCAACGTACAACAAATTTATTGAATTATTTCTAATGAAATAAATTAAGAAAAACAGTTTATTTTTTAAAAAATCATTTATTAAAAAATTACTTAAAACTATGGTACATTATTAGTAACTTAAAACATTATTACAATTCAATCAAATTTTTTTCTTTTTCTTTAATTTTTTCAAAGTTAATCTTTTTTTCATTTTTCTTTTCATAAGCTTTTTGTTCTTGTTGAAGTTTTTGAAAGCTTTTATATTGATCATCTTGTCGATTTTTTTCCTCGGAATAACTTTTAAAACCTGAGGACTTTTCATCTTTCATTCTTTCGTAGCCGGAGGAGCTCTGCTTTTGACCCATGTTGAATGTGAAGTGAATAAAATTGAGAAAACCAAATGTATTTATACCCACTCCATGGGTTTTTCCGATTCTTGCGCTTCTTTTTCTACAATAAATTTTTTTAAAAGTCTCACGTTGTGCAGCGCGCAACACGTTTCGAACTTTCCATTATGATTTTCACAAATTGTCACTAATTTAATTTCATTCAACGGAGGATACGAGTACGCAGCCACATCCTTTACGTTATACCTGAAGCGCTCCAACCATTTTTTCTTCATCGGACCTGCAACGTAAATCTCAGTGGCGTCTTTGAACGAATCGCGAATAAGTTCTCCTATCGACGTGTAGGGAAGAGAACCAGTGTTCCAATCTAACCCGTGATAGTTACGCTGCAAGTCGGAATTAATATTTTTATAATTTTTTGTTAGATGATTCCACGAGTTGGGTGCATTGAAAAAAAGTACTACGGGGTCTGCATCTTCATCGAGTGGTACGAATGAAAACTCTTTGATGATGTACTCGTGTTCTCTCCGAATATTACGTCCGTCTTTTATGGTACTTCCAGGCTGCACGAAGCAAGTCATGTCTACCACGTAGCGCATCTTGAAGATTAATTCGTGATGAAAAAAACTTGTGCCTTTCTTTTATACTAATTTTTTTACATCCCCGCTAACCAAATTGTATTGTACGATTCGATCGTGTAAAATTAGACAGTAAGCAGCAGTCTGTGCAGGAAAATTTTCTCTCGAGTCGAGTTCTATTCGTACGTCGACCGGTGCACTTTTCAAAGATTCGTTTTGTTTGGAGCAATCGATTACAATGAGAGGAATTTTTTCGATGAAGTCTGTTTTAGTTAACGTTGGTTCAGCATCTTTTCCATAATACGAGATTTGAAAGTTGGCGTACATATCGTAAAGTATCGCGTACTCATTCTGATTGATGTTGAGATTTAAATTATTGTAAGGATAGTATTGAGAGTTTAAAAAAAGTTTTACGTTACTTAAATTACAGTGATCGAAAAGACTATAGTTTTCACTATTCACTGATTTTTTGTTGGTCTGTAAACCTACGATGACAAAACGAGGTTTTTCTAATTGATTTGAAGTTTTTACAGTCCAAACGTGTTTGGTTGTTGTGGGTAGCAATGGATACTCGAAAAATTCTTTAGACCTGAAACTCATGGTAATTGCACGATCTTTTCCAAGAAATTTAAGCAAACTTATTCTGTGTTAATCTGATATTAAAACGTAAGGCATTAGCCATTCAATCTTTGAGATATTAATATTGACGACTTCAAATGCTTCGTTACCTGCTTTTTTTTGTATTATAGCATTCAAATCATTTCTCGATCGAGTGATGATTAACTCGAGTTTCGCGTTAACTACAATCTTACGATAATCTTCTGCAAAACCTAATATATAACTGAGAGGAATGAACACGTCAAAGTACCCATCCTCGTTGAGTATCTTTTTTTTCTTATCATCCGAATGACCATACCATCCTGAATTTTCAGCAATCAAACTTTGATTAGGATTAAAAGATAACCAATTTTTCATCACCGTGGTTAAACCCACGTTTTTACACCGATCTATTTCAATTCCATTTAACTCTAATCGAACATCGTCGAATAAATGACAAATACCGTTATTAACAAAAAATGTATTTTTCGGTGCTTTTTTCGTAGCGGTATCGGTGAGTTGACCGCAAATATGAAGAATGCTCCGCGATGGTAAAAGGCACAGATCTTGATGTTGTATAGCGATACGAATTTCATCACTGTTGCCATAATTTGCAGCTGTATACGGTTGGTGAGCGTGTATCTCGTAATGAGGGATACTTTCATCAAACGCTACAGGATTTTGAATGCTTAGAATGTCTTCCATTTTTTTTAAAACAGCAAAAGAATATGCAAGTTACTTTCCACCAGGAACTACTTTTAAGCCTAGACTTTTGAGAAACTGGATATTCGCTCGTGTTAACACTTTGAGAGTTCGTTGGCGACTGATCGAAGAAGTGCATTTTGTGTTATTTTTATATGTTTTGGTTTGGAATCCTCCACCGTGAAAGACAATACCCATTATGAAGCTTTTATATGAAGTCGAATCGTTATATTTTATTCGAGAAAGTTAACCAACTCACCGTCTTGATCGACCACGCGCAACTGAATGTAATCAATACAGGGTACTGTTATAGGTAAGTAAATTACTTGCGAAGGAATTTCGATTATTTTGAAACCAGGATCAGCCACTGGATAAAATTCGTGAATTGTGTGAACTTTTTTGTTTTTAACGTACGCTCCACTCGTGATGTTGCACTCGACTCTTATTGAATTTATTGTAATTATATTTACGTGTGTGTCGGAAATGTGATGATTATTTGCGGAAAGCAGACGATGACTGAATCCTAATATTCTAGCGATTGAATCTCGCGGACGGAAATCAATTTCTGCAGTGCACTTGATTTCACAGTGTAATGTGGTTTCGTTAGGTTTTAAAGAGAGTCCAGTATTTATTTTTCTCTGTTTAAGAGTTTCTTGAATATGTTTTTCTATGTTATTAATTTCGTATCAACCGATTGGAAATTCGATCACTTGATCACCAATATAAAATTTATTGCACCCAACGTCGATGTTTGGAGTAGAATTGAAAGTTAAAAATTCAACTAATCCCAAAGAGTAATTTTTATGTGGTGATAATTCAATCGGAGGGTAATACTGAGCTTCTAAAACTGAAGAAAATGCTGACAAAGTAAGCGTGAAAGAGTCCATGTTAGTTTGACAGCCGGTAAGGTAAAGCAGCTCTTTATATACCTTTTATCTGCCCGCTTAAAAATTTCAAACATAAATGTCCACAATTATACGTATTAAAATCTTGATATTTTTCAGGATTATATTTTATATTGTCTACATTTAAATAATTCATTAATTCAATCGGAGGGTTTAAATCACCAAAGCTATTGAAGTAAACAACATCTTTTCCTCGCTTACGGTATGCACACCAATGTGTACCGCTATCGTTATCAAGGTTTATAATACCAGATTCACGATAACGAGGACTTGATAAAGGTAATTTATTTTTCATAAACACGCCTCGAAAATGAGGAATTTTCAATTTATTAGCGTACTTGATTAAATCAAAATTTGTCAGCGGACGATCGGGTAATTTTATTTCCGGCTTTTTTTTTTAACCCCTTGCCGCTATATCGTTTTAAATACAAACCAAGACCTGTCTTGTATCGTTTCAGGTATAAACCTTTTCCCAAGGCTATTGCTTCCATGGTTTTATTATGTCTTTTACTTTCATCCAAATTTTGACGAGCTGATTTAGCTTCGTTAATCGCTTTGTAAACCCCTGCAGCTCCTCCTGCGAGAGCACCGGTTGCACTAAGTCCTGCGAATAAAGGCACAAGAGGTAAAAAACCTCCTATTTTTGACGACACCGGGAGAATACGTGGAAATTTTATTTTGTTTTTACCTCCCGATTTTTTTATGGCGGTTCTAGCAGCTTTGAGTGCTGCAGTGATTACACTTTTCGGTGACTTACCTGCAACTCCTAACTTGGAAGCTGTTTTTATTATACTATTAAACGACGTCATTTTTTTACATCTTTTTTTACACTTCTTTTTAGATTTCTTTCTGGATTTTTTCAAACCCATACCCAATTTTGACTTTGCTTTCATGATATTGGTGACCGCGTACGCGGACGCTTTTTCTCCCAATGACGCGTCGTTGGAAATGACTCTTCCCCAAGCTTTATCAGCTAAAACTCCGTCTGCTGCGTTTCTGGCAGCGATACTTTCTTTATTTTTCGAGTAAGCGACGTCGTGCTCTTTACACGCAGAATCGAGTTGGTTAATCGGTTGATCACCGCGAGCTAGTCTAGCGGCTAATTTTGTGCCGGGTCCGCAGTAATTATATCCAGGTAAGTGAAGCTCGAAGGGAAGTTTGTTAATAATTTTATTTATCAACCCGTATCCTCGCTTCTTTTTCTTTTTACCGTATATGATCATTCCTTTACGAAGGTCGATTTACGACTAAACTATAATCTATAAAAACAAAGTATTTATACCAATCACGTCATTCTCATTTACAATCTCGTACGATCAACATGGAATTTATTCAAAATAACGTTAAATTACCAGTGGGAAATTTTGACGTCCTCGCTGAACGGGGAAAAAAAGAAAATCGTCACGTTGATTTGCTTCCGAGCAGCATTAGAGCGGTCATTTCTGGTCCGTCGGGGTATGGAAAAACGAACAGCATGCTAACGCTGCTGGTACATCCCAATGGATTAAAATTTGAAAACGTATACGTATATTCAAAGTCATTGAACCAACCAAAGTATCAATTTTTAAAGAAACTTTTGGAACCTATCGAAGGTCTTCAATATTTTCCGTTCTCGGATAGCGAACAAGTCATTGCACCATCCGAAGCTTTACCAAACTCGGTGTTTATTTTCGATGATATTTCTAGCTGTTCGCAAGCTAACGTAAAAGCTTTCTTTTGCATGGGACGTCACAAAAACATAGACTGCTTTTATCTTTGTCAGTCTTACGGTTCCAAAACATCTCGTGAGAGATAACGTAAACTTTTTAATTTTATTTCGTCAAGATGAAATGAACTTGAAGCACATTTACGACGATCACGTCAACAGCGATATGAAATTTGAAAAATTTAAAGAAATAAGTTCAAAGTGTTGGAGCGATAAACATAGTTTTTTAGTCATAGACAAAGAAAAAGATATTAATAAAGGACGTTACAGAAAAGGATTCGATTGTTTTATAATAAATATAACGTAACTTGAAATTCATCAGTCTGCAGCGAGACGTCATAGCGATAGCATGGCTGACTTTATTCGCGAGAAAAATATTCTCAAAGAGCTTGTAAAAGCTCGCGAAGCAGTTAAACGAAAGTATGACTTGATTAAATTTCAAAAGGATAACACCGATCGTGTTTTACAGGAAACGTTTAAACCCATTACCGACCCGCTCTATGAATTGGTTGAAAACAAAAAACGTATAAAATTAGATGAAAGCTTTGATCGAAGCTCAGTATCGGATCAAAATTTTTCAACTGCAGATTCATCGATAAATGAAAAATCAATTATTGATGAAAATGAAGATCACGACTCGATCAAATTTTTTAATCAGTCTGAAAATACGAATAGCGCTGGGGAAGTAATACAAATCAAAGCTGCCGAGCAAGATAATTTATATGGCTTGAAGAAAAGAACGAAAAATGGATATCAACTTGGAAATGCGATTGTGAAATTTTAAAAAGATAATATAATTGTTAATAAAAAAACTTATCCCAGAACTCAAGGTCTGTTCGAACTCGTTGTTTATAAAAACCCGAAAAATTATGACATTTCCGATACTACTTACTATAAACAAATTCTCGAGCAAACTAGTGCGCATAAAAAAGGAAACAAACCAGGTGGTGAGTTAAAAAAACATGCAGCTAGTAATAAATATAGAAATATAATTGCGGATCTCTTTCAAGCGAGTCCTATAAAATCACGATCACCTTTTAAAAAACATAAAACTGTAATGTTGAGTCGAAAATCGTCGACTCCAGTGAAAAGAGGAGGAGCTATAATACCTAGATTTAAAGTTGCCAAACGCGACAATAAATTTCAGTACGTTTTTTGGGATGATGCAAACGAGCTCGTTGATAGACTACGATTATTAATAGCCGAGCAAGCTGCAGGTAATTTGATTCATACCAATGAAGTACATTCGATTTTAGAAGAGCTCAGGGAGGGTGGGTATATATACTGAACACGCAAGAATTTTTTCATCATTATCGCAATGCCTACCGACGTATTCGGAAGAAAAATTGAAAAGATAGCAAGCAGACAAGGTCCTCCTGGCAAAGGATTTAAGCTTACTCGAGACGGAAATTACGACGTTGTAAATAAAAGAATTTGTAACTTGGCCGAGCCTGCTAACGCGGGTGACGCGGTTAATTTAAGCAAGCTTCAACGATCCATAAAAGAAGATCATCTTCAGTTAAAAAAAGAAATATCCGACTGGTTGGTTACATTTAAAACGGAAATCAAGCAAATCTTAGAAAATGGAAAAAGTCATGAATGAAATCCATCGCCCTGCACGCAGAAACTTTCTTCGTAGAAAAGTCAAAATGGTACGTCCTTTGGACACGCTTCAAGCCGATTTGATAGAGATGCAACCATATTCTAGAGAAAATAAAGGTGTGCGTTATTTACTTACAGTGATCGATTCGTTTTCAAAAATGGCGTGGGCGCGCGCGGTTAAAACCAAAAGTGGTTTGGACGTGTCAAACGCCATGGAATCGGTGTTGAAAGAAATTAATTCTCCGGTGCGTAATCTTCACGTTGACATGGGAAAAGAAATTTTCAATAAACATTTTCAAGATCTTATGAATAAGTATAAAATAAATATGTACTCTACTTACACGGGTCTGAAAGCATCGATCTGCGAAAGGTTCAATCGCACGCTCAAAAGCGAGATGTGGCGTCGTTTCAGTCTCAATGGTAATTACAAATATTTAGATATTCTACAGGATTTAATAGATTCTTATAATAATCGCAAGCATCGTACTATAGGTATGAAACCAAAAGAAGTTAACGCTAAAAATGTACCTTTAATTTTGAAAAGATTGAATAAAATAAAAGTTAAAAAAAGACCAAAGTTTAAAATCAACGATAAAGTTAGAATCAGCAAAGTAAAAAAAATTTTCGAAAAAGGATTCGTCCCCAACTGGAGTAATGAAATATATACCGTAACTGATGTAAATAAAACGTATCCTCCCACCTACAAGTTGAAAGACGCCAGTGATCAACCTATCGTTGGCTGTTTTTACGAGGAAGAAATGATGAAAACCGATTGTCCTGATATTTATTTGATTGAAAAAGTTCTCAAAAGAAAAAATAATATGGTTTATGTAAAATGGCATGGTATTAATGAGAAAACTTGGATACATAAAAATGACTTGTTAAAATAAAAAGAATTGTAGCTTTTGGATCAATAAAAATTTTTATTTTTAAATATACATACGTTTTACATTTTCTTATCTGCAAATTTAATTTTACCATCACCTAGATAGTTTAAAAAAAGATTAGAACTTTCAGCAGCAGTTTTCATATCTTGCAGAACCTTCGGTTCTTGCTCGAAAAGGGTTTGAAATCTGGACGGAAGAAAAACTTGAAACTCTTTATCCAGCGATACGACCACTTTAGGTCCAAATCTTGTTTTTACTTCTCTAAAAGCAGTCACTTTGTACTGCGTTGAAACGTTCAAGTCCGTTAACTTTTTCTTGGGTAAAAAAGTCATTCCACCAACGAGATTTGCACGAGAGAAATCCATTTTTTCTGTAACAAAAAAAAATCAAACTTTATTAAAAATCACTGTGTACTATTCGATAGATGATTATTAAATAGATTCTTTGATATTAAATAGCTCACCTTTAATGCTGATACTACGGTTAGCTTATATGCAACGTTTCTTCGGAGGAGGGTTGTATCTGTCGAGGTCTATGATGAGCTACGGGTCACGAGTCGTTGTACACGTCAACAACGATTTCCAAGTGTTTTTGCCAACCCGTTTTCACTGCTGTTTCGATCAGGAACGCGAACAGCTAGCGAGTCTACAAAACGAAGTGAATAACGAGAGACTGTACTTGAAGTACTTGGGTAATCGTCGTTTAGAGTTCTCAAACGAGTCCTAAAATGGATTTATCACACATAAAATTTATTGCCAGTATCTTGTACTTCCGCGAAGGTCATACGTTGAAAATGTATCCGGATAAAGTGTACAAAGTGATCGCGATTAATCGTCGTAAATCAATGTTTGGTTCTGTAATTGAAGTGACGCTAGAAGATGATATTGAACTTTATGTACCTTCTTTTAGATTTCAACTCCTTTTTGAAGACGACCATTCGTTGTACATACAGCTAGCGGCTGAGATGGGTAATATAAGAGTTTAATATTTAGGTTTAGGTAAATTTAAGTTTATCGATGTAAATAGTGAAGAAATAAATTAGTATGCATTTCAAATATCTTTTTTTTCTATTAACAATAACATACATAATTTACAAATTTAATATTCTTAAGTTAAATGTTTAAGAAAGCTTAGGCCAAGTATAAATATCTCAAGGTAGCTCAAAGCAAGCTTAAGGTAGCGTTAAGCAAGCTTAAGGTAAGATTAAAGAAGCCTAAAGCAAGCTTAAACTAAGCTTGCTTTAGGCATAAGGTAAGCTTAAGGTTAGCTTAAGGTAGCTTAAGGTAAGCTCAAGGTTAGCTTAAGGTAGCTTAAAGCAAGCTTAAGGTAAGCTTGAAGCAGGCTTAAAGCAAGCTGCAAGCTTAGGGTAAGCTTAAATCAAACTATAGGTAGCTTAAGTTGATTACAAATCATTTTTATAAATATAACTATTATGACTATCATCAAATCCTAACCGCTTGACCAACAGTCTATCACCACGTTTCTTAATTACTTTTTCAACTAAATATACATCTGGACACTCGGTTTTCAACAACTCTTCGGTGTAAAATCCCCCCCATCTACAGGGTCACCTTTATAACCTTTCAAATAGTACATAGGTGGATTACTCTTCTTAACTCTTGTAATTGTGTAAACCTCAAACGACCAGTTGGGGGTGTAGCCTTTTTCAAACAGTCCTTTCACTTTACTCGCGCGAACTTTATCTCCAACTTTGAATTTAAGAGGTTAACTGAATTTTTACTTCTACTCAATCTTCGTAGAACTTCGAGAGCGTTTTTTTCGTTGACGTCCTTCGGCTTCATGCCTGCCTATAGTTTGATGCTTTCGGTTGTGGTACGCTTTAACTAAATCAGGTAGGATATCCAACCAATTGTAGCTACCTTGCATACTAAATTTTTTCCACATCTGCTCTTTTAGAGTTCGATTAAAGCGTTTGCATATCGAAGCCTTGAGTCCGCTGTACGTGGAGTGCATGTTGATCTTGTATTTATTCATAAGATTTTGAAATTATTATTGTAGAATTATTGTCCTTTATCTACATGAATATTGCGTGGAGGTGTTATTGTTTTCAAAACAGATCTCATTGCTGCTGTAACTTCTTTTCCAGACTTTGTTTTCAATGGAACAGCCCAAGCGTCCTTGGAAAATATATTTATTATAGTGATCATGTATTTGTAGTTCTCGTTTTCGTCAGCATTAGGAATCATCTCCACCAAGTCACACTGCAGCGTGTCGTTGATACTTCTCATTTCAACTTTCCTTAGAGTATAATTACGTCGAGCCGGTTTATGGATCTCGTTAACAACTATATGTTTTTTAATCATTTTCCTCAATTTTATATCTATACTAATTATCAAGATCCGACAGCTCCTTAATTTTGTTATCGATCTCTGCTCTCAGAGATTGCAGATGGGAATTCAAGGTGTCCAAATTAACTGCGTCGTTCGGTTTTACCGGTGAACCTACGTTCGATAATCTCTTGTTTTCGATGTCAAGTTACCCTCGTGAGTAAATCTAAAACCGTTGCCAGGAGGGCCTCTTTTGTCTTTTTGCTTTTTATCGCGTCTACGTCCAAACACGTCGACACCCATAATGACTCAAAACTCTATTGACATCAGTATATATACCCTCCTACTCTCAGGTCCTCTATGATCGAATGGATTTCGTTCGTGTGACTGAGATTACCTGCAGCTTGTTCCGCAACTAGCAGCTGCAGACGGTCGACCAACTCGTTTGGATCGTCCCAGTAGATGTAGTCAAGGTGAGAGTTGCCTCGAGCAATTTTGTATCGAGGAATCAAACCTTTACCGAATCTCTTGGGCGTTGATTCAAAGTTTTTTCTCTTGATAATGGCTTTTTTCAAAACTTTCGAAGGAGTTTTGGGAGTTGCGTTAGGTGGATCTTCTCCGAACAGAGGTGCAATAATACTATTATATTTATTGCTGAATTTATGTTTTTTTATTTGAGCGTTGGGCTTGAAACTTTTTCTGTGTACGTTCGAAATTTCTAGAATCTCTTTGTATGGATTTAAATCTTTAATTTCGTATTTTAGAGGATTCCTGAGAACGATGAGTTCGAAAAGTCCTTTGGTTCTAGGAAAAGGAACATTATTAACAACGATGTTATCTCTTTCAAATCTTATCGATGCGTTTCCAAGTCTATATCCACCATCGGTTTTTTCAATTCCATATATTTTATCTCGATCAAGGTGGGATACTCCCAAGTCATGTTCTTCTTCGCGTTGAATTGTTTTGTCAATTTCGTGGTATGACTCATCATTTGCTTCAAAGTCAGCTTGCGTTTTATTGGTTAATTGAAAATTTTCTATTTTATTATCATTTTCTTCTTCTTCTTCTTGTTCAGCTTGCGTTTTATTGGTTGATTGAAAATTTTCTATTTCATTATCATTTTCTTCTTCTTCGTCTTGTTCATCTTCTTCTTGTACAATACTTTTCTCTTTTTCTTCTTCATTTTTCCTAAAAATCTTTAATCGTTTTTCATTTTCAACAAGTTGTCGAAGAGGATCAGTGATGGGTTTGAATGTTTCATTCAAGACGCGATCGGTATCATATTTTTGTAATTTTATAAAATTATACTTTCGTTTAACGGCGTTGCGAGCTTTAACCAGCTGTTCTAAAACTCTCTTCTGTTTAATATAGTCTGCCATGTTGTCAGTAAGATGTCACACTATGGACTAAAAGCTTTTTTAAACTTCAAGCTATATTTATAGCAAAACAGTCGAAACCTTTACGATACCGACCTTTGTTTATACTCCGGTCTTTGTCGATCACGATGAAACTATGTTTACCGTCTTTCCAGCAATTCGAGCATAAACTTTTGAATTTTTCATACTGCATGTCGGTATTGACATGATCGTTGTATATGTTCTTTCAATTTCATCTTGACGAAATAAAACTAACATATTAGCATTGTCTCTCACCAGATGCTTTGGTACAGCAGCATACGACTGACAGAGATAAAAACAATCCACGTCTTCGTGTCTGCCCATGCAAAAAAAAGCTCTCACGTGCTTCTGCTTTTCACAGGTAATTTTATCGAAGATCATGATTGAATTAGGAAGGGCTTCCGAGGGTGCGATAACTTCTTCGTTGTCATTGAATTCGAGGTACTGAATACCATCGATGAATTCAAAAAGTTGTTTTAAAAACTGGTATTCGGGTCAATTGAGTGATTTTGAGTACACGTAAACGTTCTCGAATCTTAAACCGATTGGGTGTGTCAGGAGAGTTAGTATACTGTTGGTTTTTCCGCAATTCGATAGTCGGGAAATGACTGCTCTAATACAGTTGGGTAATAAGTCATCCTGCCGCTTCTCTTTTTTATCTTTTTCATTCGTACCACTCGATGAAGATGCAGACCCCGTAGTACTTTTTTTCAATGCACCTTACTCGTGGAATCATCTGACAAAAAATTATAAAAATATTAATTCCGACTTGCAGCGTAACTATCACGGGTTAGATTGGAACACTGGTTCTCTTCCCTACACGTCGATAGGAGAACTTATTCGCGATTCGTTCAAAGAGGCCACTGAGATTTACGTTGCAGGTTCGATGAAGAAAAAATGGTTGGAGCGCTTCAGGTATAACGTAAAGGATGTGGCTGCGTACTCGTATCCTCCGTTGAATGAAATTAAATTAGTGACAATTTGTGAAAATCATAATGGAAAGTTCAAAACGTGTTGCGCGCTGCACAACGTGAGACTTTTAAAAAAATTTATTGTAGAAAAAGAAGCGCAAGAATCGGAAAAACCCATGGAGTGGGTATAAATACATTTGGTTTTCTCAATTTTATTCACTTCACATTCAACATGGGTCAAAAGCAGAGCTCCTCCAGCTACGAAAGAATGAAAGATGAAAAATCCTCAGGTTTTAAAAGTTATTCCGAGGAAAAAAATCGACAAGATGATCAATATAAAAGCTTTCAAAAACTTCAAGAAGAACAAAAAGCTTATGAAAAGAAAAATGAAAAAAAGATTAAATTTGAAAAAATTAAAGAAAAAGAAAAAAATTTGATTGAATTGTAATAATGTTTTAAGTTACTAATAATGTACCATAGTTTTAAGTAATTTTTTAATAAATGATTTTTTAAAAAATAAACTGTTTTTCTTAATTTATTTCATTAGAAATAATTCAATAAATTTGTTGTACGTTGAAAATATTGTTGGTCCTTAAAAGGACCGGGGATTAACTCATTAAATAACTTTCAAAGCATCTAATATTCTGATCAGGCTGCCGTAAGATACGCGCTGGTCAGCGGCTGCAGCATGCGAGCGGCAGAAACTAGTAGGGGAACGAGGCGAGCGGCAGAATAGCTCGAGGGCGCAGTAACCGTAGCGGCTGCACCATGCTCGCGGCAGAACGAGGCGAGCGGCAGAATAGCTCGAGGGCACAATAACCGTAGTGCGCAGTACCCGCTGTGCGCAGTGCCCGCCGAGTGCAGTACCCGCCGAGCGCAGTACCCGCCGAGCGCGTTTTACCTACTTTTGTATGGTTAGAAAAAATACGAGAATAAACAAAATGAATTTGGCTGCTTAGACGATCGATCGAATCGAACGTATTCATAACAACGACCTGTGCACACGCCGTTGCTGGTGATAATGTTGGTTAAACTTCAGCATACCGGGATGACAAAGTTTAACCAATATTGGTAAGTTTTCAAGATATATTTTTTAAATGTAAATTATATAAAATTAAAATAAAAATGTGTTCAACAACTAGTAAAAATACAGAATCGACAGACAAATGATACAAAGTAGCGAAAGAAGTCAAGAGAAAGAATAAAAGTTGATTATCCGTTTGAACTTCGACCGGAGAATATACGATCAGATAAGTCTTCAATATGCAGCAGTAATTTAAATTTGGTGTTTAATGTTTGAATGATACTTTGTGGCAATTTTTTTTTCCTTTTTCAGGAACTCGATTGAAGAAAAATTAAGGTGAGCCGCGATCATGCACAGACTGTACCCGAGTCCTCAGGGCTCTACGAAATTAATTCACGGTAAACTCTTTAATTTGAAAAAATAATGAAATTGAATTAGTTTCAAAAAAAGGTCTTGAAATATTCAAAATGCTGGTTGAAAATTTTTTTAAAATCGTACAAAATTCATTTTAAAGAATCTTGCTATCTTTAAAAATATATTAATATATATCTTTAAAAAAACGCGCATAAATAATATCGAAAGTTCATCACAAAATGATCTTTAAAAAAATCTTAAATACACAAAATTAATCTTGCAATTATTATCACTTGCCTGATTATCATTTCTAAAAACTATTATTAATATCTTTAAGAGAAAAAGTTACGTATTTAAAAATATCTAAAATTTATCTCAAAATGATCAAAGATCTAAAAATCATCTTAGTATCATATGAAAATTAACGAAAAAATCAGTAATTTTTATTTTTAAAAGAACTTTTTCAGACATTTTTGAAATGATACATATAAAAAATAAAACATTTTTTTCGTCTTAAAATGTCTAAAAAACAGCAATAGTTAAGATATGTCTTCAACAGATCTTTTTAAGGTCTTAATTTTTTTATGCTGTTTGAAAAATTTCAAAGTCTAAATACAAAATAAATTTCTAAGTCCCACAGACTGAAAAAATTCGAAGGGTCTGCCATTCAAAAAATTTTTATGTTTCACAGACTTAACTCACTTTAAAAGTGTCTACGGTTTGAAAAATTTCTAAGTCCGAAAACCAAATAAATTTCTTAGTTCCAGAGACTGAAAAAATTCCAAGTGTCTGCGGTTCAAAAAATTTCTAAGTCTTATAGAATAGATACATTTTCAAGTCCCACAGACCTTAAAAGTTTTAAGTCAACAACAATATTATAAGCCTGTGAAAATTCCAAATTCCTAAAAAATTCTAAATGCTGGAAATTTTCGAAAAAAGTTCAAGGCTCATAATTTTATCAAGTCCCGAAGAATTTACAAGTGTCAAAATTTTCAATTTCCTGAAAGTGTAGAAAAAATCAAAATACTCAATTCAACTTGGGATATTTCATTCAACTGAAAAAACTTTTTTGTTTATAAAAAAGTACATAAGTTATAAAATTTTTACATGTGGAACTTAGTTTTTTTTTTTTTTAATTTGGTCAAGTGGATTTATAGAGTGGATGAATCACGTGGATATCCACGTGGATTTACATGTGAACTTTTTTAGTAGGGAAGTATTGAAGTAAAACAAGTATTCAATAGTTATAAAATTTTAAAACTAAAAAAGAATTCTTGATTAATAAATCAATTGAAAAAGTAGAAAAAAAATATTTTTAAACTATTTATAAAATTTAGAATTTCTAAAATGACTAAAAATTGTTTAAAACTTGTTACTTGCTTTGAAGTTTCTAAGATCTTGATTCTAATATACCCTCAGAGACTGTGTCAATAAAAAACTTTATCAGTGTTTATCCTCTCAAGTATGTAATTGGCTGGCTTAGTTCATACATTTCAAACCTAACTAAGGATTATTGAAATCTTGTCCTACCAGCTTTGAAGATTCTAAGCTCTTGGCTCTCACTTTGCAACTGTTTGAAATTACTTACAAAAACATAAATACAACAAAAACGTGGGTTACAACAAATTTGTTACTTTTTGATTGCATGATTAGAAATTTGTTGGTTAGAATTACGTACGCGCGATCTCACGCACAGCAACACACTGTAGCAGCAGTGGCGTCTGCCCTGCTACAGAGCCCTTTTTTGAATTTACCCCCTCGATTTTTTTTTTTAATTTTAACTTAATACCATTGGACCCTCGCCTGACTTCCCCTTAAGCAGAAATCCAGTTCTAGAATCTAATGACCCCGCGGAATCCATATGGGAAATGGCTTTCTGTCAAATCGGTTCAAACCAATGTATTTTAGTAGCTTATGACTAGTAGATTAAAAGTCTCAATGGACACGAAGCTGTAAAAACTCATGGTTCAAAGATACAGCTTGTTGAAGTTGCGGAATTTTAGGTTATAGAGAAGTAGTACCATCAGCTCAGCGAAGAACTTTGTGTGAATTTTTAATCTTCTTTCGTAATTTTTTTAATGCAAAATAAACCACTAGTCGACGAAAAAAAAATCCATCACGATTTAAAACCCCTGGATTCTGAATAAAATTCCAGAAACCTCTGAAAAAACGTAAATAGTTCACATACACCTGGAATCGTTCAATAGAAAAAAAATAAAATCATAAAAAAATAATTTATAAATAAGCAATAAAGAATATAAAACAGATTAAGTACAATGGTTCTTCGCGAAAAAAACTCAGAATTCACAAATAGAATTTCGAAAAAATTCTGTAAGTCGCAGACAAAGGCTAAAAATTGCTTTTTTACGAAAATACAATAAAACGGAACCTTAACTGATCTACCATAGTCTGAACTTTTTTTAAATACCTAAAATAACTGAAAAAGTCATTTAAAATATTTCCAATTATTAAAATATATATGAAAAAAATGATTAATTAAATGCTTTTTAAGTATAAAATTTATTTATTCATTTATATTAGTATGATTGGCAGTCGATATTGATTTTTAAATTCCTAAGTATTTATTTTCACCAAAATCAATATTTAAAGAGATTGCTTACACCTCTTGTTGAATTGCGCCGTGAATTAATTTGACTTTCGTAATAAAAAAGTTATTTATAAAGAAATTGTCGTATGAAATCCGTTTAAAAAATGATTGAATTTTTTCGAAGAAACAAAAAATTATTTATATTGATGTATTTGTACAAAGCCTGTATACATACGTGTGTCATGGCCATAAGTTGAATAAAAAAAAAAAAAAAAAACAAAAACAATTTCGCTTTCAAGAAAAAAAAATCATCAATTAAATTTTTGTATTTTAATACGTATTTAATAGTCTCTAGTTTAAAAAAGTGATTGAAATAAATGTGTAAGTGCTTATGACACTAAAAACGAAGTGAACTGGTTTCAGTAAATCAATAAATAAATCTCGTCAATATACTTCATTTAGTGAACTAACCCGCAAACAGTTTTGTTTCCTGAAATATTTTTTTAGAAGCTTCAAAATATAATTCAAAATATTATAAAAAGAAGCTTTTCGGAATATAATGTACCTAAAGATTCGAAAGTATTTTAAAAGTTTCAAATAAAATTTTTTTCTTGTAAAGTGATAATGAAGTGTATAAATTATATTAATAAGTAGTGACTATTGAATGATGTTTGAGTAATTGAGTTAAGCTGTTGCATTGACGTCTGCGCCATCATTGAAAAAACATTGTGAACTTTTGAAACTTTGAATGTATAAATATTTCAAACGCCGTTTTCAAATACTTGGATTTTTTTTATTATAACGTTTTTTTAACTTTTAATAGAATGTTTTTCGAAAAAGTAATAGTAAAATAAAAAAATCATCAAAAATATTTTCGAAATAAAACTTTCGTACCTAAAATGAATGTTGGAGGCAGACCAGCACTAATTCGCTGCTACACTTGCAATCACGGTTTTCAAAATAGATGAGTCCAGACTGTGTCTTAATTGTAACAGAAATATTTTAGATGAAATAGCACTTTTACATAATGATCCTACTTGCTTGCACTCAAATGTATTAACTCAAACGTCTAATAATACTTGTTTTATTTATAATGCTCAAGATAACTTGCATAGACTATCAATCGAATGTTTACATACAAAAAAATATTTACGTACCTTTGAATGTGCGGTCATGTGAACATCATTTAGATGAAAATAGATTGATATTTCGTGCTTTACTACCCGGTCTACGTGTCATCAATAGACCTCTTACATTCAATGGACAAGAAATGTCAGTATTTTTAATTCAATTGAGACAAGTTTGTGTAAATGAAGCTAAAAAAAAAATCTTTCGATACATCTTTAGAAGAAGACGAATTTAAGTGCTTTTCACCTATTACAAAACAACAGTTTGAAGAACTGTTTACGTATTGTGACCCAATTATGCAGAATGGAAAGCTTAGACATGTGTCTAAAAAAAATTTGCTTAACTTTTTGTGCAAAATGAGACAAGGTTTGAGTGATGAATTTTTCAAAGTTATTTTCAATTATAATTCCAGACAAAATGTCAGCACTGTTATTGATTGCGTGAGAAAATCGCTGTCTACACGATTTGTTCCAGAGAATATTGGACCAGCAGCTATATCTCGGGTAGGTTATATAGCTCAACACGTTACAGCATTTTCGAATACTTTATACAATCCTGAACCTAATACACAAAAAGCTATCGCTATCGTCGATAGTACATACGCATACGTTCATAAAAGCTCATGTTTTAGAGTGTTACGTCATTCCCATTCTGTTCACAAGCACAGACTTCTTTTAAAACCAATGTTGGTAGTAGCACCTGATGGTTATATTTTAGCTATATTTGGCCCGTATTTTTCTGATTCTGCTAACAATGATGCTCGTATACTGCTAGATGAACTTCGAAAAAATGGAGATTCTTTGAGAAATTGGTTTCAGAATGGAGATATCCTCTTGGTGGATAGAGGATATCGTGATGCACTACTGTTTCTTCAACAACTGGGGATAGAACATCAAATGCCTGCGTTGATTTCACCTGGACAAAATCAGCTGTCTATCGAAGAAGCGAATAGTACCCGTCTAATTACTAAAAGTAGGTGGATAGTTAAAAGCAGAAATGGCCATATTCGATCAATTTTCAAGTTTTTTGCAAATACATTTCGTATACAACATGCGGAGCACATTGGAGAATTTTATCGTATTGCTGGAGCTGTGATTAATTAATATCATCCACTTATATACATGGCAGATGCAACAGTCGAGCTTGCGCAACGAATGTTGTTAAGGTCGCAAACTCCTAACGTTGTCCAAGCTTGAGTTGAAGTGGATCATCTTATAAGAAGAAATGGACAGTGGAGAAGATTAAACCATCAGGATGTCCAAGATTTCCCTGTTCTTGACTTAAACTATTGAAGAGATTTAACCTTTGGAGTTTTATCAGGTTAGTCTCTCAGCATCTTACATTCAAGATAAAGTTGTACGAGAGAATGAGGAAGAATTTCAACTTGACAAACACACAAGTAAACCAGGTTTTTTAAGAGTAAGAGTTTTTTCTAGATTTCGGAATGCAACTAAGTACAAAGTTTTTATTGCTTATAATAACATTGATTGTGATGGTGCAGAAAATCAAATATTTCGTTACTATTGCACTTGTTCATCGGAAGCTAGAACTCTAGGATCATGTGGTTACGTTGCATGCATTTTGTGGTTTTTAGGGTATGCAAGACATCGAGATAATATTAGGTATCCAGATGAATCCTTGCTCAATACTACACTTGATACGCGAGATGGACAAGAATATATTGATGTAGAAGGGTGAAATTAATGTTAATTAAATGGTAATAAATTAAAGAAAGAAATAAATAATGTTATGCTTAAAAGTATTTAATTAATATTTTTTTTGTCTATATGTTAGTACTTAAAAATATTTTAACATGTAACTCTTTGACATTTGCACTTATATAAGATATTTTTGAACGATTAAAATTATGAACGAATAGTTGAAGTTCCGTTTTATGTGAAATATTCATATTTTATCAGTCAGAACTTTTTTTTAGCAGTTAATTGTGTTTTCGTAAAAAAGCCTTCATCTGTGACTAACAGAATTTTTTCGAAATTCTATTTGTTAATTCTAAGTTTTTTTCGCGAAGAACTATTGTACTTAATCTGTTTTATATTCTTTATTGCTTATTTATAAATTATTTTTTTATGATTATATTTTTTTTTATTGAATGATTCCAGGTGTATGCGAATTTTTTACGTTTTTTCAGAGGTTTCTGGAGTTTTATTCAGAATCTAGGGGAATTTAAATCGTGATGGATTTTTTTTTCGTTGACTAGTGGTTTATTTTGCATTAAAAAAATTACGAAAGTAGATTAAAAATTCACACAAAGCTCTTCGCTCAGCTGATGGTACTACTTCTCTATAACCTGAAATTCCGCAACTTCAACAAGCTGTATCTTTGAACCATGAGTTTTTACAGCTTCGTGCCCATTGAGACTTTTAATCTACTAGTCATAAACTACTAAAATACATTGGTTTGAACCGATTTGACAGAAAGCCATTTCCCATAAGGATTCCGCGGGGTCCTTTAGATGATGTATTGAAAATTGTAAATTTAGTTAATGTGAATGATTTAAAAGAAGATCAAAAATATAACACAGATTTACAAAATAAGAAAGATAAATTAATTTTGAAAGACGAGATTTATTATAAGAGAACTAGAAAGAAAGAAAAAAATTTGTTGTCAGAAGAATTTAACATAAAATTGATAAAAAATATTCACGACACTTTTTGTCATTTAGGAAAAATACAACTGATAAATAATATATCACCATTTTACACAGAAAAAAATATGACAACAAACACACAGAAAATTTGCATCGAATGTGATGTCTGCATCAAAAATAAATCAAGAAGAAAACCAAAATTTGGACTAATGTCACATTAAGGACCTGCGAAGTACTCATTTAAAATCATATCTATTGATACCATCGGAGATCTTGGAGAATCTCGATCAACAAAAAAATTTTTACATCTATTGGTTGACCATTTTACAGGATACACTTAAATTTTAACTTCGAAAAATCAATTTGCTAGTGATTTTATAAAATTAACAAAATATGTGACAAATAGACATGATGTCCAAATAGTACTAACCAACCAATATCCGGGAATAAACTTGAAAGAATACAAACAATTTTTGGAAAATAATAAAATTAAAATGGTTTTCACTGCAGTAGATGCAGCCTTTTCGAATGGTCTTAATGAAAGACTAAATCAAACTTTAGTAAACAAAATACGCTGTTCGATAAATGAAAGTGACTGAAAGACTGCTTGGAGAGTCATAGAAAAATACAATGAGACGGAACATACAGTTACAAGGTTTGCACCAAAATATCTATTAGAAGGTGAGAGCGTAGATATTTTACCACCTGAACTAAAAAGAAAATGCACAGTTTAAGATTTGGAAGAAGATAGAAGAATGGCATTAGAAAATACTATAAAATCTCACAATGAAAACAAAAAATGATTTGATTCTCACAGAAAACAGATTGAATTGAATGAGGGAGATTTTGTATATGTGAAGAATGGTAATCGACTGAATAGAAGAAAATTGGATGAACTAAGGCTCGGGCTTTATGAAATATTGAGAAAAATCTCAAACTCAATATATGAAATCGACACTGGACACATGAAGAAAGAATCCAATTTTTTTCACATAACAAAATTAACTCCTATGTTGGGAGGAAACAAAAATTAAACAATTCATGGGAATTGTCACTTTCCCGAGGGGGGGAGATGTAAAGAAAATAATGTTAAGCATACCATAATTTTTTTAGTTTTGAATCTGTCATGTTACCGACAGAGAAATCCAACATTGATAATTTACTGTCAAAGCAATTAATCATCCGCTAATTAATCGTGGACGTGTACATGATGACTTTAAAAATTGAAGAAAGATGAGAGAAGACAAAATGAACCAGATGTGTTAATTTCTGTTTAAGAAAAATATATTTAATTTTAAAGAATACCTTAAGTAAGAACTTTGAATGTTGTTTTCTGTTTTTATTACAGGTAATACAAAATGTAATTCTACTGTTTATTATTGCGAATTTTATAAGTAAATAAATGGGATACTGTTTTCATTACAGAAACCCAACCGAGTTTTTTCTTCATAAATTTCCTAATCATAAGTGGGAAAATTAAACACCATTACATACCAACAAAAAAAACCAACTTCAAGAAGAAAATTCTCTGCTGCGTGCTACGAGTAGCGCCAAAACGAGAAGTGACCACGAGGCTGGTTGCAGCAGCAACAGCTTCAGCGGCACACTACAGCAGAGGCTGCGCGGGCACCAGTACTTTAAGTTTTGCATGGTCCAAGAGATGGAGCCACGCTGTCGACAAATGTGGGCTCCGCGCTGCGAGACCACGGTAGTGCGATCGAGAGAGAGAACGAGAGAGAGAGAGTGAACGAGTATGGCCGCCTGCAGCTCGCTGCGTCGAGCTTAGCCTGCCAGCCCACCAGTGCGTGCCTAGCCACCGAACGGCACAGATCTAAGCTGCTCGCGCCTCGTGCGACAGCTTGTACTTAAATATAGCAAAATAAATGAAATTAAATCCTACACTTTGTGTTATCAATTTATACCCCCTTGGAACCTGCACCAGGAGAATAGGGCCTCCTGCCAAATAGTATCACCCAGATACCTTCAAACCCTACAGTGGTGAGTCCGACTAAGAAGAAGACGTCCAGGATTCTTCCGTGCTTTTTCATCGTCTCGCGGAGGCGGTCGAGCTCAACGTCCGCTAGCACTTTTGCCTCGTGCCCCTAGAACGAGCGCAAAAGTTGGAAGAAACACCCAAACATCACCCTGGTCCACAGCAACGAATTACCCGCGCAACAAGGAAGGATCCGGCAAACGCAAGCGTGCAGGTTCGTGCTTTCTTGATTGACGGCTGTCATTTTCGATCCCGCTAACACTGAATCTTCTTGCATCGTGTCTCGTGCATCATTACGAGCACACCTTGCTTAAAAAATTAGGAAAAAAAAACCTGAATTTTTACACCCAACTGGCTCGGCCACTTGGTGAAGTTTTACCTTCAATCAGCTTGAATCTCGTGCACCCGGGCACGCGTGGGATCGGTGGAGCTTCAGTCCAAGGCCAGCGTGAAGCCACTCAGCGAAAAGGTTTCTCACCACGCAAAGCGGGAACCCAAAGACGAAGGGTGGACTTGAAGTCCCCCTCGGCAACTGGCATTCAACCACGTATCCTTGCGCCGTCAACCGTTCCCGGCTCAACGTCCATCGAGCGCAATCACGAATCATCGTATGACCTTTCTTCGGCTCTGCCAGCATTATCTAGAGCCTGCTCAGCATCGAGAGAGAAAAGTAACGAAAGAAATTAAAAAAGACTGAGTGACAGACTTTTTCGTTTTGGTGAGGATTACGCGTGAAACCGGTGGTGTGAGGAGTGTTGTGTGGTTCTCTGAACTCTCGTGTGCCTTTTTTACCTCCCCTCCAATTCCACGAACCGGCGCTTTATTCACGCTTGGTAATGGTTTTCCCTTACGTGGACACCATTGGCTCTTTCGTGAAGATTCTTTCGGATATTTTTTATTTATTCATTTTTATTTTTTTTGTTTTATTTTTTTTTTTAAATCCCCACCAACTTTACTTTAAAAACTTAGGTTAGCTTTTCAATACTGTAATAAACTTAGAGTAGTTTTTCTCGCGACCCCCAAATATCGCTTCGCATCAACTACACTGTAGTTCATAGACTTAGATTTTAAGGTAAGCTACACACTGCGTGTGGATAGCTTCGCGGACGCGGCGGGGTGCGGTAGGACTTGTCCCTGTAAACCTACCTCCACCCATCGACCATCGTAGGTCACGGGGCCGCCTGACCAACTCCCCAGGCTCTTTCGCACTAGGACGTGGGCTCAACTCTGATCCCCCGAGCATATCGATATAGGTCACGAGTCTATATTGGCGGGGATAGGCCATTCACGGGATATAGGCCATTCAAGGACCTCCCACGCATTAGGCGCGTCTCTAATTTATCTTTTCCTCTCTCTTTCCCATTTGGGTCTACACACCACACCTCTCACTCGGATACCTGGCTTGACCTAGTTCACGTTGACGCACTTGACACTGTGACTGACTATTGGAAGACAGAGACCCCTTTCATTGCAGGACATGACCTACAGACTGTTACCCTTGACATTCAAACCCCACAACTTTTGGCTAATGACTTTACTTACAGGGACTTTAAATCTGTAGATGCTGGTGCTTTGAATAAATTTTTGTTTGACTGTGACTGGTCAGTATTCACGGATGAGTCGTATTCACTTAGTGAGAGGGTTGATTGCTTGTATTTTAATCTTCATGCTGCTCTTGATATTTTCGCTCCTCTAAAAACCCTCAAACAAAAGAAGAATCGCCATCCATGGTTTACTACATACCACCGGGACCTATTGGCTGAAAGAGACAGACTCTACAGACGTTACCGACGCTCAAGACTCGATATTGAACTGTTTTTATACAGACAGGCGCGAGATTTTGCACATGTAAGGATCGAGTCTGCGAGACTTGATTACTATTAGTGTAGGCTCAAGGACATCACTGATCCTCAGCAGCTCTGGAAGGAACTAAGGCGACTTGGTATCTCTTCCGGAGCGGATTCTAATTTGGGCGGTTTTTCAGTGGAAGATCTTAATGCTCACTTTGCCTCTGTTTCTTTTGAAAATATGGCGCCGGATCTCTCTCTCTTTCTGAAAACTTGGGAAGAGAGGAAGATCATGGTGGCTTCGCGTTTGTGGATGTGACGGTGGACGAGATAGCACGTGCTATCAGTCAGTCGACATCCCAGGCAGTGGGCATTGACTCTCTTCCACAGAGCTTTATTCAGTCAGCTTTTCCATCTATTGGTCCTTTCATCTGGAAAATCTTTAATACCTCCTTATCGACTTCGACTTTCCCTGAGCAGTGGAAGAAGTCGATGGTGATCGCACTGAATGAAATTTCCTCTCCGTCTTGCCTGAATGATTTTCGTCCCATCTCCCTGCTCAGTTTCATGTCGAAGATTCTTGAGAGGCTTGTCCATAACCAGATTTCTACTTTTGTTGGATCGCAGGGTTTGATGGACGATTATCAGGCAGGTTTCAGGGCGGGACATAGTACACAGACGGCACTGCTTAAACTCACGGACGACATTCGGGTGGGTATGGACAGAAGACAAATGACCGTGCTGTTGCTTTTTGATTTCAGTAAAGCCTTCGATTTGGTCTCGCACATAACATTGCTCAGGAAGCTACAGTCCTTGGGTTTTTCGCATGGGGTTTTGAGGTGGGTTGCCTCTTATCTGACTGGCCGCTCGCAGGCGGTAAGAGCGGAGGACTGCACTTTTACTTCTTTCCATCCCCTTAATAAGGGTGTGCCTCAGGGCTCGGTGCTGGGTCCTCTGCTCTTCCTTCTGTTCATCGTTGATATTGCCCATGGCCTTGGCCCTGGTGTCTGCTATGTGGTTGATGCGGATGATTTGCAGATTTACGTGCAGGGCCGACTTGAGGACATGCATGCCATGCTGGGAAGACTGAGCTGAGGTGCTGAGCACGTCGCTGACTGGGCTGCCACTAATAAGCTGGTGTTGAATGCTAGTAAGACCAAGGCAATGGTTTTTGGAATTCCGTCGTATGTCAATAGCTTTAATGAATTGGGTATTCATGACCTGAAGTTTGGCAGCTGCACTGTCCCGTTTGTCCCCTCAGCGCGTAGTCTGGGGGTGGTGCTGGACTCTAAGCTGAGCTGGAAGGACCATGTTCGTTATGTTTCTCGGAGAGCCAATTCTCTTTTGTACCGTCTTAACCACTTCAGACGCAGCACCACCTTTCAACTGCGCAAGCACCTTATACAGACCCTGCTCTTTCCTATAATTGACTATTGTTCACTTGTGTACTGCAATATCTCGGGTGAGCAGGATCTCGTATTACAGCGCTTGCTCAATCGTGGGATCAGGTACATCTTTGGGATCAGGAAGAGCGATCATGTAACACCTTATAGACGTGAGCTTGGCTGGCTTCGGGTGGCGGGCCGCAGAGATTATTTTGCTGCCTGTCTGCTCTACAGGATTCTTCATATGGGTACTCCGCCATACTTGGCGAATTTTTTTAAGTGAGAAGCTCAGCTCGCGTCCTTTGAGAATGGCGAACCCGCATGCGCATGATGTGTTGATTGTTCCCTCTTTCCGCATGGAGTCTCTGAAACGCTCCTTTCATGTGCTAGCTACCTACTCCTGGAATTCACTACCCCCTCATATTCGCCAATCATCATCCCTTCCCATTTTCAAACACCTCATCAAATCACACATCTTTACTACTGAAGGAGAAGATTAAGCTCTGTACGCTGAGTATAGACTGTAGTTAGACTACTTACCTGTCACAATATTGTTTGAGATTATATATTTTTATTTTTATTTTTTATTTTTATTTTTATTTTTTTATTTTTATTTTTATTTTTTCTTATTTTCTTTTGTTTACTTTATTTATAACTTATTCATTGATTTACTATACAATGTGAATACAGACAGACTGATCTCCTGCAATTAATTGTGATAAAAAGTGATGAATTATGATTTGTTTATTATGCTACCTTTTGATGTATTACTAATGTATACCAACATATTCACTCTACTACTATTATTATTGTTATTTGCAACTTAAATTATTTTTATAATATTGTTCTTATTTTCTTTAAATTATTTTTAGAATATTGTTCTTATTTTTTTATACTTTATTTTATTCTCTCATTTGTTATATTATTCTGATGTAAATACTTATTTGTTAATCTATGTATTTTGAACAACATAATGTACAATCGATAAACACATCAAAATAAAATAAAAAAATCAAATCCCATTTGCTATGGCAGGTGACAACGACGATGGTCGTAAGGACCATGACCGTCAGGTCATCGCTGAGAACACTGGTCCGGACAACCAGTCCACAACTCCACCGACGGTCGAGGATCTACAACGAATGCTCGACGAGCTCAACAGCCGCTTCTCTCAGGAAGTCTCCAGAGCTGTCGCGGAAGCTCTTGCTTCTTGGCAGACTGAAAATGCGGGAGTCGGGGAGACCCTGACTTCGAAATTATTCGGTCATAATCCCCCCTCAGCGAGGGAAGATTTCGGTTTCACTCTGGGAGGCGGGAATTCCGATTTTTTTATGAACTCTAAGAAATTCTTCGGTGGTCAACCACCACCCCCTGGCACGGACTCCTTTTTTCAGCCAAACTCCAATACCCTGAACTATCTGCCTGCAAACGTCACAACGCGCACACAGTCCCAGCCAGCTACGAATTTTGCTCCTGCAACGTTCACGCAGGATAATTCCACTCGGAAGACTGCAACTTCAAGCACCCAGTCGCGCCTTACCTATACTCTACATGTGCCTACTGCCCCGTTATTTCCGGGAGCTCCCATCTTCTCGCCGAGAAAGCACCAGTACGCGCACCTGGCATCAACTTCTAATCCAACTTCATTTTTTCCCGAGCACCGATCCTTCGGGAGGTTTCGCGGGCTTAGTTTTCAGGCTTTTTCTCCTGTTCTGGTTCAAGTTGATCGAGGATCGATTCTTGGACCAGGGCATAGTCTCCGACGGCGACCGTTCTTGGGCTGTCATGCAGAACTTGCCCCCCACCGTCTCCGACACCCTCGCTGGGATTTTCGATCTTTTCCACTCAAACTCACACCCTAGTGTCAAGGTTTCCGTAAGGCTCCTACGTAGGAGCTATGTTTGGCCAGACATGTCCCGTGACATTTCTCTCTGGGCCAAGGCGTGCATCCCTTGCCAGCAAACTAAGGTGACTCGCCACAACCGGTTCTTGCTACAGGAATTCTCGGTCCCCGACGGCCGTTTCGCACACGTTTATATCGATCTAGTCAGGCCCTTGGTCAACGTACGCCCTCACCATTGTTGACCGTATTCACGCTGGCCAGAGGCAGTACCCATTCCTGACATGGAGGTCCCAACTGTCGCCCGGGCATTTTTCGACACGTGGGTATCCCGTTACGGCGCGCCCGAGATCTTGACCTCTGACCAGGGTTTGCAGTTCAAGTCACAGCTCTTCTTGGCCCTTTTACAGCTGATCGGCTACGAACAAATTCGCACCACGGCCTATCAACCTCAGCCGAACGGTTTGGTCGAGCGATTCCACCGGGACTTGAAGGCAGCGATAATGTGCTGTGGGGACAACCCCGAATGGGCCTGGTTATTATCGTCCACCCTTCTCGGCTTGCGCACCCGAGTGCGCTTGGACTTGGACGCGAGTCCGGCTGAGTTTGTCACTATCTTGCACATTCCAGGCGAATGTTGCATTCCCGGCCCAACCGGAGATTTTTCCGGGAGGAATTCCGCGGGCTTATGAGAGAGGTGAAGCCCGTTCCCTCTGCACGGAAGTATAACTTCAGACCGTTCGTCTTCAAGGATATGGCCACGTGCACCCATGTGCACATGAGGTCTAAGCCTGTCAAATTCTTCCTTGAAAGACCCTACCACGGACCCTACAAGGTCATTCGGCGTCTCTCGAACCTCGATTTTCTGATCAACGTGGGCGGCGAGCACAAAGTCGTGAACGTCGAACGCCTCATTCCGGCTCACTTCATCCCGGAAGGTTTCGTGGACGAGATTCTCGGCCCAGCAACCGATCCTATGCAGTCAACCCTGTGGCTCATGGGGAAATCGAAAACCCGCAGCTCATCGAGGACCCTGTCCCGAGTGGACTCCCTCTGAGCCCGATGCTCGATGGCCCACCCTTTTTGGATCAATCTCCACCTCGCGAGCTTCCTCCGGCTGATATTCCACCCCCAGCCTCGCCGATTTTTCCTCCGGGACTGACCCCAATACTGCCTGGTAGCCGCGCTCTGTCTGTTAGTCGTGCTCCGGTTTGCGATCAAGGTAAGCGCGCGTCTGGCAGCAATCCCGTTCGTTCGGCTTTGTTGCCTTCAACTACGCGCACCACCGAGTACCGTAGCCCACATACCATACCGATAGGTCCATCTCCGGTCCCCCCACCCACGAAAAGGCTTACCCTCGTAAGCGAGTGCATTCCGAGCACCCCTATGCGAAGCCTCTTGATTCGATCTCGTGAGAACTTGGAGAAAATCTCGCGCTTTTACTTCATTTGGGGGGGAGTACTGTGGGCTGCGCTGCGAGACCACGGTAGTGCGAGTGATTTGATTTTGATTTGATTTTGATGAGTTTATTAATTGTACATTATGTTGTAGAAAATACATTAGGTGAAAAAGTTATACATCAGATTGAATTACAAAATAAAATAAAATAAAATAAAAGAAAGGTATATAAAAGGTATGTAAATATAGATAATATAAAATAACAATAACGGTAATAACAACAATAATCATAATTATAATAGCAATAGTAATAGTAAGATGAATGTGAAGGTATGGATCAGTAGTAACAATACAGCAATACAGCAATGCAAATATAATATCTACAGTTGTTGTAGTAGACCAGTCTATCTGTATTCACTCCACGGATTCACTAAATCACTATATAATATTGCAACAGGTACACAATTTAACCACGGCGTACCAGACTCAGTCTTCTCCCTCAGCAGTAAAGATATGTGATTTGACGAGAATTTGAAACTGGACAGGGATGATTATTGGCGTATATGGCGTGTGTTCCATGAGTAAGTAGCCAGTATATGAAAAGATCGATTCAGACATTCCGTGCGAGCAAAGGGGACAATCAACGAATCAAGTGCATGCGGGTTCGCCATTCTCAAGGGACGTGAGCTGAGCTTCTCAACAAACAAATTCGCCAAATAGGAGGGAGTACCTGTGAGAAGGATTCTATGGAGCAAGCAGGCAGCAAAATAATCCCTGCGGCCCGCTACTTGAAGCCAGCCAAGCTCAAGTCGGTAGGGTGTAACGTGATCACTCTTTCTAATCCAAAGATGTACCAGATCCCACGATTGAGCAGACGCTGAAGTATGAGATCCTGCCCACCCGAGATATTACAGTACACCAGTGAACAATAGTCAATAATAGGAAAAAGCAAGGTCTGCACGAGGTGTTTACGCAGTTCAAAGGTGGTGCTGCGTCTGAAATGGTTAAGACGGTACAAAAGAGAGTTGGCTCTACGACAAACATACCGAACATGGTCTTTCCAGTTCAGCTTAGAGTCCAGCACCACCCCCAAACTACGCGCAGAGGGGACAAACGGGACTGTGCAGCCACCAAACCGCAGGTCTCGAATACCCAAATCGTTAAAGGCATTGACATAGGACGGGGTCCCAAAAATCATTACCTTGGTCTTACCAGCATTCAACACCAGCTGATTAGTGGCAGCCCAGTCAGCAATGTGTTCAGCACCCCGGCTCAGTCTTCCAAGAGTGGCATGAATGTCCTCAAGTCGGCCCCGCACGTAAATCTGCAGGTCATCCGCATAAATCACATGAAAGACACCAGGGCCAAGGCCTGGAGCCATGTCAACAACAAACAGAAGGAAGAGCAGAGGACCCAACACGGAGCCTTGGGGCACGCCCTTATTAAGGGGGCAGAAAGAAGTAAAACCGCCGTCCTCTGCCCTTACTGCTTGCGAGCGGCCAACCAGATAAGAGGCAACTCATCTCAAAACCCCATGTGAAAAACCCAAGGACTGTAGCTTCCTGAGCAATGTTATGTGCGAGACCAAATCGAAGGCTTTACTGAAATCAAAAAGCAACAGCACGGTCATTTGTCTTCTGTCCATACCCACCCGAATGTCGTCCGTGAGTTTCAATAGTGCTGTCTGTGTGCTATGTCTTGCTCTGAAGCCTGCCTGATAATCGTCTATCAAACCCTGCGATTCAACAAAGGCAGTAATCTGGTCATGGACCAGTCTCTCAAGGATCTTCGACATAAAACTGAGCAGGGAGATAGGACGAAAATCATTCAGACAAGACGGAGAGGGTGTCTGAGAGGGATCACTATTGACTTCTTCCACTGCTCAGGAAAGGTCGATGTGGATAGGGAAGTATTAAAAATATTGCAGATGAAAGGACCAATGGAAGGAAAGGCTGACTAAATAAAGCTCTGCGGTAGGGAGTCAATGCTCACCGCCTGGGATGTCGACTGGCACATAACGCGTGCTATCTCGTCCACCATGTCACATCCACAAACGCAAAGCCACCATGATCTGTCTCTTTTTCCAAGTTATTCAGAAAAACAGAGAGATCTGGTGCCATAGTATCAAAAGAGACAGAGGCAAAGTGAGCATTGAGATCCTCCACCGAGAAGCTACCCAGATTGGAGTCTGCTTTGGAAGAAATACCAAGATGCCTTAGTTCCTTCCAGAGCTGTTGAGCATCAGATGTTCTTAAGCCTTTGCCAATAGAAGTCGAGTCTCGCAGACTCAATCCTCTCATGTGCAAAATCACGCGCTTGCCTGTATAAAAATAGTTCAATATCGAGTCTCGAGCGTCGGTAGCGTCTGTAGAGTCTGTCTCTTTCAGTCAATAGGTCACGGTGGTATGCAGTAAACCACGGATGACGATTTTTTCTTTGTTTGAGGGTTTTCAGAGGAGCAAAAATATCAAGAGCAGCGTTGAGGTTAGAGTACAAGCAACCTACCCTCTCACTAAGCGAATGCGTTTCATCCGTGAATACTGACCAATCACACCCAAGCAAAATTTCATTCAAAGCTCTAGCATCAACAGATTTGAAGTCCCTGAAAGTAAAGTCATTCGTCAAAACTTGGGGGGTTTGAATGTCAAGGGTAACTGTCATAAGGTCATGTCCCGCAATAAAAGGTGTCTCTGTCTTCAAGTAGCTAGTCACAGTGTCCAGTGCGTCAACGAAAACCAGGTCAAGCCAAGTATCCGAGTGGGAGGTGTGATGTGTCATGAGACCCAAATGGGACCGAAAACAGAGAATTCCCCTCAATAAAATCACGCACAAAAATCGCATCAGGCGAGTCCGAGAGCTGGTCTGCATTAAAATCACCAAGGATGACCTTAGTGCCATAATCATGCATATTATCACGCAGGTCGGACACAAAGTCAGACCCGAGGACAAATGGGGCATGCGGGGGCCTATACAGCACACCTACAAATATGGGGTCAGTGCCTCCAAGAGAGGCCTCAGCAAGAAGATACTCAGGATGACCAGGCCTACCGTTCCACTCAGTGGAAGACGAGCAGAGGCGTTTGACTGACAGAGATTGATGAACATAAAGTGCCACCCCACCCCCCTGGTTATTACGGTCATGCCTTAGAAGAGTATAACCCTCCAAAGCAACAAGCGCATCCTCAATCGAAGGACCCAAATGGGATTCAGTAACAGCAATCACGTGTATCATGAGCTGTGACAAAAGAAACAGCCTAACCTGCTTGATATGTCCCTTAAGGGAGTTAGCATTGAAATGGCAGACACGCAGCATCATGCCCTTGCCACGCACGGACCTCTGGTGTAAAGAGTGTGTAGAAGGCTGGGAGAATGATTGAGAATGAGATGAAGAAGAACTAAAGAGTAGCGGGTTGAAATAGGATGTAGTAGAGGAAGAAGTAGTTACATGTGAGGTGAGAGATGAAAGATGCGTACTGTGAAGAAGACTGAAGTGATAATATGAAAATGTTATATTACCGCGAGAGAGAAGATGTATCAGCATACCTGTTATTACAAAAAACGATTCAAATCTTCAATGCTGGAGATGAGTGTAGGGGTGTCTCCCTTCTTCCTACGAACGTAGATTTGGCCACTGCGGATGAAGCTGATGAATCCAGAGTCAGATTGTCTCGCCTTCTCACGTACAGCATGATGCAAATCAATCTCAGGGGGTAAATTCGATGACAATGCAGAGGTGTGCACCTTACCCAACTTAATGTTGCTCTGGATAATTTCTAGCATGAGTGCTCTGGAGTGAAGTGTAACCAGAATCGATGGTGGGCGACTTTGCTGACGATTTGTAGGTGAGGTTGTGGTTGGAGGTTGAGTTGAGGACGTTGCAGCGTTTGTAGTGAAAGTTGACGTTGCTGACCTTGTGGTGGCATTGCTGATGAGCATCCTTGCACCCACTATATCACGTGGTTCAGTATCCGGACGCAGAGTCTTGAGTACTGAGAGGACAAGTGATTTCACGTGGGCACCAGGAGGAGTAGCAAGACCTCCAATTACCAGCTCCGAGGAATTTGCAGAGCGTGTCGTCGCGTTCAGTCGAGCAAGATCAGAGCTGAGAACGGCATTCTTTTTCTCGAGTTGTTGAATTTTATTTAACAGCTCAGTATCACAGTGGTGGGTGGCAGACAGTTCCGGATTTTCAAATTTCTCCTTCAGCTCAGCCAGTTCACCTTTTATATCTTCCAGCTGGTCCTCAACAGTGTCAACTCGAACTACCAACTTCGGGATGACATCCCGATCAGCAAGTTTGTTGTCAATTCCATCGAAGCGCTCCTTGAAGGAAGTCTTCAGGTTTCCCAGCTCATTCAGGATACTTTTCAAAAGTGCCTCATTGGCTACTGGCTCAACATTCTCTGAAGTAACGGCATTCGAGGCATTAGATGAACCGGATGAGGCTGAGTTTGTGCGCAGACGAGTGTTCGGTGCGTCGTTCAACCTAGTCCGGTCAGGCGCGGCCTGGGTGATGCAGAACGTGCAGGCTTTCGCCTGCTTACCATGCAGCATAACAGTTGCTAATTTAGCACGCTGCGAATGGTAGAGCTTGCTGCAATTGTCGCAACAGTGTAGTTTCGCATTTGTGCGCACGGGCCCGTGACAAGAGCCGCAGAGAGGAGTATCTTTCCCGTTCATTACTGAAGTTTTAAGTATCACTGGCTACTCTTAACCTCTCAAGCACGCAGTACTGCACAAAGAGCTAGCGAGATGACGGACAAGAAGTACTAGTCAACCTGTGGTCAGGCCACAGGTAAGTGAAAAGGTCAAGAATTGGTCAGACCACTGTATGGTATAGACCACCTAAAGAGGCTAGCAAGTAGTAGAAGACTATCAGTAGTCAGGCCGTAAAACCGCAGACAAGGGGTGACAGTTGCCAAAACAGTCAACCAGTGTAAGGTTATAGTACACCGTACAGGCTCCAAGGTATGCCGAGTTGCCAGGTATCAATTGCGCAGCCTATCTATAATTCAAAAATTCGCGCAGATTTGCACTTAATTTGCTATGGCTATGAGCGCACTATTGTGGATAGAACTTAAGGCACTTTGCGCGGTGAAACACTGATGCCGCCAAAATTTTGCACTAACCTCACTTTGCACTGGTGTAATTTAATAAGTTTTTTCAAAGTTATATTACTATGAGCAACACCACAGTAAACAAAAGTCAATCAATCCACTTAAAGTAGCACGAGAACCGCTACACTAAAAAAAAATCTCTCAGTGAACTCAGAAACGAGACTCAAACACTATGCAAAAACCGAGAGCGTGTGTTCGTACGTCCAGCGGATAACAGGGCAAAATTAAGTGAGAGAGAGAACGAGAGAGAGAGAGAGTGAACAAGTATGGCCGCCTGCAGCTCGCTGCGTCGAGTTTAGCCTGCTAGCCCACCAGTGCGTGCCTAGCCACCGAACGACACAGATCTAAGCTGTTCGTGCCTCGTGCGACAGCTTGTACTTAAATATAGTAAAATAAACGTAATTAAATTCTACACCTTGCGTTATCAATTTATACCCCTTTGGAACCTGCACCAGGAGAATAAGGCCTCCTGCCAAATAGTATCCCAGATACCTTCAAACCCTACACAAACTCATGATTATGAGTGTACGATGATGTATCCGGAGTGAAATTATTGTTCGCTCCGTAACAAGCTGAGTTTGAACAACCAGCAGTTCAGTTTAACCGGTTCGATTTAAAAGGTCAGTTTAAGGAGCAGTATGGGAATATTGGTTTCATATGTTCGTAAACAATTGTAAAGGTGTTTTATAAATCGTCAATACACTAGCTGTCAAAAACGTCTCGAGTCTTTTGAGCATGAAAATTTGATAAATTGGTCAGGAGAGTAACTTGCCAAAGCAGGTTTGTATTATACTGGAAAAGGAGATAAAGTAAGATGTTTTTCCTGCAACATTCAAATTTTCATGTGGCAAGAGGGTGACAATGCCTTGCTGGAACATAGATAGCAGGCCTTCGGTAAATGTAAATTTTTTAAAAATAAAGATCAATTACATACAAGCAAGAAGCTGTCTGTGTGTAGAATTTGTTTTGATGAACAAGTTGAATTTGCCTGCCTCCCCTGTGGACACACATTTTGTGAGAGTTGTGTGCTGAAAATAAGCACTTGTGCCATGTGCCGGACAAACTGTTGGGGAAAACTTTAATGGTATTTCTAGCAGCGATGAGACGACAATATTCAGCAGAAAAGGTGCAGTTGGTCAATGAACTGCATGTACTAGCTCGACAAAATTTTCCCCATCGACAGGTCGTAGTCAAAAGTATTCAAGAAACCTTTCAAGCCGATCTTGTGGAAATGGGACAGTTTTCGCGACAAAATCGAGGCCATAAATTTATTCTCTGATGTATAAGATATATTTAGTAAGTATGCTTGGGCTCTGCCTCTGAAAAATGAAATGGGCAAGAATGTGACAGAGGCATTGAAAAAAATTTTGAAAGAACAAGTACCGAAAAATTTGCAAACTGATTAGGGCAAAGAGTTTTACAATCCCGAGTTTCAAGAGCTGATGAAGAAGCACGGAATAAATCATTAATCCACCTATTCAATTTCAAACACCACGATAGTTGAGCACTTTAATCGTACGCTAAAGGAGGCCCTCTGGTGGAGATTTAGTCTTCAGGGTAATCACCACTGGTGGAATATTTAGCAACAAGTTGTGAGCAAGTATAAGGACACTCCTCATCTTACAATCCATCCATCTAGAGAGCAAAGTTAACTCCTCCAATGAAGCTGAAATTTTAACAGACGCCTATAGCAGGATAAAAATTGCGTGAAGAGGAAAATTTAAAGTGGGAGATGTAATTAGAATACGCAAGTTTAAATCTATATTTAGTAAAGGCTATTCTCCGAATTGGTTCACCGAGCTCTTTAAAATTTCAAAGGTACAAATTACAAATCCGCTGACTTATTTATTTGGGAAATGTAAATTTTAATGATCCTTCCCGAGCTCAGAATAAGAATAAATAAAAGTAAATTATTTACAATAATTATTTAACATTTATTCGGTAAAAAACAATTAGTTTTAGTGTTAAGTTTTAAATATGAAAACGACGACTGGCGCGTGCGGAGGTTGGAAGTCGAATGCCCGCTTTTCGTTGTTGATGTCGTTGTTTCGGCGTTGTCAAGCACGGCGTCGTTGCTTAGCGCGCGGAGACGAACGAAGGTGCGGGATTCGAACGGACGTTCGAACCACCACAGGTACTCCCCCTCCAGTGCTGCTCGCGGAACGTGAGCAGAATGAGACTTGTTTCTGTGTAGAAGGTTCAACGGATGGACGAGTCCTTGATGACGAGGTGTCGTTAGCTGGTGTCGCGTCTTTTTCAAGTGCAGGCTTTCGGGTTGAAGTTGGCATGTCAGAGGCTTCGATGAAAGCAGGCTTCAAAACGTCAGTAGAATACGTTCGGGCTTTTCCATTGATCTCGATCACGTAATTCCTCTCGCTGATACGACGAATGACCTTGTGAGGACCTGAATAGGGTGGGTCCAGTGGCTTCCGGATGGAGTCAATTCGTCTGAAAACATGAGAGCAGGTGGATAGCTTACTGAAGACGAAAGGCTTCTCAGTGACGTGTCTGGAAGCCGGTATAGGTTTTATGGACTGAGTAAGCCTACGAAGTCCCTCGACGAATGAAGGCGGATCAACGTAAGTGTCCTTTTTGATCGAAAAGAAGTCGCCAGGAACTCTGATCGTTGTTCCAAAAAGCATCTCAGCTGGAGATGCCTGAAGATCTTCCTTGAAAGCAGTACGTAAACCCAGCAGGACGGATGGAATTTGGTCGGGCCAAGGTTTTTCCTGATTGCACATCAAGCCAGCTTTGAGCATACGATGAAAACGTTCCACCATCCCGTCTGATTGAGGGTGAAATGTCGATGTTCGGGATTGGTTTGCGCCAATCAGCTTACCCAACTCGATGAAAAGGGCCGATTCGAACTGTTTGCTTTGGTCTGAGGTGAACTCGAGCGGAGTACTGAAGAGACTGATCCAGCCCTTAAACATAGCTTCGGCGATGGTCTGTGCAAACATGTCCGGAATAGGAACAGCTTGTGGCCACCTAGTGTACCTGTCGATAATTGTTAAACAGTATTTGAAAGATTTAGCAAGAGGTAACTTGATAATATCCACATGAATATGATCAAAGCGTCCATCGGGCAGTTTGAAGTTCCCAAGAGCAGGGCGATTGTGACGGTTGACTTTTGATCGTTGACAAGGTTGACACTGTTGTGCCCATCGAGTTATGTCCTTGCGAATTCCAGGCAAAATGAATTTTTCAGTGACAAGTCGCGTCGAAGCTCTTACACCAGGGTGAGCAAGATTGTGAAGTAGTTCGAAAGCTTTTCTTCTAAGCGATGCTGGTAAGTAGGGTCTGACGACTCCAGTCGAAGAATCGCAATGAACAGTGTAGCCATCGATGACCAAGGGCTGGAGGGCTAAACTTGTGTTGTCTATTAGATTGGGAAGCTCCAAGTCCTCAGCTTGAGCTTTTGATACAGTTTCAGGATTTAACACCGATGGCATAGCAACTGCGCACGCACGAGAAAGAGCATCAGCGACTACGTTGTCCTTTCCTTTGATGTGCTGAAAGGTGATCTGAAACTGAAAAATGTAATCCAGTTGTCTGGCTTGCCTTTCGGAAGATTTTAATGAACTCTTGTTGGCTGCCGATATCAAAGGCTTTTGATCGGTATATACGGTACAACTATGTCCTTCAAGAATTCGGCGAAAATATTTTACAGCTGCGTAGATAGCCAGAAGTTCTCTGTCGTATGCACTGTATCTTTTTTCGGTGTCAGAAAGCTTCTTAGAAAAGAAACCCAGTGGCCTCCAGGTGCCAGGTGGAAATTCTTGTTCTAAATGGCCTCCAATAGCCTTGTCGGAAGCATCCGTTGTTAATGCCAAAGGTGAGCTAGAACGAAGAAAGGTCATTGTTGTGGCTTCTACCAATGCAGTCTTGCTGTGATTGAAGGCGTCGTCCGCTTCTGGGGACCAGCTCAGGCTGGAGTGCTTTTGTCTCGGGCCAAGGCCTTTTAACATGTCATTGAGTGGAGCCATAATTTCAGCTGCTTTTGGAATGAAACGATGAAAGTAGTTAATCAAGCCCAAGAAACTACGTAGTTCGTGAGCTGTTGAAGGCTTTGGGTACTCCACGATGGCATTGACAGTTTTTGGAGGAGATGTGACACCATCTGCTGAAACGATATAGCCAAGGAATTTCACCTTTTCCTTATCGAGGACACATTTTGATTGGCTGATGCGTAGTTTTGCTTTTCGAAGGACCTCGAAAAGTTGCCGTAGATGGTCAAGGTGTTGCTCGTGGTTTTCCGAATCAATGAAGACGTCGTCGAGGTAGCATTTAGCAAACGGCAAATTACGAAACAGGTGATCCATGAACCTCTGCAATGATTGAGCGGCGTTGCGTAGACCCATGGACGATCGTAGGAACTCAAAAAGGCCAAACGGTGTTTTTACTGCCGTTTTCGGTATGTCTGACTCTGCGATGGGAATCTGATAAAAGGCTTTTCGTAAATCGATCACCGCGAAGATTCGGCCTTTAACCTCCAAAAGGAGATCATCTACGATCGGAATCGGATAATGGTCTGGCTCGGTACAAGCGTTCAGACGCTTGTAGTCTCCTGTGATGCGCCATGAACCATCGTTTTTCGGGACCAAGTGAATTGGGCTTGCCCATTGACTGTTTGAGCGTCTGACGATACCGAGATCAAGAAGTCGTTGAAATTCTTGTTTAGCAGCTTCAAGACGATCACCTGCGAGTCGGCGTGGACGCTCGAAAACTGGTGGACCTTTTGTGGTTATCATGTGGAAAATTGGAAGGTCTGGTGCTGAGGCAGCTGTGATATCTGGCGAACACAAATCTGCAAACTCCTGAAAGAGGTCTAAGTATTTTTTACCTACATCACCATCTGGAATTTCAGCTGGCGTCGTAACGACTGAGACGTTGTGAATGTTTGCAGCTGAAGCCGAACCATGTGAAGCGAGGCCAGTTACGTAGTCGGTGAGTCGCTTGGTGCGTAGATCGATGAGTAGGCCAAAGTGAGTTAAAAAGTCGGCACCGATGATGGCTGATTGGACGTCTGCGATAATAAACTGCCAGCAAAAGGAACGGCGAAGACCCAGGTTTAATGTCATTGTGTGATTGCCATACGTAGCAATTTGCGATGAATTGGCTGCATGAAGTGTTAGAGCCTCACGTTTTAAATTTCTAGCTTTTATAAAATTTTTGGGCAAAAGTGAAATGACAGAGCCTGAATCAACTAAAAATTTGATTCGGGACTCTCGATCGTGAACATGTAGGCGGTTTTCTGACGGCCAAGCGTCACCAATCTCCGCCGCCTCAATCGGGGTTGGACTTACCGGTTTCCCTGCGTTGAAAAACTGCATGGAGCCTTACACTTTTGTGCTTGGTCAAAGTAAATTTGATGGTACCAGCACCAATCAGGGTTGCGACTTGGAGTTGCTGATCGTGACTTTTTGCCTCCGGACGAAACTGGCCGTGAGCGAGAGCGTGATCTTGAATGAGACGTCATCGGTTGGTTAACTTGCGTTGGTATGCACTGATTTTGTCGAGTTAGCGAGACGAGTTGAGCCAACGAAAGTCTCATGGCAGCTAGCTCACGAGTCAACGGGTCCTATACAGCAGCGACGCATGGGCTGTTCAAAACCATGTTTGAGTACTCGTTCTGGATAAGCGGCGGTGGAGCTGACGCTGGAACTTTGACACCAACTGCGGCCACCGGTGAATCATTGGACATGAGTTCATCCGCAAGAGTGGCCTGTTCATCTAAACCTGTGGCTTTGACTACCTTGATTAGTCTACTGACCTGAGTTGGAAGGAGGTCTAGCCATTTCACTCGAAGGGCTTCGTCTGTTATTGCAGTGCCGGCTAGACTACGCATTTGGCGTAGCAGTTGAGACGGTTTCTTGTCTCCAAGCTGCAACTCAGTGAGCAGTGTGTGAAGCTGTCGATCCGCTGAATCGGTGAGGCGTTCGAGGATTGCATTTTTGAGGCTCTCGTATTTGTTGTTTTCCGGTGGATTCAGCACGATGTCCGACACTTCCTGAATGACTTTGGTGTCCAAGGTGTTTACGACGAGGTCGTACTTGCTGGTGTTGGAGCGTATTCTGTACGTTCCGAAAGCTGATTCAACCTTTACAAACCAAAGTTGAGGGTTGAATTTCCAAAACTTCGGCAAATGGCACGATGTAGTTGACTTGACATTGGCCAATTGCTGGAGGTTAGCTTGCTGTATTTGTCCTGCAGGCTGTTCGCTGTTATTGACTTGCTGGCCGTTTTGCTGTTGAATTTGTTGTAGGTTATTTTGTTGAGCGGCTTGTTGTACTTTACCGTCAGCAATTCCGCCAGCAGCCGCATGAAGACCAGGGTTGAGCATTATGTTCCGCACGCGTCTGTCGCGCACAGAAGAACTGGGTGGGGAGTGAAAAATATTGAAAAAATTAATTCAAAAGGTTATGAAAAAAAAAATCTTCAAACGTCGGGGTCACCACTTTGGGAGATGTAAATTTTAATGAGCCTTCCCGAGCTCAGAATAAGAATAAATAAAAGTAAATTATTTACAATAATTATTTAACATTTATTCGGTAAAATACAATTACTTTTAGTGTTAAGTTTTAAATATGAAAACGACGACCGGTGCGTGCGGAGGTTGGAAGTCGAATGTCCGCTTCTCGTTGTTGATGTCGTTGTTTCAGCGTTGACAAGCACGGCGTCGTTGCTTAGCGCGCGGAGACGAACGAAGGTGCGGGATTCGAACGGATGTTCGAACCGCCACATTTACTCGAGGATTTGCATGGTAATTTTGGGAGGATTCTACGAGTATGAGCTACATCAAGTAAAAAATCCAGATGTCTACTTGGTGGAAAAAATACTGAAAAGAAGAGGAAATAATTATTAATCACCTACACGTCATTTTAACTATGGTGGGTGAAAATTCTTGAATGAAGAGGAAAGAATGTCTATGTAAAGTGGCTAGGATTTTCATCAAGTCACAGTAGTTGGATAAATCATTAAAATAATTTGTATTTGATTTATTGAAATTCTTAATTATTGATTCATATATACATTATATTTATTGAATAAATAATTTACAATTATAAAATTTTTTTCTTATTCATACCCCTGTGCTTGTATAAGTAATTTATGCCTTTTTAACATTTATTCAAATTCTCCCGAGGATACATCTTCATGCCCCCAAGGAAGCATTTTCAAAGTATTTAGAATCAAAAATCTCTTGTTGTCGCAGCCATCTAAAGTTTTTTACGCTCTTTCACAGAATAAATTTGATGCTGTTTTGATCGTATAGATCTTTGCGTTACAATAATGTCAGAATTTAAATTTTCCTAACATTACTTATAATGTTCCTCTTTTATTTTATTTTTAATAATTCCTATCTTAACTCCTTTAGCCTTTTTTATATAATATTTTTTTAATGATTTTATAAATAAACTTTGCTTCTCAAACCGTAAAAGTAATCCTTGGGAGTAGAACAAAATTCATCTTTTATTAACCATGGTTTTTTCTTATCATGTCTCCCAATGTTATACACATTTGGTTGAGGATAATCATCCGTGTCAAATTTGTGAGAATCTTGTTTTATAATTTCATAAACTAGTCTCTCTCAGCAATTGTATTTTATATTTACATTACCTTAAACAAATTTTATCGAAGCTTCATCTAGATTAACTTACAATAAGTTATATACACCCTTTACCTTTGCCACTACGTTCAGAGTTCATTTAAACTTTCGTGGTTATGAAATTCATTGGTTTTGTTGTTATACTAATAACTAGGGGGGTACCTCGTGCTTGCTTCGCTCGCCAACCCCCCAGAATTTTATGCTTGAATTTACACTTGTACCTACACTTATACACATACCCTTGTGTCTACCTCTGTCCCTTCTGTGATACATACCATTGTTTCTACTCTTACAGCTTGTTACTACACCTGCACCTTATTTTATGCCTACCTTTGTTTCTACCTTTCATCTTACTCCAAACACTTTTAACTACCCTTGTTCTTACCGTTGCACTTACTGCTTTTTATAACTAAGCTCTTACCCAGGAATATGCTCATGTTTATATATCTGTTTCTATCATGGTGATAACTGTAGTTTGAATTTTTTTCATGCTTTTATTTCAAACTCTAAAACTACTTTGTTCTTATCGTTGAGCATACTTTCATTTTTATCCTTAGTTAAACATCAGTTTCTATGCTTTTACCGGCTTATTTTCGCCTTTTTATTTCTTAACCTTCCCTGCTTCATAACCTTGTTACTATCCACGTTTCTTGAGTTTTTTTTCCAACTCTCTTTACTACGTCTGTTGACTTTTTCTTCTTTCTACATATGTTAATAATCTTGTGCTTACTACCTATTTTTTACTTAAGCTTCTAACGCTGAACCTTCTACACATGCATTTGTTTCTACATCTGTCTCTACTCCTATGCTAACTCTAGTTCTTTATTTTTTTTATTTAAATTTTTAACACTGAATCTGGCCTTGTGCATAATCTTTTTTTATCCTCTTGTGCTTACTATTGTAAATAACCTTATAACAAACCTTGTTCATAACATTGTTTTAAACTTGATAACTACTCTGGTAACTACATTGTACCTACTCCCGTACCTGGACTTGTCATTACGTTTGTAACTTTGAACCTACGCTTGTATGTACATTTTTGCTTAGTATTGTTCCTATCTCTTTCACATGAATCTACTTTAATTTTGGTGTTTGCTGTTGTTTTTTCTTTATTTCATGCTTTGGCCATCTTTGTGAAAAATATCTTTTCTATTGTTCTTCTCAAATTTTTTTGTAATTACAATCGTGAAACTAATCATCTTCATACAATTTTGCCCACACAGTTCTTTAACTTTTTTGACAAATATTTCCTACATCCTTTTACATTTGTTATCAACGCTTTTTCTACCTAGGTTTCTCCCAATTAACCTATCCTGATTAATATTGAAGTTTACCTTACAACAAAAATAGGAGGTATAGGTAAAAGTGATAACATTTTTAAAAAATGGGGGGCGTGGGTGAAAAAAGGGCGTGTGGGGGGCGAGGGGAGGGCGTGGGAGAGGAAAAACAACTACCGTATTGTCCGGTGTATAGCCCCCCCCCCCCATGATTTCGTTATCGAGAATTCCGAATTTGTGTAAACTCGGCGTATAAGCCCTCCCTCAAATTTGTTTACATAAGAGAGACTTAATTACTTAATTACTGCTTCCGTGAAGAAACTCAACTTGCTACAGTTAGCATTTGAAGCCTGTCTCGTTCTGATCGTGCTTTTGAATTATAAATCTTAGTGATTTATATTTAATTTTATAATATTAATTTTATTATAATAATTTGCGTAATTATGACTACAAGGTTAAAGTACGACGCTGGTTTTAAATTAAAAGTTATAAAGTATCCAAAAGAGACAAGCAACTATCAAGCTGCACAAAAATTTGATGTTTACAGGAAAAACGTAAGTAGGTGGGTAGACAGTGAAACTATTATAAAAGAAATGTCTAGACGTAAGTATGCACTCAGAACTGGTACTGCCAAATGGCCCGTATCAGAACAATACGTTTCCGACTATGTATTAAATGCGAGAAAAGAAGGTATCTTTGTTTCCAGAAAATAAATTAGAAGTGAAGCTATGAAATGGGCCTTGAAAAATCCAAATTTAGCAAAAAATTTTACAGCCACAGTTATATAATGTGCCCTCTTCATGGAAAGGTTTAAATTACGTTTTGAGAGAAAAAACTAAAATTTCCCAAAAATTACCTTCTGATTTAGAGGACAAAATATTAAATTTTCAAAAATATTTAATCAAGTTAAGAGAAGATTTCTACTTTCCACTGGGAAGTATTGGAAACATGGACGAGACGCCAGTACAATTTGACATCTTGGGTAACTGCACTGTACATGTGAGAGGAACAAAAACAATGTTTGTTAAATCCACTGGACATGAAAAAAGTAGATTCACTGTAGTCTTATCGTGTTAAGCCAATGGTGTAAAATTAAAGCCGAAAACCATGCTAAAAATCAAATTTCCTCCAGGCGTCCTTGTTCACGTGCAAGAAAACGGTTGGATAAATGAAGATGGTGTAAAAATATGGCTGAGTCAAGTTTGGGATAAACGACCTGGTAATTTTAACAACCGAAGTTTGCTAGTTTGGGACATGTTCCGAAGCCATCTTACAGATAAAATCAAGGATGATCTGAACGAAAAACGAACTGTGCAGGCAGTCATCCCAGGCGGCTTAGCATCCATTTTACAACCATTGGATGTTTGTTTAAATAAACCTTTCAAACATTATCTTCGAGAAATATGGAACGACTGGATGATGAACGGAACTAAGGAGTACATAAAATCAAGAAATATGAAAGCACCAGGCTTAGATGTCTTTTGCAATTTTGTTATAAAAACTTGGAATCAAGTAAAAACTGAAAGCGTTATACATTCTTTTAAGAAATTTTGCATTTCAAACGCCTTGGATGGTAGTGAAGACGATATTTTGTGGAACGATGAAATTAAAGAAAGTGCCACGCTTGAAGTTGAAGATGAAGCAGAAGAGTGGGATCTGTACTACGATACTTATATTGATTATTCTTATTTAAATGATTACATGCACAAAATAGGTGATGAGTTGATGTTAGAATAAATTTTATGTTGAAATTTATTGTGTTAAAAATAATGAAAATTTTTAGAAATGAAATGTTATGTATGAAATAAATTATGTACAAAATTACGTACAAAAGTGTTTCTAAATTAAACATTTATAAAATTTACTAATAATTATTGTTTTTATTTGATTTTAGACACAACTCGAAATAATTATAACTCGAATTATAAACTATAATTATAAACTCGAAATCTTAAGAGTCGATTTTGGGGGCTTCCAGGGGAGGCTTATACGCCGGAAAATACGGTATATAATATAGTAAGATAATTATTTTCATGTTTTCAATTGGATAATTTCGAGCACTTGATTAAATAAATACTTTTTATCAAATCTATTCTCTAAATGTTTTAATCGAATTGTAATATAAAAATTAAAAATAAAAATTCAAGTTTTGAATTTTTTTCTTCAACCAATCACACCACGAATAAAATGCTGACATTCTTTTTGGGTTCACTATTTTATCTTGCGATATCTCTATTTTTAAATTCATAGATCTAGCTGTCTGTATCTGTGTAACGAAAACGAGAGTTTTTAATTGAAAATTCTGGAAGAATATAGTTATAATGAAAATCGTATAAACAAAATTTACTTAGATCCAATATGGCAAAGCCAACATAGATTGGTTTATTTAATATAACTTTTTCTTCAAGAGACTCTACGGCTGCAAGATTCTCATCAAAAATTACACGTTGCACAAAAAATATTTTTGAAGCTTAAGAATAAATTTGATATTTTTGATTATTCCGCCTATCGCATAATTTTATGTTTCGCCTATTGCGTACATTCTCCATCGCTTTATCAAGTATGACGTTATTGGCAAATTTAAACAAATTTTTTTCAAATGCATTCATTTCAATTACCAGTTTTTAGAATTATGTTTGCAATAAAAAATTCCTTTAAACATTAATTTTGTATTTTTTTTAAAAGTAAAGTTATTTAAGGTCGTTTAAGAACGAGTACGACCAGCGGCAATCAGAAGTCTGCCATTCGGCTTCTCCCGCACTTCTGAGCCGAAAAAGCTGCTCGGTCAGCAACCCAGCCGGTTACCCCGCGTAATGCATTCGCAATGACAACATTCAGCTACAATTTATAAAAAAAAAAATTTGTTTTTTTTTTAGTGACTAGTCTCTCTCAGCGCGCAAGCGCGCGCTATTGTATGACATTATCTAAAACAAATTTTGACGAAGCTTCATCTAAACTAACCTACAATAAGTTATATATACTATTTACCATTGCACTACGTTCAGAGTTCTCAGTTCATTTAAATTTTAGTGGTTATAGATTCAATGGTTTTGTTTATTTACTAATTATTATTATTTTCATGATTTTAATCGGATAATTTCGAACACTTTATTAAATAACTATTTTTTATCAAAATTATTCTCTAAATGTTTTAACTTGTCACAGGGCTCGAATTAAGGAACTTAATTCCTCGGAGGATCGTGATTGAACACGAGAACCCGCGGCGATCGTCGTCCGCACTCCTCCGGCCTGATGACAAAATGCACTTTCTGTGCACACGACAATCCGTCGATTTTTCTTCAATACCTGAAAAGAGGGGGGAAGACGCGTACGCGAACTAATGTTTTTATTACGCGGCGCGGCTGCTCTCCTTCGTCGGTAGTGGCGTGAGTTTACGTGGACCGATCGCAGGAACACGGGTTAATTAAATTAATGATAAAATGTAAATTTTAATAATTTTAATTAACAAGAAAAATAAATGAATCAAAAATTTACATAATATTCCAAATTAATTCTATCTGATTGTTTACAAACAATCCAACCCGAATGACTCGAAATCTTAAGTCGACGAAAATTGATTCTACAAAAATAAAGTTCGTCGTCTGTGTTGTGGTCGCTATCAACACACCGACACACACACACTCACTCGCGCTCGTCTGCTTGCTGCAGCGCGCCAAAAGAACAAAGGCTTGGACTAACTCCGATACAAAAATCTAAGTACTTCCTGTACTTCGCACACACTCTGACTCTAACCATCACACAAGCAAACATACAATGTCTAACCGCTACGCGGACTTACTTTTCTAGCAGGTGCACCTTCGCTTGATGTAACAATAATTATAATAATTACAACTAGCCCGAATGGCTTCACACAAGACGACAATGCCTTCCAAGGCCGCACGCTGACTTTCCGTGAGATGTTCGCCTTCCCCGCTCCGATCCAATGACAACTGGATCACAGGAAAATCTACACAACTTCTCACTGATAACTTTATCTAACACACTCCAATAAAGTTATCTAACAACACAAAAAAGTAAATTCTATATTTGCTCTCGGATACACGTGTGATCGCGCCAAGCGCTAAACTTAGAGTAATGCTGATCGGTAGATCTCGTCATCACCTGACTTACCGATCCGCATCTGCGTTCCATAACAGTTAGCGCCGAATTCGAATTTAATCAACGCGCTAGCTGTTACAAACTGAATTGTAATATAAAAATTTAAAATAAAATTAAAATTTTTTATTTTGTTCTTTAACCAATCACATCACGAATAAAATGCCGACATTATTTTTGGGTTCCCTCTTCTATCTTAGGATATATACATATTTATTTTATATACATAGTAATAGCATTTTACAATTAAAATTAGTTTTATGAGTTAAAAAACTATGTACATTCTTCTAAGCTTTCATGAAATGAATGATTTTTCCTTTTTTTATAAGTTATGAGATCAGAATTACTGCTTTTTTTAAGTTGATGGCGTACAACTTTTCATTACTAACGTATGGTGCATTAAAACGGTCCCAATGCTACTAAAACTCTTGAAGAACACTTATTGACAACTTGGTCCAATGATTAGGGCTACGATGAATCGCAAGTCACGGTCTTCAGTGCATTTTGACTGAACTTTCCCAATGAGGGTAAGGTCTACTACTAAAACAGATCGAGTTTCAAAAATGATAGTTCAACTGGTTTACTCTTGGATCTCCCTTTTTTTTTTTTTTTTTTTTTTTTTTTTTAGGCGTAATACTGTGGTTGGTTAGTAGGAAAATAGAAGGAAGTAAAATATTTAGCAAGTTATCTTTGGGTATGGATCTGGCTAGGAACCAGGGTTTGTTGAACACTTTTCATCTAGATATCTTTATTCTCTGGCCTCGCGAGTAATGGTTGCATAGAAAAAAAAATTAATTAATGCATCATTTTACATTTTTAATGGTCTTCTTATAGAACAGGACACTTTTTTTTTTTTTTTAGGATTAAGGGTAGGGGACACTGGATTTTATAATCTATCATATTCTCTTATTCATTCTTTTCACACACACTTTTAGGTTGTACATGTACATTGTCTTAAGGTCTCTATCAATGTTTATCGATGTCGTCCGCTGCTGTTCTTGCCTTCTCCTTCGGTAACGGTTTAGGTCAAACTATATTTTTTTTTTTCATATATATATTTCATACCCAGGTTTCTTGTATTTTCTTTATCTTTTGTACGACTTTCAATTGGGTGGGAGATGAATTTGGTCCGTCGGCTTCCAAGGAGAGATCCTGTTGATTCGGTTTATCGATACCTGCGTTTACTGTCGTCGGTTGATGTTTTAATTCTACCGACGCTGGCGGTGTTGGTATTGGTCTGTCCAAATTTTCTTCGAAATCTAAGTCAAGTAGATTGACTTCCTCGCTTGTGTTGCCTTTTTCTACGAACACAATATTTTCTTGGTTTAGATACTGGAGTTGCCTTGCGCAGATTTGGTCATGATACCGGAATGTCTTGATGTTAATTAAAGACCCGCACACATGTCTCTTGGTTTCTTCACAGCTGCGTGACTTTTTGTGGAACGCGGCATATTGTGTTTTATATTCCGGGTCACTATATTTCAATGCTTTTGCTGCATCCTCGTGATTAATGTACCGCACATATCCCCATCCTAATTGCCCATGACGGTCCACCAGGGTGTGGTAATATTCTAAACGACCAAATTTCGCGAATTCTTTGAAAAATAGTTCGTCTCGATATTCCGTGGGGATGCTTTTGGGTAGCAAGCAAAATAGTCGATGATGATCTCGATCTCCATTGGTTGTTGACGTGCCTGTTTTCATTTTACTGTTGGTCCATACGGTTTGACGTGGCCTTACGTCGTTCAGTTTAGCGCTTTCCTGCGTTGGTTGTATTTCTTCTCCATTGTCTAAAATCAAGCATGCGTTAATTCCGATTTTACTGGTTAATTCTCTTGTTGCTCGTGGAGTTCGCAGCTCATACGGCGTTTGCATTGGTCTTTTTAAATTAGGAGTCTTTCTCATCGGGGATTTAAGTTTGTTCAACTCAGGAGACTCTGTGTTAGTTGCGACGTCTCTTTTAGGGTTTCCTTTTGTCTTAGTTCGCACCTGGCAGTCTCGAACTTTATCGGCATCCACCAGACGAGAGAATGCAACCAAGGACACACTGTCTGTTGATCCTATTGATTCCACTCTGCCCGCTTGGATAGGCCCAAATCTTTCGAAACCCCGCAGAACTTCCCACAGTCGTACGTTACTAGAATGTTTGACCCGCACTATTCTCTGATCCTGCCCAGGTACTTCATCTAGGATTTCTTTAACTGGTTCTAGTACTTCTCTTAGATTCATGTTGTTGCTTTGGTCTGGTGTTCTGAAACAGTTTATTTTCATTGGTCATGTATATAGTTCAAAATATACTCTTTTTTTTTTTTTTTTTTTTGGTCTGATAGGGATTAATTATCAACTTCGGGATGTTGGTAAGGGTTTTTTGGCGCTTCTAGTTTCCTTCAACTGGTGGGTACTTGAGTCTCCTTCCTTTAGCTGGCTCTGTCTTTTCTTACATGCTTCAAGGGGAATGTTTTCTTGATTTTCTGATTGGTCTGGGGAACCAGGTTTTCTTGAACGGGTGGTACGTATATATAATGCCAGCCCGATCACAATAGTTACCAATGCGGTCAGAACAAGGCTGCTTAGTCCAAGTCCGGTATGCCAGTGAATCGTCTTCTGGTGCTCCTCTAATGCGTCTAATGATTTCTCGTAAAGGTTGCCCGGGAAGGGATTGCCAATCACCCACCGGTACAGGTTTCTTAGCCCAAGGTAATTGTTCCATTTTCGTGGCGTGATCAACCAACTTTGGGTATAACTTAGTAAGAGTAAGGTTGATTTTAGGTCTATAAAAATATTGTTCCTTTCGTGCATAATGTTCTGGATTTGGTAGTGTAATTCCCTCGGCTTTCCCCACGCATTGAGATGCCATTTGAAGGATTCCTAATCCTCTCAGTCCGATAGTGAAGGCCCCTTGTGGACAAAGCAGACGTATAGATTCTTATTTGGTTAATGAAAATAACCAAGATCCTTCCGATGCCAAGTAACTCCATTGGTTTTGCACATAAGGGTGAAATCTCACATCACACAATTTAAGAGCTTCTGCAGTAGGTCGGACATACAGTGTTGCTTCGCAACTGGGAGCTTGGGAGGTTTCCCATATCACCATATCCGTATTACACAGATATCCTTGTTGTAACTTTTGACAGCTGTCAAAATTGCGTTGGTCGAATTGAAAGTATTGCAGCAGGTCTTCGCTGGTTCCTAAATATTGATGACTGGGCTGTACATAGGCGGAGCCATTAAAAGTCGGACTGATTGCTTGCGGTGCTGCCAATGGATGTACCCTATGCAGATTATACGTTAGATGATCCGTCAGCGGCACGTATAGTGCTACGAATAGACGTTGTTTATCCTTCACTAGCTCTACTGGTGAAAGTCGAGAGATTTCATCTAGACGCCAGTGTTTTTCGTCTATGGGTAATTCGAGATTTTTAGTAGTTTGCTGAATTTCGTTTTGCATTTGGTTCAAAAATTCTGACGGTATCAACTCAGGGGCAAGTTCTCCCTTTTGTCCTAGCATCATGAAGGTTAGCAACTTCTGATGCATTTCGGTGAGTTTGTTCAAATGACGCATGATCTGTTGGGCTTGTATGTGTAAAACCCATTCCAATCGAGTTTCGTGCGTTCTTAGTACCATTTGTTGCATTTCCTCGATTTTTTGTTTCTCTTCTAAAGTGTCATTTCAAAGTTTAGCTAGTGCTCCAATAACAATGTGTGCTTGTTGTTTTTGCAATTTGATCAATTGGTTTTGGTCATGTTGCACTTGGTCAATTTGTTGTCGCGCCAACTCTACACCCTCTACCGTAGCGAGTCCGTTGCTGGCATCTATGGATGAGGGCGTCTATGTGGTCCTGTACTTCATGGTTGTGCAACAACTTTTCCACTTCCACTGATATGATTATTTTCCAATCAGCACGCCGGAGGTGTACCACCCCCACCTTTTCATAGTATAGGCCTGGGTTGGTTTGGAGGGAGGTGAGGTTGTAGGTCTTTTCCCCCAAAACCCTTGTGAAGCTTGATAGTATCAGTAGTAGTTTCCACATTTCCTATAATCATAATATCAAATATTAGTTAGTCTCATGGGTTCTTTCGTGGTCTGACGGGACACTCATGAGCTTGTCGGCATGTTTTCTTATCTTCTTGCCGTTAGGCAGTTCTAAGACAACATTATTCCGTCGCAGTATTTCGACAATTTTCAGCGGTTTCTTATAATAACTATCAAATTTCGAAATACGGGGCTCTGACAGAACCCATGCGTACCCGCCAGGCTTCCCACAGAATTGTCTGGTCTTTTGGTCATATCGGGTTTTGGTCTTGATTTTTGTTGCAATCTCCCTCTCGCCCGCCTGTACTTGCATCTCGTCCAAGCGGCGTATTAGGTCTTGTAGATACAAATTATAGGTCCTCAATTTCTCCTCCGTAGGAATTTTGATTGGAAATCTGGCTACTTTTCCATAAACCAATTCGAACGGCGTGAAATTTGTTGCTGCATGTACGCTGGTATTATAGGTAAATGTTGCAAAAGGGATTAGCCGGTCCCAATCATTGTACTTCTCGGAGTATACTCAGACGAAGTCCATTAACGGAGCATGGCTCCGCTCAAGCGATCCATTAGTCAGAGGCCTGTATCCAGAGGTACTCAATCTATGGACCTTAAACAGCCTTAATAACTCGTCTGTGAGTTTCACTAGAAAACTTTTTCCGCGGTCTGACGATAAAGCTTTCGGCGCTCCGAATTGACATATCAAATGTCTTACCAATGCATCTGCAATGGTGCTGGCTCGTATATCCGGGATTGGCACGGCTATCAAATATTTTGTCAAGTTGCACTGCATGGTCAGCACATGTTGATTCCCCGACGGCGTAGTACGCAGTTTCCCAACTGTGTCAACGGAAATTTTGTCGAAAGCTTCGATCGGTGTGTCCGTGAGAATCAACTCTTGTCTCGTCTTGCAACGATTGATTTTCTTTTCCCTACAACTCGTACAACGCCGAACGTAGTCCAGGACATCGTTTCTCATGCCTTTCCAATAATATCTCTCACGGATTTTCTGATAAGTTTGATTGATTCCTTTGCGTCCACCAGCCAAACTGTTGTGCAGCAACTCTATAATTTTTGGTCTTTCCGATTCCTCAGGCAGCACAGCAGTGCCGAAGCATATCGTGATTTGATAAGGAGTTTTGTCAAAAACCTCTCGAAGGAGTTCTTCGAGAAGACCGGGTTCCAGTTGGCTTGACATGTCCCCTTTTCGGGCTATTCGAAAACCTTTAAGATTTCGTCGCCCCAGGAGATGTTTTAGGCTTTGCATCGTCTTGCGCACCACTGCTGGGTCAATGGAGTCATAATAATGGTCCTTTATTATTAAGGAGAGTACATTATGATTCTTGTAAGGTGTGATCAGAATTTGTCCTTTTTGAGGGCGTTTTCGCTTCAATTCAGCTGGGTCAATGGCGTTCAGATCTGCCAACAATCTGCTTATGGAACCATCGGGTATACAATCTCGTGCCATAAAGTGTACAAGGTTGTCTCGTTTATAGGTCAGGCAATTCCGGCTTCGTAAGATTTTACCATTCACCCGTGCTTCTTCAGCTTTAGGTGTCTCATCTTGGCTTGAGGCGCTTTGTCTGTTAGGATCCCAACATTGACTATAGTCCGGGGGATCATTTTGTTGCCAAGTGATTTCTGGTAAGAAGAAGGGTAAGTCCTCTAGCGCAGGCTGACTAAATTCCAACACAACTGGTGCGTTGATTTTACTCTCATCAATCGTCTCCAGGTCAGGTGGTTTGGATAGCCTCCGCCGGTTGGTTCGAATGTCTGGAGTGCTACTTGCCAAATTCTTTTCCAATGTCACTTGGGGATCTATTGAAATTTCCGTTCGTTTTGGCCAACTGACAACGGATTGTTCGGGCTCCTGTTCATTGTCCGCTTCCTCGTTTCTTTCATCATCAGTTTCTGCCTGTTCGGAGGAGCGACGATCTATCTCCTGCTCCGTACTGGCGTTGGCCCTTCTTACTAATTCTTGGATCCGTTGAGTCATTATACTGTCGTCCTGATTTTCTCCATCATAGGGGTCAGCCTCTTGCAGCATTTTCCTGATTTCTGGATCGACTTCCTCGCCTTCAGAATAGAGTCCTCGGTCTTCCGTTTCCTTTGAGACATATTTTGCATCACCATCTGAAAAGTGAGAAGGGGCCTCGCCCGGGTTTACTTCCGGTAAGCCGCACCATTCATGGGTGCGATTGGAATGCTCCTGCAAGCTTTGATTTAGCTTATCTTTTCCTTCTTGTAAGGATTGCTTCAGTGATTCCATTTGAGAAATTTCTTCTTGATCATCGTCATCATTGACTGTTTCCGTTTCAGTAGGGGTAACGGCACTAACTTCAACTTCGGACGAAGCGATCATCGAGTCGTAATGGCCGCTGATTTCTTCTTCACTAAGAGACTCGTCCACCGTGGTCTCATCTCGCAACCCACTTTCCTTAGCGTCAGGAATAGGTACACCTCTTTCTAGGTCGCTTGTCTCATCTGAGCCGCTATTTTCAGATGGGTTTTCTGAAGATTCGGTTTCTGGTGTCGGTTTTGAAGTCGTGCTATTGTCCGACTTCGTGTCATCGATCAATTTCTTTTTATGGGGACTGACCAATTATCGTAGATGGGGAGGTATAGTTAGTAAGCCGGGATGTGAGGTTGTTGGTGGGGTTTTCTTAGCCCTAGTGCGTTGGGCTATTACACTGTGATCTAATTCAGGTGGTTGCTTATTAGTTTTGGATCCCGGTGGCCTTCCCCGCCGGGGAGGATTTTCTTCCTTTTCCGGTTGACCTCGACGCTTCGGGGCGGAGGTTTCCCCACTCGTTGATGCTTTCGGTTGTCCCTGTTCCGACACTTTAGGGGTAGTCTTAGATGTTCCTGGATTTGAAGATTGCTTTTTGCCTTTCTTCTGAGGAGGAATTTTGTTCCGTTCATGCTGGCTCTTTTCCAAGACGAGCACCTTGATCATGGGTAGGGTGAGGTTAATTTCATCCTCGGGCATAGGTTGATCTGTCGGGTTCCGAGACATTGATGTTTAGTCTTCCGGGTTTATATTTAAAATCATATTCAAAATCAATAAATCTCAGCATCCACCTGAGCATTTTCTTCCCAGGGTCTCGTTGGTTATGCATCCAACTGAGAGGCTCATGATCGCTGATTAAGGTAAATCTTCGTCCCAGAAGGTAGGTACGGAACTTCTGCAGCGCTTGCAACACCGCGACACATTCTTTCTCCGTCGTGCTATAGTTTAGTTCGTTTTTTCTCAAGCTTTTGGACAAGTAAGCTATTGGATGGTCGAACCCATCTTTTTCCTGACTCAGCACTGCACCTATTGCATATTCACTAGCGTCGGTAGTCAGGGTGAATTTCTTGTTGAAATCCGGGAACTGGAGGATAGGAGCCTCACAGAGCTTCTGTTTCAGCGTTTCAAAACTCTCCTCCTGAGCAGGGCCCCACTCAAACTTGACGTCTTTCCAGGTCAAATCGAATAAGGGTTTAGCTATCTTGCTGAAGTCTTTTATAAATCTTCGGTAGTATCCCACAAGCGCAGTAAAGGATCGGATGTGGGTAACTGTACGAGGTCTTCGAAAATTCCTGATTGCCTCTATCTTATCTGGATTCGGTTCACATCCTCTTTCTGACACAATGTGCCCCAAGAACGGAACTTCCCTTCTGAGGAATTGTATTTTATCTGGTTGGAGCACAAGCTTCGCTTCTCTGAGTCGGTCAAAAAGTAACTGCACTTTACGCAGATGGTCCATCAGATTTTTTGCGTATATGATGATGTCGTCCAAATAGACCAACATTTCGACATTTTGCAATCCCATGAGGATCAAATCCATCATCCTCTGAAACGTAGCGGGCGCATTTTTGAGCCCCATGGGCATTTTCTTGAATTGCCAATGCCCATTTAGCGTTGAAAAAGGTGTTTTAGGTCTATCTTTCTTTTTCAACGGTATCTGGGGTGGGATTATATTTCCCCTTTTCATGACGGACGAAACATTTTGTCGACGAAAAAAATTTTTCGTCAGCAAAACATTTTTTTCGTTAACAAAACATTTTCGACGTAAAAAACGTCTACGTGATGTAAAATACCTTCACAAAATAATTTTTGAATTTTGATGACTTGAAAAGCAGATTGAGGATCAATAATAAGTTAAATTAAAATAAATTAATTTATAAATATTATTATTCCACTAAAATTATTTTTTAATATTATTTAAATACCAATCCTTACTTGATAAGCTAATAAAAAATCAATATTAAATTAATCTTTGTGAAGAAATTTTTTTACTAATTATAATATTATTCATTAATTATAATATTAATCATTGCAATATAAATATTGATTGCCTGTGCGAAAAAAAACCTTAGATCAAAATCTGCCACGAAAAAAATAACGACAGGGCTACTTTTGACCAATAAAATGTCTCTCAAAGACTAATTTATTTATTATTTTAGCCGAGGAAAGAAATTTTAAAATAATATTTGTTATCAATTTGTTGATATATTATAATAAAAAAATATTTTCCGACCCACCAGCCGCGAATAAAATAACCTTTGTGATTTTTATAAACTGAAAACTTAAGAGTCATTTTATTCGTGGCTAATATGTCGAGAAATTGTTTTTTATTGTAATGTATCAACGAATTGGTAGTAAAAGTGATTTAAAATTTTTTTTCCTCAGTTAAAATATTTATTAAAATCTTTTAGAGACATGTTATTGGTTAAAAACACCTCCATTTTTACTTTCTTCACGGTAGATTTCGGGGTAAGGTTTTTCTTCGCACGGGCAATCGATATTTGAAACTTAAGTATAAGAATGAAATATTTTTTTATTTCGTTCTTATATTTATTGCCACTGTTTTGTCAGTGAATATGAAAAACTAATTCAAAATAAAATTGAGTTGTTTGCTCAATTATAGAATTTGCTTGTTAAATTAATTCCAATGAGGGTAAAGGGAGATTATTAAAATATTTTGTTTTGGGCTGTTGTTGAAATAAAGAACTAAAATTGGTTTTTTTTTTATTACATAGTTATACAATTTAATCAATTTGCTATAGTGAACACTTGACCATGTGAACTATATTGCTTGGACTTAAATTGCACTAACAAATTTTTGAAATTGTATAACTATGCTATCATGAAAGAATTCATATATTTTGAACTTTTTTTAACATGTTAAGCAAAAAATTTTAATTATCTACGGCTATTTACCTGTTATAAATAGAAAGCTTGTATCGAATTGTTCCAACAGGTAAATTAGCCATAGATAATTAAAATTTTTTGCTTAGCATTAACTGATATTTAAATAATATTAAAAAACAATTTTAGTGGAATAATAATATTTATAAATTAATTTATTTTAATTTAACTTATTATTACTGATCCTCAATCTGCTTTTCAAGTCATAAAAATTCAAAAATTATTTTGTGAAGGTATTTTACATCACGTAGACGTTTTTTACGTCAAAAATGTTTTGTCAACGAAAAAAATTTTTTGCTGACGAAAAATTTTTTTCGTCGACAAAAAGTTTCGTCCGTCACGAAAAGAGATATATAATCCCACCCCTGGTGAAACCCGGAGGCTAGGTCAAACGTGGAGAAGTAGGTAGCATCTCCTAATTGGTCCAGAATGTCTGCTATGTTGGGTAATGGATAGGAGTCTCCGATTGTCTTTTTATTGACTTCTCTGAAGTCTACGACCATCCGCCATCTTGGACGGCCTTGACTGTCTCTCTTTTTTGGTAAAATCCAGACGGGAGACTGATAGGGAGACGTGGAAAGCTCGATAATATCATCTTTCAGCTTTTTCTCTATGTCCTCTCGCATCACCTCTCGATGTATGGGAGGGTGGCGATATTGTTTCACATGTACAGGGATGTTGTCCTTGGTTATAATCTCGTGCTCCACCTTGTCCGTACAGGAAAGCTTATCTCCAGGCAACAAAAAAACATCATGATATTTTTCAGCAATCAATTGCACTTGGTCTCGCTCTTCATCACTCAGTAAGCTCGTATCCAGGAGCTCCATTACTTCTTTTACTCGCTGTTCGGGGTTGACCACTGGCTCGCGTTCTTCACTCGAACTCGATTCGGTGTCGAACCCATTTGCCTGGTACTTACAAGGTATAAGTTCACTAGGATTCACGGTAATGGTATAAGTTCACTAGGATTCACGGTAATGGTAATATCTTCCTCAGTGGTGTTAACGGCAAAAACCCTACAGCTACCTCCCTCGTTGGTGACCAAGGCATTCCCAATGAATACCCCTGGGGTATCACTCAACGTCGGAAGATAACCCGTACGTACGGCACTATTAATCAGATTCACACTGATCACTTAGCGGTTTCGCTTTTTAATAATCCATTCAACAGGTGATGCTTTCACTGCAGCATCTCCTGATGTTGGTCTATCTGATGGCCCGGGTTTTACTTCCAGGTCACTCATCTTTTTGTTGAGGTCAGGACTTACGTCCGTCTTCGCGTCTGATGTCAGCTTTGCCGGGGCACTTGTAGAAGGTTGTCTTATCACCGGCCTATCCGCTTCTCGGTCACATTTTGGTTCCACAGGATTGGGGCATACTCCGCCCGAGTTAGTTTGGTATATCTCTTCACTGTTTTGATGACGAGGTGCCAGTCCTCTTTGTTGGTCCAATTCTGCGTATCCTTCTTCATCAATAAAGGATATCGGGTTCATAACATCTTGGCTAAGCATAACCTTGTTTTTGTAGTACGAGGTCACAGCCTCATTTTCTTTCAGAAACGAACGTCCCAAAATTCCATCATAACGGACAGGAAAATTCTCGGATACTACGTGGAATAGCACTTTTTGGTTACCTATATCCATCCAGGTTATTCCAAGGGTCGAGACTTCCTGCGCAGCTATTCCTATCAATGGTATGGTGGCTGCCGTCTCAATCTCCGCATCTAGGTCTAGGGCTGACAGTTTGATCAAATTCACGGCAGACCCTGTGTCGAGCATCAGCACCACATGCCGCTACTCGTTTGGGAGGTATATCCTCACATGCGTTCCCGGATCTGGGTCTATTCCGAGTTCAGTAAGTCCCTGACTGTCCGCAAGGTGGATGGCTGAAGGGACCCAACTTGGATCTTCATGGTTTGTGCTGCTGGAGGGGCAGTCCCCTGATGCATCATTAAGTTTGGCGTTCCCTGCTGCTGGCTCGCCACCTGATAGGGGCGAGCCATCTGGTAGTTTAAAGGTTGTTGATATGGTGGGGTCGGGCGTAACTCGTGCTCCTCCATGGTGACTGCATGGCACTGCGCTGGCAACATTGGCAATGGTCCCGGCATGCGGGGCTGAATGGGGGGACCGTTGGGTCGTGGTCCCGGTGTCGAGCCAGGAGGTTGTGCCCAACCTTGATTAGGTCCCACAGGTGGTCCTGAGAATCGAGGCCAGGTTTGTTGAGGCATCTGCGGAGGCCCCATGAATTTTGGCCAATTATAATTGGGTGCGGCCCCTCGAACTGGGGGAATACGGTCCGGGTCGAAGGTACGGGTCCTGGGTGCTGGTCTCGCCCGTTGGCTTGGTCGGGGGGTCCCATAATTATAAAAATTATTCCCGGCCGGAATCTGTCCATTTGGGTTCGACATTCCGGGATTTTAAGGGTTAACAAATGGGGGTGCCCCGTATGCCGCCTGCGATGGTTGAGCTTTTGCCCAATTGTGTGTTTGTTGAGGAGCACCGTATCCATTGGTAGGATATTGGTAATAGACTTCGCAGACCTGTACTTCGGGAGTCTTTATAGGCTGCCTCCAGGGTCGCAGGCTGTGTAGCGTCAACTGACCTCCCTAAATCACCGGGTAACCCCCTGATAAAAACGTCTACCACGGCTTCGGTCAGAGGCGTCATCATGGCTTCTTCGAACTGCGGTCCTTTTTCCTCCTGAAGGGCTGATCGAGCGCAATTCAACAGGATATTAATTTGGTCTTGAAAACTGCCGATAGTGTCACCCTGCCTCATCCTCAGTGAGTGTAAGCGAGAATTATAGTAAGCAAACCCCTTGCCTGGGGGGCGAACCTTTGCTTGAGGAGGGTGCAAAGATCTTTAATGGAAGTGAAGGCCTTCCCATAGGTACAATCCTTCGCCTGTCCTCTCAATCAGCCTAAAACAGCCCTCAAGTAGTTTTTCTTCTGATCCTCCCCAACGCTGGCCTCGCCATTCTTGACGTCTTGAAGAAAATCTTTGAGGGGGATGTTGCTCCCATCATACGTGCTTAAACCTGCGATAGAATTCTGTAAGCTGAGATTACTAGCGAGGCTGAGCAAGGTACTACCCATGGCTGCTGACATCGTGGTCGCTTCCACTTCGGGGGCAGTAATTCCAACGCTATTGGTTGGTTCTGTAGCCTGGTCGTTGTTTTTACCCGTCATTTCGTGGCTTTTGAGCCCGACTCACACACACTCTCAAGGATAGGGTGTTTCGGTCTTAGGTCGGATTGGTCAAAAGGCTAGGTCAAGACAATTGGGTCCAATTCAACTTGGGTTTCAGGTCAAGATTTAAATGTATTCGGATATATATATATATATATATATATATATGGGTATTCAAGCTTAAAGTCTAATAAGGGGTTGAATTTATAACTCGATTAAAATTACAAATTAAAACAAAGCAAGAGATTTGGTCCTACAACTCCTCCGGGCTGCTAATATTTTTCCTCGCCCTCACTAAACCGATTAATCGATGCTGATTCTCTCTTTTCTTTTTTATTTTTGATTACGATGAATATTTTAAAATTAATCGATTTAATTATTTATTCATTTAGGGGTCTATATCTGGCCTTAAATAAAATTATTCAATACAAAACTAAATTAGTCCTCCGTTGCACGCGCTTTACACGCCGGCCGACCAAGCACAGTGGACGGATAGAGAATGGAGTGAAACGGCAATAAGCGGACAACGGCATAAAGAAGAACAGCGCTTAGTGCTATATATTCGCTCCACACTCTCCCACCCGATCGACACGGTGGACGGATAGAGAATGAAGTGAAACGGCAATAAGCGGACAACGGCACAAAGAAGAACAGCGCTTAATGCTACTCTCGCACGCGCTACTGTTGTACCAGTGCTCGTTGGTCCCTAATTTTCCTATCCTAGTCTTAATCTACACTATCTTACTTATGCCCCTGATAAATAAAAACAAATAAAATTTGAAAATTAAATTCTAACTTCGAAAATAATCCTAAATATCTCCGAAAAGTCAATAGTAAAAAATTTAACTTAAATTTTAAAACACGCGAGAAGAAATATTATTTTTAATAATAAATTATTAATAATTATAAATTTTGAAACAGCAGCAATTGAGTCTACAATTTCCAACTCAATTCTCACCGTTTATCGCTGACAATGTTGCACGTGCAACTTTGTCAGCGAGAACCCGGCACCGGATGTAACCCGATACTTTTATGTCTTAAATTATAATTATAATCTAAAATTAACTCATAATTCTATTTCAAATTATAAAATTTTTTTTTTCCTTTTTAATCTTATTTAAAATTTACTTACGAAATTTAAATCTAAATTCTAATTTAAATATTCTACAGTTCTTACTATACTACAAGACTATTAAGCCGATTAATAGTCTTGGCAAAAATTTTCTATTTTACCTAAACTTAATGTTTTCCTCCGGGGGACCTAACTACGCTATCTGCTACCAGTTTGTTAAGTGCCAACGAAGTCACTTAACAACTCCCTAATTTAGCAGCCCGGGAAGGGAGTACGGACCGGGGCTAGCGGTCCCCGCACGTGTGTCGACGGGAGGAAAAACAGGGTCTTAATTTAATATAACCAAAATTCTTCACTTTACCTTAACTCTGAAAAACGGCGTGTCTGGTACGTCAGCTACAGGTGGGGTAAATGAGATGCACAGTCTTGGTAACTGGGTCCTTTATTTTAAATCACTTAACTACACGAGTTATTTATAATTATTTTAATACAAAACTTATAACGAATATTACAATTGTTCGTGATACACTTAAGGTAAGCTTAACACATACAAGAATAATTAGTAACTAATCGCGAAAATTCGTCCGCGCGCAATTATAACTTACTTCGAACTGCTGCACGCGCTGCAGCTCTCTCGCCGGCCGGCCGGTAGCTTCCCCCGCCAGCACGACTTTTTCTCACCAAGGCGTTGTGCAGGTGAGGCTCTCAGCGCGTGTTTCTAAAACAATTTACTTAACTAATAATTTAACTTATGTCCATTATGTGACACTACAAATATGTCACATAACACAATTAAAGCTTAAAAAAGCCAAAAAACCCTAAAAAATGCTTTTAGAAATCCTCTGAGGGTCAAACTCATCAAAAGTGATCTTAAGAATATTTTTCCTTGAAAGTAAATGAAAAAAAAAAAGAAAATGCGAAGTTGCAGAATTCTGTAAGTGCAATAGGCTTTGAAGAGTAATTTTTGAAAAATTAGCTAAAAAACCGAAAAAGTGCTAAAAATGCCATATGAGCTATATGGCAAATCGATATAAAGGCCCCATTGGACGGAATTATTGATGGATTTCTTCATTTTTTGATATTAGAAAACGATCCCCAAAGTTTCGTTAGGATCAGTGACCCGCAAGGTGTAGCCTCCCCTTGTAAGTTTTACCATGAAAATGATTTTTTAAGTATTTAAAAGTCCTATAAGTAGTGAGAATCAGGTAAAACAAATGAAAATTAATTAAGCTTAAACGCGATTTTTTGTTATCTGTAAAAAAAATAATTATTTTGACATAACTTGAAAGAATAAGCAGATAGGATTTTGATTTAAAAAAGATTTTCCACTGGAAATCTTAAAGAAAAAGGCCTTGCAGTCCGTTTATGGTCTTATTTTTGTTTAACTTATCTCTCCTTTCTGTGACCCATATATGATATCGAAAAATTTTAAAGATAAAAAAATTTTTTCTTTTTTAGACGTAAACTGAAACGACTTAACCTGGGTGGTAATGTACTGAGCGGCGTTCCAACATCATCTCTTTCATCGTTAAATATGCTAAGAAAGTTAGAAATCCAAGAGAATCATATATCATCAATAAAAAAAGAAGATTTCCAAGGTATTAATTAAATTTCATCAATATATTTTCTAAAGATTTATTGTTTTAATTAAAAAAACTTCTCGTAGTAAAAAATTAGTTAATTAATATTCTTAAATCCAGCTAAAAGTCAAAGATAGCTGCAAATGAATTTAATTTAAAATAAAAATAAAAAATTCCTTACTTTGTCAATGGAATAGTGACATTAAAGAGTACTTATTTCTCGTTGCACTTTGTACAGCTGCAATATATACATACATCCTTTCAAAAAACATTTATTAAAGTTAAAAATTATTTATTAAACAAAAAAAATTATGTTTTAAAATGTGACAGTCAAGTGAACAAATAAATCGTGGTCACGGTTTTGAATATCAGCGCGAGTCATTTGACTGCAGAACGCAGATCGAAGTGAACCTCCAAAGCAAGAGAACGAAACTCAAGAACGCACTTGTAATTTTTATGGCCGACCGATAACATGTGCACGGAAATTAACTTGTCTCGTTTTGACTCATTAGACTCGTTCTTTTGTAGCGGTGGTGGTGGGGGGAGCGTTTCAAAGGTTAGACATGGGAACAGCTGACATGCGCCTCTGGTCTCCCGGGCCGCTTGATAACATTATTTTATTTTCACTAGTTAACACTCAAGATTGAATTTACGAAACTCTTTCAAATTTTTTTACTATAATACTAAAGTCTTCTCCTTTTTAACAGTGTAAATCAAATTTCAGAAAACTTTTTTTTTTAAATCCCTATGTAAAAGAAAGGTAGCACCATTTTGGTAAGATTTTCAATGTAAGATTTTATTCGTGAGCTGATTGGTGGAGAAGTTTTTACAATTTTCGAAAAGTGCATTTTGAGGTTACAATCATTGTTTTTTTCCTATGCACGCTTGCAACGCACTAGTCAAGGTACTAGTCAAGAAAAATCCGCAAACATTTTACTAATTTTTAATAGCAAAACAATGATGAAATTGTTTAAAAATCGATAAGAAGTTTTCCAAATACATAGATTTTTATTCCTTCAGGCTTTCGGAATAACATATCCAAATTTCAAGATGATTGACAAAAACTACAGCGATATGAAAATGGCATGGTTTTTTCATTAGAGCCTGTATAAAGGAGGCTCACGCGACTTTTTCCACGAGGTCAATATTCCTAAAATTTTTAGGAAACATAGTTTTCATACCATAGATTGCAATTCTTAAAAAAAAAAGAATATTTAAGTTATTTTACCAAAATTTCGAGAAATTGCAATTATCAGATTTGAATCTTTAATACGTGTTCTTATGGGAAATCATCAACTTTTCGTTCGCTTTAAAAACTGATTAGGACAATTTTTCTGAAAAAAATTGTACAGTAGTTTATTTTATCCTGAATATTTTGGCATGAAAAAAACATAGGTTGGTGGATTAACTTTTGAGAAAAAAAAATAAAAACTGAAAAATCAGGCGATCTTAACCTAACTTTTTACTTAAAAAATATACGAATGCAGCTTAAATTGTTTGAATCTATAATTAAAAGTAACAAAAAAACTTTTGATTTGCTTATTTAAATGCTTTTTTTTAATAAGTATAGAAAAAAATATGATCACTGTCTTGGGGCCTCTTCGCTTGATACGGCTCTGCTCGCGTGAGCCTCCTTAAATCACCTGACTTGGAGCAATATTAGCCTAACTTTGAATTAAAACATCTCAAAAACCACGTAGAAAATTTTTCTGAAATTTTGACATGTTTATTAAACTTAAACTTTAAGATTTTAGTAGTTTTCAAACAATTTTCAGACAATACAAGTTATTTAGTAAACTTAAACCTTGAAACGTCTTCCAAATTTTACCAGAAATTATAGACCATAACTAAAAACGTCGGCCCCTTTTAGTTAGTCACTGCCTGTGCCCTGTCCTTTCTTTAAGTGAACTCATTATTTCAAAGTGTCTGTTCTCGCGAATCTCACCCTGGACAAAATCCATGCTATCGAAGACGCTAATCGAAAGAAAACTCCACCATGCCTGTCGGATGGCCGAAAACATGGCCACGATAGCAGCAGCACTGAACAAATCAGTAATATCGTTCGCAAAATTTCAGGCAACAGTTTTGATGCGGAGCGCTCTTGTAGCAATACCTTTTCATTCCGGTACTACGCCCCACGTGCTTGGTTGCAAGATGTAGGAAGTTACGACCAATGAATCACAGACCTTCAAAATTTTTCTCCATCATACATGCTTTTTTACCGTATCAAATTCCCTGCCAAAATTTTTCTACATGTAAGAACCCTTATGAGCAACGCCAATTTTCCAGGCCTACTTCGCCAGGTCAATTGATAGAACCTCCAATTCACTCCAATAAGGCACTTCATTCAAATACCTTTAAAAAGACTGCTTCTGCCACTATTTCTGATGATTTAAATTGAAAATCATCTAATCAGTTCAAACTACCTCCACTCCCAACCTCAGAACCCAGAGCGTCACTCAATGAAAATCATTTGAAAGTTCAAAATTTAAATAAATCAAAATGTAATCCAAAAACAACTCCTTTTCATAAATATTATTCGGATAAAAATTTTATTTCTCAAAAACGTAAATTTGATTCGAATAATAATTAATTGACAATAAAAATTTTTCGAAAATCGAATCGAAAATTCTCAATCAATCTCAAATGCCTACAACTGTACAACCTCTTCCTATTTCCGTGTCATGTAATCCAAAGTTTCGCTTGAAAAGTAAAATTTTTACTAAAGGCCATGGTTTCTTCAAACTAGATAAGAGCGTTACTCAAAATCATGCGAACTCTTCAGTGCTTGTTTATTTAAATATCATCTAAAATACAGGAAAGAAAACTTTGAAGATAAGATCAAAAACTGCTTTGACCCATAGTGCTTTACTGGTTGATTTTAACGGTCGTTATCATATTTTGCTTGTGACTACCACTCACGATACTTTTGAGGGATATGCTCTTCTTGGTAAAGATTTTATTGTTCCGAAAAGGTTCACTTGTCTATGGATTATCGTTCACTTATTTTTATGGATCGTATAATAAAGATAGAAAAACCCAAACAGACAAAGAAGTTATGCTAAAATTCTTCTGACAAGTCTCATTTGAAACAAAATTCTTGAAATTTCCCCAATCCGATAAAAAGTCACAAAGAAAATCATCACCTTCCCATAAACAAATCACAATAATGGGGACGTTCACAAAATACGTAACGCTGTAGGGATGGAGGGGTATTTGCAAAAACGTTTCTTTGGTGTTACGTCAAAATCGAGGGACGGAACGATAATTTTAGAAAGCGTTACGTAAAAATTTTTTGGTACTACTTCATCAATTTTATATATATTCTATTTTATTTTTGAATCTTGGCGGGCATAGTTATGACATGACAGATTAGAGCGCCTATCGTGGTGAGTACTGAAAGCTTGTCTAACGTATTAGGTTCTCGTTTAACCTTAATTATGGCTGCAGTTTAGTTTTTCTGCAGTCGACATGATATCAACGTCAGATAAAAATTAATCAGCTTAGAAACCTTAAAAGTACAAAAATTAACGTATTTAAGTATAAGAAAAGCTCTTAAACAGTGAAATTTTCATATTTTATGTATAGAAAAGCACTTAAGATATAAAATTTTTAATAGATTGTTTGTTTACACATCGGATGGTATAGGTAAATTAGATTTTTTAATAACTGCGGCTTTATTACGGTTTTTGGTTTTCATATTGTATTTTCTAAGTGATATTAATGTCGGAGAATTCTGAGTTATATGAAGTACACGAAAAATTAAGGATTGCGTATTTTGAAACGCACCTAGAAACCCCTACTCTTACCAATAAAAAAAATTTAAGTGTCATATGGCAAGATGCAAAAAATAAATACAAATCGTTTGAAAATCTTAAAAAAAATCGTTTATGATCTTATTAATTTATACAAAACAGAAGTTGCCAGAAAAAAAGCCGAAAGAATGCTTTTTTTCCTAAAACCATCAAAGGTAAGAAAGTTTTGTTACATTTCCTTCGCTTGTAAAAATTCTTAAATATTATCTGAATTTTCCTGAAATTATTTTAAACTATTCATATTATTTTTAGAATAATAATAAGGATAAAAATGAAAATAAATTGGCAACTATTTACGAGCAAGAGGAAATAAGTTCCAGTTGTGAGCATCAATCTACCGCAAGTCGTAGTTTAAGTCCATAAGAAGACCGTATACAAGGTACAGTAGAATGGTTATTTGCTAATTAAAAGTAGGTTTTACCAACTTACATATAAATATTTATATTAAATAAAATTAAGTTAAAAAACTGAATTTGAAATAAAATAATGCTTTTCAGTTGCGCCAAATGACGTCTTAAGGATGTTTGGTACTTACGAAAAAATGCAGCCGTTTTGTCAATTTTGATCGGATTGATTTATGATTAATATCAAAGTAATCATTGAATTTTTGCCTTTTTTTATGCGATTTAGTTTTTTAAAAAATCAAAGTGTTTTTTAAATAATTTAACCCAGACTCTTACGGAAATCAAGCAATTTTTTTCTTTGATCGTGTGTCATTCATCCAAAAAAGCAGGGACCATTAATAGTATATTACACACCGCGGGGCGAAAACGTGATATTGCCTGCCGCAGCGTGAGTTGCCGCCCTCGCTTCGCTCGGGCGGCAATAACGCTACGGCAGGCAACATCACGTTTTTGCGCCGAGGTGTGTATACAATTTTTTATTCTACCCGGCCGAAGTTCGTAACCACGTAACCATAAAATCATAAATGTATCATGGATATTTTACTCCATTTAACCTTCATTCTCGTTTATTGTAGAATTATTAAAGGCGTAAGTGTTATTGTAGAACGGCACTCAGCTGTCATCCATCTTGTTCGGTTGCTCTCGCAGTAATGCGAAGTAAAGTACACCGTGCTTTAGTTCGGTCGCCACTACTTAATTATAGTTGAATTGTAAAAATTAATTATAGTTTTTTATTGTGTTATTAAATTTTTATATCATTGTTATATGTCCCCGTGGACATATAACCGGCTCCTAATTTTGCAGACCCGGGAAGGAGTCGCGGGGAAAACCGTGGGTGAACGGCACCCCTTGTGTGACGACAGGAACGCGCGAACTACTAATTAAATAAGGTTAAAGTTGTATACTAAACTCGTTACCTTGATTCTGGATCCAAAACTCGCAGGTAACTGGTCGATGTGTTCGTAGTCTGCTTAGTCTCTCAGACGTAGGTACAATAGGTTCAATTATTTTATTCACTCACTGGCAAGTTACTTTTAAAATAGGCTTTATTAGGTCAAAATCAAATACACTGGGTTACAATTATCGGATGTTGAGATCAACGAATTTATGATTATTAGGGAGTAAAATCTAGAATTAAAATCTGATAGGTCAAAATGGGCAAATATAGTATTAGGTAATTAGCTTAACTTTAATAATGCTCGCGATCTTTGCGCTATTTAATTATATTTCATACTGGCTCGACGTCCGGCGCTCTTCCTCCCTGCTGCATCTAAATCCTTCCCCCGCCACCTTGATTTTTTCCCATCAAAAGTGCAGGAGCAGCATTCAGCTGCAGCTGAAATCCGAAGTGCTGACCGGACCCCTCATCCACATGCACGCACACTCGCGCGAGAATGCACGATTGCGGATTTTATTTAATTGTCACGTAACAGTATTTAACTAAATTTAACAGTATTTAACTTAAATAAACAGTTTATTTAATTGTAACGTAACAGTCCCCCCCTTCTTAAACTGTTCACCGTCCCTGGTGAATGTAGGTATAGGGCTGGAAGTTTTTGAACTTAGGCATAGGGCTAGAAGTAGGTATTGGTTTGGTAAAGGAGGTTTTAGGTATAGGTATTTTATTCCCAAGGTCTGAAATTGCGAGGCTTTTGGTCTGCCTCCTTCCTCTTCTTGCACGGTGGGTCCTCTTTGGGGGTGTTTTCGTCTTCCAATCTTAGCCGCTGCAAGTCCCTTTCCAATCGGAAAGTGGCCGCATCTTCGTTGTTTCTCCTTTTGTCTGGTTCCCTTTTGTCCCATATTCGTTCTTGGGTGTGGAGTTGTCGGTGGTCCTTAATGTCTAACCGAGACACTTGTGTATCGCAATACCCACAATGGATTATTGGGAAAGGTTCCCGGCGTTCGCGCAAATCACACTTCCATTGACGAGGTTTCCCTAGTCTTGCTCCGTATTCCTTTTCTAACCGTTCCCTTGCTATTAACGCACTCGTGGGATGCCTATATTTGACTTTATTTGCCTATATTTAACCCATATATCGACCGCTTAGCTACGCTCATTTTATCAAATTTACCCTTTTTTTTTTATCGTATATACATGTATATATGTGCACACACACATACATGCATACATTCCTACATTCATACATCTCATACATATACATATTCTTTCCTTCATATTATTATTGTTATATTTTATTATTATTATTATTATTATTATTATCATTATTATTGCTATTATCATTATTATTATTATTAAAATTTTTTTTTTAATTTTTTTTTTATTTATTTTATATATATATATATTTTTTTTTTATTTAAGTTATATATATAATTTTTAAGATCGAACATTATTGAGTTAGGGTCATTCTAACTTATGCCTCTTAGACAGTTACTCACACAAACATTCCGTTTTCGCGGCCATATGCATTCATACACACTTTTATCGCGCACCAGCACGGTCTTGCCTTTAGTCACTCTATCCTGGGTCTTACAGTCTCTAATTACACAAGTGTTTCCATCTGCATTCCCATCCTTTCTTCGGTGTTCCGCGCGTTTGGGTTGGTTTGCTTCTTTGGTGTTGGTAATAGGTCTGTCGGTTTGCCTTCTAAATTTCCGGTCGTGGGCGAGTCTCTTATATCTGTGTTCGGGACCTCTCTCTCCGTCGGTGTGGTCTTTGTGGTCGACGACACTTGGTGGTGACGCTGGTCCCAAAGCTTGACGATGTGTTCCGCCAACACATGCATTTGGCTCGGTGCTAATTCTAACGTGGTATTTGGAGGTTGTTTTGTTTCTTCCCAGAAGTCAAGGTCCATTAGGTTCGGGGACTGATTGATGATCGGTGGTGGGTGGGTCAGTCCTTGTATTAGTTGGTCAAGGTAGTTGGCTTGTCTTTCACAAATTCGGTCGTGATGTTGATACGTGCCGGCTTCAATCCATCGCCCACAGCTATGTTGAATAACCTCCTTGTTTTCACTCGATTTACGGTGAAACGCTGCATATTTTTCACGGTAGGGTTTCTGGCTTTGTCGTAGGGCGCACTCCGCATCTAGTGGGTCGAGGTAGCGCACATAGCCCCATACCAGCTGATTTTGCTTATTGCGCACGGTTTGGTAATATTCTAAAGGTCCGAATTGAGCGAACTCCTTGAAGAAGAGCTCATCTCGGTACTCGATGGGTATTTCCTCGGGGAGAATACAAAAGAGGCGATGGTGATCCACTCCTTCCCGTGGGTCCGTGGGTGCTTTAGGTAGCTCCGGATCGGGGGCTTGCTCGCTCCATAGGCGTGGCGTCTCGGTAGATATCTTTTTTGTTTGTCTTTCCTCTAGGTTTCCTGGTGGAGTTTTTTGCTTCTTTTGACTTTCCTCCCTTTTGGGTTTCGGTGGCGGTTCGATGATTACTGATCTGATGGGTCTTGAAGGCTCCTTCGGTGGTGAGGGTGTAGTTTTGGACGGCTTTCGGGCCTTATTCTTTTCGTATTCTTTGTTGTTTCGTCGAACTCGATCCGCGTCCCTTACATTTCGGAAGGTTATCCGACTGATGTTTCCATTGGACGTGTTGGTTTCTAAATGCCCGCCTATAATGAGCCCATAACGGCGCAGTCCTCGAATGACCTCCCATAACTCCACATCTCGAGGGTGTTTTACTCGGATCATGCAGGGGTCTTGGCCGGGGCTTTCTTTCAACACTTGGTGATCCATTTTTTTTTCTTTTTTTTGTTTGTTGACTCGGTGATGCTGTAATCATATTTATTAGTTAATTTGGGTCTTGGTTAACCGTTGGTCGACATTCAGATGATGGGTGATAGGTGGGGGGGGGGGGGTCTAGGAATCAATCCAAGGTTCTTGCGTCGTAGTTTTCCTTGGAGGAGTGGATAGAACGTCGTGGGGTTCTCGGTCCCCCGCTGCATTTGGGGCTTCGTTACTCGTGCTTTGGGGCTCGGTTGAGTTCTCGGTGAGCGCCCTAGTCCATGGCCTTACCACCCGGATATACACGACTAACCCGATCATCACGGTCATTACCATAATAAACCCGCTCAGGCTCAGTCCGGTAGTTACTATCTTATCGCCCTGTCGTTGCTCCGAACGTTTGAGCTTGTCTAATAGTTCTCGCAAGGGTAACCCTCGCCGGGTTTGCCACCCGTCGTCTTTAATCCCTTCATTGTTCCAATCGGCTTGCGGTAGGTTTTGGACTCCTTTGGATAATTCGGGGTATAGTTGCGAAAGGGTTAAATTGATCTCCGGATGGTAGAAAAACTCTCCCTTTTGTTGGTGAATCTCGGGGTTTGGCAGGGTAATTTTATCTGTTTTTCCTACACATTCCTGGGCTAGTTGCAAAAGTCCTAGGCCTTTCACCGAGATTATAGTTGAGTTACTGGGACAAAGAATTCGTATTTGCTCCTCCTTTGCCATGGAGAAAAGCTTGGACCCCGTCGCTTTCAGATAGCGCCATTGGTCCAGAACTTGCGGGTGGAACCGCAAATCGCACAGCTTGAGCGCCTCTGCCGAGGGTTGTAGGTACAGCGTTATCTCACAGTTTGGGGCATGGGAACTTTTCCAGATTCCCAATTTGCTGTTGCACAGATACCCGTAAACTAGGTCCAGGCACTCTTCAAAGTCGATTTGGTTGAATTTAAAGTATTGGAGCTGGTCTTCACTCACTCCCAAATATTCGTGAGAGGGTTCGATGTATGCGGTTCCATTGATTTCAGTACCAAAGGATTGTGGTGCCCCTAAGGAGTGCATTCGATGTAGTTCGTAGGCCGTGTGGTCTACTAGAGGTATATGCACATACACTAGTAGTCGGTTTCGGTTGTGCACTATCTCTACCTTCGAAATCTTGGCCACTTCATCGAAGTACCAGCGTTTCTCCGGGATGGGCAGGACAAGGTTCTTAGTAGTTTGTCCAATCTCATTACGGATCTGGGTTAGGAACTTGTTTGATATTAGTCCACGGGCAAGGTCGCCTTTTCGACCCAGGGTGATTATTTGTAAGAGTTTTGTTCGTAATTCCATTAATTGATTAAGCTGGCGACCCAGGTTTTGACCCTGCGCGTACAGATCCTTGAGCACTGGGGATGTTTGCAGCTTGGTTAGGGCGGTCTCCATTGTGTCAATTTTTTGCTTTTGCATTAGGGTCTCGTTATGAAGTTCCGATAGGGCTCCGGTTACGACGTGGACCTGTTCCTTTTGTAGACTGATCAATTGTTTCTGGTCTTGTCGCATCCAGTCGATTTCTCGATGAGCTTTCTCCACGTCGTCCGCCGTAGCTAGTCCAAATAAGCTTTCACTAAGGGATCCAATGATGCCAAATGGAGCTAGTCACCTGATGCGTTTGGTCGATGGGTTTTCTCCTTCGGTCGTTTCTTCGGTAGTTAGGTCGTTTATTTGGTCTGTGATTTTTTGGTCCAATCCTTGGAGGGTTCGATAGGTATTGGTCAATGAGTTTAGGTCAACCAATTCTTCGCAAGGGGGATCGTCCACATGATTATGGCATCTTAGAGAGAGAGCAGCTATTCGGTCACCCACGTCGTGATTTTGAAGTAGTTGTCCACTCTCTACTGCTATTATCACCTTCCAATCTGCTCTTCGAAGATGTACCACTCCCACCTTTTCATAATATAACCCTGGGTTGTTTTGGAATTGAGTTATATTGTAGGTCGCCTCCCCCATAACTACACGAATTCCCCACATCATAAACGTTAGATAGTTTAGCATCTGTAATCATACAAGAACCTGTTAGTTATTTAGGTCGGATTCTTCGGAACCGGATGGGACGCTTATGAGTTTATCCACGTGTTTTCGAATTTTTTTTCCATTGGGCTATTCGAGAATCACGTTGTTCTTTCCCACGATCTCGACAATTTTCAGCGGCTCTTTATAGTAGCTGTCAAACTTCGAGATGCGGGGTTCGACTAGCACCCAGGCGTACCCACCCGGCTTGCCGCAGAACTTTTTCCTTTTTCGGTCATATCGGTCCTTGGTCTTAATTTTCTCGGCTATCTCTCTTTCTCCCGCGGTTAGTCTCATTTCGTCCAACTGGACTATTAGGTCGCGTAGGTAGAGGTTATAGGTCCGCAATTTCTCTTCGTTTGGTATCCTGATGGGGAATCTGGCCATTGGCATTTGTCCCGCCGGTCATCTCGTGGGGTCCCAAAAGACACCAGCTTAGCTGCCACTCCACTGTCCAAGGACTAGGGGTACGGAAGAACTACCGGTGTAGATGTTCGAGATTCGGTCTGGGTCTATCTTTAACGGTGATAGACAACTAGGTCGTCTGCATATAGGGTCAACTCGATCCAGATGATTCTTCATTCGAATCGATTGCGCAAGAAGATCCGAAACCCAAGGGCTAGCCCTTCCTGGCTGTAGAGGCGCACTGCGCCGCCTTGCATTCAATTCCCCAGTCGGGGTCGCTTACAACGCCCCTTGGTTGGAACTCCCGGTTGGGCACGAGTCAGGGAACCCACACGGTGATAGGAGAATGACGACCCCTTTTTCTTTATTTATTTATTGGACTGTGAAAGCAGGCGAGTAGAGTAGGTCAGGCGAGTGAAATAGGTCAAGGGATGGTCAGCCACCAAAAGGGTAGCGAGTAAAAATAGGTCAAGAATTAGTCAGACGTCACACAAGGGTGGGAAGTGGTCGGACTCAGTAGCGCGCGGCTTCCTCTCTCTTATTACTTTTTTTGTACTCGGTAATATTCACGATATTTTATCAAACCTACCAAATTAATTATTCTTAAATTAATTATTATTAAATATGCGTTATAATTGTACTAATTATATTATCAATCATTATTAAATTAAATTAATTATAGTAATTTTTTTATTAATTATTGAACCTATCAAATTAATTAAGCACTACCTCCTATCAATTTTACTAATGCTATTACTACTAAAAAAAAAAAATTTATTTTCAAAGTAGCGATTGCCAATACTATTGAATTTAAAGTAGCGTCTAAATCATTTCGGTTATAGGTCGGGCGTCTCTCCGGTCAGCTCGGCGCTCGGAAGGAGAGAATGGAGTGAAACGCCGATAGGCGGACAGCGGCACAAAGAAGAAATGGCTTAGTGCTACTGCAACTCCACGGTGGGGGACTGCACGGTAGGGGGAATACGAACGGGAGAATGAAGTGAAACGGCGATTACTTGCGCGCACTTCTTCTCTCGGTCACTTGGGTCTCCTCAAATTAATGTCTCCGCCTTGTAATATATTTTCTTTCTCTGTAGAATCGAAATTTGAAATAGCCGAGGGAAAAATTGCAAAAAAAAATTTTTTTTTTTTTTTTTTTTTTTTTGTGTAAATTAAAATTTATGCAGAGTAATTTCTTGAGTTTATTATTAAAATCGTTACCTCTGATTTTTTTTTTTTTCTATTTTAAATAAGAACCTGTTCTAGCATTAAAGTCAACAGCTTTGGTTGAGCTTAAAAAAAAAATAAATTGAGAAAATTACCAAATCTGAAAGGTGAAACTGGAAATAATTGAAATTGCAATTCCAAAAATTTCCAATTTGAAAATTGAAATCGAATTTACGCACTGAAAATTTATACCCCTGGAAAAATAGGGTTTGACCTCAAGAGTAATATTTAAAATAACCTTCAAAAATTGTAATTTGGAAAATTTGAGTCTTTGCTTTAAAAGGTTTTTCCTTTTTTCTTTTTATTTTCTATTTATTATTATCATTATTATTTTTTTTTTTTGTTACAATCAAATTTATTTCTAGTTTAAAATTTAAACTCTGTAAGTTATAATAAAAGTGTGCATAAAATAACGCAATTAAGTATTTCTTTATACAGACAGCCGTGCAGTCACCCGATAACGATAGTTATGTGGGGTATTTTGGACCCCGTGTGTACTTTAAGGGTTAAAATTTTTTTTTTTTTACACAATTTATAATTCTAATTACTAAACTGCTTAAATACTAAACTTAAACTACAGGACGGTAGCCTACGCACTGTCCTGGCACGAGTGAAAAGTTATTAGCCTAAAATAAAAATTCAAAGTTCTAGCTCTAATTACTCTAAAAAAGAAATTTTTCCTATTTTTTTTCAATTATACTGTATAAGGTCCCAAACAAGGGGGTTTAAATTATCAAAAGAACATTATAATTTTAAAAATTTTCTTGAACTTTATAACGTGAATATAATTTTTACTTAAGCTTAAATGATGTGCAGCTGCACGAGCTACACTTTTTCCGTCACCGGATGTAACTCGAGACTTTTCGCGTCGTAGGATGATTTCGGTTATTTTAAATTTTTTTCTGACTCTTTCGTCGCACTAAAATTATTCTAATTCGGCCTGATATAAAAATCACGCACGGTCCTATTAGAATTGATTATTTCCTGAAAAAAAAGAAAATCACTCCGAATAATGTTTTATGCACGAGCTTCAACCTAACTTCTTTCCAACTTAAAATTACTAAAATCTTAAACTACAAGACCGTCGGGCGAGCGACTCGTCTTGGCAAAAATTCAAGCACTAAAACTAAAAAAATATATTTTTTTTTTTTATACTCTAAGTTGAATGCGCGCTCCGCGGGGGCCTGACTACGCTTTCTGCTACCAATTTTGTTATATGTCCCCGTGGACATATAACCGGCTCCTAATTTTGCAGACCCGGGAAGGAGTCGCGGGGAAAACCGGGGGTGAACGGCACCCCTTGTGTGACGACAGGAACGCGCGAACTACTAATTAAATAAGGTTAAAATTTTATACTAAACTCGTTACCTTGATTCTGGATCCAAAACTCGCAGGTAACTGGTCGATGTGTTCGTAGTCTGCTTAGTCTCTCAGACGTAGGTACAATAGGTTCAATTATTTTATGCACTCACGGGCAAGTTACTTTTAAAATAGGCTTTATTAGGTCAAAATCAAATACACTGGGTTACAATTATCGGATGCTGAGATCAACGAATTTATGATTATTAGGGAGTAAAATCTAGAATTAAAATCTGATAGGTCAAAATGGGCAAATATAGTATTAGGTAATTAGCTTAACTTTAATAATGCTCGCGATCTTTGCGCTATTTAATTATATTTCATACTGACTCGACGTCCGGCGCTCTTCCTCCCTGCTGCATCTAAATCCTTCCCCCGCCACCTTGATTTTTTCCCATCAAAAGTGCAGGAGCAGCATTCAGCTGCAGCTGAAATCCGAAGTGCTGACCGGACCCCTCATCCACCTGCACGCACACTCGCGCGAGAATGCACGATTGCTGATTTTATTTAATTGTCACGTAACAGTATTTAACTAAATTTAACAGTATTTAACTTAAATAAACAGTTTATTTAATTGTCACGTAACAATCATACACATTATAATTTTTATATTGTGTTATACAATTGCAATTTCAAGATGACTGATTCGGACAGCTCCAATTCTGATGATGACTATGAAGAAGAGTTCGTAAGGAATTTTGATGAGGAGGCTGCAGATATTTCGAATAATTTATTACCGGAGAAATCGACCAAGCGGTACCTATTAGCATATGAAGAATTTTATAAATGGAAAACTGAAAATGGAGCTAAGGTTATTGACGAAAACGTCTTATTAGTATATTTTCGTGAATTAGCAGATAAGTTCAAACCATCTACTTTATGGTCGCTTTGTTCGATGTTAAAAAGTACACTTGACTTAAAAGATGACGTAAACGTAGATAATTTTGGGCGATTAAAAAAATTCTCAAGTTATAAAATCAAGGGATACAAACCAGTAAAAGCAGCTGCTCTAACTGTTCCTGAAATTAGAAGGTTCTTAGAATTTGGTGATGACCATTTATATCTTGCTGTAAAGGTACATTTTTTATTTAATATTCAATTAGTTTTAGTACTCTTTTAAAAAAAGTTTTTACTTAAATTTCAATGTATTTTTAGGTTATTTTAATTTTTGGGATCTGTAGTGGATTAAGAATTTACTACCCTGACTGTTAGTGATGTTGATGATAACGGTTCAACTTTTTCAGTCCATATAAAAGACAATAAGAATTACTATCCGCGTATCTTTTTGCTTGGTCGCCATTTCTATCAATCAATCAAAGATTATGTTTCTTTGAGACCTTCTGATACTGATACCAATAGATTTTTTCTGCAATATCATAATGGAAAATGTAAGAGACAGGTGATTGGCAAAAATACATTCAGTTCTGTACCTAAAACAATTGCTCTATTTTTAAATTTAAAAAATATTGAGCGATACACTGGTCATTGTTTACGCAAGACAGCAGCAACTTTACTTTCAAATGCAGGAGGCAATACAGCCTTACTCAAACAAGCTTTCGGTTGGAACTCTGGCACAGTAGCTGATGGATACGTGGAGCATTCTGTAGCAAATAGAAGTAGAATTTATGAAGGAATTGTAACTGGTACGGTACCAGCAGCTTCATCTGCAGCTAAAGAATGTCCTAGTCAATTTTCAATAGTAAGAAATCCATCAGAATCATCTGCTTCTGAAAATGGACAATTATTGGTCAAGAATATTTCAAGTCCTGCGAGTACTTCAACTAACACACCCATCGGTTCAGCAGAAAGAGTAAATAACAAGGTTAACAATATACAGAGAGCGAGGTGTTTCACATTTAAAAAGCCTATTGCAACATCTAATAAAGTTATATCTCCATCGGATGAACACAATCATAGAGTGGCAGTATTATCAGCATCAAAAAGTTCTGTTCTACCTGGTGTTCAAGAAATAGCAGAAGAAATTAATAACGAAGTTGGTCATTCATCAACAATTCAAGATGATTTTGATGTAAATTTACATGCTAATTTGGAGAATGTACCTTTTACAACAATATCTAATGAAGAAAGTTTAAATTTGAATTTACCAACGGAAAATACATTCAAATTGCCTGCTCGCATAAATAATCCCATCAATAAGCCAATACAAACAACTAGCAATCTAGAAACTTCTGCAAAAAGAATGCGGGTTGATAATTCAATTGAAGATCTTACTAAAAATTCTCATGCTCAATTCAGTTATTGTACAATCAATGGTTTCTCTATTAATAATTATTATTTAACAGAAAAAAAATAAAATGATGATTATTAATAATGGTATACAAAAATTTTTTATGTAAAAAGATTCATTAAATGATTAAAATGTCTTTTGTTGAATATATTCATAATTTAAGTATTGTGTATTTTTATGATATAAAAATTGGAAATAATAAATCTTGAAACTTGTAATTTTTTAATTTTTTTTATTTTATCTGTTTTATTACCAGTTTATAATCATTTTTTGTTTATAAATCTTTATTTTAATTTAAACTAGATTTGAAAATTTTGTTTTCAGAAATATTTATTTGAAAACATTATTTTTGGTGTATTAAGTAAACATTATTCTGGATATTTTCCTAATCTCATAATTTCTGATGAAGTCGCCCCAGAATTTGCCAACCAATTAGCAGCAGATTTGCGAAAAGCATCAAATTTGTACAGGTGAGGATTTGGTAAATTTAAAAAGATAGCTACTTGTTCAGGTGCACCATATATAAAAGTTTTGTTGATTTTCTGAAATAAAAAATCAATTGTGACTAATATAGTGATTGAAAAATTTATTATATTTATTACCTTATTAAAGCATGAGTTATTTTTATATTCCAAAAAGAAGTTGTCAACTGAGGTGTATGGTGGGCGAAGGAGCATGTATTTATTGATTAAATTGTGTTGCTGTTCATTTACATGAAACTGATATGCGGCTTCATTTCCATTATTACTGACTGAGACTATCCATTCTTGATTATCTTGAGTTGTGGTGACAGATTTTATATTTACCATGTCTTTGCTTCTTATACCTCCAAAACACCCAAAAATGGCTATGACCTATGTATATATACATATATATGTTTACTTACTTATTTACACACATATTGTATTGATGTTAAAACTGTAATTTATGCTTGTTACTTAAAAATGATATTTACCTTGACACATAAATGCTCATTCGAAGCATTATTAAGGAATATATCAACTTCTTCACGTGAGAATGTTCTTGATTTTTCAAGAAGGTTATGTAAATTCATTTAACACAATGATACTTTCAAAACCTTCTAATGAGTAATGAATAAATGTGCAATTACAAAAAATACACTAGTTTTATATTGAGTTTTTAATCGCCAGCTGATTTTGTGTTCTTTTAATTTGCAAAAATGAGTAAATTTGCTAGTACCTATCAGGTCGAACGTTAAGTTCTTGTGGGGCATGCACACTGAGCCGCGGGAGTGAAAGTCGCTTCATTTACCCGCTAAGGTTACCATATTGCGGGAGGCAATTTTATCGTTTCGAGCCCAATTTGAGGGAATTTTCAACGAACTTTCGGCCAGGGTAGGATAAAAAAGAATAATTGGGATTTGTAGATTTTAGCTTGAAGAAGATTTAAAAATTTTTTTTATAGTACCTTTCCGACCATTTGAAAAAGATAACAAAGAAAAACAAGCGCACAGCGGTGAAATTCCATGCGCGTCTGAACAAGAAATGCTCTAACTTTTTTTGTACTGTATGTTTTGATCTAAAAATTTGTACACAATATCTTGAGTTTTAATTTTTAATGTGAGATCAAAAAAGTTAATGTTTTTAAACTTTTGTCGCAGAGTTTTGTAAATTGAAAATTAGGTTATGTTTTCATGATTTTTTCTAATTTTTCAAAATATTTTTAAAACATAAAACTAATACTAAATTAAACTATAGACTTTCAACTATGCTGTGTAAATATTTCAAAATGATTCATTTATTAGGGTCAGAGCATTGATGAATTGAAAATAAAATCGTCTCGTCAGGCGCTGCGGTGGCCGTCCCCTCCCCTCTTTTCCCCTCACGAAAGTACCAAACATCCTTAAATGATGACCCTTTGGGTACTAATAGAGTGTATGAAAAACATGTACAAGAATCTCTTACAAATGAAATTTCACATCTTCATAATAAAGCACACTCAATTCAAATAGTCAAAGACGCTGGATTAACTATCAGTGACTCCTCAGGAGGCATTACCAAAATTCGTAAACAAATTACCTTGAAAGAAAAATTGTTACACAAAACAAAAAAAAATGCTGAAAGGCAAAAAAAGTTTAGAAAAAATCAGAAAAATAAAATACAGATGATAGTCAATGAAAATCCGGATATAGCTAAAAAATTAAAATTGCGAAGCCGAGAAAAACGAGGACGTCCTAGAATCGAAGAAGATCAACCAGAGCTGCTGAATGTTATAACGGAACTCGTCATGTTTGGAGCATCCGCAGATGAAAGACGTCGTTCTGAACAGCTCAGAAGTTGTAAAATTCTGGATCAGTTGCACAAAGAGCTTAACAATATGAAAATACCTTGTTCAAAAACTGCAACCAATTATCGACTTTTACCAAGAAATTCCAGTACGAATGGTGGAAAGCGACACGTGAAAACGGTACCTGTGAAGCTATGTCGGGCCCAAGCCGATCTCCATAAAGATCATCAAGATCAATTATTTTGCACAGCGACGATCAGATCCCTGGAAACTATCTCATCAATGCTTGAACCAAATGAAACTTCTTTTCTTTCACAAGATGATAAAGCTCGCGTACCCATCGGTATTACGGCAGCGAACAAACAAGCACCCTTTTTAATGAATGTAGAGTATGAAGTTCGCTTACCCGATCATGATTGGGCAATCGCGGGACAACATAAATTAATTCCATCAGTTATTGATGCATACAGAATAAGTGATAATATGATTGGTAAGCCAGATGCAGTTTCTTACTCTGGACCAACTTATGTAAGAAGAAGAACTTATATAAGAAGCGCAAAGCACACATCATCTAATGCGTCTACGCATGCATTGGATGTTCAAAGATTGATGGAGTTACCTTCCTTTTCTCCGTTTTTAAAGACAGTGGATGACCAAGTTAAACCCGTCATGATAATCATATGTGATGGCGGTCCAGATGAAAATCCGCGATAAGCTAAAGTTATTGCGTACGCTCTACAACACTTTAAAAACTACAATTTAGACGCCATTTTTATTGCTACTAATTCACCTGGAAGGAGTGCATACAATCGAATAGAAAGACGCATCGCACCCTTAAGCAGGCAACTCTCCGGGCTTGTGATTCCTCACAATCATTTTGGTACACATTTAAATGATCGATGTGCCACAGTTGATGCCAATTTAGAAAAAAAAAATTTTGGATACGCAGGTACGGTCTTAGCCGAAGTATGGATCGAGTTGGTTTTGGATTCTTATGAAGTAACTGCTGAGTACATTGCTCCTGATAAAGAGACAACTGATATACCAGATATACCCAATCCAGAATGGTACGCGCAACACGTGCGCGAAAGTCAGTACCTTTTGCAGGTAATAATAATAAAAATAATAGTTAACATAATAACATCGGAGTTTTAAAATTATGGTCATCCGCTTATTAGTCTACTGAAACAAATTTTTTAATCTTATAATTGTTTTTAATTAAAAAATATCTCTTAAAAAATATATTTACATTTTTGTAACTTGCAAAATTAATTTCTAAATAATTTCTAAAAAAAACTTTATAATTTATTTTTTTTAATTTATTAAAAATCTAAATATGCTGATTGACTAAAAATTATGAAATTCAAAAAATTCGCTTAAAGTTACATCTAATATATTATATATATTTGAGTTACAAACAGTTTGTAATTAATTCAGTTAATTAGAAGTGAAAAAAAACTATTGCTCATTTATTACATATTTTCAGGTAACAAAATGTACTGATTCGTCGTGTTGCAGTCCATACAGAAGTTCTTTAAATAGAATTCTGAAGACAAGATTTTTACCCCCTCCATATCCTATTATTCATGAAAGCAGTGGACCCATAGTACCAAACTCTGTCAGTTCCCATGGAAAACTTGCATCTTTATTGGAACGCTTATCAATCGATATTAAACCTACAACAGAATCATATAAAAGACTTCCATATGATTTATATTGCCCTTCGGTTCAAAAAGTTTTGAAAGACCGTACGTGTGAGGACTGTGGTTTATACTTTGCTAGCAGAAAAGGAGTTGCAATTTATGCGAAACAACTACATCGTAAACAAAAAACAGTTTCCAAGATTAAAGTAAAAAAGATCTTGAAAAAAAGCACAAAAGAAGTTTTGTGTGTTTCCGAAGATACCCCAGAAGAGGCTACATGATTGAATGAAGACGAGATAGCAGATGAATCTATTATTAATTGGATTGTAAATCCATGGACTGAAAATGAAATATAAAATACTCGCCATATACATATAATATACAAAATGAGTGTGTCTAATTTGTTACAATTTTCATTCAAGTATAATATGGTCTGGTCATTAGTGCGTACGTCTAAAATTACGTTGTAATTTTGTACATTGGGTAATTAATTTTAAGTCATAATTAAACTCAATTATTAAAAAAAAAACAATTGAGAAGATGTAAATTTTATTTATGTTATACAATAAGCGTGAATAAATTTTTAAAATTTGTTACGTAACATCTAGTGGGAGGGATGGCAAAATTTGTAAAGACGTTACGGTGCGTTACGGACAGGGATGGATGGGTAAAAATTTCAAAAAAAAGCGTTACGTAATTTGTGAACGTCCCCTAAAATCGCAGTAAACTCTGAAATTTTACAGCCCAAAACCGAACTTCAATATCCACTTCTCTTTGGAATCCGTAGTGTACAATGAAATGTTTAAGCAAGAATCTCTACAAAGTCACCTGTTAAAATAACAAATGAAAGTTCTTCCTCCAAGACGACCAACGTCAACCAACAATAATTGATTTTTTGCTAATAGATTCCATGAAATCTTCCAAGATTAACCCATTAACGCCCAAATGGCCGAGATTTTTCGGTAAACTTTGAGTTGAAAAATCTTAAAGAAAAACTCAAAAAATTGATAGGAAAATTCTAATTTCGACTATTTTCAAGTATGTTCTACAAGATCCTGTAGTTGAAAATAGCAAAAAAATTGTTTTTCAATTGTTTATTAACAAAATAAAAAAAAAGTTTCTTCATGGATTTTTTTTTTCAATCAAATTTTTCGGGGAGTAGGAATTTTTTTTTTACTGTAGAAAAGTTGATAAAAGAGGGACGTTAGATTTGAAGTTTCCGAATCTTTTTTAAAGGGTATAGTTGGGTAAGATAGTCGAATCGGCCCCCAGCGTGAAGCCCTACAATATATACATCATTTGAAGGGCATAAGAAAAGAAAATTTTTGGCGCCAACCAGAATTTTTTCTACCCACTACTGCGCATGCGTGGTCTAAAATAGTGATTTTTCAACTTTGATTTTTATCTCAAAATTTAAGAGGGCTAGAAAAACGCGGTTTGCAGCAAAATTTTGTTTACAACAACTGTAGTTCAACCAAATTTTTTAAAATCATTTTTGGCGCTAAATTCAAATTGTTAAGGCTGTTTTTCGAATTTTTTTCCCTAAAAATGCGATTAAAAAAAAACGGTGATACATACCTTTCTGGAAAAAAAAATATGTCATGTATTTTAATAAAAAATAGCTTTACAAATTTTTTCAAATTTTTTGAAGTGGTGAAAGACACTTTTTAGGCCAAATTATTGAAATTTTTTATCTAAATCGCCACTTAGCGACTGCATACTGCGTTAAAATATAACATTTATATCGTTCAACAACATTTTTTGTAAACAAAATCTTTCCGCAAACCACGTTTTTATAGCCCTCTTAGAATTCGAGATTAAAAATATAGTTGAAAAATCACTATTTTGCCCCGTGCATGCGCAGTTCAGGGAATAAAAAATTGCGGTTCGCGCCAAAAGCTTCCCTTTTTCAAGACCTTTCCAATGATATATATATATTGTAGGGGTTTCTGAAAAAAAAATTTTTAATACCTCTAACGAGATCAGTTCAACCATGTTCATCACTAAAAAATTGTATAAATTAGTTATTTTCAATCTAGGTCAGGTAGGCCAAATTTTTTAATGCAGAAACCCCTTTAATATATATATATACCATTTGAAAGGTCTTGAAAAAAGGAAGCTTTTGGCGCAAACCGCAACTTTTTATTCCCTAAACTGCGCATGCGCGGGGCGAAATAGTGATTTTTCAAATATAATTTTTATCTCGAAATCTAAGAGGGCTATAAAAACGTGGTTTGCGGCAAGATTTATTTTACAAAAAATTTAGTTCAGCGATAAAAATGTTGTTGTATTTTAACGCAGAATGCAGCCGCTAGGTGGCGATTTAGATAAGAAATTTGTGTGTAGAGCGAGAGAGATAGCGAGTGTGCGAGTGAGAGAGAAGTTCTGTGAGTCACTACACGGCTTGCTGCGCCAAGCCGAGTACGTGTAGTATAGTATAGCATAGTATGATAAGAGTAGTGTGCCTCGAGCCTTCGGTGAGTAACGATCTTAACGTTACCGCCGTCCTTGTGCCTAAGCCTAATAAAAGTGTATTAACATAACCAACTGTGTTCTAACTATCCTCGTCCTTATATCTAGAGCGTAGGCCTCCACAAGCATCCTCTGGATACCCAGAGCCTACAATTGGTGACCCCGACGTCGAGGATCAGTTTTTCGCCATCAAAGAAAGCGCGCCAAGAGCTTCGTTTGTCCGGCGTGCAGGCTCGAGCGTGCTATCGCAGTGCCTGTCCTTAGCACCCGTAACACGGAATTTTCGGTGTCTCGTCCATCAAGCACGAGAACACCCGAAATTAATAATAAAAAAAAGAGAAAAAAACTGTACAAGGTTCCGCCTTACCGGCTTGGCCGCCCGGCGAAGACACGTACATCTGGGTACGCGTTGGCTTCGTAGGAGCACCTGGGGGAGGCAGGCGCGAAGTCACTCCCCGAAGAGGGTTTCATCCTGCGTGAAGCGGGAAACCCGAAGAGAGGGCTCAGACGTGAAGTCACCCTCGTGGCTGGAAAACCGGCGACTTCAAAGCTGGCACCTCGTCGCGTGCAGCAGCTTGCAGCTGTGAGCCAGCCCGCCACCGTCTTGAGCATCATCGCGGTTGGCGCACCAGCTCGACCATCGAGATCCATCCAGGAGTATCCTTCTTTTAATTTTCGCTCGTTTTGTGAGGAATTTTCGCAGTCGGGTAGAATTTAAGACTGTGCGTGTGTGTGCTTTTCATGTGAATCGCGCGCGTGAATTACTCCCCCTTTTCCACGAATTGGCCATGCTTATCGCAGCACGCGGCGCTTCTGTTCTATGCAGCGGTCGCTTTTCACGTGTTTTTTTCTAAACTATCGCGTTTCAATATTCTTCACAATTAAACTGTAAATATTAGATTAGGTGTACATATTATATTTAGATATAGGTTCTCGTGACCCGTGCGCAATCATTTGGATGGCCAGGATCGCCGTCCCGAGCCATTCAACCTCGAAGCACGCTTGGCGCAGCAGAAAGCCAAGATCGAAGCTTCTTTCACGAAGCCCTCGAGGGTTTGTTTTCAAAGCTCGGGCTCGTGAACCTTGGAGCCAATACCACTGGCCAGGAGAACGCCCGCGTGCCAATCTCCGGTCAGCCGCCCCCACCGAGAACCGAGCCGGATCTGGCGGTCAACTCCGATCACAGGATTTTGCCTAACCCTCACGCTCAAAACTTCGTTCCGGGAAACGTGACCCTTCGGCCACATGTAAGCGACCATCCTGATCTCGCTACTTCACAGCAACCATTGAGTCCTCAGCGCGTTCCCCCTTTCGACATTTTCGGGTTAGGGTTACCTGGACCACCCCCCGGACCGTAGACGGCCGCTTCGTTCGAGATTTCCCAGATGCTACCCAACAGTCCTCGTTCGAAGAACTCAGAAATCTCCAGCAAGGCTTTTCATCAGCCCCTGGGAACTCGGGTCGTGGCTCCGGTGATCACGGTAGCCACTCCACTCTTAAATTTATCCCATTCATGAAGCGAGACCCAGCATTTTGGTTTAGACTCTTCGAGTCATGCTTCATCGACGACGGGATAACGTCCGATGGCGCCCGTTACTGGGCTGTCATCCACAACCTGCCTCAGCCTATTTTCGAGGACGTGAGTGCAGCAATCAGGGCCGTCCCTCTCCACGATCGGTACGAATGCTTAAAAAAAGTCCTCATAACTCGTTTTGCTGAGACCGGAGACCAGAGACTCAAGCGTCTCTTGGAAAGTGGCAGTCTCAACGACCGCCGCCCGTCCAAACTCCTTCAGCACATTAGGAGTCTCGGAGGCACCGAATTTGCCCCGTCTTTGATCCTGAAGCTTTGGTGGACGAGACTCCCCGGTCAAATCGCGATAGCGGTCGACCCGGAAGTTTCTCGGGGCGACGGCGATGCCGCCGCCGAAAGGGCGGATAGTTTATTTCTTCTTCGACCTGTCAGGAACCCCGTTCATTCCGTCAATGCTGTTTCAGATAATGGCGACCTCGCGGCCCAGGTAGCGGCCCTCGTTAAGCAGCACGTTCGCCCCCGCGGGCGTAGCCGCTCCCGGTCCAAAGGCCGTGACGGTGACAAGCCTTGGCCTTGTTACCCCCACTCTAAATACCACGAGAATTGCACTCGTTGCCGTGGTCCTCCGTGTCTTCTCTGGGTGGGATTCGCGAGGAAAAACAAGTTTCCCCTGGATTACCAAGAATACAGGAAACTTCCAAAAAACTGATTGGCCCCAGCGTGTGTGAGGCGAGCGCACCGGGCTCCGCTAACCTTCGCCTCTTCGTTGTCGATAGAGAGACAAGTCGACTTTTTCTCGTCGGCAACGGCGCCCAAGTGTTGATTATCGCCAAGAACATGGTTTGCACTGACGCCCCGCGCGGTATTCCTTTGCAGGCTGCAAATGGTACCGAAATCGTGACCTTCGGTGTATTAACCAAGTCTTTCGACCTTGGACTACTACGCCAAATGTCGTGGAATTTATTCGTTGCCGATATTCCCTATTCGATTCTCGGAGCTGACGTCCTCCGTCATTTCGACCTGATACCTGATCTGAAACGCCAACGACTCGTGGACAACATCACGAAGCTCCACGCCGACGGTACACTCCAGGAACCGCCCCTCGCGGGCATTAGTATCGTCGGTACTTCTCAGAAGTACGGTTCTATTCTCGCAGATTTTTCCCGCGTCCTTGGTCTTGAGCCTCCAGCTCCTCTTCAGGATCGTGGCATCAGCCACAGAATTAACTCAACCGGACCACCTTTAGCTCAGCGCCCCAGGCGTCTTACTCCCGAGAAACTTAAGTCTGTCATCCGAGCAAGCCTTCTTGGACTGTAAGAGAGAGCTTGCCGAGTGCGCTCTTCTCGTGTACCCAGACGACGAGGCGGAGATCCGTCTCGTGTCTGATGCGTCAGACGGTGCAATCGGTGCAGTTCTGGGGCAACGGAAACCCCCGGAGATTTCTTGGCAGCCCATTAGTTTTTTCTCAAAAAAACTTTCCCCGAGCCAGCAGGCGTACTCAGTCTTCGACCGCAAGCTTACCGGCATCTTCGAGGCCGTGAAGCATTTTCATCATTACCTCGAAGGTTGCCTCTTCGACATCTTCACCGATCACAAGGATCTTACTTACGCGTTCGTCAACGACCCCGCACACGCACCCGCGCGCCGTCAGTGGCAGCTCACGTACATCTCCGAGTACACCACCTCGATCAGGTATATTCCTGATCGAGAGAACGAGGTCGCAGACGCGCTTTCGCGTATTGAGATTCCTGCCCGCGTTGATGCTTTTGCATCCCCAACCACTCTGAATTGGAGTGGATTGTCTCATGACGTAATCCAGCTCCCACAGGTCCAAGCAATTTTGGCTCGGATTGATGCCTTTAGATTGCCAACCATTTTCTCTCTTCCTCATCTCGCAGCTGAGCAAGCGGCTGACGAGCAGCTTAGAGATATTGTCGCGGATCCATCCCACCCCCTGAAGCTGATTCCTTTCACCTTCGGCGAGAATCATACGCCAATTCGGTGCGATACTTTCGACCACACGATTCGCCCTTACATTCCCGCCTCACTCCAGAAGGACGTGTTCGACCTCTTCCACAAGAACTCGCACCCTAGTGCAAAGGTCTCCCTCGAGCTTATTCGTAGGAGTTATGTGTGGCCGGATATGTCTCGTGACATAACTCGGTGGAGCAAAGCTTGTGTCCCTTGCCAGCAGTCTAAAGTGACTAGGCATAACAAGTTTGTACCCACCGAATTCCCGATTCCCGATGGCTGTTTCGACCACGTCCACATCGACCTGGTCGGGCCGCTCGCCGAGAGCGAGGGCAACTATTATGCCCTGACCATGGTCGATTGGTATTCGAGATGGCCTGAGGCCGTAGCCATCCCCGATATGGAGGCAAAGACCGTAGCGCGAGCCTTCTTTGATACTTGGGTCACGTGATACGGCGCCCCAGAGATCCTGACCACTGACCAAGGCGGCCAGTTCGAATCCCAACTATTCACAGCTCTATTGCAAATAATAGGCTGTGAAAAGATTTGGATGTCGCCTTACCACCCGCAGCCGGACTGCCTGGTCGAGCGCTTTCACCGAGATCTGAAAGCCTCGATCATGTGCTATGGCGATGGCGATAGGCCCGATTGGTCCCGGATTCTATCATCCGTCCTCCTCGGACTTCATACCCGCGTCCACCTCGATCTGGACGCGAGTCCTGTGGATTTTTTTTTCGGCACCATGCTGCGAATTCCGGGCGAATTCTGTGTTCCTGGAGACTTCGAACCGAACCGTCAGTTCTTCCTCGAAGAATTTTGGGAGCACATGAAGGACGTGAAACCCGTTCCCTCTGCTCGCAAATTCCGCCTCAAGCCCTTCATTTTTAGGGATATGGCCACTTGCACCCATGTACACATGAAGTCCAGACCTGTGAAGCGCTCCCTCGAGAGACCTTATCACGGGCCGTACAAAGTTCTTGAGCGTCTCACAGACCGGACCTTCCTTATAGATGTGAAGGGCAAGCGAAAAGTGGTGAACGTGGAGCGATTGATTCCAGCCTATTTTATCGCTGAAGACTTCGCCGACGACCTCCTCGGCCTGGAGCCGTCAACCACACCTCCGGAAACTCGCCTCCGCCACAAGTCGCTCCCGACTTCGCCGCGGAACCCCCGAGTTCTCCCGTTCGTCGACTGTCATCATCCCACGAGCCTCCTCCGGCTACACCACCGACTCCGACAGTTAGCCGGACCGGGAGCTCTCGTTCGTCCGCTCGAAAATCGGTACGGTTTGCCAATCAGTCCGCCCCTATTCCGGATTCTGCTCGCGCGCGATCTCAGCCCGCGAGCCAGGGTTCATTGCCCCCGTGCACGTGCACTACCCCTTACCGCAGCCCTTACCCTATTCTGATAGGTCCTGCTCCTGCACGCCTGACAGTGGAGACGACCTATCGACGAGTCCATCCCGATCACACGTACGCCACCGCTGCTAGACAGTGCGACCTGATCGCGATCCACGCGCAGGAGGGAGAGCAAGGTTAGGAAAGAAAAAAAAAACATACGTTTTTTTTTTATTTCGGGGGGGTGTAGTGTGGGGCTCGGACTCGTCGAGCCACGGTAGAGCGAGAGAGATAGCGAGTGTGCGAGTGAGAGAGAAGTTATGTGAGTCACTACACGGCTTGCTGTGCCAAGCCGAGCGCGTGTAGTATAGTATAGCACAGTATGATAAGAGTAATGTGCCTCGAGCCTTCGGCCAGTAACGATCTTAACGTTACCGCCGTCCTTGTGCCTAAGCCTAATAAAAGTGTATTAACATAACCAACTGTGTTCTAACTATCCTGGTCCTTATATCTGGAGCGTAGGCCTCCGCAAGCATCCTCTGGATACCCAGAGCCTACAAATTTCAATAATTTGGCCTAAAAAGTGTCTTCCACCACTTTAAAATATTTGAAAAAATTTGTAAAGCTATTTTTTTCTAAAATACATGACATATTTTTTTTCCAGAGAGGTATGTATCACCGTTTTTTTTTAATCGCATTTTATAGGGAAAAGAATTCGAAAAACAGCTTTAACAATTTAAATTTGGCGCTAAAAATGATTTAAAAAATATGATTGAACTACCTTTTTTTGTAAACAAAATTTTGCCGCAAACCGCGTTTTTCTAGCCCTCTTAGTTTTTGAGATAAAAATCAAAGATGAAAAATCACTATTTTGGACCGCGCATGCGCAGTAGTGGGTACCAAAAATTCTGGCTGGCGCCAAAAATTTTCTTTTTTATGCCCTTTTGAATGATATACATACGGAGTTGTGGTTGACGGCTCCGGGCCGAGGAGGTCGTCGGCGAAGTCTTCAGCGATAAAATGGGCTGGAATCAATCGCTCCACGTTCACCACTTTTCGCTTGCCCTTCACATCTATAAGGAAGGTCCGGTCTGTGAGACGCTCAAGAACTTTGTACGGCCCGTGATAAGGTCTCTCGAGGGAGCGCTTCACAGGTCTGGACTTCATGTGTACATGGGTGCAAGTGGCCATATCCCTAAAAATGAAGGGCTTGAGGCGGAATTTGCGAGCAGAGGGAACGGGTTTCACGTCCTTCATGTGCTCCCAAAATTCTTCGAGGAAGAACTGACGGTTCGGTTCGAAGTCTCCAGGAACACAGAATTCGCCCGGAATTCGCAGCATGGTGCCGAAAACAAACTCCGCAGGACTCGCGTCCAGATCGAGGTGGACGCGGGTATGAAGTCCGAGGAGGACGGATGATAGAATCCGGGACCAATCGGGCCTATCGCCATCGCCATAGCACATGATCGAGGCTTTCAGATCTCGGTGAAAGCGCTCGACCAGGCAGTCCGGCTGCGGGTGGTAAGGCGACATCCAAATCTTTTCACAGCCTATTATTTGCAATAGAGCTGTGAATAGTTGGGATTCGAACTGGCCGCCTTGGTCAGTGGTCAGGATCTCTGGGGCGCCGTATCACGTGACCCAAGTATCAAAGAAGGCTCGCGCTACGGTCTTTGCCTCCATATCGGGGATGGCTACGGCCTCAGGCCATCTCGAATACCAATCGACCATGGTCAGGGCATAATAGTTGCCCTCGCTCTCGGCGAGCGGCCCGACCAGGTCGATGTGGACGTGGTCGAAACAGCCATCGGGAATCGGGAATTCGGCGGGTACAAACTTGTTATGCCTAGTCACTTTAGACTGCTGGCAAGGGACACAAGCTTTGCACCACCGAGTTATGTCACGAGACATATCCGGCCACACATAACCCCTCCGAATAAGCTCCAGGGAGACCTTTGCACTAGGGTGCGAGTTCTTGTGGAAGAGGTCGAACACGTGCTTTTGGAGTGAGGCGGGAATGTAAGGGCGAATCGTGTGGTCGAAAGTATCGCACCGAATTGGCGTATGATTCTCGCCGAAGGTCAAAGGAATCAGCTTCAGGGGGTGGGATGGATCCGCGACAATATCCCTAAGCTGCTCGTCAGCCGCTTGCTCAGCTGCGAGATGAGGAAGAGAGAAAATGGTTGGCAATCTAAAGGCATCAATCCAAGCCAAAATTGCTTGGACCTGTGGGAGCTGGATTACGTCATGAGACAATCCACTCCAATTCAGAGTGGTTGGGGATGCAAAAGCATCAACGCGGGCAGGAATCTCAATACGCGAAAGCGCGTCTGCGACCTCGTTCTCTCGACCAGGAATATACCTGATCGAGGTGGTGTACTCGGAGATGTACGCGAGCTGCCACTGACGGTACGCGGGCGCGTGTGCGGGGTCGTTGACGAACGCGTAAGTAAGATCCTTGTGATCGGTGAAGATGTCGAAGAGGCGACCTTCGAGGTAATGATGAAAATGCTTCACGGCCTCGAAGATGCCGGTAAGCTTGTGGTCGAAGACTGAGTACGCATAGCGATCTTTACGATTTTTTTTAGTGAGAAGCGGCTTACGGACTGCCACGCAACTTTTCAAATTTTTATCAAGCATACGCCTGTTGACAGTTTGTCTGGATATTACCACATTCACTTCATCTTTCAATTGATTTTTTAATTTATTAGCTGTAATTTTCCGGTTTCTTTTTACTTTGTTGATGATAATTCTGTCTACTCTGGCACTTGTTACACGAGGTCGACCCGACCGGCTTTTATTTTTGACGTTTGCTGTGTTTTGGTACGCGAAAATTGTATTCCGAACACAACATCTACTTACATTCAGAGTTTTTGAAATCTCTGTTAGATTTTTTTTAACTTTAAACAAACCAATAATTTGCCATTTTACTGATTCTGACACTGCTTTTTTCCCCATGTTAATCTTAACCGATAAAATTACAAAATTTAAAACAAATGTATCTATTTAATTTCTAACTTTATCATGTAGATGGCGCTAAACATTAAATAATTTGAACATAACATTCCAAGAAGTCAGTTCGAGATATGTCAAGCTCAAACAACTAATTTATTAAAAAAAACCACGTTAAAAATCAAATTGTTCGTTCTATTAATTTAATCGAATAAATTAATTTAAAAATTTTATGTTTTTCTTCTCGTTAAACAATTCAATTATTACCATAAAAAATTGTAACTTTTCATGAAATCCTTTAAGTTTTCTATGTCATTTGTATTAAATAAGTTAAAATTAGAAAAAAGTTGAGTTATTATATAATTTTTGTCCCTTATATTAGAAAAAAATAACAGGTTTAGGCATAAAATTGATTAAAATTTTAAAAAACTAGTTATTTATAACTGATTAAAAATATGCATTTTTCTTATGTGGCTCGAACAGTTTTGTATGGATCAACTTGAAATTTTTTCTCGTTAAACTTGAACATTGTAAAAACTTGGAAAAAAATAGTGTATGCATTAGGATCTTTGTAAAAAATTTTAAGACAGCTCGTAAAGTGAAAAAATGGCTGAAATTTGCTGTATTTCAAAAATTAACTTTTTAAACAGAAACGTGAGAGAACATTCATTTGTAAATTAAATATTATTACAATAATGGTTTTTCTTTTAAATTTATATATTTATGAAAAAAAAAAAGTTTAAGACCTTGACACACTGATTTGAGCCGTTACGGCTAAGCGCAAACTCAAATTCGACAGATGTGTATAGTGAAATTTGGGGGTGTCTTGAACTTTTGAGCAGTACTGTATACTTGGGGATTTTAATGCTAATCAGCTATCATCGTTGGCTGATGCAGACTTCATTTGGGCTTTCATTGTGGAGAACTCTCTTTTCTCGTTAACTTATGGTCCTACACATGACACTGCAAGTTTGGATACCTGGCTGGACCTTGTGCTAGTTAACGTGTTGGACAGTGTTGCTAACTTTTAGAAGACTAAGACTCTTTTTATTGCCGGACATGACTCTTGACTGCAACTCTTGATATTTTTGTATCAGATCTAACGTCTCATGAAATAAAGTACAGGAGCTTTAAGTCCATCGATGAGGACCAGTTGCACACATACCTTCAGTTGTGTGACTGGTCGACAATCATGGAGGGTACCACCTTGCTTGATCACTGCTTGGAGTGTCCTTACAACAATCTTTACAATGCTCTGGGTCTCTTTGCTCCACTACAAATAGTCAAATACGACTAGGCGACGCCATCCTTGATAGACTTCATACCATCATTCTCTCATTGCTGCAGAGACAGACGCTACCGTAGATGAAAGCTCGACTTGGAACTTTATGAAGACAGATGTGCACGCGACTTTACTCATGGACGATTGCTAGAATTGAATACTTCCGGAGTTGGCTTGGGAATCTGACTAACCCCCAACAGATCTAGAAAGGACTCAAACAGTTGGGTATTGCTTCGAAAACTGAGACCAACCTTGCTAACTTTACCGCGGAGTAGCTCAGTGCTCACTTTGCCTCTATTTCATTTGACAAGTCTGCTCCCATGCTCTCTGATAACTTAGAGACCCTAAGTGACGAAGAGGACGCAAGCCTTTTTGAATTTGTGGAGATTTCGTTTGATGAAATTGTTGCTGCCATAAACCAATCAAGCTCCCAAGCTGTGGGCACTGATCATTTTCCGCAGAGTTACATCAGTCAGCCCTACCCGTCACTGGTTCTTTCATTCAGTCAATTTTTGATTGTGAGAGCAGGGAACTCCACTTTGACGAATTTTCGTCCATTAAACAGGGGTGTACCTTAGGGCTCAATACTGGGTCCTTTTCTCTTTACGTTAGAGACATTGATGCGGGTCTCGACCCCAGGGTTTGTCATATTGCCTATGCGGACGATTTACAGATATACGTGCAGGGTCGGTTTGAGGACTTGCGTCAAACTCTCAAGCTATTGTCTTTGGTTACACCTTTTACATGAAGCGCCTGGATGAGTCTAGCGTCACCTCGTTGGAGTTGCACGGATCCAAGTTGTCTTCTCGATGGGCAGTTTGTGAGTGGTACTCGATTCGAGACTGAACTGGAAAGAGCATACTGCTCGTATTGGAAAGAAGGCCAATGCTCTTATGTATAGGTGATAATTTTAGAAAAAGTACCACGTTCAACTTGAAAAGGCATCTCGTGCAAATGTTGCTCTTCCCCATCGTAGACTACTCCTCTCTTGCCTATTGTGATGTCTCCAAATAGCTCAATCTAAAGATTCAGCGGATCGCTATATATTTGAGTTGAGATGTGAAATCATTACCCCTTATAGGAGGGAACTTGGCTAGCTTAAGTCAACAGGCCGAAGGAACTACTTTTCGGGCTGTCTGCTTTATAAAATTCTTGCTACCACGTCTCCGTCTTACTTATCGGAGCTATTTATTGCCAGACAAGTTGGCATCGATGCAAAAGGATAGATTGATAGATAATATTCGATGCCAACTTGTCTGCTTCCTCGAATACTTTTAGCAAAGGCTCCAAGCTAACTACCACCTCTTCAGAACGCCTCAAAGCTAGTTTGCTTACTCGTGGTGTATCTGTTCGGTGTTCCAACACGTTCGATTCAGTCGTCGTGTTTGATACTTTTGCTAGAGTGAAAGCTAGAGCTAGAGCATTCGCAGACGATGTAGTTTCTTTGGCACTTTCGGTACCGACAGAGTCGGTAGATTTTTGCCAATTGGTTGCAGCGAGCACACGGGTTTCGAAAGACTGTGTAACTGATGCTGTTGGTGTAGTTGTTGTTTGCACAGGCGTTGATGTGAAACAGCTTACTTCAGCCTCGCTCTCATTTAACTCGGACGGAGTGACTATTTTACAGTATAAGGATTTTTCTTTTATTCATAAATAAAACCAACTTAATTTTTCTTAGTTTTGTCACAAATTTTATCTCTTGATTTATTCATCACTAATCATGTTGCATAATTATTATATTTGCAGTCAATTTAATTGAAATGTGCAGCTAAGTTGAATATGCTAAGAACGCCTAACTTGGCCCTTTTCCGCGCCTCATTATACTCTTACGCGCTGTTAAGCTAAATAAAGGCCCTACTTGCATCTTGGGGCATTGAATGTGGCCCTCGCTAGCACCCCGAGAAATTTTCTGTTCAGGAATTAGTTAAAGATATTCAAGCTTTGTGAAACATTGTATTTTTTAGTACTGACAAGGGCAGATTTAGACATTTGGGTCATTTTTTTGGTTTTTAAGGTAATTTTCAAAAATTTCGTGTTCAAAGCCTATCGCAATTTTTTTGTATCTTTTTGAACTTTAACGAAAAAATATTTTCAAATCATAATTTTAATATTTTGATCATGAATAATTTATATTTCAAAACTCAGAAAATGCTGAAAAGTACTTCCAGTATCATAAATTAACCATTAAATCTTTTGAGTTTAAATTTGAAAATATTTTTCCTATTAAGTTCAAAGAAAGACAAAAAAAGCAAGGTCCTGCACCTCACCTTCTCTACCGCAAAAACTCAAATTTGAAGTATTTGTCGCACTTCTACTCGACTATACTACTCGCCTGCCTTAACTCTTTGCCATTTCTCTCCGTTGGACTTTCTGAACTGTACTAGTACCATAATGCTCGATGATGATATCTGTTCACTCTGCAAATGGCCAAAGCTTAGCAGAAACCTGTTACACCCGTGCTCTGAGTGTAAACTACTTTTTCATACCTTTTGCACTAAGTTTTCAGTCCTCGACAAAAGCGGTATTCCCACGAAAATCTACCAGACTTGTGCCACAACAAACGGCAGCGAGAATACTAAATCAACCTCTACATTGGTTGACACGCCTAGTTCGAAAATGGCTTCTACCACCACTGAAGGCACTCTCTTGTTTTTCCTGAAGGAGATGAAGGACCTTAACTCCCCAGTAAATGGACGTCTCGATGGCTTTGTCACAAGAGTTGACAATGCTGAGGTACAGCTTAAGAAACTCCAACTCGAACTTGATGAGATTAAACGAAGATTGGAGTTATGAAGGCGGGATTATTATTGGAGTATACGCAGACAGGATCAGCAAGATTCACATGGCAACCCTGAGCTTCTAAATAAAGTACTTGGCCTTTAGCAAAAAAATGCAGAGCTGTCAACACGTCTTGTACAGGTTTCCACCTGTAGACCTTCCGATGAGATGGTGATCGATGGTTTGTCTGTTCCAGATGCTGCATCCATTGAATGCCTTGTACTTGCCGTTTTAAAAACTGCCCATGCAGACATCGAAGCAGGTGACATCATCTCGACCCGTACGCTTATTAGCAGAACTGCTGAGAGTACAGCCCTAAACAGAGTAGTTACAAAAGAGCCGGACAATCATTCCTAGAAGTCGCACTCTACCTCTAGCGCATCAGCAAGATCTTCTCGCCAACCACGTCCAGTCTCAATCATTGTCACTCTCAGCTTACGTGCACTGCTTTTGGAGGTCATCGAAAGTAAAATTCAACTTGAGAAGCTGCATACTTCAGCGCTTACACCTTACCTCCCTGCTGGAATTGAAGCTTCAACCATCACATCTACTCTCATTAACATCAACGAGTTTCTACCGAGGGATGTCTTTAATCTATGCCGTAAAGTGTACCAAAAATCACATACTTCGAACTCCGGCTTCGCCAGCTTTGTCAGGAATGGTCGAATTTATGTCAAGGGAGGAAAAAGGGAGAAGCCCCTACGCTGATCAAATCTGAGCAAGACCTCATCCGGTTTTTAGCATAACGGATATACTTTTACATCTACTCTCTCACGATAATATTACATTCTCATCATATCAGTTCAATCTAATTCATCCTAGCACCCTTCATCCTTCTCCATGCCATGCATCGTTTCAACTCCATGCATACACCATTTATCCTACCTCTCAGCGGCCTGTGCGGGTAGAGGGGACTGACTGCGAGTCTGTTACCTTAATGCTAACTCTCTGCGTTCTCATATTGAGCAGCTCAGGCTTTTCCTCTGAATGCAGCCTTTGACGTATCTTATAGCTGTGGTTGAGACCTGGCTGGGACCTTCGATTGAGGATGCGCTTGTGGCTTTGGATGATTATGTTATTCTTAGCCGGGACCGTAATACTCAAGGGAGTGGTGTGGCACTCATTGTGCATAAATCTCTCAGTCAAATACCTCTGCTCATCTACCACTGTGTGGAATGGTAAGCCAGGTCATCCTGAGAACTTCCTTGCTGAGGTTTCTGTTAGAGGTTGTGACCCTATATTTGTGGGTGTGGTGTATAGACCTCTTAAGGCCCCATATTTTGCTAGGACTGATTTTGTGTCCGAATTGCGCGACACTACGTATGAAAATGACATTAAAGTTATTCTCGGTGATTTCAACGCCGATCAGCTATCGACCACGGATGACGATGTTGCTTTTGTTCGTTGGTTTATTGAAGAGAACGCCCTGTTCTCGGTGCCTTATGGTGCTACACACCACACCTCACATTCGGATACCTGGCTTGAACTCTACCTTGTCGATGCTCTTGATACTGTGACTAACTACTATAAGACAGACACTCTATTCGTTGGAGGACAAGACTTACTAACTGCTACTCTCGACATTCAAATCTCACGACAGGTAACTAAAGAATTCTCCTATAGAGACTTTAAAACTGTTGATGCCAAAACTTTGAATGAGTATCTGTTGAAATGTGACTGGACGGTGATCACGGATGAGACGAGCTCTCTCAGTGAGAGGGTTGGTTGCTTATATAGTAATCTCTATGCTGCTTTTGAAGTTTTTGCTCCGCTTAAGACCCTTAAACGAAGAAAGAATCGCAATCCGTGGTTTACTGCATATCATCGCTTTCTTTTATCTTAAAGAGACAGACTCTACAGACGTTACAGAAGTACGAGACTTAGGATTGAACTTTATTTGTACAGACAGGTGCGTGATCATGCTCATGAGCAGATTGAGACAGCTCGACTTCAGTTTTACTGGTACAGGCTGAAAGACATCACCGACCCTTATCAGCTTTGGAAAAAGCTTAGACACCTAGGAATCTCCCCAAACCCTGACTCCAATTTAGATGGATTCTTGGTGGAGGATCTCAATGCTCACTTGGCCTCTGTTTCTTTTGATGCCACAACACCTGACCATTCTCATTTTCTAAACTCGAAATTTGATGATAGTGACGGTAGTTTTGACTTTACGTCCGTGACGATGGACGAAATTGCTCGTGCCATTAGTTAGTCTCCATCTCAGGCGGTGGGCGTTGATGATCTTCCGCAAAGTTTTATCCAATCAGCTTTCCCATCCATTGGTCCTTTTATTTGTAACATCCTGAATACTTCTATATCCACCTCAACTTTCCCCAAACGCTGGAAAAAGTCGATTATTATTGCTCTCAACAAAATGCCTTCTCCCACAAGTCTGAATGATTTTCGTCCAATCGGCTTCCTTAGTTTTTTGTCTAAGGTACTTGAGAGACTGGTCTATGACCAGATTTTCTCTTTTGAATTGCAAGGTGTGTTGGACGAATATTAGGCAGGTTATAGAACTGGGCACAGTACACAGTCGGCTCTGTTGAAACTTACCGACGACATTCGGTTTGGTATGGACTGGCGACAGATGACTGCCTTGCTGCTTTTCAACTTCAGCAAAGCCTTCGACTTGGTCTCACACATAACTCTGCTTTCGAAGCTTCGATTTCTTGGTTTTTCACGTTGGGTTGTACATTGGGTAGCAACCTACTTTTCGGGCCGCACCCAGGTGATGAAGGCTGAGGACGGTACCCATACTTCCTCTCAACCCTTCAATAGGGGTGTCTATCAGGGCTCAGTATCCTTGCTTTTTACCCTGTTTATCGCTGACATTGTTCAAGGTCTAAGCCCTGGTGTCTGTTATACAAAATAAAATACTGGTGTCTGTTATACAAAATAGTTATATAAAATACACCCACCATTTCTACATTCAAACGTCTCATAAAATCATTCATTTTTCAGTTGGAAGGAGAGCAGGGAGCAGTCAGTTTTGTTAAGCTGATACAATGATGCAATGATAACGATGATCAAACAAGTCAAATAAGTGATTTTGTGATATGCGATGTACTTCGGGACATTATGCTACTCGATCAAGTGAAGACTGCGTGCATATCATAATTTTTATTGAATTTATAATGCACTCCGCTTGAACAGAAATTTGAATTTCAAGTTTCATTTGATTGTATTATTGCATTTCAATATTAATGTTTATTGTTGCTTGATGCTGTTGAATTTATTTTATTTTATTTTAATCTACTCTACTTTTATTTTATTTTATTATATTATATCACTTGTTGTAATCATTTGTGTAATACTAAAATAATTTGTACAACACAATGTACATTTAATAAAACATATCAATCAATCAATCAATCTCTCTCTCTCTCTCTCTATTTTTCATACATTCACATCTATAGACAGTTCTACATACAATGACAAGAGCATTTCTCAGTATTTGTTGTTATTATTTTTATTTTATTAATTAAATTTTCATGATACGATTTTTATTATTGATTATATTGTTTATATTATGTTTTATTAATTTAAACTACTTGTTAATTATCTACTTATGTAAAAGCTATTGGTTTATACCAGACATTTATTGGCAAGGTAATGTACAAAAAAACCTTTTCGATTCAATTCAATTCAATACATATCTCTCTCTCTCTCTCTCTCTCTCTCCATTGTTTTGAGTACACGTAGTCTGGAGGTGGTGCTGGGTTCTAAGCTGACTTGGAAGGATCATGTTCGTTATATTTGTGCCAGAACGAATTCTCTGATGTACCGTCTTTAACACATCAGACGCAGCACCACCCTTGAACTGCGAAAGCATTTTATGCAGACTCTGTTTTTTCCCATCGATGATTGTTGCTGTATTTTGTATCGGATTATATCGGATGAACAGGACCTTATGCTGCAGTGTATGTACAATCGTGGGATCAAATACATTTTTGGAATTAGGAGGAGTGATCACGTTACTCCTTTCAGACACGAGCTTGGCTGGCTTCGAGTATCAGTTATTTTGCAGCTTGCTTGAAAATCCCAAACTTGCGTATTCCGTCTTGGATGGCGAATTTTTTTATTGAGAAGCACAGCTTGGGTTCGAGGAATTTTTACTAGTTGCTGCTTTACAACGACTTTTGAAGGCACAGATTAAATTCGATAACCAAAGATTGTTTTATCCTGATGTATACCTTTTTTCCTTTATTTCATTATTATTATTATTATTATTACAATTATTATTTTTTCTGATGTTTCATTATATACTATTATATGCACTATATCTTATATAGGTAACACGAGTTAATCTACGATTCAAAATCTACGGCGAAAAAATCTACGAAACCTAAAATCTATGAAAAAAAAATCTACGAAAAAAATATCTTCGAATTTTGTCAACCAAAACAAAAAACCACTAAGGGTTATTTTTTAAAACAATGCGCGCCATGGGACCCGAAGAGTCCCCGAAGAGGCGCGTTATAAAATTTAGATTCAATTATTAATTTATTATCCATCCATTAATCAGTGAGTTGAGTTTGTACACTATTGTGTTGTATGTATGTATTTGCGTTGTGATTGTACTTATTTGATTGTTTGTTTGTGTTTGCGTTTAGGTAATAGTTTCCAATTGATTCGGTCAGTATTCATTTAGATTTTGTATAGTCCTTATATATTCGTTTTGTTTCAAAATTTTTTTCAAAAATGCCACTGCAATTTATTTTAAGTCAAAAAAAAAAAAAAAAGAATTTACTTAACTATAATAATTACTTACATAATCTACACAGAGTTAATAAAAATTGTGTTGTGTGGAAATGTGTGAATTATAAAAAAAATTATTGTTCTGGTCGTGTGGACACAACCATTGAAAATGTTGACGGTAAACGAATAACAATACGATTTGATTGAATATTATAATAACTTTTCTTTTTTAAATTGTAGGAGAAATTATAGATTTTGTTGAACATACTCATTTATCAAATTTGGTCGATCTTGAAGTACGAGAAAAGGTCAATGAAATCAAAGAATCAGCTGAAGCGACGAATGATAAAGCTTCCAATGTTATTGCTCGTGTTTTAAAAAATGATTCAGATTAGGCTAGTGCACATTTGCCTTCAACAAGTCGCTTGATCCGTACGGTCCAAGTGATACGTGCTAAAAAAATGGATTCATTTCCTGTTTGCTATAGTTTGGATGATTTAGAAATACCTGAAACATTTAAGAAAACTGTCAAAGAAAAACCTTTTTTAATTCACGATAGCAACGATGGAAACGACAGATTTTTGATATTTAGAACGCACAAAAATTTAAGATTAAAAAAAAATGTAAAATATGGTTTTCGGATGGTACCTTTAAGGTCGTAACAATAGTTTTTCAACAATTATATACAATTCATGGTCTATATATTAATTAAACTTTGCCTCTAGTTTATATTTTGCTGCTTAGTAAAAGTAAAAAAATGTATAAATTAGCCTTAAAAGTATTAAAAAATTTGATTAATGATTACAATCCTGATGAAATTCTAGTAGATTTTGAACAAGCTTTTATCATTCCATTCTTTATTTCCAAATACACGAATAAAAGGTTGTTACTACCATTTTTGTCAATGTGTTTACAAACACGTACAAAGTAGCGGTCTACAAACTAAGTATTCTTAAGATACTCAATTTATGATGGCAATTCAAATGTTGGTTGGCCTCACTTTCGTTTCAAGCTGCGACGTTATTTATGCATATGAACTTTTAGTTTCGACAAATTATTTTGTAGAAAATGAAGAAATATTAAAGAATTTAATAGACTATTTTGAACGTACGTGGATCGGACCGAAGACACGCCACACACGTTTGCAGCTGCTATTTAAAAATAAACTGTAGAATAATTTTAAAGACGTTAGCAATGATTTACCCCGCACTAATAATTGTGTTGAGGGGTGGCATAACAGATTTGCAAATATGATTGATAAATCTCACGCAGCGATGGGTGAGTTTATTTATAAAATTAGCTTAGAACAAAATATGACCGAAATTTTAATCGAGCAAGCAAAAACCGGCCGAGATATTACTCCTCCTAAACGTAAGAAATATAAAAATTACGATGACAGATTAAGAAATGTAGTTTCTATATATGGCAGGCAAAATGTTGGAGTATTTACAAAATGTTGCAAGTCTTATAGTTATGTAAACGTATTATTATTGTATTATTAATTGTATCGTGTTATTTGTAAACAAAAATTTGAATAAAAGATTAATTTTTCTTTCGTAGATTCAGCCGTAGATTTTATTTCGTAGATTTTCTTTTCGTAGATTTTTAACTCCGTAGATTTTTTCGTCGTAGATTTTTTCGCCTTAGATTTATTCATGGAATCTCTTATATATACTCCACAGGTTAAATTTAAATTTTTAATGATAATCAAGTATGATTTACCTGTTGATCAACTTTTCACATCATAATGTACAATTAATAATCTTATCAAAATCAAATCAAATCGAATCTCTCAATATTCACGTCGACAGATACTCCAACATACAATTACAAGATTAAGTTAAGTTTTTGATCAAAATCTTGATCTTGCTCTCATAAGTATAAAATGAATTCAAATTCGCAGTCGCAAGTTGATTTGTAGAGAGCAAATTGTAAAAATTATTTAAATAAATAAGTTTTAACTTTCGATAAAGGTAAACACGAGGGTTTGTGTTTGAAAACCTTTGATGGTGTCCAATTTTTTTAAAAACGAGAAAATAAATTACTATTTTATTTTTAAATTACAAGATTATTTCTCATTCTCTGTCCCTCTCTTTCTCTCTCATTCTCTCTCTTTCTCTCTTTCGCCAGGCATCATCATTTGCCACTTTTAAACATCTCATTAAATCACGCACCTTTACTACCGAGGGAGAAGGTTGAGTACTCTGTGCCGCAGAACAACTTGTGCGTAAACCATGTGAAAATTTTTAGTGCTACTAGTTTCTGATTTGCAATGACTTTTTTGCAGGCACAGATTAGATTCAATTTAGTTGGATTACCAAAGATTGTTATATCTTGATGTAAACCTTTATTTTCATTATTTTATTATTATGTTTATTTTATTATTTATTATTTACTATTGTTAATCTTGAATGGATTACTTGTTGATAAACTTATGTATTTTGTACAACATAATGTATAATCAATAAACTTATCAAAATCAAAATAAAAAAATCTTGTAGTGTATGTGTGTGAGCGCATAGCGCTGAGTGTGCAGAATACTGCATCGCAGGTGTATTATAACGAATAAAGAATTAGTCGTAATGGAACCACGGTAGTTGTTACATATCCCGATCCACTCCTGTCCCACATATAGTACAGTGGCGACGAGGATGAACTAAATTAAAAAGTAAAAAAAGTAAACGTAAACGTAATCGTTGTAATCGAAGTAAAAGACACGCATTAAAGGAAGTATTCGGTAAAAATGTGACAGTGCGAGAGGAAGTTTTCGGGCTTGGTCAGTATCCGAAAGTATCTGAAGTAATCGAAAAATAGTCAAACTGTAATCGGAATAACTGTGAAAAGTGATAAGGTGACTAGTACAAACGACTCATAAAATTAATCAGATGAATAGAGAAGAAAAAATCGCATTTTTTGACGGTAAAAACGCAACGTGGGTGTATGCGCAATCGAAGAAAGATTTAATTAAATTATTGGGAAAGTTTGATCCAAAAGAAGTGTAACTATTGTAAGCGATGCGGACATTTTGAAAGAATGTGTAGAGATAAGCCGCAACAAAGTAAAATCCCCATGGCCGTCTTATCCCCATGGCCGTGGCCAGAGAGACCATGGCAACGGGTACATGCGGATTTTGCGCGACCATTTTTTGGTCATGTGTTTCTATTACTTGTAGACGCGCATTTGAAGTGGCTGGAAGATTACATTGTAAAAAATATGTCTGCGACAGCGACAATTGAGTTATTGAAGGGAACTTTCGCAATACATATGGTGACAGATTCGGGTGCTCAATTCAAATGTGAAGAGTGCCAAGAATATTTTAAAAGGTTAGGAATTCGACATACGTATTCAGCTGCCAAACACCCAGGTCGAACATGGTTTGATATTTTTGCACAAAAAAATTATGAAAAATTTTTCACATAAAAACCTTCACTTTTACCAAAAATTATGAAAATTAAAAAATTTTTGTGCCCGGGACGCATCGAAAAATTCACGTTTTTCTCGAAAAATATTGACTTTTCCGGAAAAACTCATATTATAAAAAATGTTATAGTACAACATCTCAAGAATGTGTTGAAATTTTGAGTCATTCTGAGTTGATCTCATAAGTTACAGCCTTTCTCGTGCGACGTCTTTTAGCCTGCTCCGAGCGGCTGCACGAAACTTTAAACGCGTTTTTCTCAAAACTAGCATTTTCAAAGAAGATGAGGAAAATATCTTCGCAACCTCTGCACCGATCGTTCTAAAATTTCAACCACGTCTTTATTATACACTTTTCCAGGTATAAACACGAGGATTCTTGAAAATTTCAATTTTTACAGTCGTGACACCGACAAAATGGCGGATTTTTTTGCCGAAAAAACGACTTTTTGTTTCAAATCACTGCAAAATCGTCAAAAATTAAAAAAAAAAAAAATCCTCGTTTTGTTACAAAGATAAACTTGTTTTCTAACAAAATCTTCCTTCAAAATTGATTTTAAATGATCTGGAACAAAATGGCATTCCTCACCGCAAAAAAACGTAAGACGGAAGCGTCGTAAAAAAATGGCTGGCATCGGCTTGTTTCAAAGTATTTTTACATGAAAAAATTTGAGAAGATACTTGAAATGTTACTTCATTATGTAGTCAATAATTGACTTTAATAAATTTTTCCATTTTTAAAATAAAAATTAAAAAAATTTGCTTTTTTTTGGCCCTTAAGGGTAGACTCGCCCTTAAAATAGACAACTTTTGGTGTCCACCAAACATTTTTCCCACATATTGTACATCATCAATAACAACTTCTGAGTATTCTTTACCTGCTACAATTTTGTCACACTTTTAAATAAAATTCATGCCAGCGCTCCTGGACTAAGCTGCCTTCAAGGTGCGGTGGACACGCTCCACCATTCCGTTGGACTTCGGATGCCAGAGTGTGGTGTGGATGGGCTTAGCCCCAACCATTCGCGCAAGAGCCGCCTGGAGTGACGACTAGAATTGTTTGCCCTGATCAGTGGTGATCTCGATTGGGCAACCAAAGTTTGGGACCCAGTACTGGTAGAAATTCGCAACAACGGTCGCTGCCGTGCTGTCCGTCAGCGGAACTGCAATGGGCCACCTCGAGAACCTGTCAATCATCGTGAGGCAGTAACGCAGGTTGTCTACCTGCGGCATGATGATAATGTTCAGATGGACGTGCTTTAAACGGTTGCTGGGCACGTGGAAGGTGTCAAGTGCGGCTCGGTCATGGCGACTGACCTTGGATCGTTGGCATGGTTCACAAGATCGAGCCCAGTGGTCGACGTCTTTCCTGATGCCAGGCCAGACAAACTTGGAAGTGACGATCCTTGTAGTCGAGCGTGGACTGGGGTGCGCTAGCGAATGCAGCTCGTCGAAGGCACGACGGCGCAGGTTGGCTGGGAGGTAGGGCCTGACGATGACATCCTCGATGTTGCAGGTGATTGAAGAGCCATCGACGTGGAGTACCTGCAGGCCCAAGATTCCTTTGTTCAGCAGATGTTCCAGCTCGTCGTCCTCGAGCTGTGCTGCCTCAATGTCCCGAGCAAGCAGAGCGGATGGCATGGCGATTGCGTTGACTCCGGACAGAGTATCAGCCACTACATTGTCCTCACCTTTCACGTGCTCCAGGGTGACATTGAATTGGAGAATGTAGTCCAGCTGGCGCTGCTGCCTTGGGGAGGCCTTGTCCGACCGCTGCTGGGCCGCGAAGGTGAAAGGCTTATGGTCGGTAAGCACTTTGAAGCTCCGCCCCTCCTATGGAGTAGGAGTCCTCGGGTAGTGGTCCGGACGTGTGCAGGCGTTCACACGGTGGTAGTTGCCTGTCATCCTGTATCCACCAGACTTCTTAGGCACCATGTGTATTGGGCTTGCCCACTGGCTGGACGCCCCAAGGGCCTGATAATGTCTTCTTTAGGAGTTCGTCGATCTCTTGCTTGGTCGCCTGAAGACGCTGGCCATGGAGCCTCCGTGGACGCTCGAAGACCGGAAGGCCCTTGGTGAAAATGTGGTGTACAACTGGAATGCCGCTGAGATTTGCCTTTCCCTGCTGAGGCTTGGTGATGTCAGCGAACTCCACCAATAGCTGATCGTAGGCCATGCGGTGTTTGTTTTCAGTGGAGCAGCTCTGGAAGCCAATGCCAAAAACTTCTGCGGTGTGGAGCGTAGCTTCGACACTGAGGGTGGTGGTAGGATCGGTCAGGAGACGATGCTGGAGGTCCACCAGGAGGCCAGTGCTGGCCAGGAAGTCTGCACCTAGAATGGGGTTGTGGACGTCGGCGATGATGAAGGGCCAAGTGAAATCACGACGAAGCCTCAGGTTGAGGGTCACCACTCGTCTTAATGCCGTACGTCTTAATGACGGTTTTGTTGGCTGCTGCTAGTTGCAGGCCCTGGACAGGAGGTTTTCCTTCCGGCAATGAGAGTGGCAGTAAGGACGCGACCGAACCGGAGTCGACCAGGAAGCGTAGACCAGTGTTCCGGTCCATGATGAGGAGGTGATTTTCACGGAGCTGATTTTTGCTGCCAGCAGCCGCCTTAATTGATGGCAGCGATGTTAGTTTCCCTGGTTGCCTGATGATCTGAAGCTGCAGGGTTGCTCGTATTTGCGAGCGTCGGCATCAAATCGGTGGTGAAAATAGCAGAACCCACCTGGTGTAACTGAGCGTGGCCTACTCCTGCTTCAGCGACGCGGCTGGTGGGCCCCCTCTGTTGGCCTCGGTTGAAATCCACGGACGGCGCTTAGTATCAGGTCATTGGACGCGTTGAGCGTTGCCAGATCTGCTCGTATGCTGGCGAGCTCATCTGTCAAGCTGGTCTCCTCACCACCTGAAGTCCTGGAGGCACGTCGTGCATCTCGTCTGCTGTCTCAGCCAACTCATCGAAGGTGTTGTTACGAAGGACTCAGAGAGTGCGTGTGACGTGCGTGGGCAGGAGGTTGAGCCATTTGACCTTGAGCGCGTCATCGGCCACCTGCCTGCCAGTGGCCAGGTTTTGCATGTGGTGAAGTAGCTGCGAAGGCGTGCGCCCGTCCAGCTCCACCCTGGTGAGGAGTTTGGTTATCTGCTGGTCTGCTGAGTCTGAGAACCAGGACAGCACTTGCGCCTTCAGATGCTCGTACTTTCCATTTGCTGGAGCAGTGCGCAGGACATCCGGAAGGTCCTGGATGAAGTCCTGGTCGAGGGAAGCGACGACGAGGTTATATTTCGTCAAATCTGAGCGGATGTTGCTCGCGCCGAATAAAGCCTCGACCAACATGAAACACGCTTCCGGGGAATGTTTCCAGAAACCCGGCAGCTTACATTGCGTGACAGCCTCCACTGGTACGCCATTTTGTTGATTTGGCGGTTGTTGGCCATCGGCTCCTCCAGCGGCATTATCATTAACCATCACGGAATTTTCTTGGAGAAAGTTTCTCGCAAGATTTGCGGCAAGGGAGCGGGTGAGCTCAACCTACCTCGACAATCTGGGCGTTTCCTCCGTTTTTCTTAACGCGATCAGCAGGCAGCACTTTTGCAAGTACCAAACTCACAGGGACAGAAAGGGAGCACCTTGAGCCCTGACAGCGTCATCAGTGCATTAAGCGCCTACACGACAGACGGATAGGAGTTCCTTGAAAGGTTGAGAGAGACTATTATTCGAAACAGATGGGAGGAAAGAGAAATCCTCATGGCGATCCAGGCAGAAGTCAGGAGGATGCGAGAGGATAGCAATGGGCTCGAAACAGTCAGAAACCAAGTTGAGGAAGCATTTAGAAGGCATGGAGAGGGAGACCAGCTGCAGAAGAGATACTGCGAGCATCTCGACAAATGCGACCAATTGATGGCATAGAGGGGTGGCGCAAGCGCGCGTAAGCGCAAATCACGGCTCGCCGAGAGCATTGCGGCAGCGAGCGATATCTCGGCGAGGCAGAAGGGCTTTTGACTGGGCCTTTCGACGAACGAAGCAATTCGTGGAGGCCTTCGAGAGGGCCCAGTTACATCGGCATGTGGTTAGAGCGACTGTAGTTCTGGTGACCCTCGACGTTAGGAACGCGTTCAACTCCGCTCGGTAGTCGGACGTCCTGGGCTCGTTGAAAGACGAGCTCGAGACACCAGACTATATGATACAGGTTTTTGAAGACTACTTTACGGGCAGGACCCTGATCTATGACACAAAGGATGGTAAGAGAGCCAGGAGGATTACGGCGGGTGTTGCACAGGGCTCGATCATAGGACCAACCTTCTGGATCACGGTGTATAACTCTCTGATGGTACTAAAGCTACCGTCGGGTATTTTCATGGTTGCCTACGCAGATGACGCCACAATTGACATCGAGGTTTAGAATATCAACAAAGTCAGAGCCATACTGCGGGAAGTAATGGCGATGGTGTGTGCATGGATGCGGTTTCATAGTCTAGACCTAGCGTTGCAGAAGACCGACATGGTGGTCTTGCCGAGGCGCACGAAGATTGAGACGATCGTCCCGATAGACGTAGGGCCGGTTCAGGTTGTGACCAGGGCAGCAACGAAGTATCTAGGGGTAACCTTGGATACAAAACTGTTCTACTGGAAACACATAAGTGAGGTCGCGAATCGAGCTATAGAGCGTGATGAGGATTTTTCTCCTTCTCAGAAAAATTATTAACTGGTAGCTGATTGCTGCGATAGTTGAAAGGCTAGAATTGATAAGGCAACGAGTCATCGCAAGTTGTAATTTGGAGTCTGCAATTATTAATTCACTGTTATTATTATTTTCACTGTAACGTAAATTTTAAAAACCTTCAAGTTAAGTTTGAAACAGATTTACAAAAACTACAATCTTATACGTGCTCAAGCTGTTCTCGAATAGTCATTACAAGTGAATTATTTTTACTGCTGCAATCAAATGGATCCGAAAGATGTTCCTTTTGAACTTCAAAATTTGTTTGACGTAGAGCAACTTCTCATAGCTTGAGTGAAACCAGTAATGAGAGTCTACAGAGCTAAGTCTAGAGGACTTTCAGGACAGAATGCCTATCAAGTAATAATATCAATATAGGATAGGACATAACAGGAATATTTCGATCTTTACCTCGAGTTTCAGCTACTTTAAACTATGATTATTGAGAGAAAAGAAAGCGTGAATGATACACAAATTTTCATGTCATGAAAAAATTTTGGAATCTTTGCTATTTAAAAAAAATAATAATCCGTAGCAATAGTGGAAAGCAGTGAATTTTCTGCAGGTTTAAGTTATATTGGCTTTCAAGAGTAAAAAAAAAAAACAAATGGATTGCTGATGAAACCATCATTCAATTTTGATAGATTACTCAAAATTAATGGAAGTCGTTCAATGCGAAGTCCTTACAACCCTCCGAGAGCAACATTGAGAATAGCAGGCAACTCAAAAATGAGATTGACTGTCTCAAAATGAAACGGGAAAGCCACCTGGTTTCTTTCTATCCCTTTTCACAAATATTCCCCACTCCCTGATTTTACGAACTTTGGACTCCATGTGGAATTTGACTCCCCCTTACATCCTTTTGCAAAAACAACAATTTTTGCGCGAAATCTCCACTCTTCTGGCTTGCACTTGTCGAAAGTTCAATGGAAAATTTTATAAGCAGATTAAGGGCACGCCGATGGGTCTCGCTACTAGTCCATGTTCGCTTCAGAATCTATCGAGACAAAACTTCTGAAAATTACACTTCATGGAATCACCTTTCATAGACAATACGTGGACGACTATTTTCTAGTCCAATTTATTCTTAATCCAATTTATTGATAAATACATTAGAAAGACTCCTCATGAAAAAGCAACACCCTAACCCTATGGATACTTCGGTGCCGACTTCAGCATTGATCTGGCTAAGGCCACGGTGACTTTTTCGGCTCGTTCGCAGACAACTTACATTGCTGAACAATAGTGACTTGGAGATGATGTCACTTAAGTGTTTAGACTCCCAAAGTGTTGGTGTCAACATCTGGTATTCTGGAAATGATTTCTCCTAGATGCTATAACTCCAGGAAGATCGTAGTATAGATACCTGATGCATTATAACGCTCTGCAGTGATTTCTCTAGGAACTTTCAACTTTACAGTGATCAGTATGGAAAACCGTGGTGCCCTTGTAAGAATTAATCCATTAAATATGATTTTTAACCCGTTCACGGTATAAGGAAGTTCTTCATGCAGTTATTAATATAAAAAGCTCATAAATCACTATTAACTTATGAAGGTTTTTTTTTATTCATGATAATAATTATATTTAAATTTAAGTTCAGTTTGAAAAAAAAAAATTTTGTACAAAGAACTTATGAAAAAATTAGGTTACTACCTCTACAACTTGATATTAATAAAATAAAAACAATAAAAATAAACGTGATCTGCAGAGTCAAAACTTTCTGGAAAAATAATCTCCAGGGCATTATTACCAGTATCAATGTTGTCACCAGATTTCTATCCTGACCCCGAATGAGTAAAAACTTTTATGTAGTATCCACACAGGTACCCCTTGTTACAGGCAATAAAACCTCTATTTATCGCGAATCAGAGAATCTAAGTCTTCCATTTAGACGCGAGAGGTGATTAAACTCATAAACCCAGATAAAGCCCAATAATATTTCAAAGTTTAAGAAAAAGATCCGAGATTTGAACTCGGATCCCCAAGTTTCTGGCCTAGTGCGTTACCAATTATGCCATAGAGGCAACGAGCTCGGCTCTCTGCTTAGTCAAATTTAATTCCTTTTTTGTCTCAAATTTTTTAAGGAACGCCTGTTTTACCCGCAACCCCCCGGCACATCAACGGGAACATGCCTTAACAAATATTATGATGATTTCTCACAGATGCTTGTGGTGTAACAAATTTTATGTATGATCCACACAGGTACCCCTGGACAAGGCGAATTCATTTTTCACTATGTGAAAAATTAAAGCACCCTCTCGATCGGAACTAAGTGAAGAACCTGAAAGAACCAATTCGTATGTAAATACAAGAGATCGGATTCTCAAAATTTAAAAAATAAAAAATAAACTCCACATCCAATATGTTGACAGAAAGGAACTTTTTATAAATATAGTAATTTTTAAAGTTATCATGGCTGCTCTAATGAAATAAAAACATTATTTTGAATAGGTTTCTCTAATAATTGTGAGTTTTTAGTTATTTAACAAAATACATCGGTGGAAAAAAAAATAATATAATCGTCTAAAACTTAACTTAAAATAAGTTATTAATAAAATATTTTGCTTATATATTGGTTTTTATTAAATTAAATCAATAGCTTTAAAAGTGTATCAATAGAAAGGATGAATAAAAAAAAACAGGTGATTCTCTACTAAATGCAAGGCAATAAAGAATCGATCCAAATTTTCCAAACTGTCTGAAGATGTTTATGTAGACATCCAATTGCAGAGACAGGAGGGTTTACGGGTAAACACAATAATGACATGGCAAGTACTCGGTACACTTAAATTAGTTTTATTTCAATAACCTCGGTGACTCTTAAACGGGCGGCACGCACACGCTACGGTAGACATAGAACGACTGCCCTAATCAAGCGGGAGACTAGCCAAGCGCTCGTGGAGCGGCGCTAGTGCTGCTGCTGCAGCTTATAGCCTGTTGACGGTGTTGTACATAAATCCACCGCCAAAACTCCCTCCATTTATGTTAACAACAATAAATGCCGTCAACCCTTAAAATCTTTAAACTAGGTAAACTTATACAAAAAGAACTGATTAAACAAAAATTGAAATAATTAAATAAAAATTTAAAATTGAAGCACTCAAAGCAACGTATTCAGCGTCTCCAGAAGATGTTGTAACCAGTGTCTGCTTGTGACTTCTCCATGCTATAGTGTCCCGAAAGGATTTGATCAAATAACCCTCCGTTGATTTTGACCCCTCGCAATCCAGTCAACTTGAATCGGTGTAAGCGATTAAGTCATCAGATTTATTTCGGTATATAAGACCGAAGTCCCTAGTACCTTTTAAATAACGGAAAATCCTCTTTACATCCTCCCAATCTGTCTTAATTGTGTTAGAGTCATAAACCTCTCTTCACGAATCCGAGTAATTTTCATACCCAGGAAAACATCGGGTTCTCCCAAGTCTTTCATTTTAAAGACAGCACTCAGACTCGCATTAACTTCCTCAAGTTTTTGCTTACTATTACTTGCAATTATCATGTCATCGACATAGAGCACAATTAGAGCAAATAAAAGTCCACACACTTTTCAACAAAAGTCCACACGTTTTTATCAACGCCTCTAGATTTATCCCCACCTCTCCCACCATGAGAGACACCTCTACCCCCGCCTCTCGAACCGCCGCGACCACCTCCACCTCTAGAAGCGTGCATAGAATGGTCTCCACTCTTACCTTGCTTTTTGGGGCACCTGTCCCCTTTATGGTTGGTGTTAGCTTTACAGTATCGGCACCACCATTGAATACTCTTTGCCAGGGGGCACTCCCTCTGACAGTGACCATATTTCTCGCAGCGATGGCATTTCTGATTTGCTATATCCTCGGGTCCTCTTGCTGCGTTGGCACTGACTGTTTGTACCTCGTTCCTCTTTGCCTCGGTCTTAAACAAATAAGAAATCATATTACTGTAGCTCATTTCTTCTCTATTATTCATAGATAGAGTATTATTGGCTTGTGCGAGCTCTGGAAAAATTCCAGAAACTGCTCTCACTAGTGTCTCACTCTGGTTTTTCGAAAAAGTATCACACAGCTTCAGTATTCTGTCGCTTACGGGATCTCTACCTTGGTACAATCCCGAGGATACTGTGCTCCTATCATCATCATCTCTTTCCGAGAAGGAGGCATCATTTGGCGATACGCGATTAGGGTTCGGCGGTATCAAAGTAAAAGAAAGTAAAGGATTTACCTGTGTCGACGCATCTTGTCTTTCTCCGGTTTGTGGCAGAAGATCTTTAATCTTGTCCAGAATTACTACCAAATCAGCTTTGGCCTTGGCTGAAAACTCGGAGTTAGAGCGAAGCAAGTCCAAACATCTCACGGTCTTCTCTGACTGGGTATTTAACTCCGCCAAAGCGAGTGTTATGACCTTTGAGTTCTCAACCTGCGTGTTGACCAATTCGCGCTGAGCAGTTGCTAGCTTGTTTGTTTCCTCAACCACTTTCAGCAAAGGCTCCAAGCCGATGATCACTACCTCAGATCGTCGCACGATTGTATGTCCCGTTTGCACAGGAGTTCCATCAGGTAATAACAAATCTTCAGGCAGGTTTAACCCTCCTGAAGGGACGAATGGACTGGCGCTCGCTGAGAGAGGGGCGACTGAAGTTGCCGGCGTGATTGTCGCCGTCGTCGTCACGGTCGCTGTTGCAGCAGATGTTACCTCAGTTGTTGTTGTTGTGGTGTGAGTTGTAGTAGAGTTTTTCAAAATTGTCTCTGTAGCCTCGAGGTTGTCTACCTCCATAGACTCACCCACGCAGGGCGAAGATTTTTGATTTTCCTGCAGAGTAGAACTCGAATTTTCTACTCTGTCCATCGCCTCATTGAATTGTTCCTCCATAGCTCTCCTCTCCTCCAAACGTTTCCTCGATCTTTCCTTGGCCTCTGTAATTGAAACAACTCAAATGAATGTTTTTACCTCAACTCAAAATATGTGTGGTACCACAAACTCATTAAACTCAAGTTTTAATTACTGGGTAAGAAAAAATATTTAAGCATGAAGTCAACAAGAAAGAAAAAAATTTTTTTTTCAAAAAAAACAATCACTCTGTATGACCTGATCCCAGGCCTGAGGATCAACATCAGCCGGTGCCACGACTGTTGGTTCACCCGTTTGATTGTCCGAGCTCATGTGCTTGGGGTGTTGGATTCGTACTAGCTCGAAATACCTCTTCGTAGCGTGTTCCAACTTCAGATTCCTCAAAGCTCTAATTATAATAAAAAACATTCAATTACTCCTCCAGGTTTATAATTAAAATCACTAGTTTTGACACAGCTAAAGAACTAGTTCAATTTAATTTTCAGACAAAATCTTCAAAGACCAGTACGTGCTGCTTGTACACCTCTTGCTTATGTGTACGATCTTATTCAATCGCGGCGTACAAGAGGTAGCACGAGCGCTCACAACACACAATGATCCTTTCCGAATATTGCCCACTTAAAACATAAAAATGTTCTATAAGAATCGTATTTTTTTTTCTTTTTGTTACCTCTCTATTTACGCTCTAGTTTAGCGCAATAAAATTCTCTCAAAAAAACTCGATTCTTAGGCACACATGCTTTTTAATTTTGTCCTCTATCTTAATTTTCCACAATTTTCAGATTTTTTTTTTTTAAATTCTTTGTTCCCTCATGAAATTCAAAGAATTTTCCTCAAAATCTGAGAAAGAAAAATTTCAATTCTCTAACCAGCACAGCTGAGAAAAAGAAGAAAAAGTACTGTGAAAAAATTTGCACTTCAAGCAATAACTATAGCTTGCAACAAAAATCTTGAATGAGAGAGAGAAACGAAAAAAATCTGCATGGCAGTTAATTTCTCGCAAAAGGAAAAAAACGTAAGCAGCACAGCTGACTTTTCATGACGTGCAAAAAACGAGTCGAGCGTGTTATCACGCACCTAGAAACACCGAAATCCCGAGTTTTGCAATACAGCATGAAAAAGAAAAAAATTTGAGCGTGCCTAAATTCTCTTTTTCTGGGAATTACCTCCCCTCTCGACGCAGCGTGCAGGTTGAAACCTGCAGCGGCGCTTTGTCGCGCGGCGCCCAAAAAAACTCTTTCTCTCTCTCTCTCTTTTCCTTTGTTTCTAGACTCCCTCCCAACTCAAAATTTCCCTCAAAAACTTACTCTTCTCTCATGTATTTGTTCCACCGATCATCCATGAAGAATACCGGTCCTCGTTTGTCCTCGAAGAATTCTCAAAAATCCTCAGGAAAAATTTCTCACGACGTCGAAGAAAAATTTTCAGATCTTCGACAAATCCTCAATTTTCCTTTACGCATTGACACAATCCACTCAATAAAAAACAAAAACAGCAAAAAAACACTAAGGATCTCGTTCGTTTTTCTTTCTAATTGCACTAACGTCTATCGAGTCACGCGCGTGCCCGCGAGAACGTGTTATTCTTTTTACTGGCACGGCTTCACCCTAGCCTCCCGTCACTTAAACAGTAATTAAACAGTGCTGGGCTCCAAAACCTGTAGACATCCAATTGCAGGGACAGGAGGGTTTACGGGTAAATACAAAAATGACACGGCAAGTATTCAGTACACTCAAATTAGTTTTATTTCAATAACCTCGGTGACTCTTACACGGGCGGCACGCACACGCTACGGTGGGCATAGAACGACTGCCTTAATCGGGCGGGAGACTAGCCAAGCGCTCGTGGAGCGGCGCTAGTGCTGCTGCTGCAGATTATAGCCTGTTGACGGTGTTGTACATAAATCCAGCGCCAACAGTTTATTAGATATTATTGAACATTTTTGCCTAGCCTGATCAAAATTGAAATACAAAAGATAAAATAATCAGTTCCGGTAGGTGGCGCTTTCGTGATAAAAGCGATTCTCACTGTGTCTCGCCTTTGCTTCATTTTTCTTAAACTAATCTTAAGTTTTTAATTTTCAATTATTTTACATTATGTGTGCCAAAGGTCAAACTGTTTTATTGATCATAAATTTTCCGAAATTGGTTCTAGCTTCTTTATAAATTCATCGTACTCCAATTCATAACCTGAAAACTCTTAATGACCACGTGTTGAGTGCTGTATAGTTTAGTATACCGATAGTATACATAGTGTAGTGTATTGCCAATCGTATTGTAAATTAAACTATATTAATTACAGTATAATATAGTTTAGTATATTATACCCATTATAGTGTAGTGCCTGCAATTTAACTATAGATTCCACTTTGACGAATTGTGCTTTATGCCCCGATAAGAGTAACATTGTTCTCAAGGATGCAATTAAATGACACACCTGCAACACGTACTATCATAAATCATGCTCTAAGCGTGCCAAACCCGAGATGATGGTTCGTTTGCGCATTGCTGCAAGACTCGCCCCACACTTTCGCGCCTTCATCGATCAACAAAGACGCCCTCGATTCTTCGGATTTACTCTCTGCATCTAACATCAACTCAAGTACATCTGCTAGTAACGACACCGCTCAACTTGACCCGAGCTCTTTAACGCTTTGGAACCTCATTGAGGGTAAGTTTAACGCTATGCAAACCAACTTTGACGAACTTAAGGCTACGCACGAGTCGCTCACTACTCGTATCGACAACTGTGAGGTCCGTCTTGAAGCCCTCGAGGATATTATCAATGGCGAGGATCTCTTCGATGAGCTTAAACTTAGATCTGCTAAAGAAAGGAATTTTATTATTTTTAAACTTAAAGACTCTCCTAATGCTTCCATTACTGATCTCCAATTTATTACTAAATCTTTCACTGAATGTACTCTAGCCTTACCTTTTTCACTCGGAAATATTAAAGTTTCACGCAGAGGTTGAAACTTTGATTCAAAAAAAGATCGTGTTCTTGTCGTCACGATGCCTACTCCTATTGATGTTCATTGGGTTTCTCGCCATAAGATTAAAATCTTTGGTGAATCGTTAATTGTTCGAAGTGATCAAACTCAACGTCAAATTGAATACTATAATAAAATCAAAACTGAGCTCAACCGACTTGTAGCAGAAGGTCATAATAATCTTGTTATTAAATTCCAACGTGGTCGACCATACATATATCACTAAACGTACTCACCCTATGCCCAGCTTACCTACGCTAATTTTACCTCTAATTCACCACGTTTATCTGGACCTACTGAATAGCAAATAACTACTTCCAACTCTCTCTTCAACATCTTTTATCAGAATATTCATAGTATCAGAGGTAGATTAGGCTATTTTCGTGATCGTATTTCATTCTTTCTTGATTACCAGATAATTATGCTTACTGAGACATGGCTAGATGACGATATTAACTCTTCTGAACTTGGGCTATCTGAATTCACTATTTTTCGCTGTGACCGTTCTATTTTCACCAGTGATAAACTAGGTGGTGGTAGAATCTTAATCGCCGTACATAATAATTTTAGAGCTAATTTGATTCCTATAGTTGATAATACTTGTTAATATTCCATCTGATTCTACAAACATTATATTAGATTTAGTCTATCTTCCACCAAGCTCACCCCCAGAAAGGTATGACGCTCTTGTTGCTAATATTAATAATTCTTTAATTAATCATTACGACTCTACTTCTAGCTTCAATTTTATTTTTATAGGAGATTTCAATTTATCTCATTGTAATTGGTCCTTTGGGCCCACCCATGCAAACATTTATTATAAAAAGGCAACCAATTCGATTATCAACTCATCAGCCAGTATTCTCAACATTTGTAAAATGCACAATCTATTTCAATTCAATACTTTAAATAATATCTCCGGAAATATTCTTGATTTAATTTTTTCTTATATAACTGGCACCACTGCTTCTGAAGCCTCTGATTCGATCTTTGACTGAGATGTTTATCATCACCCCCTTACAATTAATGTACCTTTCACTCAACCCAAATTACTCAATTCTATACAATATTTTTATGATTTCAAAAGAACTAATTTTCACGAATTTTCTCTTTCACTATCAAATCTCAATTGGCCAGGGATTGATTTTGAATTCTCTGATTTCGATAGCGATGTAGCAATGATCTTAAATACTTTGAGTGGCTTAATTAATTTACACGTACCGAAAATCAAAGTTAAACCCAATAACTTTCCTCGATGGTTCTCATCTGAATTGATTAAAGCTATCACCGAAAAAAAAATCCTTCATATTTACTCTAAAGAATTTGAATCCGAATTTTTTCGTAATCTTTTTCGCAAACAACGATCATTATGTAAAACTTTGCTTAAACGTGACTCTGATGATTACGCCATGAAAACTGAAAATTCTATTTCTCATGACAGTCGTTCTTTCTTCAAATACGCAAATTCCCTCGCTAATTCTCACGATCTCCCTTCTGATATGCATTATGCTAATGTTGAAGCCTTCAATGGTCCTGACATCGCTAACTTGTTTGCTAATAAATTTGGCAGTGTATAAACTAATGTCAATCTTTCAGATACTCCTGTGAACTTTGATTGCAATGATTGTTTTGGGCAAATTGTTTTAACTAAGCAAGATATTATCACTAGTATTGACAAACTTAATTTACACTCTAGTCCAGGCTCAGACGGAATACATCCCTTACTATTAAATAATTGTAAAGACTTTTTTACTGATTTACTTCTGAACATCTTCAATTATTCTTTAAAGAACGGTACGGTTCCTAACTGTCTTAAACACAGTTACGTTACGCCTCTGTTTAAATCAGGAGATAGAACAAACGTTGACAATTATCGTCCTATTTGCAAACCTCCTCTTTTTCTTAAAATGATTGACGAAATTGTTTGCTTGAAAATAACTCCTTATATCTGTAAATTTATAGCCCCTGAACAACATGGTTTCTTCAATGAACGTTCCACTGCAACCAATTTGAGTGTTTACACTGACTTTATTTCTTCTCATCTTAATAAAGGATTTCCAGTTGATGCAGTTTATACTGATTTCTCTCGTGCCTTTGACACTGTAAATATTGAACTGCTGTTAAGGAAACTCTCAGCTTATGGCATCACTGGTTCTCTCTACAATTGGTTTCGCTCATTCCTGTCAGATAGAAAACAATCCGTTAGAATTAAAAACTTTACCTCTATAGCATTTGATGTTACTTCTGGAGTTGGACAAGGCTCACACCTAGGCCCTCTACTATTCCTCCTGTTTATAAATGACATCAGATATATTATAGTATTCTGTCACTTTTTATTGTTTGCTGACGATCTTAAAATCTTCAAAGCAATTTTCTCCTACCAAGATCATCAAGCTTATTCAAACTGATCTTAATAACCTTTATTCATGGTCTCTTATTAATGGCCTAGATCTTAATTTTAGCAAATGCTCTACGATTACGTTTGGCTGCAAAACTCCTCATCAAATTGTTTTACAACATAGGAAATCATGATCTTACTCGTGTTAGTCACATCAAAGATTTAGGTGTTATTTTCGACTCACGTTTCTCATTTAACAATCATATTCAATACATTATAAGTAAAGCAACTAGAAAGATTAATTATATTAAAAGGTTTTCATACAAATTTAGACTTCCCTCTACCTATAGAACTCTTTATTTTGCATATATCAACCCGATACTAATGTATTGCGCTATCATCTGGGACCCATACAATGACTACCAAATCTATGAGATTGAGAAATTAAACCATAAGTTTTTAAGATTTGTTTCATTCAAAATTGGTACTCCTATGCGATTCGACTGTCACGATTACTCTCCAATACAACGTAAATTAAATATTTCAACACTACAATCTGCAAGACGTAGAGCTCTAGCTATCTTCGCCTACAAGATCATCAATGGAATCATTGACTCCAGTGAATTAATTGGCTCACTACAATTCTACGTTCCGCCAAGAAATTTCAGAACCAACAACAAGTGCTTTATTACTGAGTTTAGTGCTAAAACATTCTAAGTCATTCACCAATACATAGACTTTCAGTGTTGTGCAATGAATTATCAACTGATTTTGACTTTTTTAAATATTTCTTTATATTAATTTACAACTGTTAGCCGAAAAATACTTGTTTTTGATAAACTTCATTATTTATTTTACTTTTATATTTTTTTGTTAATGAAAATGTATTTTATTATTATTATAATTATTATTGACAATGTATTATATTACCACCTACCAAATCTAAACATTGTTATTATACCTGTATTTAAATGGGATTACTCCCGTGTATCAATAAATAAATAAATAAATAAATAAAATAAAAAATAAGTTGAAGATTGCATTATTTTCATTACGCGCACGGCCGGAATGCTGAAAACGTTTAATAAATTATTGATATTTAATTTCCTAGAATTAAGAGATACTTTGGAAAAATTCTCAGAAAAAATTTTCACGGGTATAACCTCTAAAGCTGCGGTATTCAACGGAGAGATAAGTTTAAAAAAATGTTTTGAGATGATACTCATTGTTTTTTTAGTGATTTGGGATTACAATTTTTTTTAGTCTTGAACTTGATTAACTCTGATAAAAACCACCTGAGAAATGAAAATTTTAAAAATTTTAATAATTTTAAACAATTTTTTATGTTAAGATTTAAATACTCTTTAACTCTCACAAAATTAAGCTACACTGTATAATTGTTTAAAATAATTATTAGCCATTATTATAAATAAATACGCATGTTATAAAATTTGATGTACTCTAATGAATTTTTGTATTCATCTGTAAAAATAATTTTGATGTTTCAAAAATAATTGGTGAATAGTTTTTTATAAATACTGTAACAAAGGTGGATTTAAGGGTTTGTATGAGCCGATACAAATACCCACGGTGCGTATTAAATCCTTATCACCTGTAGTTAGTGCTGATCCAAGCACTCGTCGAACTGCAACTCGTCGACCTGAAATAATAAAATGAGGAAATCGCGTCCGCGAATATTACTATACTTCGCGACGCGGTCGGCTAGTCCGTTCATCGGTAGTGGGTGCGGGTATTAAAACAGGATCGATTCGCAGGAACACTAGGTTTAGTCAATAAAAATTAAATTAACAATTTAATAATTTATTAAAACAAATCTAAACCTACAATACAAATTCCGAATTACGACTCGGTGTCGTTTAAACCAGTAAACAAAAGAATCTTCAATGCTCTCTAAATTGTTGCGCGCGCACACAAATTCCTGCTACTATCGGCAGCTAACGCGCGCAAGAGAAAAACAAAGATTATGACAATAATAGTGTACTAAGGACACTCACACGCATCCACACTCACACGCATTCACACTCACTCGCACATTTACAATTAACTTACAGAGTCGCTAAGGTGCACCTCATACCAAACCGTCAGGCTAAACAAAATGCCAGGCTACGATGCCGACCAGCCGCAATATCTACCATACTCGAGTCGCCGTGTAGCCGTCGGAAAGCGGTCCAGGCGATGACGTGAAATGACAACTTCACAAACAACACCACACTCTCACACTACGGCTCTACCACAACGTGCGACGCGAATGTCAATAATCGCCTTGACTTCCGTAACGAGTAAACTGCTTCAAGATCTGCCATGAATCGATCTCCAGATCTTTGCGTGTCTGCCGGACATCGGTCAGGTTCTCCGACGTCCACGGCTTCCAAAAGCCGGTTGACTCGTCTAGACAGAAGAATGCTTCCCGGGCGATGACCATCGATCCCGCAACTTCTGTCTCTGCCAACTCTCTCTTCGACGACATTCCACTCCCGAGGAGTCCGGTTAGCCGTCGAACCGAGACGAGTTAAGTTCCATGTACGTGCGAACACTCGAACACGAAAACTACGAGTGGCTTCCCGATTCCCGCTCTACCACCTCAGAGGTCCGCTCTGAGCTGCGTTCGACAGTCACGTGACTCGCGCCAAATCCTAAATCGTTACCGACGATTTAATTACGATCGCTGACTGTCACAATACATAGAAGTCAATTATTAATACTTTTGATAACTATAATATTGGCCATAATAGTATATTACACACCGGGCGGTGGAAAAGTACGAGCCAAAGCTGAGGGTCTCAAGGTTTTGCTAAGGGTTGGCTAATTTTTTTGTAGCTTCAAGTCCAAAGATAATTAAAGTGTGCACAGACGGTTTTTTTTCAACCAATATTTTAATCCGATTGTGCTCAGTTGGTATGCATCCGTAATGATTAACTCACTGCAAAGGCCTCAAAAAGGCAAGTCCCTTACACGTAGTGGAAGGAAAAAGTGCGTTTTCGGGGCCTGCAAGATGAAAATTTTTTGTTAATAATTAAAAATTTAATACTTGAATAATTTTGATTAAAGTTCATTTCAAATATTTCAAGGTAATCTGTTTACTCTCATGAAGTGAAAGTAGATATAGTTTGTCTTACTTTAAAAACATATTCAAAGAATTTATAATCGATTATTTTTATAAAAAAAAGAAAAGGTCATTTTTTCCCGTTGATCTTAGAAGAAAAAACAAAAATTATAAACTTAACTAAAAAACAATGACTTTGATTAAACAATAATTTCATTCAAATGAAACATCATTTTAGACTTTAAGTGACAAAAAAATTTAAAAATATCAATAGTAAGATAAGATCTGAATTTGGACGCGCAAAGCGCGTTAGTTGGCCCTAGTTTAAATAAATTTCATGAACTTAAAATCTGAAATTTCAATATTTTTAATCAATTTTGAAGAAATACGCTAGTGGTGTGAGAAAACTTGATAGGTGCTAAAAACCATTACATTACGTTCAGTCCTTAAACAAATAATAAATTCATTTCTGTTTTTTTAATAATCTATTTTTACAAAACATTTTCTACTTTGAGAATATGGTAATTCTAGGCAGCAGACCTAACACCAGGTAAGTTTTAAATTAAACCAAAGGGCTCGAAGGTAATGTAAATTTATCAAGACCTAATTACAACTTTATCAATATTTTGTATGTAATCGTTCATTAAATATGAATTCAAGACTCAATTGGTAACACTTACCACAAAATGTATTTTTTTGTACAAGCTTTTTTAAACTGTTTCTAAAGTTTCAATGTTAAAGTTATAAATTTTAGAAGATTGAGGTTTAAAAAAAATGAAAGAGCAGTATTGATCCAAGACTCAATTGGTTACCAGTTATCACAAGTTGAATTTTTTTAAATAAACATGTTTAAGCTTCCTCTGAAGTTTTGAAGTTTAAGCTATAAATTTTATAATTTTAGAAAATTTAGTGTAAAAAAATTTTTTTTAAAGCTTAATTTTGAACTGTTTATACATTAAAATGATTGTTATAAAAAAATTTTCTCCTACTCTCACATCAAAATCACCAAGTTTTCAATTCAAAAATCAATTTTAAAATTAAGTAATATATGAGATGATGTAGAATCATCCTTGTATAATAGTCAAAAAAAAATTTCAACATGCATAAGACCAGTTTTATCAATAAGATCTGAATATTGAAGCAGATTTTAAAGAACCTATTAAAGAAAGTATTTATAAATATTTGCTTTTACAAATGCTTTAAAAAATTATAATTGAAAAATTTCAAAGCTATATGAAGATATGATCATGAAATCATTTGTTAAGACATATTTCAACAATATTAATGATTTATTTATGGAGTTTGGTTTTTTTGAACTTGTGGACAAAAAGGAAATACATTTAAATATTTACCGAATTTACGCAATAAAATCTTTAAAAAATACTTTTATAAAAGTAATATTTACGGTGATTGGTTTTTTAAAAAGGAACCTAAATAAAAAATTATACGCTAAGTACGATCTTTAAAAAACTAGAACCCTTCAGCGCGCTGCAAGCGCGCATAGGAAAAAAACAACAATTGTAACCTTAAATTGGACTTTTCGAATATTTTAAAAAACCTTCTCCACCAATCGGCTCACGAATAAGAAGTTTACGCAATATGGCGCTAGCTCTTATTTAATAGTGGATACTTTTAAAAAAGTAATATTTACGGCGATTGGTTCCCTTTATAAAAGAGAGCTATCGCCATTTTGCCGAAACAATTTATTCGTGAGCTGATTGGCGAAGAAGTTTTTAAAATATTCGAAAAGTGCATTTGAGGTTATTTTTTTGTTTTTTTCCTATGCGCGCTTGCCTGCTTAAAAACTGATGGAGTTAGAATTTTTTATTTTACTAAACAAAAATTTCTTTTGCAAAAGCAAAAACAAAATAAGGGCCCGTGCGAGCTTGCGCGCTGAGTAATTTCTAGTTCTTTAAAAGAAGTCTAAATAAAAAGTTACACGCTAAATATAATAATTTTTTTTTGAAAATGAATTGATGAAAGAAGTGAAATCAAAAAATTTATTACGGACGACTTGAGGCCGAATTACTTATTATTTAAAAATAATTTTCTCTACTAAAAGATGATCATATTATGTTGAATCACCTTCAATATACGTAAAGTTAACAATTTTTCAATCATAGCACATTCATGGGAAAACACATGCAAATCGCACCCAAGTCAAACACTTTTTGAAATTAAAATATGTTGCAATTGAGTTAGAAATCAACTAAATCACAATGTATAGCTATACTTGACCTGTAAAAATTCAACATTCTTTGAACTTAATTATCTCGAAAAAAAGCATTGATACCTGTATTTTTAAAATTATATTTTGAATGCTCAGTGTGTTTCTTAACAACATATTTTAATTTTTAATTTTAAAAAGTGTTTGAGTTGTGTGCAATTTGCGTGTGTTTTCCCATGTATGTGCTATATTTGAAAAATTGTTAACTTTACGTATGGGTCATTCCATGGTTGTGGGTGGGACATTTGTACGACTTTAAATCTAAATTTTACTAGCAAAAAAAGGTTGAATCTCAACACTATGCCATCCCCAAAAAGCGCTTGATATAGACAAAATTTTCCTGCAAGAATTTTTCAAAAATTTTAATTTTAAAGGAAGTTTTGATGAAAATAAGGGCCGTTGCAGGTGGGACGCAAAACAGAAGTGGTTTTTATTTTCGTCGAAGGCACCCAAAAAATCTGCGAATTGCGGTGCAACAAAAATTAAAAAAAAAAATCTATAGTAAAACCAATACCCTTAAAGCTTTAATGACCAATAATTGTTTTAATGAAATTGTTCATTAGTTCCAAGAAAAAATCAGAGAGTAGCGTTGCGGGTGGGACATGGATTTGCTGCGGGTGGGACACGTACAAATTGGTAATTTTGAAGGCAATATTTTTTCATTTAATACAAATGAAAATTCTTCTTTATCGTTGATAACGTGTTGTATCACTCCTCAACTGCTGATTTCATGCAAAAATTACAACCAAAAAGTTGAATTTATACCTTTTTAAAATCTTTTTGACATGATGTTTTTGCCTAAAAATGTCGTCTGCTAACCTCAAAAAACCGAAAAAGTTGAAATTTGAAGAGATAAATGACTTTTTTAGTGCAATTTTTAGATTAAATAAAAGCTGGGACTCTTATCTTATGTTTACAACTGTTAATTAATACAAATTTTGAAGAATAAAAAAGATTCCGATGAAAAACGATTCTTAGCCCGGTTTCAGTTACGCTGGAATGACCCGTATATTGAAGGTGATTCAACATAATATGATCATCTTTTAGTAGAGAAAATTATTTTTAAATAATAAGTAATTCGGCCTCAAGTCGTCCGTTATAAATTTTTTGATTTCACTTCTTTCATTAATTCATTTTCAAAAAAAAATCATTATATTTAGCGTATAACTTTTTATTTAGACTCCTTTTAAAAAAACCAATCGTGGTAAATATTACTTTTTTAAAAGAACTAGCATCTCTCAGCGCGCACGCGCGCACAATTAATTTTTTTTTTTATTTTTGAAAAATAAAAAATCAATTTTGACTCATAAGAGAATAGTATTTTCTTGACCAAGCATGGGAGCAGTATTATTTGGCGGCCATTTTTTCAAAAACGCCGTGCGCTGCGCGCGTAGCGCATTTGAAAAAATGACCGTCTCGTACAGAATATCTCCAACTCTCGTAGAAATACCGCTGTCCCATGCGAGGTCGAGAAAATACTTTTTCAAATTTGATGAATCATCATCATAAATCTATATTTAAATCATTTTTTACTTAAAAACAGAGTTTATTAATTTATATTCAGTAGTTTTTTCAAATGTGCCATGCGTATCTGCTTGTCACTGCACGTCAGCAACAGCACCTGCGCTAGGTATATCTATATATACGATCCACACATATAGGTATACATCAAACGTTAATGTGAGCTGAGCTTGTGATCTTTGTAAATCTTATAGTTTGCAGATCAAATGTAAGGTAAATGTATTCAATTACTTCATGCCAAATTGCTAAATCAAATTAAATGCATATTATTTTGATTTTCGAACGTTAAACCTCGTTTTTTTCAATAAAATTTTTTGAGGTGAAGAGGCGTCGGTAAAACAGTGCGTAGCAGACTAGCATGCTGGTGTATTATTTTGGAATTGAGAAACTCGAAATTGAAACTAATTCTTCGTCAGTTTTAACACCCTAATTTAATGTAACAGTTACAATCAAAATTGAAATTCATTGTCAGACATCAAGTTTATTTTAGAAAAAAGGTGGGATTACAAAACTTTCAGACATCAAGTTTATTTTTGAAAAAGGGTGGGATTACGAAACTTTAACAGTTTTAATGTATTCGCTCAGAGCATATACATTTCTATGATGATTAAAATTGAAAGTGAAGTGGTATCACAACCAATTGACACAAAAGAACCAAAAGGTCGGAAGTTTCATAAAGTTGGTAGTATATCAGTTAAAGAATCCTTTTATACGTCCGATAGTTTCAAACATGATAGTAAATTAGTAGCATTCTTGCATTCGTGTACAGGATGCGATACCACTTCAGGATTTTCTGGTAAAGGTAAGAAAACGGCCATAAAGTCACTAATTTCTAATCCAAACCTTTCAAGATTGGCAGATATTTTTTACGTCTCAATACTTGAATTACTTTACGACAAAATATTTGAATCTTCTTGAACCAACTGACACAAAAGAACCAAAAGGTCAGAAGAAGATGATGACGATGAAGATAGAGAAGATCAAGAAAGGAAAGATGAAGGAGATGAACTTGAAGAAGAAGTCGCAGCCCCACCTGCACCAAAGAGAAGGAAAAAAAATAGTGTTTAAAAAACTTTTTCTTCATGAACTATCGAATAAAATATTTAGTTAATAAAAATAAAACAAAAAAAATATTTTTCAAATATTAAAAATATACTAGAACAGGCAGAATAAGTTGGGGGTTGACAAGCGGAGCGAGCAGGGGTACCCCCCCCCCCCCCCCCGATATATACAGGGTGATCGAAAAAGGTTGGATATAGCAAATAACTCGAAAAATATGCATTTTTGTATAGCATATGTATTGGGAAAGTTTCTTGAAAGACAATTTTCTACCTGATGAGCCCAAAAATTTTGGGCCCGGGGCCTTATTTTAGGCCCTACGGACCCTAAGTCTGGTTTTTAAAATGGGAACCCCTATTTTTGACCTCGGATTCAGAAAGAGCGGAAAATTTTACGATTTTCAGGTATTTTTCGAAAAAAAATTTCGGGCCCTATGAGGCCCTGCAGAGCTTACAAGGCTCTTATAAGGCCCATTTCTTTTGAACGCGAATTAAGTCGGAAATAACGCATTTTTTGTATTGCACATGCATCGAAAAAGTTTCTTAATTTGAAATTTTCAACAAAATCGGCCCAAAAAAATTGGGCCTGGGGCCTTATTTTGGGCCCTAAGTCTGGTTTTTTAAATGGGAACCCCTATTTTTGACCCCGGATTCCTAAAGAGCGGAAAATTTTACGATTTTTGGGTGTTTTTTGAAAATTTTTTGGGCCTTACTGTGGGACTTGGAGGGCCTTTTTCCATTTAGCTTCTTTTATCTCCGAGAATACGCAATTTTCGTACAGCACATGTCAGGGAAAAGTTTCTTGGGTCTGAAAAGATAGCTGAAATTTCACCGAAGGCCTCAGATTGGGCCTTACTCTGGCACTGTAAGTATTGATTTTTAAAAAATGGAATTTTTTACGTTATGATGTAATTATAAAAAAATAAAATTAGCTTTCAAAGGTAGTTGTAAACGTAATTTGACCTGTTTCTTGAAAAATATTGTTTAATTCTAATAAAAAGATTTAATTCATGTCAAAAGTAGAATTTATTTATAATGTGTCAAGATTATTTAACAAAAAATCAAAACATAATTCCTTAATTATTATTATTTTTTTTTTTAAATTGACCTCTTTTTATTGCATTTGTTGGTATTATTTTTAAAGTAAATGTTCAAATTGAAGACCTTCTACCTCTTGGCAATAAGCAATACGATGATAAAAATTATCTACAGCTTTTCTGATCATTTCTTCATCTATTAGAGGTGCCTGTTCAATTATCCGGTCTCGTGGTTGGTCCAACGTTTGTACGGGTGTTTCATAAGCCGTACTTTTGAGATAGCACCATAAGAAAAAATTTAACGGCATAAGGTCGGAAGACCGTGGTGGCCATGCTATCTCTCCCTCACGACCGATCCACCTATGCGGAAAAATTTGATCCAAGTACTCGCGCACTGCAACTCCGATATGAGGAGGCGCACCGTCCTGTTGAAACCAGGTATTCATAAAATTATCACCGGCTATTCGTTGAATCGCTGGGACTATCTGGTTCTCAAGCATTTCTCTGTATTTTACAGCTGTCAAATTTCCATCAATTATGAATGGACCAATGATTCTGTTATTTTAAATACCAGCCCATAGATTCAATTTTGAGGATATTGAGTATGGTTTTCCAACATTTCATGTGGATTTCTATCAGACCAATAACGCCAATTTTCAGTATTTACTTTTACATGTAATGTGAAAGTAGCTACATCAGTGAAGACTATGTTTTGTAGAAAATGATGATTTTGATCTATTCGCTGCATCATCATTTCACAAAATTCTACACGTTGGGCAGGATCATTTAGCATAAGTTCTTGCACTAGATGAATTTTAGAGGGATGGAATTTAAGGACTTTTTTCAATATTTTATGAACCGATGCATATCCAATGTTATTTATAAGAGAGGCACGGCGTATTGACAAACGAGGATTTTCTACGAAATCTTAAGGTTACGTGTTTTTTCTTTTTTTAATTTTTATTGTTTAAACAAATTAGGAAAAAAGTTATAATTTTTATAAACTAACAGTTGCATTCAATTCTTTGACAATAAATAAAACGAAAATCATCTATCCAATTTTTTGATCAGACACTTAGATCTTTTGCTACAAGCGCTCAAACATGTGAAAATCATGGTTTTATAGTGGTGAGCTCTGACTCGCAAGAGTGGATCTTTGGTGCGACGCGGCAGAGCTCACTATAAAACCATGACTTTCACGTGTTTGAGCGCTCGTAGCAAAAGATCTAAGCGTCTGATAAAAAAATCGTATAGATGATTGTCGTCTTATTTTTTGTCAAAGAATCGAATGAAACTATAAGTTTATAAAAATTATAACTTTTTTTCCTAATTTGTTTAAACAAATAATGTTTAAACAATAAAAATTAAAAAAGAGAAAAAACACGTAATTTTAATTTTTTTAAAATAAAGGTTTTCTGGTAATTTGTTTTTTAATATCTATTCTGGTTTTCCCTTGGTCCCAAATGGGTTAAGTTAGCGAATTGCAAGATTTCAAGATTAATTCAGATTTTTTTAGAATACTGTAAGAAAATCGTTTTTTTTAATTAAGTACAAATAATAAAAATTTAGGATATTATTGGATAAGATTTGTTTTTTTATTAAGTTTTATTAATCGTAAAAAAATATTTTTGTTTTATTGCAATTTTAACTTTCTATTAATGCCCCAACCGTGAAATTAATTCTTACCTAATTTAATTCAAAAATTTAGATACAAATAACTATCAAACTATGAAAGCAATTTTTATCACAGATAACTCTCAATAATACATTTTTTATCACTCAAGCAGAACTTTAATCACTAGAATAAATTAATAATAAGATAACATGATTTAGATTGCATGAAATGTACACTTTAAGTAAAACACGTGGACTTCATTAATTGATAACAAAAAAAAACAATAAGAATTGAGTTAAGGTCCGGTCAGCGATAGAAAAATAGTCATGGTGTAGAGTAAAGGCCATGCCATCGAAAACAATTCGTAAAATAAAAGCCATCTTTCCAGAATAAATTAAGGCCCTGTCAGCGATAGAAAAATAGTCATTGTAAAGTGTAAAGGCCACATCTTTGAGAACAAATCAAAGAATAATAGCCAACTTTCCAGGATGATGTAGGTAGTTTTAATGCATGTTTTATTGAAGATTTTTTGATATTTATCATTTGTTTTTATAAAAAATACTTTTTTTTTTTTTTTTTTTTTTTTGTTTCTAAGAAGTAGAAGCTGGCAATTAATGAAAGAGTGATTCTTGAATATTTTGCTACTCTTGATGGCTTGAGTTTTTTATCCACCGTAACAACGACTGATAAATAGGAACTCATAAAAGCGCTAATTCCATTTAAATTCTTTTTTTAATTGACAAATAAATAATATTTTTCAAGAAACAGGTCAAATTACGTTGACAACTAACTTTGAAAACTAATTTTATTTTTTTGTAATTAAATTATAACGTAGAAATTTCCATTTTTTTAAAATCAATACTTACAGTGTCGGAGTGCAGTACAGTAAGGCCCATTTCAGCTATCTTTTCTGACCCAAAAAACTTTTCCCTGACATGTGCTGTACGAAAATTGCGTATTCTCGGAGATGAAAGAGGCTAAATGGAAAAAGGCCCTCCAAGTCCCACAGTAAGGCCCAAAAAATTTTCAAAAAACACCCAAAAATCGTAAAATTTTCCGCTCTTTCAGAATGTGGGGTCAAAAATAGGGGTTCGCATTCAAAAAACCAGACTTAGGGTCTGTAGGGCCCAAAATAAGGCCCCGAGGCCCATTTTGTTGAAAATTTCAAACTAAGAAACTTTCCTGATGCATGTGCAGTACAAAAAATGCGTTATTTCCGACTTAATTCGCGTTTAAAAGAAATGGGTCTTATGAGAGCCTTGTAAGCTCTGCAGGGCCTCATAGGGCCCGAAATTTTTTTTCAAAAAATACCTAGAAGTAGTAAAATTTTCCGCTCTTTCAGAATCCGGAGTCAAAAATAGGGGTTCCCATTTAAAAAACCAGAGTTAGGGTCCGTAGGGCCCAAAATAAGGCCCCGGGCCCAAAATTTTTGGGCCCATCAGGTAGAAAATTTTCTTTCAAGAAACTTTCCCGATGCATATGCTATACAAAAAATGCATATTTTTCGAGTTATTTGTTATATCTAACATTTTTCGAACACCCCGTGTATATATATATTAATATATTAATATAATTTTAACTATCTACAATATTACTCAATGATAAAAAAAATAATCTTTAGCAAACATTTGAAGCTCAAGATCGAAATAGTAATAAGTAAGCTCTATTTGTGGTTATTAAATAATCATAAGACTGAATTGCTAAAAAAAAAAATTTTTAATCAGCTAGGCAAACTCAATAGGTAGTCTTTAATATTGAATTTTATTTCTTTTTTTATAATTTTCAGTAAAAATTTTTTCAAGGCTAAAATAGATCTAATATTGACAAACGAAGATACAAATAAATTTTAAAATAGCTAGTGTTAGTGTCCGGGACATACATACATTTTTGGTGACTCATAAAAATATTTAAGTAAATCAACTGGAATTTCGAACCAATTCATTAGATCTTACACACATAAAAATATTTTCTTGGGCTCCTTTCATTTATGGTGAGCAAATTACATAAATTTATGTTATATCGACATTACAAACTTTATTATATCTACCAGCCATATATATGCCCAATACCGCGCCCTTTGAAATCAGGTTACCGATGACCTTGATCGGCTTAAAAACACATGTGTTAGGAACATCATTAAGAACACCCCCGACCACGCTATCAAATGGCGTGCGATTAGAAAAGCTGGTGGCAGTGTCCCAACTAAAGTATCCCCATTGACTATCTTTGATAGCCCATCTTAAAGTCCCACTACGTTTCTGTATCTCAATCCTAAACACCCCTTATACCCCAAGATCTCATCGACATTCTGCATATCCCATCCAATCTCCTTCCTCTACATCTTTTTGAATTTTCTCCTGTGGATGGGACCATTATTTTGAATACTTTCAATAGAACCTGTTCCAAAGAAATGGGTGCTGACCGACTTTAATCCTCGATGATAAAACTCGCCCTTACCTCAATTCTCGTCTACAACACCAAACTCATAAATACACGACTGGCTACTTCCCCTCTGAGTAGGAGAAATCCTCTCGGAAGAAGGAAAGCAACGTCCCATTGCCCTCCTTCTTGAACTCTCTCTGAAATACTCAAAAGAATTATCACCGCTCAACTAACTAACTTCAATACTTGTCATAACCTAATGAACCCTCATCAATTGGCCTACAGGCTCAATCACTCCGCACAGACAGCTATACTCATCCTTAAAGACGCCCGTCCCAGAATCGATCTCAAAAAAATCACAATCCTTATCTCCTTCTATTTCTCAAAGGTTTTTGACACTATCCCTCATTGTCTCCTACTATCTAAAAAATCTAACGATACATATAATTGTCTATGTGAAAAAAGTTTAGTTTTTGTATGCATGCCAACTCTATCAAAACTTTGCGCTTGTGACTTATGAACTGTGATTGCAAAAGCTAGAACTAATGGGAATTGTTTTCTATATAAAATAAACGGATAACTTGAATTTTCATTTGTACTCAAAGTCATTTTTGAATGAACAAAATTTTCCTACTTTTATCGACAGTAATAGTCTCCTTTATGTATAGCCTTGTCTACACTATAATATTGTTTAGATTGACCATTTAATATTTTTAAAATTTCATTATTCAACATTTGTACGTTTTCATTTTTAAGAGCTAAAATAACTTCATTCAATTAATGATTTTCATTTATATCATTCAAAACTTGAATGACACAAATCTCTAATTTTTGATTTTTTGGAATTTGAAAATTGAAAACCTTCGCCAATCTTTAATAATAATTTAGAAAATTTTTCATCTTTACATCTAATATTTTTAGTTAATTTTAATTTTTTGAAACTATTCCATAATTTACTAAATTTAATATTATCTTCCACAACAATTTTTTCAATACCTCTTTTTACTACTGGAAAAATTTGTCTAAAATCACCCCTAAAATTATTAATTTACCTCCAAAAGGTAATTGATTTCTAGAAATGTCTTGTCAAGTCCTATAGCTATGATTTCCAATGCTTTTTTTGGAATCATAGATCCCACGGTGAAATCACATTTGCGTAATTTTTTTGTCTGATTCATTTTTACAAAATAAAGTTTCAACATTATCTAAAATTAACGGTAATTCAAAAACTTTATGACTTGTCATACCTTTTGGTAATAGAATTGAAGCTATACAGGTCCATGCCATGGATAAAACATTTTTATTTTTCAACATAAAATAATAAATTAAAGTTTTATGAAGGAAAGTTTTTCCATTTCCTCCTGGACCATCTATGAAGTACATATGTAAAAAACGAAAAAAATGGTACAAATTAGCTGCTTGAAACAATTGAAAAATGGCCGAAAAAGTTGACCAAAATTATCAGGACTTGTTATACTATGTATGAAAAACTTTTTCCCAAAATTTTGGAAAAAAAAAAATTGTTAGAAAAAAATGAAATTCAAGCAAAAAACGCATTTTTAGCGTTTTTCGCAATTTTAAAAATTTTTGAGAGGCCGAGACTATGAAAATTTTGAAGATTATGAATCGGTTAAAAAAAGGAATTCAAGGTCTTGAATAGACAAATCGATCGCTACCAACTAGAGAAAAAAAAATTTATTATTAACTAAATGGCAGCCGTTTGAATATCACTCGAAATCGTCAAAATCGACGAATTCATAAGTATCAGCGTTTGTAACAGCAATTGCATCAAAATGTTCATCATAATTAAAACAAATTTTTTTTTTATTAAGTTGACTAAAAAACGAAAATTTTGCGTGATCAAGAATAAAGATCAGATATGAACTCTATTTTTGGCGAATATTTGAAGTTTGGATAATAAAACGCTTAAAAATAGTCCAAAAAAGACTTGTTTTTTTATTTCAAATGGCTGCCATTCAGGATCTATGGCATATTTTGAGCTAAAATTTTGGGAAAGCTCCTAAATATAGTTATACTTTAACATACTAAAAAATTAGAAAAATCGGTTGACCTCATGCCCACGATTTTGCTGAAAGATGTTGGAATTACCCATATATATCATTCGAAAGGGCAAACAAAAATAAAATTTTTCGCGCAAACCGCACCTCCCTATTCATTTTCTAGGGACCCTAAGGTCTAAAATAGAGATTTTTTAACTGTAATATCTGAGAACCTGTAAGGGCTAGAGACATGCAGATTGTGGCAAAATTTTCTACAATCAAAAAATGTGGTTTATCTATAATTTTAGAAAATTATATTTGGCGCGAAATTTCAACGGTATGGACCATTTTTCTAAAATTTAACCTTCAATTTGCGATTAAGAAAAAAAAATGAGTCAAACACCTCTATAAAAAAAAGTTTGTGACGTTATTTAACAAAAATTAGTTGTTCTAATTTTTCAGGTTTTAAAAAAAAGGGTAGAAGGCACTTTTCTGACCGATAAAAATATATCATCGTATACAGTGTATCGTGTACTATGTATGGTGTGTGGTGTACCGTGTAACGTATACTGTGTACGGTTTATCGTATACCGTGTACCGTGCTTGGTACATGGCACTGGTACCTAGTCTCAATTATAGATTATAGATAAAGTTAATAGAAATAAGAATACAATATCATCCAAATAAAAAATATTTTTTATCTATAAAAAAATTTCAGGTCTGAAAAGTCTCGACTTTTTAGGGCTAGCTCATAACCAACTCAGTGAAATACCAGCTCAAGTTTTTTCATATTTGACGTCTTTAAATTCTCTTGAACTCGAAGGAAATCGAATAAGTCGTGTAGACCCGGACGCTTTCATGGGCCTTGAAGGTATCTTTTAGACTATACTTTAAAAAATTTTTTCAAACTATGAACTGTTATTGAATATCACTATTGTGTTAAATTATCAATTGACTTTGCCTCTACTTGATCCATCCTTTTTAATAAGCATAAATTTACAAATTGATAAACATAATTTTTATTTAAATAAAAACTATGTCTATAGAATAGTCAAATTTTCACTGATATTTTATTTTAGTCAAATTTATAAAATAAATTAACTGTTACATATGTATCGTTATACAGTAGCTTCTTCAGACGGTGGTCGTTTCAAAACAGTGGAAATTCGACTACTCTACAGACAGAGTTTTTATTGAAATAACCATTATGTTTATCAATTTGGAAGTTTATGCTTATTTAAATTAAACAACTATTACTATTGTGTTATTTAATATCAATACTAAGCATAAAAATGAAAAATTTAATACTGTAGTTTTTTGCAGAATATTTTTATATTATATGAAAGTTAGTGTCTAAGCTATCGGAGTTAATATTTAGTTGAATAGAAGGACCTAAATTGGCGTGTCTCGTCCTACCCACTCGTGCTGTCAGTGACAGTCGCATCATACTACAGTTACAACACCTAAGCACTGCGCCTGGTGTTTAAAACCCGCATAGCAATCAGCTTCTTAATTCAAAAGGGGGGGGGGGGCATACCTATAATCTTGTCTTAAGATTTAAGCGCTCTAGTATCCATTGCTATTGATCGTGACCGTACATAAATTTAAGTAAATGAAGAGGTCTCAATCGCACTCAAGTATTTTGGTGAAATTAAGGCCTTTTTATCATTTTGATGCATCACGCACCTCCCTAAACTCCTTTTTTTGTTCTATGCCATTCTCCATATATTTATTTAGAAAGAGTCCTTGCCAAGCCAGATCAAGGCAAGGTGCTTAAGGTAACTGGGCGGAGTGCGGTGAGCAATCAGTTCCATCGCACCGGCAGTTTCACCTGGTTCGCTGACTGGCGTTTTATCCACCAAGCTCGCGTGGGGGGTAGTTTGTTTGAACGCCACCATGTGATGGAAAGCTCCTGGGGCGGGCAGGCAATGCAGGAAGTGTGGTGACCTCAAGACACTACCTCACGCGCTCCAGCACTGCGGAGTACACTCTGGCGCCGGCACCAAACTCCATGACGCCATCCTGGACAGGCTAGCCAAGGCATGTAATGTCCCTGAGAGAATTAGGGTAAATCGAGCTATCAGGGGCGTCGACGAGGAGTTAGCCAGACTTCGTCCCGATCTGGTGATCCGAAATAAGATCGAGAGAAAGATCAATCCTTAATGTAACCGTACCGTTTAAGGACCAGATGGAGGAGTTCTGTGAAGCAAGAGCGGGGAAGCTCTTGCCGTACCATCCACTCGCTGAGAACCTGCAACGGCAGGGCTACACGTTCGTTGTGGAAGCGTTTGTCGTCGGTGCCCTTGGTGGCTGGGACTTGGGCAATGAGCGGGTCATGAAACTCCTCAACATCAGCCCGTTTTATGCGTGGATGATGATGAGGAGGCTAATGATCAGTGACACCATAAATGATCCAGCTGGAATATATATGTAGAGCACCTGTCTGAGGTCAGGCAATATTGACTGTATGATTCTTGTATTCTCTCCACTATCTGCTTGACTGCTTGTTTTGTGTGACTTAGCCTGGCCCCATCAAAGCGTGTCGAAAAGAACAACATCGTTTTTGATGAAAATCACATTTGTTTCGACGTTGTTACTGACATTTGCTACATCGTTTTTTTTTTTTTTTTATTTCAACCTAGATCTTATTGAATTCAACATCTGAATTCAAATAAATCTGTAGATATTGAAAAAACATATACATATAAATCAAAAGGCTTGACTTTGAAAAAAATAATATCATGAGGATGAAAAAAAATAATAATAAAAATTATTAATAATAACAACTAGCGCGTCCTCTGGCCCTTTCGCTACGCTCAAGCGGCCAGATGACTTGACTGCTGCGGTGTTTTTGCCCAAAATTTTTTTAAAAAATTTTGGGCAAAAACACCTCCGCCCTTGCATCGCCACGCTCTACTACCGCTGCGCGCGATGCAAGGTATGCATTGCCATGCTCCGCTATCGGTCCGCGCAATGCATATCAGGCACGACCGACCGACACTCGCGCTTCGCGCTTGACAATCTTGTTTTTTTCTATTCTTGGACTAGAACTATAGAATATCAATACAAACATTTTTCCGTTCACCCCGTTCAATTTTATCTATTACGTCGCGAGAAATCCTGCGCACAATATTATTTTATTTTTGTTGTGTTTAGCTCGAAAGAATAGTTGAGCATGAAAAAAACGGACATTTTTAGTATTGCTCAGATTGACCTCTGAACATGTTCAAAAGTTGTTTTGTGATCTGAATATTCGATTTCCGGTGTGTTGCATTTTTTGTTCTGGCGAATTTAAATACACAACGGTAGTAACAAATATAAAACTTATATCTTTTCAGTTGATCACCATCTAGTATTAAAAAAAAAATCATGTCATTTTGACTCTACAGAAGTAAAGATTTATCGGGAAACTTCAAAATGGCATGTACAGAGGTAACTTAATCACAAATTAGAAAATTAAAAGCTAATAGCTGCTAATTTTGAAGTTGAAAAAAAGTGTTTTTAAAAATTGCTTGAAGATTAATAACTGAAATATTGTAATTGAATGGTATCACACGCTTAAAAGGGCAAAATGGGCGATCACTGATGTCACCCAAACTCATCAAGAACTCAATCCAATTTTCAAGTGTTCATCGAGTGCTTGCTTTACCAAGTGCACCAGGTTTCTGTCGTGACCCCTACAAAGTCAAAACATCGTGGGGAAATCATCTCCAATGCGTAACTATCCCTAGGTGCTCCACTGGGAAATTATCTCTAAGGCGTAACTATCATCAAGTGCACAAGTCTCCGTGCTGACCCTGACAGAGTCAAAACTTCCTGGGTCATCATCTCCAAGGCGTATTTATTGCCAAGTGCTTTAGGTGTCCACTCTGACCCCATAGGTGTCCAAATATTTAGCAAAAGAAAAAAAATTATTCAAGTCTATTTTACGTGTGGCTTTACAGCAGGGAGAGTTCCTATCAATGTTATCACCTGCGAAATCTGAATCTGCCATACAATCTAATTTTACTTGTAGTGTATCGGGAAAGAAACGGAAATAATAATAAAAAAAAAATCCAGCCTACAATAGTAAAATTTCCACTACGGTCTTTTCAGCATAGCTCCCAAGCATGGCGTACTAAAAAAAATACAAGCCTAAATTTTTTTCCTATTAGTTTTAAATTCCTCCTTGCCACAAGGAAAAAAAATAAGAACATCAAAGGAGGGGGGAAATAATAACACTAAATAAAATTCTACTATTATACCACGAGGAGCCGTATTACGGGCTTTAACACGACAGGTTTGTCGTTGCGCACTTTAACTGTTGAACGTGGGTTCGTCTCTCTTTTCAATAGTCCCAACTAGAGTCTGTGATGGACACGGTTCGGTTTGAAACACCTAGTGGGAAAGACAGTAGACGGGCAGTTGCTACCTTCAGCAGCCACTGTTAGACTTACTCCATTTCTCGCCACATACAATTTTTCCAAGCCATATATGTTAAGATGAATGCCAAAATTCTAATAATTAGTCATTTATTCAGTTCTAGAAAAGTAGAGAATATATAGTTCAGTATATCTTCCCCTATTATACAGTCATATGGACTGAATAAGGTGCGGGTTTAAATAATGAAAATACAGTCCATTTATTAACAATATTTTTTAATTGATTCCAAAGTTTTTACAATGGCTCTAGGGCCGTTATTAAACTTGTGTGCGGAACGAGGTTAGCTGCCGCTCGTGACGTGGCTGGCACAAGACTGAATGCGTCGCCTGGCTATGCGTGGCTCGATTGTTCATGACGTCGGTCCACAGTCATGGTTGAAGTTGTTGCTTGCGCCTGTGCCCGCGCGGAACGTTCTAGGGAGCGATCCCCACAGCCACTCCCTCTCCAGAGACCTTCGCTGGTTGAAGCAGCGAAGGGAACGATACCCGTTTTGTTCTTCGAGGAGAGGATGGCGTCGATGCAGCTGTGGCCGAAGTTGTTGGAGTTTTCGGCTCAGCAGCAGGTTCCATAAACCACTTGCATGGCTTCGGTAGATGAGGAGTTTCAAAGTCGATGGTAGCCAGGTACGCCGGCTTTAGGTGGTCGGTAGACATGACTCTTGCTCTGCCGTTGACCTTGATGACGAAAACCTTCTCGTTGACACACTTCGTTACCTCATGAGAGCCAGTGTACGGAGGTACTAGAGGCTTCTTGACGGTGTTCACCTTTAGGAAAACGTGCGAGCAGGTTTTGAGGTCTTTGAAGGTGAACGGTCAATGTTTGGAATGGTCTGAGGTTGGCACTGGCTTGATTTCTTGCATTAGGGTTCGCAGCTTCTCCAAGAAGCTTCTAGAGTTATCTTCCCCCGTAGTGTGGGTGAAAAATTCTCCTGGTACGCTTAGAGTGGTACCGAAGATCATTTCGGCCGTTGATGCTTGTAGGTCTTCCTTGAAGCAGTTGCGCTGGCAAAGCAGAACGAGGAGTATGCGTTGTGGCCAAGGAATCTGACCCTCGCACATGAGAGCTGCCATCGAGGTACGGTGGACACGCTCGACCATCCCGTTGGACTTCAGATGCCAGGGTGTGGTGTGGATGGGCTTAGCCCCAATCATTCTTGCAAGAGCCGCCTGGAGTGATGACTCGAATTGTTTGCCCTGATCAGTGATGATCTCGATTTGGCAACTCAAGTTCGAGACCCAGTGCCAGTAGAAACTCACCACAACGGTCCCCACCGTGATGTCCGACAGCGAAACTACTATGGGCCACCTCGAGAACCTGTCAATCACCGTGAGGCCGTAACGCAGGTTTTCTACCTGCGGCATGATGATAATGTCCAGATGGACGTGCTCGAAGCGGTTGCTGGGCACGTGGAAGGTGTCAAGTGCGGCTTGGTTATGGCGACTGACCTCGGACCGTTGGTATGGTTCACAAGATCAAGCCCAAACTTGAAGGTAACGATCCTTGTAGTCGTGCGTGTACTGCGCCAGCAAATGCAGGACGTCGAAGGCACGACGATGCAAGTTGGCTGGAAGGTAGGGCCTGCCGATGCCATCCTCGATATTGCAGGTGATTGAAGAGCCATCGACATGGAGTACCTGCAGGTCCAAGATGCCTTTGTCCAGCAGATGTTTCAGCTCCTCGTTCTCGAGCAGTGCTGCCTCAATATCCCGAGCAAGCAGAGCGGATGGCATGGTGATTGCGTTGACTCTGGACAGAGTATCAGTCACTACATTGTCCTCATCCTTCACGTGCTCCCTTTGAGAAGGCCGCACAGCATGTCGTTTAGCGACGCCTGCCGCTTGGCCGCTCCAAGAAGACAGCACCGGTAGTGGCCTAGCACCTCCAGAAAACTGCGGAGCAGCGTGGCCGTCTCAGGCTTGGGGATCTCCATGATGTCGTCCACTTTGCGTGGCTCGATTGTTCACGACGTCGGTCCACAGTCGTGGTTGAAGTTGGTACGCCCTGCGTGTGTTCATGGTCTTTGCGTGATATAGCCTTAAAGCGCGAGAACCATGATCGCGTGTTCGTGTTTACTTTCTTTATCGTAAGTGTTATCAGAGTTAAGAAGGAGTTTACTATTTTTTGAAGCGAAGCTTTTTATATGAGGAGTGAATCTGTAAAAAACGACACAAAAATCCGACCCAAAAAAGCGACCCAAAAATCCGACTCAAAATTCCGACCCAAAAAAGCGACACCAAGATATATAGATATGTATATATATTATACAAATATGTGTATATATATAGTATCTAATGTGGCCTATATTAGATATATACATATCTACAGTAGAAGGGTTGCTAGGCCATATCTAATATATACAATCTATAGTAAAAGAGTTGCTATATTCTAAGCCATATAAGGTATGTATATATACTATATAAATATGTGTATAAAGTATCTAATAAGGCCGAGAATATAGCATCCTTTTACTAGATATGTATATATTAGACATTAGATATATACATAGATATCTAATATATACATATCTAATAAGCCAGATCATGGTAGATGTTATTTTACCAGTACAAAATTTTAAATTGGAAAATTTTTTTTTAATTTTTTCTAAATTTTCAGTTTTATTTTATGTGTATAAATTTAATTATATACGTAATTTTTATATTGTCAAAATTTCAAATTTCAAATTAAAATATTCAATTAAAAAATAATCATGCTTCGTTTCTAATGGGCGTCCAGGACACCTTTTTTTAAAATGAGCTGTTGTTAACTATAATAATCAATTGAATTTAGAAATAAATCTGATCTTAACATTAAAACTGTCCAAAATAATTGAATAACTACAAATAATAAATTGCTATCCAACATCTTATTGTTTTCTATAAAGGTAACCTGATTGCGTTGTATTGTTTTTTTCTTGAAATTTTTATTGTCAAATAAGACATTTGATACATACATATTCTTATTCGCAGATTTTTTATGATTTTATCAATGTGTTGGCCAATCACTCTAAAAATAAGTTTGATAAAGTTTTAGTTAAAAAACTGGTTAGTTTTAGTTTCACGTATGATTCGGTTTTGGCTATTTTTATACGTAGTTCATCTTACTAAAACTCATCCATAAACAAGAAGTAGTGAAAATATTTTTTACGTTAAAATTCATTTCAACGAATTATTTCGTTTTATTAAAAACCTTGAAATGGCAGATTATACGCCCGACGAAATAGTTAATATGATCATGGTGCTTGGGGAATGCAGAGAGAATTTTGCTCAAGGTGCTGAGCTATATGCATAGCGATTTCCAGGTATAAGACATCCATCACAATTTACGATTAAGGATATTACTGCAAGAGCTCGGGCTGGGCATTTATGTCGGCAACGACGACATCGAGAATATGGCGCTGACGATGTTCGAGCTGTATTAATTTTAGCGGTAAGGCATTTAAATCCTCACACGAGCAGCAGACAAATCGAAAGAGACCATGGTATACCCCAGAAGACAGTAATACGGATATTTAAAAAACTTAAATATCACCCATACCATATAAAGTTGACTCAGGCGTTAACGCCTGCTGATTTTATAAGTTGAATAAATTTTTGCAATTGGGCTCTTCAAAAAATTCAACAAAATCCCAATTTTTTTCATCACGTGATGTTTTCTGATGAGGCCATCTTTAAAAACAATGGACAGTTAAATCCTCACAATTGCCATTACTGGTCTACAACAAATCCTCATTGGACCAGAGATGTGGATAATCAAAACCGATGGAGTGTTACTGTTTGGTGCGGCATCATTAATGGTTATTTAATAGGTCCTTACTGTTTCGATGGGACTGTAAATGGTAACAAGTATCTAGAGTTTCTCAGAGATCATCTTCCAAATTTATTTGAAAACGTTGATTTAGAAACCAGGCAAAGAATGTGGTTCCAACAAGATGGAGCACCTCCACACTATTAAGCGGAAGTACGAGCTTTTTTGAATGATCAGTATCCAAACAAATGGATTGGACGTGGTGGACCTGTTGCATGGCCACCACGCTCACCAGATTTGACTTCCCCGGACTTTTATCTGTGGGGTTTTTTGAAAAATATTGTCTACGCAACAGTTCCAACGACTCGGCAAGATATGATTAACCGTATCCAAAGAGCGTGTGATGGTATTCCACGTGAAGTACTACTAAAAACTATAGTTAACTTTCAAAAAAGAATAAATTTATGTATCACAGCTAATGGAGGACACTTTGAGCCAAATCTGAATGGATAGTTAAAAAAAATTGAGGCTGCCAAATTTACAAAGTCCTAAAATACTCTGTATCACCAAAAAAAGTTAATGCTAAATATCTTTTTACAAATAACCAAAATAAAACAATTGTCGAAAAATACTTAAAAATCGTAAAATTTTCTGCTCTTTCCGAATCCGGGGTCAAAAATAGGGGTTCCCATTTTAAAAAACGGACTTTGGGTCCGTAGATCCCAAAATAAGGCCCCGGGCCCAATTTTTTTTGGCCCATTTTGTTAGAAATTTCCAACCAAAAAACTTTTCCTATGCATGTGTTATACAAAAAATGCGTTATTTCAGAGTTGATTCGAGTTAAAAAGAAATGGACCTTATAAAAGCTTTACAAGCTCCTGCAGGGCCTCAGGGGGCCCAAAAAAATTTTTTTAAAATACCTAAAAATCGTAAAATTTTCTGCTCTTTCTGAATCGGGGGTCAAAAATAGGGGTTCTCATTTAAAAAAACGGACTTCGGGTCCCTAGGGCCCAAAATAAGGCACCGGGCCCAAATCCAAGGTAACCATTTTCTTTCCCCCTCCAAATGATAAAACTTTTATACGAATAATTTTTTGGTCCGGGGCTTCAGTTTCGAGATTTTGGAGCCTATAGATTAAAATGACTCACCCTGTATATATAAGATATATATTTATGGTGGGCATTATCCTAACATTTCATATATACACCCGGCACTATTCGGAAGTTTCGGTATTATCATGACGGGTCAGGATAGTGTCATGACATTTCAAAATCAAAAAACTCGAGTTCCAGGTAAAACCAAGGTCCAGGAAATGGGTGATGGGTTATTTTTGCTTGACCGCGAAAACCTAGAAAATTTTTTTATTGTTGGGTTATTTTGGAAACAAAATTTACAAACAAAATTTACTTTTATATATTGTTTGAAATTAACATATAATAAAGTGAAAAAAATTAACACTGATATATTTAGGCGGGCAACTTATACAAATTATTTATTTTTATTTTGATCTTTTTTTAATGCTGCTTTCTATTTAAAAACCGCTCAAAATGACTTTGAATAGCAGTAATTAATGAACTTGAATGTTAAAATTACCATTTACCTTAGAGTAATATAGATTTTTTAATTGATATTTACATAGAAACGATTTCCCGCTTTTTTAGGTCAACATATTTAAAGGCATAGAATTATAATGATAATTAATCAATTATATCTACATTCATTAATTATATGTATAGAATATCATAATGTACTGGTATAACCTTATTTGTTTGCTCAAAAAAATAAAACAATAGATACAAATTCGTAATTGATGTTACTTTCATAAAATATTGTTAGGAAGTGAAACTGTTTAACTTGACCCCTTGTTTTTATTCATAATAATAATTCTCGAGAGTTAAAAAACAAACAACTACCAGTTAAGTTTTTATAAAAAGAATCTATGAACTAGTTTTAAACAACTCAAGATGACTCTAGCTTGGTATAGAAGTACTTTATTAACAAAAAAATAAGTAAAAGTAACAAATAAGCTACAACAAAAATATATTAGCTATGGACCCTAATACCCTTATAAAAAGCAGCTTTAACTGATATGACCTATTATACTATGAAAACTTTTTTTAATGTAAAAGAATTAACCTCTGAGTTTTTATTCAATGATCTTAAATGAGTTCATTTTGAAATTACATACAAAAGTTTACATTTTTACTTAGGATTTACAACTTATTGGTTTTTTATTAATAAATCTTTTTCCTTTGGGCCATATATTAAATACACCCCATTGCAAGTATCCTCGGTGAAATCAGCGATGAATTCATCGGTGAAATCATCGGTGAAATCCTCGCTTTTTGCGGTGAAATCCTCGGTGAATTTTAACAGTGAAATCCTCGGTTAAAGCCTCGGCAAAATCCTCGGCATTTTAACGGTTTCGAAAACGAAGGGGTCAAGACAGACATCTGGTACACCTGGTGATACGTACTCCTTGAAGAAGATTTCCCCAGGAAGCTTTGACTCCGGATGAGTCGGGGTGGACACCTGGTGCACCTGGTGGTACTTACGCCTTAGAGAGGATTTCCCCAGGAAGTTTTGACTCCGAAGGGATCAGGGCGGACACCTGGTGCACTTGGAGATACTTACGCCTTAGAGAGGATTTACCCAGGAAGTTTCGCTCGTAATTGACGGTGGGATCGTAGATCTTACCCCAGGTAGCACCAGGTTGACCACCAGAAAACCGGGACGTTTTCCCCAGGAAGTTTTACTCGTAGTTAAAGATAGGATAGTAAATTTCACCTCAGGTAGCACCAAGTCGACTACCAGATAACCAGGACGTTTTCCCCAGGAAGTCTTACTCGTAGTTGACGGTGGGATAGTAGATCTTACCCCAGGTAGCACCAGGTTGACCACCAGAAAACCGGGACGTTTTCCCCAGAAAGTTTTACTCGTAGTTGAAGGTATTATTGTAGATTTCACCCCAGGTAGCACCAGGTCGACTTCCGGGTAACAGGGACGTTTACCCTAGGAAGTTTTACTCGTAGTTGAAGGTGGGATAGTAGATTTCACCCCAGGTAGCACCAGGTCAACTACCAGATAACCAGGACGTTTTCCCCAGGAAGTCGACTACCAGGTGACCAGATCAATTTCCTCAGGAAGTTTTACTCGTAGTTGACGGTGGGATAGTGAATCTTACCCCAGGTAGCACCAGGTAGACCACCAGGTTACCGGGACGTTTTCCCCAGGAAGTTTTACTCGTAGTTGAAGGTGAGATAGTAGATTTCACGCCAGGCAGCACCCAGTCGAGTACCAGGTAACCAGATCAATTCCCCCAGGAAGTTTTACTCTTAGTTGACGGTCACAGAGGGCCAAATCGAAGGTCCATTTTAAAAAATTAATATCCATAGAATATAAGGAGTAGAGTAAATATCCGGGAGCTGTTTTCTTCGTTTGCTGGAGTACTTTGAGAAAAAGTCCCACTTTGTTGTAAAAAATTGTTAAAAACAATTGTTATGAAAAAAACTTTTGAAAAGTGATCGATTAGAAAAAATATATGAAAATATATGAAAAAATATATGAAAATATATGAAAAAATCGTCTAAAAACAAGTAGTGCTATTCTGCCGGATTTTTTTACGTCAAGATATTGATTATCAAGCATCTAAGTCGCACTAAATTTGCTGAGTCGTTTGATCATCGGGAACTGCCCCAACGAGCTGCAAAGAGGGGTATGGAACGTTAAATAAAATCATAAAAAAAAAAAAAAAAGGATTGCAATTTTCCCAGATTTTTGTTCGTCAAGATATTGATTATCAAGCATCTAAGTCGCACAAAATTTTCCGGATCATTTTATCATCGGGAACAACCCCAACGAGCTCAGAGAGGGGGATGAAACGTTACATAAAATTATGAAATGTTAAAAAAAAAGGATTGCAATTCTCTAAGCCCTCAAAACTCTGGGCGCCCGAGTTCAACAAAATACTGATTGGCTATCTCCCAAACTCAAAGCCACCATCCGGAGTCAAAACTTCCTGGGGAAAGCATGTCCGATGTGCAACTATCGCCAAGTGCACCCGGTTTCCGCCCTGACCCATCTGGAGTCGAAACTTCCTGGATAATCATCTCCAAGGCGTAAGTATCGCCAGCTACACCAGGTCTGCGCCCTGACCCTTCCGGAGTCAAAACTTCCTGGAGAAATCCTCTCTAAAGCGTAAGTACCACCAGGTGCACCAGGTGTCCGCTCTGACACATCCGGAGTCAAAACTTCCTGGGGAAATCATCTCCGAGGCGTACGTATCACCAGGTGCACCAGATGTCTGTCTTGACCCCTTCGTTTTCGAAACCGTTAAAATGCCGAGGATTTCACCGAAGATTTCACCGAGGATATCACTGTTAAGATTCACCGAGGATTTCACCGCAAAAAGCGAGGAATTCGCCGATGAATTCACCGATGAATTCATCGCTGATTTTGACCGAGGATACTTGCAATGGGTATTTAGTATTGCATTTAGTATGTGCACATACTAAAACTAATTAAAAAAAACAATTTTGATCATGAAATGTGTCTAACTACATTAAAAAAAAAAAAAAGGAAAAATTAGCCGCTTTAGATCCTTTGGTGAAAAAAAATAAAGAGAAACTATTTTTAAATTTCTACATTTATTATTTTTCTTCTTAGATGAAAAGAAGCCATTTCTACTATTTTTTAAATTCAAGTGATTAGGATGAAAGAATTTTGATGGAAAATTTTTGTTAATTTTTTCTGTTAAAACACAAGCGAGTGAGTGAATCAAATGAAAAAACTTTTCCACAATGTTATATTTTCTCTTGTATTTAATTAAGATTTATAAAAGAATTTAAGAAAAATATACGTTTTAATTGATTTCATCTAATACAAAACTATAAAATCTGAATGTTTCAAAGATACAATAAAAAATTAGTTGGATTGTAAATAATTAATATATTGTGAATACTGTATAAAATAGATGGCTTGTAAAATAATTTTAATCTCTTAATAGATTCTAAATTATCATATTGCATACATAATTCATAAATTCAAAATTTTGTAACCAAGTTAGACTCTGACAATGTTATATATAGTGTTTAAGTAACTCATGAGTTTTTCTCTTCTATATTTTATTTCCTTTTATCTCAAAAAGTATTTATCAACTTTTAAAACTTATTTTTGCTTCTTCATAACACCATTGACTTTTTCAGAAATCTCATGATTAAAAAAAATATATATAGTTATGAATTTAATCACAAAATAAATCAAAAATATTGTGAATAAATGTATCAGTTTATTAACTTAAAATGAGTAACATTCTTAGCCCTAAAATGTGTGTTCAGCATATAATAAAAGCATCGTTCAGACAATATAATTCATAAAAATTTTGAAATCCAAATTGCTATATAAATAAATTTATCTACTTTACTTCAAAACTTATTTTACTAAAATTTGTAATTGGAAAAAAATAGCTACTAAACGACTTTGTTAAAATTATACTAGGGTCGTAGGATGATTAAAGGATAACCTTTTTACTTTGAGCAAACTTATAATTTTTTTATAGAGTTCAGTTCTATACATTTGCAATGGGCTATTTCTTAAGAAAAGGGCCTCCCTTAAATAATTAAAGGAGTTTCCCGGGCGGTCCCATTACAAGAATATCCACACAAAAAAATCGGGGAAAAACTCCTTAATTCTGGGGGTTAGGGTTTCCATGGAAAGAAAACCTCTGGGACTGGTTGGTGAGCTAGAGAGAGAAAAAATAAGTTATTGCCAAAATTTAGTTTAATTAAATTTTATTCTTGTCTACCGGAAAAAAAATAAATAAATAAATCAAGTCTACATTTACAAAAAACTTCATTTCTAGGAACAAAGAAAAAAAAAACAATAAAATAAGTCCACAAAATGGCGGGTAACGACGCCGCGCCAAAAAAATCCTGATCGAATTTAAACAACAAAATCTTAACCGTATCAAAAATAATTTTTAATTTTTTTCACACACCACGCACCAAGGAAATTTTAAAAATCATGCTTTACAAAATTTTAATAAATAAAATCTTACGCGAAAAATTATACATATAATTGTTTGCTCAGAATAATCCAAAATGACCACTTATTGGAAATACTATTTAACTCTCTTGTGTTGTTTGGCCGAATAACCCAAGTTTTGTTGCTAGCTGGAAAGTAAAATAAACAAAGAAAACTACAAAAACTGTCTACAAAAAGAAACTGATTCGAAAATTTAGAGAAAAGAACTCAGAAAAAATAAATACACTCTCAAACCAAAAACACAACCTTACTCTACGGCTACCAGGAACAGAGTGACGCTCCCCGCGTCTCACAAACCCAACTTCCTTCCTCACCATTCTTCCCCAACACTCTCAGCCAATCATCGAAATTCTATATACACAAGTTTCATCCACACTGGTGGAACATTAAAATGTCCACCAATCACACTCATTCACGCCACACAATCCAATCACGCTCCCGTCTACAAAGTTTTGGTGGCGATCACCACGCCACCTATACCACGCGCTGACATTCAAAAGAAAAGAAAAAAATAAAAATAAAAAAAATAACGCACACGAGGCACTTACAGCTCTAGCTCTATCCCTCGCGCGCATACTCTCTCTCTCGTTCTTCCCTACATGCACACATTGTTCGCGCCACGTACAAACTACAAAAAAAATAAAGCCACACTCACGCCCGCGTCTACTGTGTTGAGTGTACGCGCACGGGCCTGCCGACGCAGTTGCGTCGTCTGCTGACACGCGCCGCGCACTTCCTCCATCGTCAGAAACTCCCGGACGGAGAATCGGGACCCGTGTACTGTGTGTGTATGTGTACGCGCGCGCCCTAGGCCGGGATAGCCTTCCCGGAAGGTGGTTATGTGTGTGTGTGTCGTGGGCCCGCGCTGCTGTGGCAGCATTCAGCCAATGGCAGCCGTCGCCACCTGGTCAGCCTCAGCTGCGCGTTAACGCGGCAAGGTTATCACCTAGGAAAAGTAAACAAACAAGTTAATCATTTTACTGCTTCCCAGGTGACTCGACACTGCCAGGTAGGAAACAATTTACGAGGGATTCACTCCCTTGCAACTCCCCCCTGTCAAGCCAAAACATACTCGTTATGTTTCGCCTGACAAACACCTCGCAATGTCCAGTCACCTCCGGAAACCACAAATATCAAAATGGTGGTATACTCACTACTCAGTCTACTCAAATTTCCTTGGAATGGTTTTAACTCGACTACAGTCCCGTCGTGTCTACATTTTGGCTACAAATCAGTCGTCTACACCCAAAAAAAAATTTAACAAAAATAAAATTTGAAGTCTACAAAAAAAAATTTTATTCGAGTCACCGACGTTTCAGTCGCTCGTTCTCCCGCCATACCTGACGAATAAGCTCGGGTCTGACATCGTCCGGGAGCCGTTGAGCCATGAGTAAAATCTCCATGGCACTCAGCACTCTTGGCTCCAACGGATTCATCGGCTCCAGGCGATGCCAGACCGAAGCGTCAACAAGGTTGGCCGGAGAAGGAGCAACCGGAACCTCGACCTCCGCAAGCTCGTTCCCGACGTTGTCCCGGGTGCGTTTCCCCGAGACCGTTCCTCCCACCACTGGCTCAGAACCTGGTGTGCCCCCCTCGGGGACAACCCCGGTCGCAGGATTTGGCGTGTCCCACATAGTCCTTCTTCATGCTCAGGACATGGCCGCAAACTGTTCGACAAGGAGGACCGCCCTCGCTTCGCAGCGTTCTCGATTACGCAGGCGCAATCAGTACGCCGAACTAAAACGAGGGCACTCCTTCACTCGAACACCCCTGCAACCGCAGTTGTCACAGAAAGGCTTCACGAGGTAACGGGGGCAGTGGTAAGTCTCGTGGCTCAGAGACCAGCACCTGAAACTAGAATTGGGGGTGTGTCTATGTGGGGGTCTGTGGCCACAACAGCCAGACCCCCAAACAATCGACCCTCGAGCTTGGCTGGAAGGCCTCGATTAAAAAAAGGTAGGTACCCGTTGGGGGGCGGGTCCTCGACGTCCATCCGAGCAGGAGCCCTAGTCACCTCCGCGGTCTCTATGGCAGTCGAAACTGGCACGGAGGTCGCGGGAGCGACCGGACTCGAACCTTGAACGGTACGCTTGACGGCCCCCCGCCACACGGGAACCCGGGGCTGTTCGTCCGTCATCGTCGTGGTCGTCGGGGTCTTGTCTACGGTGGGTAGGGTCACTGGGGGAGGCGGGTTGGCTGAAGTGTGGGGGGAAGAACGGGAACTCCCTGAGAAGTAGTCGTCGAGGGTGAATTGTCGCCGGGGATTGTGCTTCTTCTTCTTCTTTTTCTTCCTCCTTGGCGCTGACTCCTCCCTCTCCCTCTGTGCCTCCTCTCTCAGGTCGTCCTCGTACCCAGCCAGATAGATGTTTAAGCCGGCATGGTCCACCTGAACCCCGCCGATGACGGTCGAAGAAACGGTAGCCTGGGGTGGGATCTCGTCCCAAGGGATAAGCCCATCAGTGGGGGTGCTGGAAGTTGGTGCCTCTTCTACAAACCCCAGGGTTTCACCCCATGCAAGACCTCGTTAAAAGAGGGGGCCTCCCGGTTCTCGTCCAGTGAGAGGGTGCCCAGGTCCACTGGCAGGACACTCGGTGGGGCAATCACCGCTGGTGTTGGGGTCTCTTCACCCTCGGGGGCCTGACGATTCTCCGACGGCATGGAGGCCGCACATTCTTCGGCTACCAGCTCATCTAGCAGCTCGTGGTAGTGGTCCTCCACGAACATGTCGGTGAGCTGCTCCGGCCAATCCTCCGAAGGGTTCATCTTCTCTGCCATCCTATGAACAAGTCTTACAACAAACAAAATAAGAATAAGTCTACAATTCATTTTGATCCTTACCTTCTCCAGACTACACAGGACAACACAGTCTACCCTTACGGGTCCCTTACATCAGTACCCTTACGGACTTCACGTTGACAATGAATCCCTCACCAAAAAAAAATAACCAGACAACACAAGGTTAGTCTACACTTACCTGAAAAAAATTTAACAATAAAAGAAAAATCAACCACACATTATCCATTCCTAGGCTTCAGATATTTCTTCAACCGACTCACATGGATCATACTGTTAGCCTTAGATCCAACTCCCTCTAACCAATAAGTTACTGGAGGTTCGAACTTAGCAATCTTGAATGGTCCGTCCCACTTGGGTGCTAACTTTCCCGACCTTCCTTCTGCCGCGTTCGATAACTTTTAAATTCGTCTCCATACCCAATCTCCGACATTGAATGTCACCTGTCTACGACCTTTGTTGTAAGCCCTTGCTTGCGTTTCCCTGGATTCGTCCAGATGTCTAGCCACTAGATCCCTCAAATCATCCAACCTCTTCATACGGTCTACCCATATTTCCGGATTTATCTCTAGCTTCGGACCTCTCACTTCCAGCTCTCGCCGAAGACTTTTGACCGGTTGCAGTTGTCTACCATAGTTTAGGTACGCCAAGGACACCTTCGTTGAACTTTGTATCGCCGTGTTCACCGCATGTCTGAACTTATGTAAGTGTTGATCCCAAATTCGATGATTGTGTCCCACGAAGATAGCGATCATGACCTTGAGAGTTCTATTACTCCGCTCTACCGGATTTGACTGCGGGTGATACGGTGGGATCAAAGCTCTCTTGATACCAAATTCTTCTAGGAGTTTATCGAGATCTTTATTTTGAAACTCCTTACTATTGTCCGACAGAAAGAAATCGGGGGTTTCCCAATGGAACAAGATTAATTCTTCGAAAGCCCTCGCTGTGCTCTTCCCTGTAGCAGTACACAGAGGTTTCAGCTCCACCTATCGCGTAAATAAGTCCTGGAACACCAAGATGTATTTGTTTTGAGTTTTGCTCATTGGAAACTCCATCAGGTTGGCTGAAGCCACTGCCCAAGGCCGTTTCACTATTCGCTTGCCCATGAGTCCCTGTGGTCCCAGTTGAGAGACCTTGTACTGCTGACAGAGTTCGCATTCATATATGTAGTTCTGGACATCGTGCCAAATGCCTGGCCAATAATATTCTCCGGCCAACCTGTTGTAGGTCTTATTTCGGCCCAGATGCCCTGACGATGTCAGACAGTAAGCATCGTGAAGAATTCTCTCTCTTTGGTCCGTTGGAATTACCAATTTCCAACCTTCCTCGTTGATTGACACTGGATCCAACAACTTATCTCTACGGTCATAAAAAAGCAAATCCCCGTCTACCCTCCATTCTTTATACTTGTTTGAATACTGTCTAACCTCTTCCAATTTCTTGACATACCATGGATCTACACTCTCTACAATTTCAACCAGTCGGGCAAGTAGTGATTAACACCTTTGCGATGAACGATCATGAAATCCCATTGCTGTAAAAACAAAGCCCACCTTGCCAGTCTATCAGTTGGATCCTTCAGGTTTTTGAGATACTTCAAAGCACTGTGATCGGTTATTACCGTAAAATGAGTACCCTCAATGTACGACCTGAATTTTTCGATGCCAAATTTAACAGCCACCATTTCTTTTTCCGACACTGTGTAGTTTTTCTCATGGTTTTTTAGGCGTACGGCTGGCAAAGCAAATGGGATGTTCACCGTCTTCAAAGTCTTGGGTTAAAACCATTCCAATTGAACCATTGCTGGCATCGGTTTAGACCGTGAAAGGTAGCGTGAAATCTGGTCTTGCTAACACTGGAGCTTCGGTGAGTGCCCTCTTCAGAGTGTCAAAAGCTTCCTGTTCTTCAGTTCCCCACTTCCAAAGGAATTTCTTCGACGTCAATCTGGTCAGTGGAATTTTTATCTCTGACTCATGTTCTATGAATCGGCCGTACCACTTAATGACGCCGAGGAAACTTCTCAAACCTTTTATCCCCTTTGGCGCGGGAATCCTCAGAATAGGGTCTACCTTTTCTGGATCAGGTCTCAACCCTTCCGCATCCAGCAAATAACCCAAGAATTTCACTCGTGAACAACAAAACTCACATTTCTTTGCGTTCACTACCAAACCAGCTTCTGTCAACCTCCTCAGTATGAACTCTACCCAATACAGTAACTCCATAAATATGAGGGAAATGATGATTATATCATCTAAGTAGGCAAACACATTTGGTTCTACATCTGGGTCAAATAACGCGTCTATTAGTCTTTGGAAAGTTCTTGGGGCATTTGAAAGACCAAAAGGCATTCGCAAAAATTCGAACAATCCTTTCCCTAGGACTGCGAAAGCTGTATACTTACGACTCACAGGATCCATGGGAATCTGAAAGTACGCCTGTTTTAAGTCTATCTTACATATGTACCTGGCTTTCCGCAACTTGTCCAAAACCGTGGCTACACTGGGCAAGGCATACGCGTCCTTGCGAGATACCTTATTCACATCTCTGTAGTCTATGCAAAACCTGTAATCCCCATCACCTTTCTTTATGATTACCAGTGCACTTCTCCTCTCACTATTAGATGGTTAAATGATCTCAGTCTCTAACATCTTGTCTACTTCTCTACGAGCTACCTCTTCCATAGCCAGTGACATTCTACGATGAGCATGACGTACCGGTACTGCTGCTTCGGTCAGTTCTATCCGATGCTGCGTTAGCGTAGTGAAACCCTGGAATTCTTCCGGTGGAGGCAAAATTTTCTTAGCGAAATCTTCGATCTTTCGTTTTTCTTCCTCGGTAATTTTGACCAAACCTGCACATTCAGTCAATATCTCGGCCACCATTTCGACCCGCCGTTTCTCTTCTGGTGTTTCCTTCACCACTGCACATTCTGCAATTAGCGTTTTACCGTTCTCTCCATCAGCCTTCGTGAACTGGTGCCGTATGCCACTCGAACCACTTTTCCAGGAGCCATCCGCATAGTCACATACTTATTAATAATGTCGTTAGAGATGCCTTTCACTGCTCTGGGCGAAATCTTCTTTAGTCAGCCATCTATACTCATCAGATCTAACTGGTCTAATACTGTGAGATAGTCATTACCCACTTGTTTGAGACTTGTAGGGCAAGATTTTAGTTTCTCTCGAAAATGCTCAGCTACCAACTCCCCCACAATAGACACCGTGGCTCCAGTGTCGTGTAAGGCTTGGAATGGTTTCCCATCCAACAAGATCTTGAAGAAAAACCTGTTATCTCTCACCAAACCACTTACTTCATCGTCTACTTCCTCAACTGGGCTTCGCACTGTTCCACCCCCCCCCCCTTGACGTGAACTAGTCTGAAAACCTTCAGCTTGTTCACTCACATTTTCAGTAGGAGCTTTGTACAACCTTCGATTCGGAGACCAGTCAATTTGTTCCACGAATTTATGCATGGCAACATTTATCTGTGTTAGCTGCTCATCACTTATATCATCCCCACTTGCCAACCTTTCAATCAACTGTCCTATCTCTTCCTCATTAACCTCTATGTCACCTACCTTTTCCATCTTACCCATTTGTCTACACTCAACGCGGATTTCACCATTAGTTTCACCAGCTTTTTCACCTATAGTTACTTTAGTCTTGTTTACTCTATCGCTAATACTTTCGCTTACCTCCCTGTATACGATTTCTGTAGGATTTTCACAAAACTTTTCACTTGTAGTTACTCCTGACCTCGTTACTCTACTGCCAATACTCATGTCTACACCCGTGTCTACATTTTCTATGGCATTTTCACAGGTCTTTTCACTTTCGGTTACTCCTGCTTCTGCTACTTTATTCATATGATTACTTTCTTTATGCATTGGTGTTAGTTCTTTCTCACTTACCTTTATCCCACTCTTATTTTTAGGAATGGCTCCTGTCTTCCTGGCTTTAAAATCATTCACCACTTTCCAAACATCCCATTTTTCACTCTCATCACTCTGACTTCCTGTCTTCCTAAACTCCTCTACTTCCTCACTTTCCTCCTCATCCGTCCAATCTTCTTCCCGCATCTCTTCCACCCGTTGTTCCACGTCCACCTCCCTCTATCCGTCTACTTCATTACTGTTGTCTACTGTTTTTGTGGCCCCTGTTTGTTGTTTGGGAGTGTTGGGCCACCCAACGCTCCCGCTTTGGCGTTTCCCAGCAGGGCTAACAACTTTGAACAATTTCCACAGTTTCTCACTGTAACACTCTTTGCACCACAAACTTAACAACTTGTTGCCTGGGCATTCAATGGGTAACTATTTGCAAAATGTCCAGCCTGTCTACATTTATAGCAGCATAGATCTGGGCATTCCCAAATCCAATGACCAGGTCCACCACAACTACGACAGTTGCCCATTGGTCTACCTTCACTTTGAGTTTGTTGTTGTCGTGATTGTTTTTGTTGAGTTTGTCTATCTTCTCGTTCTAATTGTTGTCTAGCTTGCTGGGGTTGTTGATTTATTTGCTGTTGTACTTCTAGACGTGGTTGTTGTTGTGAATTTTGTTTTGTCTGTATTTGAGGTCCTAGTTGTGGTGGCCTCATTTGTTGTTGTCTATTTCCATTTTGTTGGTTAAACTGGTTGTTCAGCCAGCCATTTTGATTACCAACGTTGTTTTGTCTATTTATCCAGTTTTGTTGGTTACCTAACTGGTTACTTTGCCCCTGAATACCTGCTACTTCATTTTTCTGATCTTGAATTGGACTGTCTACATTTTTGTTCTTTTTATTTTTCTTTCTCGCCTTCTTATCCTCACCACTAACCGCCGCGACTTCATTTACTGTAACCACTTTGCTTTTCGTGCTCGTAAATGCTGCTATAGGTATCCGGCATTTGTCTTTGGTTGGTGGTCCTACAAATCTGTTACAATCCTCTTTCTGTCTTTCGTATTTCCTTCCATAGTGTTCCAAATCGTCCACCGTGTCTACTCTTTTGTTGTCCAAATACCACTTGTATTCAGGCTGCAACCCTCTTTTTATTATCTCTATCTGTTCGTTTTCTTCCAGAGGGCGCTTTGAATATTTAAATAGGACTCCCAGACAAGTGATGTAATTCGAGATTGTTTCTCCTTTGCCTTGAGTCCTATTCCTTATTTCGTCCATGACCTCATACTGTGAGTATTGGCCAATAAAATTCCTCTGGAACGCCTTTTTAAGCTCATGCCATGTTTCAATCTTCAAAATTGCCGTGTCGTACCATCTCAGCGCCCGATCTTCCATCACACTTGCTACTGCGTTTATTATTTGAGTGTCCGACATGTTACTATTTCGTCTAAACCTATCTAGCTTGTTAAGGAATTGTTCTGGGTTTTCTTTTCCCTTATCCCCTGAGAATTTTAAATTCCAATCTTTTAAAATTCTCACTCAATTGATATTGCCAAACTGTGTATACCCGTGTCTACGATGTCTTATTGGTGATCGGCTGTCTGACGATGAACTGCTGCAATTTCGTCTTGAGACGTGTCTATATTCTCTCGAACTGGTTCAACTGCGATCATTTCGTCTACGTCTACTATATTCCCTATCACATTTATGGCTTCGGATCCACGACCCATGACGACGTTCCTCAGATGAAGAATACGATCGGTGTCGATGGCCTCGCAGTCTACTATTGACTCTTCTATGACTCCGTTCTCGTGACGATGAATCCCTTCTCTTACGAGACGGGGATACGTGACGATTGTGTCGAGTTACGGAAGTTCGTAGTTTACTTCGATGTGAATGTCCATGATGTAGTTCTTTGGACCTCGATCTTCGATCTCTTCTTTCTAGAGAACTGTGATCGAGTTCCCGGGATTTAACGTTGACGTGACGTCTTTCCCGTGATGTAGATTTATATCTCTTATGACCAGGTGTAGATTTGTAGTGGTTCCCTCTCGAGGACGATCTGTAACGTTCCCCATGGTGATAAGACGACTCCTTCTTTTTACTGTAATTAAACTTGTTACTCACGTGCTGTCTAGTTATCTCATCGTCGTTTGTTTCACTACCACTACTTGTATATTGTCTGTTTTGTCTTCTTTTATTGTACAGTTTCTTTTCTTTTCCGAATCTTTTCATCTCTTCCTGTCTACCTTCCATTTTTCCATTTCTAGTACTTCTCTTTAGTAGCCGTTTTCTTCGTTGCTCTATCCTACTATCACCTGAATCTCCACTCTCATAGTTTTTCTCTGACCCATTACCATATCCACCAATCAATTTACTCTCTTCTTTTCTTCGGTCCATTGACCTTTCCATGTGTCTACTCGTGTCTACTTCTTGTTTTCTCAAACCTAAGTTTAATTGTTTGTTTTCCCACTCCGAGTGATCACCGTGTGAAGAAGACATAAACAAGTTTCTCACATCCAGAGGTGGTTGAATTATGGTTTTTCTCAAACCCGTTTCATTCATTTTCTTCCTTGTGCCATCGTTCTCTGGAATTGAATAACTTGTCTTTGATTCTTGGTCTTCATTGTTAGCCACATCTCTCCCCAATCGATTTTCCTCTCTATCTTGCGACTAACTCTCGTCTCCATCTGTCTGATATTTCTCATGCTATCATCTGTCAACAATTTTTCTTCCTTCACTCCCGGTTTTTGACTAGTTTGTCTGGGTTTTCTCTGTTTGTGTGTTCTCGTGTCTAGAACATATTCTTTCGCTGGTTGTTCCTTCGGATTCATTCCTTCATTGTCTACAGATGGTATCCACGGAATGTCCAACCTCTTTCCTTCCTGGATTAACTCAACTCGTAATAGTCTTTCACAGAGTGTCTCGACAGAGCCTGTCGTAATCGCTTTCACCAGCTCTTCCTTCACTTGATCTTCACTCATCGATCTTATTTTATTCAACCTTTTCCTAATGTCACGAGAATTTGTTAATAATCTTCTCATGCTGTCTACATATGTTCGGTACTCCATCTTCTCTGCCATTTCTCACGAGAACACAACAAGAAAGAAGAAGAGAAAAAAAAATCACTATCTATTTAATTTCCAACCTAGAGAGAAAATAAAAAAAAAATTTCACCGTCTACACTTAATCTTGAATCTGAGAAAACAAAAAAAATTTTATGTCTACACTTAATCTTGAACCTGAAAAGAAAATTATCACTGTCTACAGTTTTCTTCAACAACTAATAAAAAAAATTCACTGTCTACCACTCTTGACCTGAAATAAAATTATCACTGTTTACAATATTCTTCATCTGAAAATAAAATTATCACTGTCTACAATACTCTTGATTCTTCGCTTTTCAGTAGCTGTTATTTTTATTTATTTATTTATTTATTCATTCTTTTTCATATTACAAATAAATCTTCCTAAAACGTTTTAAAATCCAAAAAAAAAAATAAAAATAAAAATACAATATTTTAGTTGGACTCTAGCCAACAATTAAATTATAATATTTGGTTGGGCACTAGCCAACAATAGAATTATAATATTTGGTTAGACACTAGCCAACAATAAGATTATATAATTCACACAAATATTCCCAAATATCCTTCACCAAATGTTAATATCCATAATTTCACACTCATCCGTTTTCCGTACTTCCGTACTTCCATCCCGTAATTCCGTACTTAATAAAAAAACGAGACCAAATTTTCAAATTCAACTTTGAAAATTTTATCCCTCCCTGACTCCGAAATTATTCTAAGTTCTCTCCCGAAATATTCCAAGTTCCTAACCTGTCTACAAAAAATTTTCTAGGTCTCACTTTCCGAAATTTATTCTAAGTTCCATCCACAAAAAAAAAATTCTAAGTCCAACTTCTGAAAAATCTTCCCAATTTCCTTGCTCTCAAAAAAAAAACAATAAAATACGTTCAATTAAACCAAAACGAAATGCAATAAACAAATAAAAATATTCCTTCTCTCCTCCCCATTTTTAATGGGGTATTTCTGAAGAAAAGGGCCTCCCTTAAATAATTAAAGGAGTTTCCCGGGCGGTCCCATTACAAGAATATCCACACAAAAAATCGGGGAAAAACTCCGTAGTTCTGGGGGTTCGGGTTTTCACGAAAAAAAAACCTCCGGGACTAATTGGTGAGCTAGAGAGAGAAGAAATAAGTTATTGCAAAAATTTAGCTTAATTAAGTTTTATTCTTGTCTACTAGAAAAAAAATAAATAAATCAAGTCTACATTTACAAGAAAATTCATTTCTGGGAACAAAGAAAAAAAAAACAATAAGATAAGTCTACAAAATGGCGGGTAACGACGCCGCGCCAAGAAAATCCTGATCGAATTTATACACCAAAATCTTAACCGTATCAAAAATAATTTTTAACTTTTTTCACATACCACGCACCAAGAAAATTTTTAAAATCATGCTTTACAAAATTTTAATAAATAAAATCTTACGCAAAAAATTATACCTATAATTGTTTGCTCAGAATAATCCAAAATGACCGTTTATTGGAAATACTATTTAACTCTCTTGTGTTGTTTGGCCGAATAACCCAAGTTTTGTTGCCAGCTGGAAAGTAAAATAAACAAAGAAAACTACAAAAACTGTCTACAAAAAAAAACTTATTCGAAAATTTAGAGAAATGAACTCAGGAAAAAAAAATACACTCTCAATCCAAAAATACAACCTTACTCTACGACTACCAGGAACAGAGTGACGCTCCCCGCGTCTCACAAACCCAACTTCCTTCCTCACCATTCTTTCCCAACACTCTCAGCCAATCATCACAATTCTATATATACAAGTTTCAGCCACACTGGCGGAACATTAAAATGTCCACCAATCACACTCATTCACGCCACACGATCCAATCACGCTCCGGTCTACAAAGTTCCGGTGGCGATCGCCACGCTACCTATACTACGCGCGAACATTCAAAAGAAAAGAAAAAAAATAAATAAAAAAAATAACGCACACGAGGCACTCACAGCTCTAGCTCTATCTCTCACGCGCATACTCTCTCTCTTGTTCTTCCCTACACGCACACATTGTTCGCGCCATGTACAAACTACAAAAAAATAAAGCCACACTCACGCCTGCGTCTACTGTGTTGAGTGTGCGCGCACGCACCTGCCGACACGTGCCGTGCACCTCCTCCGTCGTCGAAAACTCCCGGACGGAGAATTGGGACCCGTGTGCTGTGTGTGTATGTGTACGCACGCGCCCTAGGCCAGGATAGCCTTCCCGGATGGTGGTTATGCGTGTGTGTGTGTGTGTGTGTGTCGTTGGCCCACGCTGCTGTGGCAGCATTCAGCCGACGGCGGCCGTCACCACGTGGCCGGCCTCAGCTGCGCGTTAACGCGGCATGGTTATCACCTGGGAAAAGTAAACAAACAAGTTAATCATTTTACTGCTTCCCAGGTGACTCGACACTGCCAGGTAGGAAACAATTTACGAGGGATTCACTCCCTCGCAACATTTAATATATTTTCCCCCAATCAAAAATAAATTTTCTAAACTAAAAAACCTGCTATACAAAAATTATATTTGAAATTGAAATTTCAAGTTGATTATTAATAGTTTTTTCGCATATTAACTTAAGAATCGGACTTTTCTCTTTTTCTCTTGTCTTAGCTATAAAAAAACATTTCCAAATTCAGATGAAGCAAGTGAAAGCCTGATGGAATCTATTTATCGTGGTGTATTATTTTTATTTTGCTATTCTACTTTAACATATAAGCAAGTTTTTCTCAAGGCATGTTTTCAAGTAGTCGAAAAGACATCACTAGGAAATATTTCATGTGAGATTCAAAGCTTTTCTTTTTTCCATGGATCAGTGTTGCTCCTGTCGAAAATGAAATTTCAAAACGAAAAACCCTGCAGCAGAAATTTATAATCAAAATTGTAATTTCAAGTTTATTTCGGATAGTTATTCGCATTGATCCTTAGAATCGGATCTCCATGCCTTGTCTCTCTTGCCTCAGGAAGAAAAAAAATCTCAAAATTTGGATGAAAAAATAAAGTGACTGACATCGTTGGAAACTTCGCCTTCAGCGGGAGTAAATAATTAATTACAATTGGTATCAATGGGTTATTTGTGAATATTTTAGAAGCTGATAGCAACGGTAAAAGATCAGAGACTCCTAAATGCTCATAAGAAAAACTCATACTCAGTTGGTATATCAATAGGTTAGTTGTAAATATTTTAGAAGCTGACAGCAGCTGTAAAAGATCTAAAGAGACTCCTGATTAGTCAATTAAGAAACTCATACTCTAGTCAGAATCTATTGATCGTGGTATTTTATGTTTATTTTGCTCTACTGCAACATGGAAACAGGTTTATCTCATGACATGTTTTCAAGAAGTCAAAAAGATATCACTAGAAAAGATTTTATGTAATATTTAAAGTTTTCCTTATTTCCATAGATCAACGCTGCTACAGTACGGAATAAATTAAAAGAAAAAAAAATCTGCTGCAAAATTTTTTATTCAAGATGAAAATTTCAAGTTTGATTCTGAAAAATATTCGCATTCATCTCTTGTATCGGAACTCCATCACCGGTTCCTCTTCTCTCAGAAAGAAAAAAGCATTTGTAAATTCGGATGAAGCAGGTGAAACCCTGAACCCATTGAAAACTTTGCATTCGAGTGTACAAAAACCATGACGATCAGTATCAATGGGTCATTTGTAAATATTTTAGAAGCTAAAAGCAGCTGTAAAAGATCTCGAAAGACTCCTCATTAGTCAATTAAGAAACTCATACTCTAGTCGGATTCTACTGATCATGGTATTCTATGTTTATTTTGCTCTACTGCAACATGGAAGCAGGTTTATCTCATGACATGTTTTCAAGTAGTCGAAAAGACATCACTAGAAAATATTTCATATTCTACTTATGTCTAGGATCAACGCTGCTCCTGTTAGGAATAAATTAAAAAAAAAAAAAAAAGTTGCAAAAACTTTCATTCAAGATGAAAATTTCAAGTTTGGTTTTGAGAAATATTCGCATTCATCTCTGGTATCGGGAATAGAATAAAACGTTTCTAAATTCTGATGAAACAGGCAAAACCTTGACTTCGTTGAAAACTTCGTTGAAAACTTCATTTTGCAAGTGGACACAAACCATTACGATCGATATCAATAGGTCATTTGTAAACATTTTAGAAGCTGACAGCAGCTGTAAAAGATCTCATGAGACCCGTTGTTGGTCAATTAGAAAACTCATACTTTTGTTGGAATCTACTGATCGTGGTGCTCTATGTTTATTTTGCTTCTCTACTGCAACATAGAAGCAGGTTTATCTCATGACATGTTTTGAAGTAGTCGAAAAGACATCACTAGAAAATATTTCATGTGATTTTCTAATTTTTTTCTAATCACATAGATCAATGCTGCTCCTGTTAGGAATAAATTAAAATAAAAAAAAATACTTTGCAAAAATTTTCATTCAAGATGAAAATTTTAAGTTTGATTCTGAAAAATATTCGCATTCATCTCTGGTATCGGAACTCCATCTCTAGTTCATCTTCTCTTAGAAAAAAAAAGCATTTGTAAATTCGGATGAAGCAGGTATAACCCTGAACCCGTCAAAAACTTTGCATTTGACGAGTGTACACTAACCATTACGATCGATATCAATAGGTCATTTGTAAATATTTTAGTAGCTGACAGCAGCTGTAAAATATCTCATGGTTTCCTAATGGGTTAATTGAAAAACTCATACTCTAGTCGAAATCTACTGATCGAGGTATTCTATGTTTATACTGCTATTCTACTGCAACATAGAAGCAGGTTCATCTCATGACATGTTTTCAAGAAGTCGAAAAGATATCACTGGAAAATATTTCATGTGATTTTCAAAGTTTTTTCTAATCCCATAGATCAACGCTGCTACTGTACGGAATAAATTAAAAAAAAAAAAAAAACCTGCCACAAAATTTTTTATTCAAGATGAAAATTTTAAGTTTGATTCTGAAAAATATTCGCATTCATCTCTGGTATCGGAACTTCATCTCTAATTCATCTTCTCTCAGAAAGAAAAAAGCATTTGTAAATTCGGTTGAAGCAGGTAAAACCCTGAACCCATTGAAATTTTTGCATTCGACGAGTGTACACTTACCATTACGATCGGTATCAATAGGTCATTTGCAAATATTTTAGAAGCTGACAGCAGCTGTAAAATATCTCATAGTTTCCTTATTGGTTGATTGAAAAACTCATACTCTAGTCGAAATCTACTGATCGAGGTATTCTATGTTTATACGGCTATTCTACTGCAACAAAGAAGCAGGTTTATCTCATGACATGCTTTCAAGAAGTAGAAAAGACATCACTCGAAAATATTTTATGTGATTTCCAAAGTTTTCTTATTTCCATAGATCAATGTTGGAAATGAACTTTTTAAACGAAAAAAGCTGCTCTACAGATCTTGTCAACGAGATTGAAGATTCAAGTTTGATTCTGAAAGTTATTCAGTAAATGACATCGATATCACTACTATTGTTTGTACAACATGTTCAACACTAGACAAATTGTAGGTTATAATTTTCAGTTTCTTTTAAAAAATTTTTTTGTTTTCGTCATTTATTTCCGCAAACGCTTGTTTTCATGTTATAATTTTAAATATTTATTATTTCAAATGTTTTCGTTAAAATTAAATTTATTTATTTGAATTTTGATTTCATGCCGTATTATACTTTCCGGTTGACGTATTTTACACCTCACCGTAACGTACCGTAACCTTTTCTCAATTGCCTTTCCTTACCGTAATACGATTATAGAATCGCACCCCAGGTAAAACCCTGAACCCGTTGAAAACTTTGCATTTGACGAGTGTTCGCGAATCATTACGATCGGTATCAATAGGTCATTTTAAAATCAATTTTTAAAAAGAAAAATCTGCTGCAAATATTTTTATTCGAGATGAAAATGTCAAATTTATTTCTGATGGTTATTCTTTTTGGTCAGTAGCATTGGAATTTCATCCCTTGGTTCTCTTTTCCGAAACAGAGTAAAGCATTACAAAATTCGGATGAAACAGGCAAAACCCCAACCTCGTTGAAAACTTTTCATTTGGCGAGTGGACACAAACTATCTACAAATGACCTATTGATACCAAACGTAATAAATATTTTGGAAGCTGACAGCAGCTGTGAAAGACCTCAAGAAACTCTACATCGGTCAATTAAAAATCTCATACTCTAGTCAGAACCTATTGATCGAGGTATTTTATGTTTATTTTGCTATTCTACTTTAACAAAAGAGCAGGATATTCTTATGACATGTATTTAAGTAGTTAAAAAGACATCACTCGAAAATATTTCATGTGATTATCAAAGTTTTTCTTATTTTCATAGATCAATGTTGCTCCTGTTGGGTGTTAATTTTTAAAACGAAATAAGCTGCTGTACAAATCTTATCAACGAGATTGAAATTTCGAGTTTGATTCTGAAAGTTATTCGCATTCATCTCTGATATCAGAACTCCATCCCTTGTTTCCCTTATCTGAAACAGAATAAAACGTTTCAATCATCTCTAGTATCGGAACTCCCTCTCTAATTCCTCTTCTCTCAGAAAGAAAAAAGCATTTGTAAATTCGGATGACGCAGGTGAAACCCTGAACCTGTTAAAAACTTTGCATTCGACAAGTGTACACAAACCAGCACGATTGGTATTAATAGGTCATTTGTGAATATTTTAGAAGCTGACAGCAGCTGTAAAAGATCTCATGGACTCTTTATTGGTCAATTGAAAAACTCATACTCTAGTCGAAATCTACTAATCGTGGCGTTCTATGTTTGTTTTGCTATTCTACTGCAACATAGAAGCAGGTTCATCTCATGACATGTTTTCAAGTAATCGAAAAGACATCACTTGAAAATATTTAATGTGATTTTCAAAGTTATTCTTAACCCCATAAATCAATGTTGCTCCTGTTGAACATAAATTTTTAAAATGAAAAAACCTGCCACAAAAATTTTTATTCAAGATGAAATCTTCAAGTTTGATTCTGAAAGTTATTCGCATTCATCTCTGGCATCGGAACTCCATCTCTGATTTCTCTTCTCTCAGAAAGAAAAAGCATTTGTAATTTCGGATGAAGCAGGTAAAACCCTGAACCCGTTGAAAACTTTGCATTCGATGAGTGTACACAAACCATCACGATTGGTATCAATAGGTCATTTGTAGATATTTTGGAAGCTGACAGCAGCTGTGAAAGATCTCAAGAGAATCCTCATTGGCCAAAAGAAAAAATTATATTCTAGTTTGAATCTATTGGTCGTGATATTTTATTTTTATTTTACTCTTCTACTGCAACATAAAAGATTAAAGCAATTGAAAATTCGGATGAAGCAGTAAATCCTAGACCTCGTTGGCAACTTCGCATTCGGCAAGTGGACAAAAACCATTACGATTTGTATCAATAGGTCATTTGTAGATTTTTCAGAAGCTGAGAGCAGTTGTAAAAGATCTCAATAGACTCCTTATTGGTCAAATGAAAAACTCATACTCTAGTCGGAATCTATTGATCGTTGAATTTTATTTTTTTTTATGCTATTCCACTGCAACATAAAAGCAGGTTTTATATTAGATTAGATCAGATAAGTTTCTCAGAGGGACTCTCCAGGGGAGTGTAGTGTACCTAGCTATTGCCTTTGTACAGTGTTCCCGTCCTTTTTCTTAGTATCAGTTAGGTTAGACCTACTGCAGCACAGTAGCATAACATCCACTTGACACTAGATTCTCTAATGTTCTCTGGTTGGACCACCTCATTCCCATACCACCTTCGTCTATGAGCCCCTAAGGCCGGGCACTCACAGAGAATACGTATAGGGGTCTCCTCCCGTTCTTTGCACCTCTCACAGATGGGCGACTGTGCCTTCTCAATTCTGTGCTGGAACTTCCTCATGTCTCCGTGACCGCCTGAGTTGCCACCTACCAAGAGAGAGCAGTTCTTTTTCCTACTCTCTCCCGTTGTCTCCCTAGAGAGCTTTTGTCCCACTGCATCCTTCCGCCGTAAGCCAATCAGAGATTCTCTGTTTTTCTGCCCACGTTGCTATCCTATTTCTCCCTTCCTGGGAGGGCATTCCTATTGGTTCAGCAATGGGGCCCTGTGTCATGCACTCCTGCTTTGCCAGCGCGTCTGCCCTCTCGTTCCCCTTCCAACCGGAGTGGCCTGGTATCCACGTCAAGTTTAGAAGGTTCTTACTCCCCAGCTCCGTTAGAGAGATTTTGGTATCCCTGACTAACTTGGAGTGGGTGTCGGTCTTTCCTAAAGCTTTAAGAGCTGCTTGGCTGTCTGAGCAGATCGAAATGGTTCTGCCGACCACGCCACCCCGAGCCCGCTCTTCCGCGCAATTCTTGATCGCGATCAACTCGGCCTGGAAAACCGTGTTGTAGTTCTCCAGACGTAGACAGAATCTGTCCCAGGACTTTGGTCCACAGAAACCTGCTCCCGCTCCTTCCCCAGTCTTTGATCCATCGGTGAACCAATTGTCACCATGTCTGGGTCTGTGTTCCCCCCACTCTTCCCTGTCTGGAATATGGATTTTATATCGCATACTCCTAACGAGGGTGGTGAGAATCCTGTCCTGGGGCTCCCTCCAGAGTTTCCCCAAGGTTTTTCCAAAGAGCAGCCTATGTCTCCCGCTACTGGTGTGCCACATGCCCATGCAGAATAGCCTCCTGGAGAAGGTCCCTAAGGACCTCCTCATAGGCACCTCTCACTAGGATAGCCAAGTCGTCGGCGTATCCTATTGCCTTAATGCCTATCCTGCTGAGCACCCGAAGCAGGCTGTCGATCACCAGGCTCCACAGCAGGGGGGAAAGAACCTCGCCCTGAGGGCAGCCCTCTGATACCAGCCCGCCTACTGAGCGACCCATCCAGGATGCGTATAGTGACCTATCCTCCAGGAAGCTCATTATCCAGTTGATAATGCTTCCCGGGATGCCATGTTCCTCTGCGGCTTTGCGTATAGCCTGTCTAGAGGTACGTCCAGAAAAGCCCCCAAGCACGTCCCCTTGAGGTCGATTCGGTCCTCTATGAACCTCACGACTGAGAGGAGCGCCGTTTCCACTGACCTACCCGTCCGATACGCATGCTGTTCCTCGTGAAGCGGCCAGAGCTTCAGAGGTCCCTCCTTGATATATCCATCCACCGAGGCCACTATGGCCTCTCTGCTACCGCCCGCACCCTGGATCCTAACCACGGCCAGGTCTCTGGTCGAGAATTCCTGCATGAGCACGGCGTCTAGTCCTTTGAATACCACGCATGCCCTTTGCCCCCCATGTTCCTCGCTCGCGAGGGTCTTTCCGGCCGCTGATAGGCCCCTAATTCGGCCTTTAGCGAGCCACGGTTCTTGCACCAGTGTCACGCTTGACTTGTCGGCTGTCCGACCGGCCGGGCCTGTTTGCACCTCAGACAGGTACCGGGTTAAAATCGCCGCAGCACTTTTGCTGTGGTGCATATTAATCTGGAGAATGCGTACGTTAGAGTTAGCCATTTTATTGGCATAACCCTACTCCACCGCTCTCCCCCCTCACTTCCTCTTCCTGATGTACCCTTTTCTCTTCCGGGTCCTTGGAGTTCAACCTGAAGGTCACCTCGCTCGTCTCCAGGAAGGCTCTACCCTCCTTGTCTCTCGGCACCGCTACTGATGCCTTATCGATCCTCAGGCAGAGGAGGCTCTTGGGGCCTCGCTCTTGACACTGGTAGATCTTCCACTTTGAGGTGTCCAGCTCCGGATTCTGTCTCCCCAGGAGTTTTACCAACAAAGTGGCTTCTCTTTTTGGTGGCGGGACCAGTACCGACACCCTTATCCTTTTGAGGAGGTCCTCAGGAAGTATAACCTTCGCTTTTGTCCCGTCCTCGAGCTCGATCGTCGGCACCAGCTCCTTTAGCCACTTTGCTGACCCTTCATCCAGACAAATGAAGGTCGCTACTCCATCCCTAAGGTAAGTGTCCCTGAACCGCGGTATGAACCCCCCGTCACGGGCGCTCGCAATGCGGTCCATGACCACTCCCTTGAGGAAGTCGAAGGACGTCATCTCCATCCTCTCCCCGACCTTATCCCCAAGGGTCACTTAAACCCTGGGTAGGTTGGAGGAGGTATTGGCATAAGACGGGCTTCCGTCCTTGGTAGGGAATGAACCCTGCCTCTTCTTCTTGGCATCGGGCTTGACCGAGGGGTCAGAGGTGCTTCGTTGCTTCCTCTTTCTCTCCTCTAGGTCTTGCTGCTATGCTCCGGCTCTTCCAGCATTGGGAAGGGCCTGGTGGGTCCTAGCCCCAGCCTCGTTCCTTTCCCCTTGTTTGCGCTTTCCCTTGCTTCTGGGTGGAGGGGGAGGTGGGGGGTCCCTACCTTCCGCCTCCGCCTTCTTAGCCTCCTTGTGGTACGCGAGCCAGGCATTTCGCCTACTCTGCGCTCCATTCGTCCTTTTCGCCCGTTCCACGTCCATGGGTGAGATTTCTCCCCCGATGGAGTGGTTGGCAGCAGGTGTTGACACCATGCCGCCCTCCTCCTTCTCTACCTCAATTTTTTCGTTTGTCTCTGCCATGTAATTCCCACAAGCAGCTAGGGAAATATAGGGGTCCACCACCGCAGAGCCCCGCATGCGGTGGTAAGGCGTCTTATGTACTACAGGGGTGGTGCCTGGTGCCCCTGAGGCTCCGTTTGATGCCCTCCTTAACCCAGATAGCCACGAATCTACGTCGGCACGGATCGCATGACACCTTCAGATCGGGGGTGTCTATACCCATCCAGTCCACCACCCTGGATGGGGGGCTGTTAGTTGGTCGCCAGCTTGGTTGTGACGGAGAGAGACTCAGGCCGGGTCTTCCTGCCCTTCATTCGCTCGGACGAACGTTTTCAGGTTGCCTGCACTCACTCGTGGACTTTCCGTTTATAGGGAGCTACCCATGCACTTGGACTTCCCGTTTATAGGGAGCCGATACATTCACTCAGCCTCGTCCCTCTCCATCCCAACTAGCCGACTAAGCCTCTCCACCAGGTTGCCGTTGCCCCGAAGGGCCCCAGGCAACACTCAACAAGGTCCCAGCTCCCAGGGGAGGAAAGCAGGTTTTTGTCATAACAAGTTTTTAAGTAGTCGAAAAGACATCACTAGAAAATATCTCATGTGATTTTCTAATACTTTAAAATTTACAAAAGATATTTTCTTCTTGCTTTTCTGTTAACGTAGATAAAATTCAAAATTCATCTAAAAGAATTTATCTCTATTCAAGTTACACTCATTTATATCTAAAACTTGGATTTTACCATGTTACTATCCTGACTTGTCAGGATAGTAGCCACATTACATATCATTTTAGTTAACCTGATCGACATGCCAGGATGGTAAAATTTTTTAACATGTCATGACAGTATTTAAAAAAAAAATAATTACACATCTTAATTTTGGAATCCACCCAAAATAATTCATCTCAATCTAAGTTACACTCATTTATATCTAAAACTCGGATTTTACTATGTTACTATCCTGACTTGTCTCCCAAAATAACTCATCTCTATTTAAGTTACACTCATTTATATCTAAAACTCGGATTTTACTATTTCACTATTTTGACATGTCATGATAGTAACCACCATATATACGGGCATACTAAAATATGTATGGTGGTTACTATCCTGACTTGTCAACCGAAATAACTCATCTCTATTTAAGTTACACTCATTTATATCTAAAACTCGGATTTTACTATGTTACTATCCTGACATGTCATAATAGTAACCACCATATATATAGGCATGATAAAATATGTATGGTGGTTACTATCCTGACTCGTCACTCGAAATAACTCATCTCTAATTAAGTTACACTCATTTTCAATTTTTCAACCAGGATGCTGAGATCAATGGAATCAAAGGCTTTGCTAAAGTCCATGTAAGCTGTGTCAACTTGATAATTTCTGTTTAAAGAAGTAGAGAGCAGTGTTGGGAACGTTACTAAAAAAAAAAGACTTCGTTACTTTACTTTACTTTGGAAAAAAAAGTAACTTCATTACGTTACTATACTAAAGAAAAAAATGTAACTTCATTACTTTACTTTATTTATAAAGTAACGAAAAGTTACCATAAAGTTTCTCTAATTTTCGTAATCAATTTTATGCCGATAAGAAACCTAATTATTTTATATTTCATCATTAATATTAAAAATGATAAAAATCAATCTAAATAATTTTTAACTTAACTCTTGGTATTAAAAAGATTAAATAAGGTTTTAAGGTATATTAAATTTTTTATTTGTCATAGTTGATTGAAAGAGTTTGTACAACATAATACAAAAGCAAATGAAGCACTTATTAAATAAAAACTTACAACGATAGAATATAATTATAGTCAAGGACCCTAATATCAAAGTTTTATATCATGTTTTTTTTAAATAACAGAACAAATTTTTTTTATGATGTTTTTTTAGTAAGAAAATTACAGTGAAACTTTGTTTGTTTTCGACATTAAAAATTTGTAAAGTAACTAAAGATGAACTAAAGATAAGTTACTACGTTAGTTCAAAAAATGTAACGAAGTTACTTTACAGTTACTTTTTTAAAAAAGTAACAAAGTTACTCAAAAAGTAACAAGTAAAGTAACTTTTTAAGTAACTTCGTTACTTGTAACGAGTTCCTTCCTAACACTGGTAGAGAGATACTCATTAAAAAATAATAGATTAGTTGGAATCGATTTAATAGGTACAAAACCTAGTTGGTTTTTTATAATAGAGGGTAGTATCAAATCATTTAATTTTTTAGTAATTATGTTATCAAAGATTTTTGCAATAGGTGAAATTTGAGCAACGGGTCTGTAATTAGACACAAGGTTCTTGGCGCCTTGGTTATATATTGGAGTGATATTTGAGTTTTTCCAAATATCAGCTAAAGTGCTAACTTTCAAAGAGGAGTTGTAAAGAGTAACAAGGGGGTAAACAGTATTAGGGCAGTATTTCAATAGAATATTGGGGACACCATCAATCCTATCCTTAAAACTATCTTTGCTGTCTTTCAAGGCTAAGAGAATATCATCGAGTTTGATTTCAATGTTATTTTGGTCTGAATGATAGCCTGAAGTAGAAGGGGTAGAAATTTTGGGTTTGTAGACAGATTTGAAGTATGTGCTGAAGAGGTTTGAAGAATCTTTGAGATTGGATGCTATAGTATTGATATAATTTAAAGTGGGGGGGGGTGGGATTTTATCAGGTATTTTAAAAGAATTATAGTATTTCCAGAATGATTTAGGGTTGTTAGTGATATGAGACTCAACGGTATCATCAAAGTTGTCTTTACAAATTTTAGAATTTCTAATACACAAAGCTCTGAGGCGTTTAAATTCTATATAAAATTTTGAATCATTTGACATTTTCCATTTTTTATGAGTAGTTTTTTTTTCTAAGATAAGATTTTTTAGTTCATTAGTGTACCACCTTGGAAAATTATTATGATAAAGTAGTATCATGGGAATATACTTATGTATAATAGGTTTAAGAGTTGAGTAGAATAAGTTGCATTGAACGTTTATATCATTAGATGCATAGGTAGAGGGTACTTTATTGAAAATAGTATCATTGATAATATTAAAAATATTTGAATCAGCCTTTTTAAAGTTATAGCAGAAGTGAGTATCATGAATATTATTATTTTTATTAAGTGAAAAGGAGAGGTGGTATGGGTCGACTCTAACAAGAGGTTCAGGGGGCTCAAGGCATTGGAAATGAAAAGAGGTAAAAAATAAGTCAAGTGAGTAGCCAGAGCTATGTATAGGGTAGAGTTGTTTTAGGCCATAGAGGGAAAATGTGTCAAGCAAGATCTGGGCTGATTTTATCAATGTTTTGTTAAGAGTAACTAAGGTATCAAAGTTTAGAGAATTAGAGTTTGACCATGTTATATTGGGTAGGTCATAATCACCAAACATGCACAAGTGATGGTCAGGGTGCTTATTAATAAGTTTCTCGATTACAATTGTGTATAGACAGCGGTGTCAAGTCGTACATTTTAGGAGATATAAATAGCTCCAATAATAAGCTTAATGTGTTTTAAGAATGATGATACAAAAACATGTTCACATGAGGACTCGAGCAGGGAGCAAGAGGATGCTTTTAGTGTAGATTTAACAGCAATAAAAATCCCACCTCCTCTAATATGGCAGTTTGTGCTAGAATCAGGGTCTTTTCTAAAAATGTCATAATTGGCAAGTTGTAATAGGATATTAGGGAAACTATTGAAAAGCCAGGTCTCAGTAATAACAATAATGTCAGGGTTTGAAGTAAGAAGGTTAATATTATGGGAGAGCTGATCTAGTCTATTTTTGAGGCTACGAGCGTTTTAATTGTATATAATTAAATTGTTGTTGTTTGTGTTGGAGTGATTTGCGTTGGGTTTTTTTTACTTTTGGAAATTTTAGGGTTGGAGTTTGAGTTAGATATAATCCAGGTAAAGTTTGGGTCTTTATTTATAGAGTTAAGGTGATCGCATTTTATTTTCAAATTTTTGACCATGCTTCTTTGGGTAGGGTTAAGATCATGTTTTATGATAATATTTTTGAATTCAGAGGATGACTTTAAATTTGATAAATTTTTAAAAACTAATTTGATGGTTTGGGTATCATTAAAGGAAAGTAAAAAAGGTTGGTATTTATTTGATTGGTACTTGCCTAGTCTTTTAGAGTAGATTGGTTTGTTGTCAGCAATACCCAGGGTATCCAGAAGGTTATCTAACATTTTCTTATTGAATTCAGTGAGAGTATTGAAGAAATCTTTTTTGTCGCAGTCCAGTTTTGGTGTATCTTGATTTAATTCAGGAAGATTGTAGACTAGGATGTTTCGCTGGCGTTTAGATCTATCTTCTTGCTCAGTTAGAATAGTGGATACCATGGCACTGGGTTGAGAAAGTGTTGAGTCTTTAATTTGTTGTTTTATCGGATAGAGATAATTTTTCAGATAAATAATTTCATTTGAGTTTTCAGTAACTCTTTTATCAAAGTTAATAAGGTTGTCAGCTAGGAATCGCCAGTTCCAAGCACTGTGTAAGGTAAACTCACTACACCATAATTCACTTTGAGACAGAAGTTGATCCTGGGACTCCTGTTCAAAACTATGTCAACTCAAACTCTTAATGGAAGACAAGTTCAAACAGCTGGTACGTTTCATCAAATGCTCGGCTTACTTCTAGCTACTGCTGTAGCATTTCTCATCACCGTGTTCGCATCTCACTTGGTACAAATTCTCATCGTTCAAAGCATGGAATTGCCATTTTTCTCATCTGTCATCGGAGAAACATTCCAGTTTCTCACTCACTCATCGACATCCAGTATTGGTACTGGTGGATTACAGTCTGCTCACGAAAGTCGTCGTTACACTTTACTTCATCCATTGCATCGCTCAACATGCAACTTGCTGCGGATTCAAGTTGGTAAACGCTCAATTTGGTTAAACACATAATTGTCAGGCGACACATTCTCAGATAGAAAAAAAAGGCTACTATCATTGGCTCTTTTCACTTTGGTTGGTTACTCTTTACAATCACGAAGTCGTCTTAGCACATCTCATCTGCTTGACTGCATTCAATAACAATGCAGAAACTTAACTGATTTCTCGGCTTCACTCAACTTGACCATACACCGCTGGAGTGCTATTGACTGCGTCGGCGTCAAAGTGGCTAAATATTCTCACCTGCAAATCACTAATCAAGACAAACTCACCTGGCAGAAGCTCACGACGACTTTTCTCTTCAAGAAATCCGATAAGGTTTGAAGTTCAGAAGAAACTTTAACCTTTTTAAATCACACTTGGGCCTCCATTAGCTAGGCACTCTCAAAACTAATCATCTGGAAGGTTTGTGCACGGCAGGCGGTTTGTCATTGGTCATATCAATCATCCGGATTTCTCTAAATTGCCTACATAGACCGCAAGTTGATGGTAAAATTTCAGGTAATCACTTCAGCGTAGATTGTTTGGGTCAGCTTGGATGTCAATCAATCAGCTGGTGACTCTCACGCCAAACACACCACTCACGGATCTCACTTTGGTTGGTCTCATCGGGACACCCTCCACGGTGTCATTCAACTCAATCTTGCTGAAAGTAGACAAGAATCTGGATTCTCGGTGGTCGAGCTCTTGTCAAGTCTCACATTGTGATCAGATGTGGTTAGGGCTTGACAACGGGGTACTCGGGCTCGCCTACTCACGGGATAACTACCAATAGCTAGGGTAACTCCCACTCGTCCTTGGTCTTCTCACAAGCTCAAAACTCAATGGTGGTGGTCCACGCCACAACAATTTCTGGAAAGGACGAGCTTTACAACTCATAAAGGTCAGGATGTGTGTTTTGGCAATTCATTCATTGACTGTTGCGAGGGAGTGAATCCCTCGTAAATTATTTTTTTTTTACCTGGCAGTGTCAGGTCACCTGGGAAACAAAGAAATAATTAATTTGTTTGTTTACCTTCCCAGGTGATAACCATGCCACTTTCTCGCGCAGCAGAAGCCGACCACGTGGCGACGATCGCCGTCGGTTGGACGCTGCTGTTGCAGCAGCACGAGCACCCGGCGCGCGCACGACACATACACACACACACATGTTCACCACCCGGGAAGGCTCTCCCGGCCCAGGGCGCGCACGTACACACACATACACCACACACGGGTTCCGATTCTCCGCCGGGGAGTTTTCGGCGACGGAGGAGGTGCGCGGCGCGTGTCGGCAGACGACGCAACTGCGTCGCCAAGCGCGTGCGAGCACGCTCACCACAGTAGACGCGGGCGTGAGTGAGATATTATTTTTTTTTGTATTGTGTACGTTGCGCGAACAATGTGTGCGTATGGGGGAGAGCGAGAGAGAGAGTATGTGCGCGAGGGATAGGTTAACGCAGTGAGTGCCTCGTGTACATTATTTTTATTCTTTATTTTGGATTTTCGCGCGTACTATAGGTGGCGTGGCGATCGCCACCGGAAGATTGTAGACGGGAGCGTGATTGGGTGTTGTGGCGTGAATGTGTCTGATTGGTGGACAAATGACTGTTCCTCGAGTATGAATGAGGCTTAGTTAGATTAATTTGTGTGGATTGGCGGAGAGTGTTTGGAGGGGATGGTGAAGAAGGAAGTCGAGTCAGAGAGACGCGGGGAGCGTCACTCTGTTCTCAGTAGCCGTAGAGTGAGGTAGTGTTTTGAGAGTGTGCTTTAAAATTTCTAAGTTCTTTCTTTTTCTTTCTGTAGACTTGCCTAAGAGTTTTTTTTTGAGTTGTAGACATTTTTCTTTTATTATTTTTTTTTAGCTAGGTTGATACCAGGAAATAAAACTTGGGTTAGTCCACTGCCAATTTGAGAGTTGGAAGCAAATAAAAGGAACAAAGAGAGTAATCGAAGTGGCCATAGTGAGGTTGAAATTTTTATTACGTAAGGTTTTTGTTTTATTATTGAAAACTTTATTAAGCATGTTTTCCTGGAAAATTTGTGTATTGCACGCTAAATGAGAATTCTGTTAGATATTATGGAGAGTTTTTTTTAAATTCGATAGGGTTCTTCTTGGCGCGGCGTCGGTACCCGCCATTTTGTAGACTCATTTATAGTTCGTTTAATTCCTTTGTTCTCAAATTAAAATTTTATTTTTTTTGTAATTGTAGACTTGATCTTTTTTTGTAGACAAGAATAAAATCAAATTTAACCTAAATTTTTTTGGTAATAATTTATTTTCTCTCTCTCTAGCTCACCGACCGTTCCCGGAGGTTTTCTCTCCGTGGAAACCCTGACCCCAGATTAAGGAGTTTTCCCCTAGAGTTTTTTTTGAAAGAGATTTTTCTTGTAACGGGAGGGCCCGGGAAACTCCATTAATTATTTAAGGGAGGCCCTTTTCTTTAGAAATACCCCGTTACACTGTTCACTTGGGAACAGTCAGTCTCAACTAAACTGGTGGTCTCAGCTCAGCGTGCTGGCGTCTTACAACTTGGCGTGGACTCTTTTATACTCAGGTATAGGTACAAAATTTAACATGGTCTTTCGAGCTCACGGGCGCTCGAAAAGCTCTGGTCATAAACTCAAAAGAACAGCTCAACCCTGGTGTCGTTACTGGCAAACGACAAAGCTCCTTGGCAATTTAACTCACCCGTTACACCACACTCGGGTGGTGTACGGTGCGAACAATTGGTGATTTCCTCGTGACTGCTGAAACGTCATCCTGGAGTCATTGGATTCACCCTCGTGGTGATGCTCATCCTGGTTACCTCAACACTCTAAGGGACGAATTAGTGGTCCTCTCGATCTACTCAACTCAACTTTAATCAACACTTCGGTTGATGGCGGGCGGAATGTTACGGAGTGGACCACTATTTGCTCGTAAATATTTCGGCTCATTCGCTCAACTTTAAATTGACAGACTACATGGCTCCATCTATGAGTCTAGGCGGGGACTTTAGTCCCAATTCTTACTCCCGCGCGCCGTAGTGCTGGGCAGTACCGCTGTCGCCGTTGCTGCTGCCACAGGCTTCGCGTGCTGGCTTCTGGTTTTGGTGCTCGAGTGTGTGTGTGTGCAACAGAGAGTTCTCCCGGCTTTTCCACGGTTCTTCTCAATGGCTCTTCTCATCGCCCTTTTCACCAGGTAGTCTCGGAACCTGCTTTTTCACCGTGCACCAGCTCATCCGGACGATCACAGACAGTAATTCTGTGATCATTAACAACCTCGGAGCTGCGCCATTACCACGTGTACCAGCTACTCTTCACCAGTGGTCTACGGAGAATTTGTCTGGTTCAAGGACAATCCTCACTCATCGAACATCTCCAGGTATTCAGGTGCAAGGAACAGTCATTTCCTTGCCCCTTCTCACTTTTCATTTTCTCTAGCACAGAATTTACGACTCTGTGCTGATTTCGTCTATCTCAATGGGCACAAGCACGTAGCCATTTCGGCCATTTTCTCTCTCTCTCTCTATCGGGCTATCTCTCTCTATTTTCAAGGCCACTCTCTGCTGCTACTCGACCAACGCTCACACCTTTTAATGTAAATAAAAAAACTCTCATAATTTAAGTTCAAATCAATATCGGTGTTTACATTTACTTATGACTTGACTGTTACGCTCGGGCCTCTCTCTCTCTTCAAGACAACGCTCGTGAATAGACGGTTTCACTCGCTATTTTGTGAAACTTCTCTGGTTTCTCTTGGTTCTTTCTCGTGACTCTTTCTCATCATCCTCAACGTAGTCATCTCATCAGTACAGTCAACTCGACGAATCATCTACTTAGTGTTGGCTCAACTCGGGAGACATTTGATCTTCAATTAACTCAAACGGCTCGGCTCAATTCAATTCTTGGGTTAATTGCTCAGCAAGGAGAGCTTTCATGGCGTGGCATCTTCAGGTATTTCACTCAGAACCGGTAACAATAATTTACCGGTGCTTTTACATTGTCCTTCTCACAGCCAGAAAATCAATAAAATTACTGTGCATTCTCTTGCTCTCTCTCTCTTTTCTTTGTGCTGTTTTACACGCAGCCATTTTCTTTTCTACTCTTTTCAAGGCCATTCTCTGTTGCTTTGTTTACCTCAACTGTACTCATGCAAAACTCGTATTTATGGTTTGAATTAATATAATCAAATTCGTCAAGAGTTTTGACTAGGCGGTTTCTCTAATTAATTAATTATTATTCTCCTCTCAACGCTCAACTGGTCTACTCTCAAAAGGATCTACTCATCTTTAACAATCACCCAAGGACTCTGCTCAACAACAAAGAGGTTTTATCATAACTGCAAGCTCATTCATCAAGGTGTACATCAACTCAACTGAGTTGATTGCAACTCTTTATCATTGTAAATATTCAAGTAAGGTGTACACTATTGTTTAACTCAACCCGGAAGATCTGTAAATATTGTAAATAAATAATCAAAATTGTATATAATGGTAATTAATGGTCTACTCAATTTATTTGACAACCCTCCCCTACCAGCTTTTAATCCGGCAAATAAAAATGAATAAAAATTAATATTACGGCAAATCCGTAACATTGTTTGATATTTTATCAATTTTTTTTTACTAAGAATGTCGTTGAGCTGGTTATTTGATAGCTCCTGTTGAGTTTGTAACGTTTAATAAATATTGATAAATAATCTAAGCTTTGGATCAAAACAATGAATAGAATGTTTTACTCTATTTTTTCCCCAAACCGATTGCTGATATTGCTTTTTAAATTTTAAAGTATTTTTTCATCAATTGTTTATTGATAATTTCATTTTGCAATAAATTTGCCTTCGAATTTAAAAAAAAATTTTTTTTATGTTGCATCAAATCGGAGATTACGAAAAAAAAACTGCTATCGTTATTTCAAAAGTAAACTTTAATTTTTACTTTATTTTTTCTAATTTTTTCTAATTTTAAAAGTTTTTGAGAACTCCCCATACGCAATTTATGCGTTTAGAGTCGATGTAGTTCATATTAAAGGAAAAAAAATATGAAACTGCTGCAAAAAAACTCACCAAAACTGGAGATTTTGGCACGTAACCTCCACTTTTTTTATCCTTAAATATGCCATTTTTGTTCTACTTTACATTGATATATATATTTTTACATACTTTTTTCCAAGATTTTCACGGAAAAAATTTAATAAAGTAAAAAATAACTGATAATTTACTGTATTTCTACAATAAAATATAGTTTTAAGTCAAAAAATTGAAATTGCACTGTCTTGCATGTGCCTAAATTGATTTTCATTTATTTTATTTTATTGCAGTACACTCAAAAGAAATGCTTTTGATTTTTAGCAGCTTTCAGGTCCAACATTACTTCAAAATTGTGAAAAAAAAACTTTCTGTTGCATGTTTTTGGTTCTAATTTTCTAGAAAATCACCAAAAAAATAGTACTTAGAAAAAGTATGATTCTTTGAAGTGCCCTCAAAAAAAAATAACAAAATAAGTTTTTTATCTCTTCCCCAATAAATTCGTATGAAAAAATTTTTTTAACTGGCAATAATTCAAAAGTGTCTATTTAAATACAAATACATTGCGTACAGTTGAATTGGAACAAGAGACTAAGAGCGAAATTCATGAGAGTATTGTTGATAACGCGTTGAGATGTCCCTTTAAAATTTCTCATTTGTTGGCCAGAGATAAAAAATCTCTGATAAATTCCGTTTAACTCAAAGATTTTTGAAGGATAATGAGAATCTGTTTTTTTACTTAAGCTGACAAAGAAAATGTGACAGTCTGCATTTCCACGGCTGAATATTATGATAAGACGAATTATCTTCTCTCTGATAAAAAAACGTATAAACTTTTTATGAGAAATCCTCTTAAAGGACTACAAAAGAGAGTTTATAAGTTACTTATAACATTGAATAACTATGAATTTTTTAAATATGCAGATTATAATAACAGTCTTACACAGACTAATACTACGATAGCGAGAGCCTACGGACTTCCTAAGATTCATGAGAATGAGGTCCCTTTGAGACCGATTATCTCGACCATGAACTCTCTGACCCATTTGTTGTCCATGATTTTATAAGAACAAATTAAAGATTGTTTTGAAAAGCCTGTCTCGCACATTAAGAATAGTTTTGTTTTGAAGGAGAGGATTTCCACGTTAAATGTACCTGATGGCTACCTATTACTATCACTTAACGTTAGTCCTTTGTTTACTAACATTTCCTTTAATCTCGTTCTTAAGAGTTTGGACAAACGATCTAATCGATTGCACAATAAATGTAGAATACTTTACCCTTAGATTTGTGAGATAGTCGAATTTTTATTTAAGAGCAATTACTTTGTACTTGATGGTTATTTTTATAAACAAATTTTTGGGTTGTCCATGGGCTCTCTGATATCATCTCTTTTCGTGGATATAGTTATGAAGGATTTTGAAGAGTCTTGTCTTAACATTCTCAAGGTCAAATACTCCATCATAACTCTTTTCTACTTCAAAAATAGAAAGGGATGGTGTCCTTTATTTTTTAAATATTAGTCTAATTAGAAAAGAGAATAATATTATTAACTGATATCAGAAGAGCACTTCTGGCACCAGATTATTAAATTTTCATTCTAATCACACTTCATAACAACAACAAAATATTATTTCAAATCTGGTGGACCAAGCTCTCTTATTGTCAGATAGTTGTTTTCATTCCGAAAGCTTACAAAAGATTAAAACTCTTTTATTAAAAAATAATTATCCTAAAAAGTTTATAGATTTGTGTATAAAAGAGAGGATTAGAAAAATTAATTACAGCAAGAATTTAGATAATGACTCTGTTAATAGAAATAATAGGAACAAACTTTCTTGCAAAACTATAGCACCTACTTGTCTATTCCATATAATTCTGAGTTTTTTAATAGATGTAAAAAAATTTTGTCCATACATAATATTATTTTCGTACCGTTTATGACTGACAAATTAACTAATGTAATAAAACTCGGCAATGACCTATTACTAAAACTTGATAATACAAACGTTGTCTATAAAATTAATTGTCAATCATGCCCTAGTACTCACATCGGACAGTCAAAGTGAGCTCTCTGAACGAGAATGAAAGAACACAAAAATGTTAGAAGAAAGTCCATGGTACATAGGGATGATGACTAACATGAGATAGAGGATGTAAATATGAAAAGCGTCTTATATCTGAAATACACATAAAATTTAATTTGAATATGCTGAATAAACAGGGAGACACCAAATTTTGAAATTCTGCTTACAACCGATTACATGTATAATATAAACATTTATGTACTGTTATAGTCGTCCAGAAAACATTTATTCGTCGACGTTACCACCAACCACACACTCTACCTACCACTCGCACTCTCTCTCGTTCTTTCTATCTTCCGAGCAAATGTCGCTTACCAACAAGATGCCCATGCGTCGAGTCGGGGAGGGATACGCTCGCACGTCAAATCTGGTCTTATTATTACGTATTATGGCCAGTAGGAGGTCGGCCCGAGTCGTCGCCCTGGAGCTGTCAATGTGCGAGTTGCCGGGCTGTTATCCACGTCAAAAATAGGAATTTCCATAAAAAATCTTATTTGAGGCCCTTAGGACCCAAGATAAGGGCCTAGGCCCAATTCTATCTGGCCCATCTATTGGAAAATTTTATTAAAAAAAACTTTTCCGTCGCATGTGCTGTATAAAAAATGTTTTTCTTTCAAGTTATTCACCCCATTTCATATATAATCCACATCTGCACATCATTCAATAGGGCATAATAGAAAATTTTTGGCGCAAGCCAAAGTTCCGCAGCTCCCAATTTCCTCCTCAGGAATTCTAGGATCAAAAAAGTAATTTTTCAACTTCAATTAATATCTCCGAATTTATAAAGGATAGAGGCATGCGGTTTGCGGTAAAATTTTCTAAATGTAGTTCAACTACATTTTTAAAAGTTTCTTTGGAAGCAAGTTATAATGGTTTGTGCAATTTTTTGAATTTTTTAACCTTAAATTTGCGATTTAAAAAAATCTGAGGTGAATGCTTTGCTAAAAAACATATGTGGCGTATTTTAACAAAAGTTAGCTGCTCTAATTTTTTCAGATTTTTAAAAAGGGTGGAGACACTTTTTTGACCGATTTTTCAAAAAATTTTCCATAAAACTCAACCTAGCGGGTGCATATTAAGTAAAAACAAAAATGATATTTATCGTTAAACTAAATTTTTTGTGAAAAAAATTTTGCCACAAACTGCGTTTCACTAGCTATTTTAGGTATAAAGATATTAATAGGAGTTAAAAAATCACTATTTTGCTCCGCGCATGCGCTGTAAAAGGAGAAAAATTTTTCGACTTCCTCTAAAAATGTCCCTTTTTACAGGCCTTTCGATTGATATATATGTTGTATGGGTTTCTGCGAAAAAGCTTTTTAAAAATCAACCCATGGCCAATTTAGAACTAAAAAACCTGAAAAACACGTTCTACGTGATATCGATCATGATTTGCAATAACATCCCCGATTTGGCTCAAGATTGGGGAAAAGTTAGTATTTGGTATATGATCAAGGCAAAATTGATTTTCCGAAAATGACTGAAAATTTTCACAATGGCAGCCACTTTAAATTTTAACTTCCGGAAAAATGAATTTTTTTCTAAATTCTGTAACTTTTGTGGGTTTTGATAAAATTTCAGGAATGATCGTAAAAAAACCTTTGAAAAAAATTATTTAAATAAATAAATTACAATAATTTGGCTACGAAAAATAATTTTTTTTTTTAAAACTTAGTCATTTTACTCGTTTAAAATTTTTTTGGAATTATTTTCTCTTAAAATAGAATTTTATAGAAAATTTTTTAAAGACCATACAAATTTTGGATTCTTTTCATTTGGGAGTTCTGATTTTTTGAAGTTGGCGTCGTCTAGTTCAGAGCCGCTGTAGGTTTCATGGAGTTCATCGAATGTATCGGTCCTAAATACTTCATCTGATAAGGTGAAGATGCTGTTCGATATTCCATCAGCTATTGATGGGTAGCAGTGAAGGGTTCAACAGGTCTTGGCCTTGGATTCGAGCCAGCGTCCCTCGGCGGGCCGATGTTTCAGCCAACTAAGACGTGTGCCTTAGACGACTGAGCCAACGACGGCTCTATCGGCCGGGCGTTACCAGAGAACCGCATACTTTCGACTCCTTCTCGCCGTGGATACGCTTTTTCATATTTCACTTAATTTTTTACTCAAAGGCGATTTTATTATTTTTTAAGACTAAGTAAATAGTTAAATGAGTTTTTCAAGACCCCAAAAATCGCAAAACGTCTTTGAGTTTTTTTTTTTTTTCTCATTTATAGTCACGACTTTTATGTTCCATATGTACTATTTGACGACTTATTCCCTACACTGCTTCGCATTAGCCCATGGCTCAAATAGGCCATATGGAGTACGGATAACCCAGTCGAGTTAATCGAAAGACCAGCGCTAAACCAGCAGGCTCATGGGGAGCTTGTCCCAAACATTACCTCCAATCAGATAGTCTTGGATTAGACCAGCGCTAAATTGGGTGGGCTCACTGGGATGAATTCAATGAAAAATGAAATTTATTTTTACGTGCAGGAATAATAATAATTATAACAATTATCAATTACGACCTATCCGGACCAATTAAAAATCAAATCATCGATTTGATACGATTGACAGTGGCCATCGGTCCACATGAACAATCTTTTTTTTTTTTTTTTTAAATAAAATTTGAGAAGAAAAAATTATCCCAGGTGAGGATCAAACCCACGACCTCCTGCATTCTAGTCACTCCACCACTGAGTTACCGGGTGATGGTGAATTAGCTCTCTCCTAGTCAAGTATAACCATTTAAATTCTTTAAAAAAAAAATCACCATTGATGCAAGTGTTTTACAGTTCAGATATTTTACAGTCTGAAGGACTTGTTTGCAGCACTGATAATTTTTTTTTACTCTCAACGGCTGTAACTTTGGTTCGTAAACGAATTTTCTTATAAAATTCGATATTGTTGGAAAGCTCTTGAGTTCAACTATCATTTGATTTACTTTAAAAATGTATATAACGCTTTCTACGACCACCAACTGGCGCTGATGGTGGCTACCTGATATAATTTGAAGGATAGATGATATTTTGGAACGGTAAAAACCACTTCTGCTTGCCGGTGACTACATCTAAAGTATTTTTACAATCAATTATGGATTAATATAATTTTATTCTTTTTTTATTGTTAAACTTTTAATTGTTCCAGTTAATTTTTTGAATTTTTACGATAATTTTAGTGTTTTTTTTTTTAACTGAATTACACTCTTAAGCTTTCTTGATAAAAGTATAGTGTAAAAGCATATAAAAATATATATCATTGGAAAGTAGAGCAAAAAACGGATCTTAAAAAAAAAAAACATGGTTTCCATTTGAAATTTTCGAGTAAAAATTGATTGTTTATAAGAGTTTTTACTTTTGACTACTGAAACACCAGGAGGTTGTGTATTTTTTAGTGCTCTTTCAGAAAAAATATATTTTGTCATGATTTTAAGCTATAACAACAGAAAAAAGTCCAAAAAACCCTGTTTTTTCAAAATTTTAAGGTTATGTTACACATAGAGGTAATAAAAATAAATTTAATCATATTTAAAAATTTTTTTTAGTAAACTACATCCCAAGACTAAATAAATGAGAATTTATTCATTTCAAACGAGTCATTTGGACGCTCACAATGAAATTTTGAAAAAAAAAAAAAAAAATTTTCGCTACTTTCAATGGTCAAGAATGGGGGGGGGGGTGGCCCATGATTGCCCCTCACCAAAATGGGTGGAAAAGATGCGCCTTTAATGCCTCTAAAATATACCTTAAAACTAAAACTGCGTCACCCCCATTTTTTTTTTTAATTCAAAAAACTACCTAAGCCATGGTTCCCCATGTATTTTAAATGGAGCATAAAAGTCTCTGCGCATGCGCAGTAAGTGAGCTGACCAGAAAAACAACTACGGGGTGTTAAAGGGGAGCCTAAAAGACACCTAACCCTGTAGTTTCAGTTGATTTGGTGAGGATCAGATTTTGGCGATTTTGAAAGAGGTCCTTTCCTATGGAAAAAAATTTTAGATCGCAAAAGACCGTATGGCTCTTATTAGCAAAGCACGTGCCGATAACTACAACTCAAAACCCAAGCAGGTGTCATACAATTTAGGTGATAAGGTTGTATGTAGTCATATCGCGATCGCGGGACTGCAATTAAACCCTTGCCAATTTGTTGGATCAGCCTGTAAAAGGGCTATATAATTGTTCCTCTTTGAGGCCATATTTCAGCCCTGAAACGTACGCTTTAAACACTTACCAGGAGTTCGTCCTTGGTGACCATCCGAATGTTGAAATTTATTATTTGTGAATTATATAAACGTCAAGTGTAAAATATAATGAACTATACGCATATAAAAGAAAAAATAGGTATTATTTAACAACTTAATTTAGTTTGGAAAATTAAATATAATGAATTACATTTAAAATCTGCTCCAGAGACAATTTGGAATTTCAAATAGTTAAAAGTCGAACATTCTGTTGAAATTCCTGTTTAAATTGAATAAAAAAAAAATCGAACAAAAATTTTTTTTATATAAAATTTAAGAACAAAACTTTATTTACTTGATTTGTAATATTAATGCAAGAATGCTAGGGGAATTGATAATGAAATAAGGCCATTAAAACATGAATCATTTACTTATTCCCTTTCTTTATTTTTTTATTTAAAATTAAATTAGAGCGCAAAAGAGAATAAAATTTTATTTATAAATTTTAAATACGACCAAAATTTAAAATTAAACTACGAGAAAAGGAAAAAAAAATAAACAAAAAAACAAGAACTTATTTTATTTAACTAAACTTAGAAAACTTGAGCGGCAAACGCTCTCGCGTGAAAAGGCGTGAAAAGATAATTTAGGAAAGGGATCTCTAGCTTGAATTTGCTAGTCATAAGGTTGCTCCGGAGAAGTGTTGCCGCGAGAAATTGCAGCGAGCGAATGCCGTCACTTCCCAATTTCTCTCAACTCGATACCTCGGTACCGGGATGAGCGCTTGAGTGACGTAGTAATCCGCGCATTCTGCTCCGAACCCGCCGAGCCGCCTTTCCATATCCCCACTACTTTGTGTATGGAGGTATGAACTGACAGCATGCTTTGTGGCGTTGGTCTCGCGCCAGCGACTCTGATCCCCACCTTATTTATTACGGTAGGCATGGTTTTTCACCTTTGGCTCAAAACTATGCGGCCTTTCTTTTGCCTAAAACACGGAAATTAAAAAAGATATTAATCAAAATATGTAAATTACAGTTTGATGACCTTGATATCAGAGAGGACTCAGCTCATGAACAAATTCAGTTTCTTGAAAATAAACTCAACTATATTGCCTCAACTATATTGTATGGAAGAATCCATCAGTGAAATTACTGGGAGGAGGAAGCGTGAGACCAATGCTATTTTCACCAATGTACCTGAAGCTCTTAATGATCAAGCTGAACTGGCCGGTCTACACTCCCTTTTATCAAAAGTGACTATTCCTCTTGGTGATTTGAAAGCATTCAGAGTTGGCAAACCATCATTTACAGGTCTTCGATATCTGAAAGTTTGTTTTATGTCCTCGGACCAAGTAAATTGGCTGGTAAAAAACCAAAAAATACCCACACCTGGACCTGTGAAAATTAAGCATAATCTTACTTATAAGCAAAGAATGCATAGAAGAGCAATTTACACTGAATTGGATAAAAGAGTGAAAAATGGTGAAGATGATATTGAAGTACGCTTTTTCAATGGTCATCCAATGATTGTCAAGAAGAACATTAAAAACACTCAATTAAATTCAACAGCTTCTCTTGGTGCTGATCTTTCTTCTAGCCCTTCTATCAATACACTTGCTCCAAATAACTCAATGACAACCTCCGCTTAAATTTTTACTATTGGAATGTAAGAAGTTTGAAGAATAAACTAGTTGATTTCATAAGCAATGTTGCTGCCTCATCTATTGATTATGATTTTATATTTTTGAATGAAACTTGGTTGGATGACTCAGTTAATGATAGTGACTTATTCATTCCTAACTATGATTTGGTCAGGCAAAACAGAGACTTTTTTAAATCAAACAAGAAACGTGGAGGTGGTCTTTTAGTTTATATCAGGAAATCTATAAAATATTTTCTTGGACCTTCTTCTGACTCTGGTTTAGAATTTATTATTGTTGATTTCAACCTGGCTAAATATAATTACTCTTTGACTCTTGCTTATTTGCCACGTATCTTCCACCCGTATATCACTCTTTTTCTGAAAACCAACTTGTTGATGGCATGAACTACTTCACATCTCAAATTGCTGATTGGGTTGCTGGTGACTCATTGAACAGACTGCTTTTGATTGGTGACCTGAACTTTCCTGGCTTCAATTGGTAGTTATATAAGGGTGCTGTTACGCTCTCTGGATCTAACCCGAATGAACTTATTAGTGAGGCTGCTGCAAATCTTCTGGCCCTGGTCAAGAACTTTCATTTGTATTAAAGGTTAACTTCACCTAATTTTAATAATAATTTTTTGGACCTCTGTTTTTCAAATTTTCAGTTTAATTGTAAGATCTCCATTGATCCATTTGTCAAACTTGATTTACATCATCGTGGTTTCTATTTGGCGGTTGAACTGGATGATTTTTTCCCTTGAACTTTTCTGATGTGTGTTTTAATTTTAGAAATTGCGATTATCAGGAGATGAAGGCTGCACTTGACGCTATTGACTGGTCCACTATGGCTGGTTTGCCGGATGTTGATGACTGTCTTGGTGTCTTCTACGCTGAATTGACTGCGTTGATTTCTAAATTTGTACCTCAAGTTAAGCGCTCATCTCCTGTGTTCCTCATCTCATCTTCTGTGGTTTACCAATGAATTGAAGATATTGATAGCTTTGAAAAGATGTTGACATCAGCAGTGGAAAGATTTTTCCACAATATTTTTTTATCATGAGTTTTGTATACTGATAACTATACGTAAAAGACTTTGTAAACGTGCCTACTCTGATTATGTTACCAAAATTGAAAAGAATATTAAGAATGATTGAAAACACTCTTGGAAATTTATCAATGATAAGTCTAAGATAACTTCTGTCCCTGGCTCGGTGTCACTGGGTAATATTACTACTTCTGGTGGGCAGGAGGTTGTTTGCTCTTCATTTCAGCTCTGTTTTTAGGGAGGATTCTTGTGATCTTAGCCCTGAGTCTGCTTTCACCTCCCTTTCTTTCACCGACTTAATCTTGAACAGAGCTGAGGTGATTGGTGAGCTGCGTTTTCTCGGCGATAATTTGAGTCAGGGTCCAGATGGCATCCCGGCTGTTTTTGTTAAGTCCTTAGCAGCTTTTCTTGTTGATCCATTGCTTATTGCCTTCAATGAATCACTTGCCCTTGTAAGGTTTCCAAAGGTTTGGAAAGACACTTTTATTACTCTTGTTTTCAAACGCGGAACCCATACTAATGTGAAGAATTATAGACCGATTGTGAAATTGTGTATCTGTGCGAAGATTTTTGATTCTCTTGCCCAAAGGAAGCTTGCTGTCTACTTGAATCGTTTTATCCTTAGGGAACGGCATGATTTTATGCCTTTTCGGTTCATAGTTTCAAATCTCTCGGTCTATACTGAATATTTACTTGAAAACTTGGATGCTGGCAGTCAGGTTGATTCTATTTACACTGATTTTTCGGCTGCTTTTGATTCTGTTAATCATGTACTATTAATTCATAAATTTTTGCGGTACGGTATAGGTGGTACCTTGTTGAAGGGATTAGAGTCGTACCTGACTGACCGCACTCTGAGAGTTAAATTTAACAATTATATTTCACATGTCTTTTTAGTCAGGTGTTCCTCAAGGGTCACACTGTGGACCCTTATTCTTCAACTTATTTATCAATGATATGGCTCTTTGTATTCCACATTGTAGATTTTTGTTCTATGCTGATGATTTTAAATTATTTTTTGCTATAAAATCGACCTACGATGCCTATCTTTTACAACTGGACTTGCGCGCTATTCAACTTTGGTGTCAAAATAATTATCTCGATTTTAGCGTCTCGAAATGCTCTGTAATTTCATTTTATTTTGCAAAACCATTATTGTACGACTATTTTCTCTGCGATTCACTTCTTCAACGTGAAGTCGTTATCAAAGATCTCGGTGTCTTCTTCGATGAGAAGCTGAATTTTTCCTATCACTTGAACTTTGTTAAATTTAAAGCTTCTCGTAAATTGAGCTATATCTTGCGACAATCGTGCGACTTTAAGAGACCTTATACCTGCGTACTTTATAAATATCTTTAGTTCAACTGACCCTCATTTACGCATTGGTGATTTGGGCTCCTAATACAGGTGCAGCTAGACAAACCATTGAGAAAGTGAAACATCGTTTTCTTCGTTTTCTTGCGTTTCGTGATGGGGACCGAATTAGTTTTAATGACCACGACTATACTTTCATTTCTCACAAGTATAATATTTGCTCTCTCAAATCCTTTATGAAATATTAAGATCTTTTATACTTATACAAGATCACTGAAGGTTACATTGATTCTCCAGATCTCTTATCATTTGTTTGTACAGCATAATGTACATAAATAAACATTTCAATCAATGAATCAATCAATCATTGATTAATTTCAAGGTCCCTGCTAGACTGCTAAGACCATCTGCGTTGTCAACACTGCCTCGATTGCAGTCTAATTCTTGCTCTCATAAATCAGCACTTGATCGTGCATCGCGTTTGATGAACGATTGTGGTCTCAGCGTTGATGATTTTCCCTCGCACACGATCTCATCATGTAAAAAGTTTTTTAGAGATAAACTTGTTAGATTTTAGTTTCCTTGGATTTAATTAAACAGAGGTGAATATTATCATTTTCTTCTTACACGCATTTTTTATAGTTATTTATTTATATTTTATAGTTCATTTACTTGTTGAGTTAATTTGGTTTGATTTTAATTAAATTTTGTTGATTTACCTCTGTAACCTATCGATCGATTGTTAAATGTTACCTTATTTTTATTTTATTGTTCTTTTTTATCAAGTGCGTATAAACACTATGTACACTTATGTATATTGGGCTTGTTTGAGATTTAGCGCCTCTTTTCGACAACTACACCGGTCAGCTGAGCGACAGACGCCACGAAAGTCCCAGCTGCCGAGATCTGCCCGCACCAGTCTCCCTCAGCCCGTGATCGCGGCCACCACGCATCGCGGGGCTTGCGAGTACGACTCGCTATGGCGCCCTTGTTCGGCGATTCAATAAGTTTAAAGTTTGGCCCTAGTTCGGCATATTGGAGAGTCTGAGGGTTGCCGGCCACAACGGCGAGCTCCTCAGCTCTCAATGTACATAAAATACATAGAATATAGTTTGGTTTAGTGTTCATAATAAAAAGTGCTTCATTTACTTATTTTTTACCCCCAAATCACACACCTCAATTACGAGTACGTTGCCTCTCGTTAAAAAGGCAACTAGTCCTTCGTTAAAATAAGCCTCAATCGCAAATATTTGGTCCTGATCGAACCGGATTAACTAGCCTATTGGGCAGTCTACATTAGAAATGTGGGTGATTTTTAGTGATATTGTGAAGTGCTTTTTAAAAAAACTGCCTCTTGCTACCCTCGAGAGCAAGTAGGATACTTTAATCAAGACTGACATCGAGGCAATCGGCTATCATCCGCCATCCATTCAAGCACACGGCAAGGGACGCCGTGCGCGCATAAAGACGAAGAAAAGCGTCCATTTTGTGCTTCATCGGTCTTGCCCGGCAGAAGCAACGAAGCAACTTGGCGCTGGACACAGAAAAAGCAGTGACGTCATTCACAGCCACGAGCAGCGCAGTTGTGACGTCAGACCATTTGAACCCCCATGGTTGAGTCTTCGGCCGCGCCAGGCACAGCAGTCGGCGCGCGCCGGCAGTGGTGCTAAACCCCCCACACATTCGATGAGTCAAGACGACGAGCCGACGTTGGTCTTTCTACGCGTCGTGCGGACCACACAGCTGGCTGTAGGAGCGATAGAGACAGAGAGAGACAACAGTAGCAGCGCTGTACTTGGACATAGCGCACGCGACAGGTCGCGTGCTAACAGTCGGCGTATCATATCAGCGTGCAACGACAACAACAATAAAGCTCATCTGCAGCACTGGTTGGCGTCGTTGGATCGTATTTATTTTCTCTTGGTGTGTTCACTCTGATTTTTATTATTTATTGGATTCCAAATCGAATGTTGTTCACAATTGTTTATAACTACTAAGGTTATATTCACATGGTTTTCTTTCCTTACTAGATTTACTAACCTATATTGTTTGTTTACATTTTTGCACACTGCTTCATCCAAGCTGTGTTTACATTTTTTTGAATTTAATTCATTTTACAGAGAGCTTAATGCGTGCATATAGTTAAGAGTGCAACACTCTTTAATTTTTTCAAAAGTTTTACTCAACCAAGAGTAAAAATATTTCTGCAAGAAAGAAAAGTATAAACCTCCTCAGAATTTAGAAAGTTTTGATGAAACTGAAAGTATTTTTTATTCAAACTTAAATACTGTACAACTTGCTAAGTAAATTTATTAGTATTACATAAGACTGATAGCTCTCAAAATTATAGGTTTCACCCTATATACATTATACGGCATAGTGGACTGGTGTTGGATCCCAGGATTCCTCAACTCAGCAGCGTAGTGGACTTTCTTCACCAGAAATTGGTAGTCCAGCTTCCTGATGGTCCAGCCAATCTTCAAACTGTTCAGCGAGCCACCAGTATTGCTTCGCTCATATTCTTGGTGTCAATACGAGCACTCTATCTGGTAGTTTTTGGTTACTCGAAGGACTCCCAAGTCTTCGATGGAACATTACTTGATTGCTGTATCGTATACTACCCTTTAGTTTATTTTCAAAATTTATAGAATTAGAATTAGTTTTTCATCCATATTTATTTAGTATTTTTTCCATTTTCTCTGAAATATCGTTTTGTCTGTTTTAGGTTTATGAAGAGTACAAAAACCCAAACACATTTTTGGCAATTGTACTAGCTGAGTTGTAAGTTTTCGGATTTCATTTCAATGAAATCAAATTCTGTGGGCTTGTTGATAAACAAACCCAATTGGTTTTTTGATGATGTACTGTGCTCTGCACAAAACTTTAAAGATTTAAATTACTACTAACCTAAAATTTACAGACATACAACACTTGTTACCCCTTTAGCTGATGTTAGTGTCATCGTTCTTATTTTTTCACTGTGTAGTGAAAATTAGTTATTGCTTAGGTTTTTCTATAGAAGTTTATCCACCAACGTGGAATAGATTTTCGAATTGGGCCTTTAACACCCTTTCAACACATTACACTAAACAAAGATACATAGAAGTGAAATTAAAATCAATCACTCGAATTGGCGAAAGTTTTTTAATTTTTTCATTTGCCTTGCCACGCATTCTTATATTCAACGCTCGCAAGAATATAACCCCAATCTAAAGTCTGATTAAGTTTAGTTCACTTTAATTAACACTCGCTTAATTAAAGCCTCTTTTCAAGGTTTAGTTAACATTCGCGTAACTAAAATTCATCTCAAGTTAAGTTCTCTTTAATTAACACTCGCTTAATTAAAGCCTCTTTTCAAGGTTTAGTTAACATTCACGTAACTAAAATTCATGTCAAGTTTAGTTCACTTTAATTAACACTCGCTTAATTAAAGCCTCCATTTCAGGCTTTTAGTTAACATTCGCGTAACTAAAATCAGTTCCAAGTCTAATTCAGTTTAGTTAACCTTTGCGTAGTCGAGGTTGCGGCGTTTTGACTCCAAATCCGCATACATACCTTCTAGGTTTAGTTGACCTTCGCTCAGCTAAAATTCATACTTTAGTTTAGTTAAACCTCGTTCAACTAAAAATACTCTTTTAGGCCTGGTTGACACCTACTCAGCTTGAATACACACTTTATGTTTAGTTGACCCTCGATCAGCTTAAAATTCATCTTTTGATTTAGTTGACATTCGCTCAACTAACAATACTCAGTTTTGGTTTGGTTGGCGCTCAGTCAGCTAAAGCTCACTCGTTAAATAGTGTTGATAGTTACTCAACTGCACCTCTTTAGAATTTCACATCAAATTCACCTTTCTTAATTCTCAATTAAGACCCAACATTGTGCACTGCCACGCATTGAGCTAAGCCTTGCTTAACTCAAATCCATTTAGTTTACTTGTACTTCACCAAGTAATCTTTCAAGTTTTAAACATGGAAGCTGCTATCACTAAGCAGTACGCTACTTTTGTTAAAGTTTCAAATCATTTTCACAAGTTTGTTTCCATGGAGGCAGAAGACCTTACAACTCTTCTCGCTGAAATGTGAATTCGAAGGCTAGAGCAGCAGTGGCAAAGCTTCGTCAAACTGGACAAAGACACACGCCTGCTCACTGACTGCAATCTTAATCATGAATACTTTACCCAAGATATTTATTATGAAGCTCAAGATGCCCATGATCTCAACAAATCAAGGTACTTGTCATTCATTTCTAATCCAGATGCTAAGTTGTTTACATTTTTATTGGACCAGCCAACAGCGACACCTCTAATCCAGGGTCCGGCTATACTCTATACAATGGAGCAACCTGAACTTGCTCAAGTTCAGACGCCGACACTCCATTTTGAAAATCAGCCATCTGAACCGCCCGAGTCACAGACACCGGCTATTTTCACCGTAACTCAGCCACCTGCGACGCCAATCGTCCAGGCTCTGGCTATATCCTTGAAAATCCAGCCACCAAAGCCAGACAAGGACAAGGCGCCGGCTATATTTATCCTGCCACCTGAACAGACTCAAGTTCAGGTTTCGGCTACTCGTTTTTCAAAATGTCAGGCACCTAATTCATCAAGCATTCTGTTACGGAGTGGACCACTATTCGCTCGTAAATATTTCGGCTCATTCGCTCAACTTTAAATTGATAAACTACATGGCTCCATCTATGAGTCTAGGCGGGGACTTTAGTCCCAATTCTCACTCCCGCGCGCCGTAGTGCTGGGCAGTACCGCTGTCGCCGTTGCTGCTGCCTCAGGCCTCGCGTGCTGGCTTCTGGTTTTGGTGCTCAAGTGTGTGTGTGTGCAGCAGAGAGTTCTCCCGGCTTTTTCACGGTTCTTCTCAACGGCTCTTCTCATCGCCTTTTTCACCAGGCAGTCCCGGAACCTGCCGTTTCACCGTGCACCAGCTCATCCGGACGATCACTGACAGTAATTCTGTGATCATCAACAACCTCGGAGCCGCGCCATTACCACGAGTATCAGCTGCTCTTCACCGGTGGTCCACGGAGAATTTGTCTGGTTCAAGGACAATCCTCACTCATCGAACATCTCCAGGTATTCAGGTGCAAGGAACAGTCATTTCCTTGCCCCTTCTCATTTTTCATTTTCTCTAGCACAGAATTTACGACTCTGTGCTGATTTTGTCTATCTCAATGTGCACAAGCACGTAGCCATTTCGGCCATTTTCTCTCTCTCTCTCTCTATCGGGCTATCTCTCTCTATTTTCAAGGCCACTCTCTGCTGCTACTCGACCAACGCTCACACCTTTTAACGTAAATAAGAAAACTCTCATAATTTAAGTTCAAATCAATATCGGTGTTTACATTTACTCATGACTTGACTGTTACGCTCGGGCCTCTCTCTCTCTCTTCAAGACAACGCTCGTGAATAGACGGTTGCATTCGCCATTTTGTGAAACTTCTCGGGTTTCTCTTGGTTCTTTCTCGTGACTCTTTCTCATCATCCTCAACGTAGTCATCTCATCAGTACAGTCAACTCGACAAATCATCTACTTGGTGTTGGCTCAACTCGGAAGACATTTGATCTTCAATTAACTCAAACGGCTTGGCTCAATTCAATTCTTGGGTTACTTGCTCAGCAAGGAGAGCTTTCACGGCGTGGCATCTTTAGGTATTTCGCTCAGAACCGGTAACAATAATTTACCGGTGCTTTTACATTGTCCTTTTCACAGCCAGAAAATCAATAAAATTACTGTGCATTCTCTTGCCCTCTCTCTCTCTTTTCTTTGTGCTGTCTTACACGCAGCCATTTTCTTTTCTACTCTTTTCAAGGCCATTCTCTGTTGCTTTGTTTACCTCAACTGTACTCAAGCAAAACTCGTATTTATGGCTTGAATTAATATAATCAAGTCCATAAAGAGTTTTGATTAGGCGGTTTCTCAAATTAATTAATTTTCTTTACACGGAAATTAATGCTGGCAATTCTCAATTCAACATATTCTCATATCTCAGTTTCTCTCTTTAATTAATTATTATTCTCCTCTCAACGCTCAACTGGTCTACTCTCAAAAGGATCTACTCATCTTTAACAATCACCCAAGGACTCCGCTCAACAACAAAGAGGTTTTATCATAACTGCAAGCTCATTTATCAAGGTGTACATCAACTCAAATGAGTTGATTGCAACTCTTTATTATTGTAAATATTCAAGGAAGGTGTATACTATTGGTTAACTCAACCCAGAAGGTCTGTAAATACTGTAAATAAATAATCAAAATTGTATATAATGGTAACTACTGGTTTACTCAATTTATTTGACAACCCTCCCCTACTAGCTTTTAATCCGGCAAATAAAAATAAAAATTAATATTACGGCAAATCCGTAACATTTGGTCCTTCGAGCCGGATAGCTGGTAGGTGGCTGGGTTTTTCTTGTCTTCTCTGCTCTTCTTTGCTCTTCTCTGTTTTTTCTCTTGGTCAGCTCTGGATGAAAAGAGTCACGTTGCTCATTTATTCGGTGCATCTCCAGGTACTCTCAACTTTCCTGCTAATTTGGTGCACGCTGGTGGTTCAACATGGATGAGAAGCAGAGTGCAGACACCAAGAAGTCCTCCAGGAGCAACTCACCAAGTCTCAGCAAGGTACCAGGTGATGCTGGCACTACTCCACAGGTCAAGGTTATTACACTGGTTAACTCAGATTCGCTAATTCTATTTTATATTAGCGCTTAACTAATTTTCTGGCTGATTATCTCTCAGTTCTGCAGCCTTAATCATTACAGCTCGTCAGTTCTTCACATCTCCAGTTACTCTCAACATCTACGGCTGAACTTGTCATGGACCGCTCACTGCAGGATAGGATGGAGGACGCTGGCTCTATGCCGGCTTTCAGGCGTACCGCAACGTCAAATCTCACTCAAAAGCGGTTGGTGAACCCTCTGGTGAGAGATAATACCCCGGACAATTCCACTGGCGCTGCAGAACACACTCACTTCTCTGGGCCTACAGTCCAGGTTAATGGACTTGAGTACACTCAGGACAACTCTACAAGCTTAGGCAGTGACTCTCAACCCGTACCTTGTTTCCTGGTAACGGGCCCTGCGAACAACTCTGGCCAACTAAACTCAACGTCGTCGGTGGTAATACACGATGACTACGGTCAATCTCTGGTGGGCAACCTCAATGCTCAACTCAATTCATGGTCAAGGCTGCAACGGCACATGTTGGTCTACTGGAACCTACTCTGCCGCCGTGACCAGACAAACTCAACCTACAAGAATAGCTCATTACCCTCGCTCATTTGTGACGGCGTATAACACATTGCCTTCTGCCTTGGACTTGGTACTTCTCATCAGCAACACACAGGCGCTTGTTGTGGAGTAAGCGCTCTGTTTCAGTTCATTGGGAAATTACTCAGCTAGGAATCGCCAGTTCCAAACACTGTGTAAGGTAAGCTCACTACACCATAATTCACTTTGAGACAGAAGTCGATCCTGGGACTCCTGTTCAAAACAATGTCAACTCAAACTCTTAATGGAAGATAAGGTCAAACAGCTGGTTCGTTTCATCAAATGCTCAGCTCACTTCTAGCTACTGCTGTGGCATTTCTCATCACCATGTCCGCATCTCACTTGGTGCAAATTCTCATCGTTCAAAGCATGGAACTGCCATTTTCTCATCTGTCATCGGAGAAACATTCCAGTTTCTCACTCACTCATCGTCATCCAGTATTGGTACTGGTGGATTACAGTCTGCTCACGAAAGTCGTCGTTACACTTTACTTTATCCATTGCATCGCTCAACATGCAACTTGCTGCGGATTCAAGTTGGTAAACGCTCAATTTGGTTAAACACATAATTATCAAGCAACACATTCTCAAATAGAAAAAAAGGCTACTATCATTGGCTCTTTTCACTTTGGTTGGTTACTCTTTACAATCACGAAGTCGTCTTAGCACATCTCATCTGCTTGACTGCATTCAATAACAATGCAGAAACGCAACTGATTTCTCGGCTTCACTCAACTTGTCTATACACCGCTGGAGTGCTATTGACTGCGTCGGCGTCAAAGTGGCTAAATCTTCTCACCTGTAAATCACTAATCAAGACAAACTCACCTGGCAGAAGCTCACGACGACTTTTCTCTTCAAGAAATCCGATAAGGTTTGAAGTTCAGAAGAAACTTTAACCTTTTTAAATCACACTTGGGCCTCCATTAGCTAGGCACTCTCAAAACTAATCATCTGGAAGGTTTGTGCACGGCGGGCGGTTTGTCATTGGTCATATCAATCATTCGGATTTCTCTAAATTGCCTGCATAGACCGCAAGTTGATGGTAAAATTTCAGGTAATCACTTCAGCGTAGATTGTTTGGGTCAGCTTGGATGTCAATCAATCAGCTGGTGACTCTCACGCCAAACACACCACTCACGGATCTCACGTTGGTTGGTCTCATCGGGACACACTCCACGGTGTCATTCAACTCAATCTTGCTAAAAGTAGACAAGAATCAGGATTCTCGGTGGTCGAGCTCTTGTCAAGTCTCACATTGTGATCAGATGTGTTTAGGGCTTGACAACGGGGTACTCGGGCTCGCCTACTCACGGGATAACTACCTATAGCTAGGGTAACTCCCACTCGTCCTTGGTCTTCTCACAAGCTCAAAACTCAATGGTGGTGGTCCACGCCACAACAACTCCTGGAAAGGACGAGCTTTACAACTCATAAAGGTCAGGATGTGTGTTTTGGCAATTCATTCATTGACTGTTCACTTGGGAACAGTCAGTCTCAACTAAACTGGTGGTCTCAGCTCAGCGCGCTGGCGTCTTACAACTTGGCGTGGACTCTTTTATACTCAGGTATTGGTACAAAATTTAACATGGTCTTTCGAGCTCACGGGCGCTCGAAAAGCTCTGGTCATAAACTCAAAAGAACAGCTCAGCCTTGGTGTCGTTACTGGCAAACGACAAAGCTTCTTGGCAATTTAACTCACCCGTTACACCACACTCGGGTAGTGTACGGTGCGAACAATTGGTGATTTCCTCGTGACTGCTGAAACGTCATCCTGGAGTCATTGGATTCACCCTCGTGGTGATGCTCATCCTGGTTACCTCAACACTCTAAGGGACGAAGTAGTGGTCCTCTTGATCTACTTAACTCAACTTTAATCAACACTTCGGTCACTTCGGACACTTCGGTTGATGGCGGGCGGAATGTTACGGAGTGGACCACTATTCGCTCGTAAATATTTCGGCTCATTCGCTCAACTTTAAATTGATAAACTACATGGCTCCATCTATGAGTCTAGGCGGGGACTTTAGTCCCAATTCTCACTCCCGCGCGCCGTAGTGCTGGGCAGTACCGCTGTCGCCGTTGCTGCTGCCTCAGGCCTCGCGTGCTGGCTTCTGGTTTTGGTGCTCAAGTGTGTGTGTGTGCAGCAGAGAGTTCTCCCGGCTTTTTCACGGTTCTTCTCAACGGCTCTTCTCATCGCCTTTTTCACCAGGCAGTCCCGGAACCTGCCGTTTCACCGTGCACCAGCTCATCCGGACGATCACTGACAGTAATTCTGTGATCATCAACAACCTCGGAGCCGCGCCATTACCACGGGTATCAGCTGCTCTTCACCGGTGGTCCACGGAGAATTTGTCTGGTTCAAGGACAATCCTCACTCATCGAACATCTCCAGGTATTCAGGTGCAAGGAACAGTCATTTCCTTGCCCCTTCTCATTTTTCATTTTCTCTAGCACAGAATTTACGACTCTGTGCTGATTTTGTCTATCTCAATGTGCACAAGCACGTAGCCATTTCGGCCATTTTCTCTCTCTCTCTCTCTATCGGGCTATCTCTCTCTATTTTCAAGGCCACTCTCTGCTGCTACTCGACCAACGCTCACACCTTTTAACGTAAATAAGAAAACTCTCATAATTTAAGTTCAAATCAATATCGGTGTTTACATTTACTCATGACTTGACTGTTACGCTCGGGCCTCTCTCTCTCTCTTCAAGACAACGCTCGTGAATAGACGGTTGCATTCGCCATTTTGTGAAACTTCTCGGGTTTCTCTTGGTTCTTTCTCGTGACTCTTTCTCATCATCCTCAACGTAGTCATCTCATCAGTACAGTCAACTCGACAAATCATCTACTTGGTGTTGGCTCAACTCGGAAGACATTTGATCTTCAATTAACTCAAACGGCTTGGCTCAATTCAATTCTTGGGTTACTTGCTCAGCAAGGAGAGCTTTCACGGCGTGGCATCTTTAGGTATTTCGCTCAGAACCGGTAACAATAATTTACCGGTGCTTTTACATTGTCCTTTTCACAGCCAGAAAATCAATAAAATTACTGTGCATTCTCTTGCCCTCTCTCTCTCTTTTCTTTGTGCTGTCTTACACGCAGCCATTTTCTTTTCTACTCTTTTCAAGGCCATTCTCTGTTGCTTTGTTTACCTCAACTGTACTCAAGCAAAACTCGTATTTATGGCTTGAATTAATATAATCAAGTCCATAAAGAGTTTTGATTAGGCGGTTTCTCAAATTAATTAATTTTCTTTACACGGAAATTAATGCTGGCAATTCTCAATTCAACATATTCTCATATCTCAGTTTCTCTCTTTAATTAATTATTATTCTCCTCTCAACGCTCAACTGGTCTACTCTCAAAAGGATCTACTCATCTTTAACAATCACCCAAGGACTCCGCTCAACAACAAAGAGGTTTTATCATAACTGCAAGCTCATTCATCAAGGTGTACATCAACTCAAATGAGTTGATTGCAACTCTTTATTATTGTAAATATTCAAGGAAGGTGTATACTATTGGTTAACTCAACCCAGAAGGTCTGTAAATACTGTAAATAAATAATCAAAATTGTATATAATGGTAACTACTGGTTTACTCAATTTATTTGACAACCCTCCCCTACTAGCTTTTAATCCGGCAAATAAAAATAAAAATTAATATTACGGCAAATCCGTAACACATTCACACCACAAAATTAACCAGTTCGGAATCTACTCGGCAAAAGCCAGATTCAAATTCATTATATCGGACTCATCTGAAAGAGAATTCTGATGCACATCCAATTTCAGACGACACAAGTCGTAGCTTTCACGAGTTTCCTGAAGTTCAAGCTTCAAAATTCAACTCAGCACAAAGCCAAGTAGAGAAAACTCAATGTGATTCGAGTTTTCAAATTAAAGACACAATTTATGATTCAGTTCATTGAGAATTGAATGTTTATAAAGACAAACTCCAGTATGTTTCACAACTCTTTCAAGTACAATCAGTTTATTCTTCATATCTGTATGATTCAATAACTCAAAATTCGTTTGCACATCCCGATCTGAATTTCTTCAATCAATTTTAGTTTAGTTTACTCAAGATTGATGAAAAAGACTTGGTATTAACTCCCCCTTATAGCTATTACTTTGCTTATGCTTGCCAGTGGGCTTTCGACCCTGGAATACTTTTCATAGTGAGCTCTACGCTCTTGCCTCCGGCTAGATCTTGCGCTAAAAAAAGAAAAAAAAAAGCTAGATCTTTGATAAGGTTTTTGCCATCTGTCGGCATAATACCTTTTGGATAAAACTCGAAAGTTTGTAGTCAGGTAGCTTTTACGCTGCACAACCTGGACTTCAACACACCTCACTGACATTAACGGCCAATGTCTCTCCGTAAATATTGTATATAATAGTTTGTTACACGCTCGAGTGTGCATGCACGTAATGTCCTTGAAAGGACCGGGAATTAATTCCTGTTTTTACGGGCGGCGAGGAAAAGAGCGCGGCGATCCCGTTCTGGAATTCGTTGGCGTGGCCGACGATTCAAGGTTCGGAGTGTGTTGCGAATTTACTGCTTCATTAATTTTATTTTTTATTTGCCGGATTAAAAGCTGGTAGAGGAGGGTTGTCAAATAAATGTTGAGACAGACACAATTTAATAAAACAGTGTTAATTTATTTATTAAAATACAGCATTTAACTACAAATGTAAAAATAGTCATAAATTATAAATTATGGAGAATCACTATTGAGCCAGTTGAAATGTAAAATGAGATAAAATAAATCAGTGTAGTATACTTAAGAGAACTATCCAGAAGGTTAAGTTGAATTTCATGAATTAATGCAAATGAGCTGAGAATGAGCTTGAGAGAGAGAATAATAACTGATTAAAGAGAGAAACTGAGATATGAGAATATGTTTAATTGAGAATTGCCAGCATTAATTTCCGTGTAAAGAAAATTAATTAATTTGAGAAACCGCCTAGTCAAAACTCTTGACGAATTTGATTATATTAATTCAAACCATAAATACGAGTTTTGCTTGAGTACAGTTGAGGTAAACAAAGCAACAGAAAATGGCCTTGAAAAGAGTAGAAAAGAAAATGGCTGCGTGTAAGACAGCACAAAGAAAAAAGAGAGAGAGCAAGAGAATGCACATTAATTTTATTGATTTTCTGGCTGTGAAAAGGACAATATAAAAGCACCGGTAAATTATTGTTACCGGTTCTGAGAGAAATACCTGAAGATGCCACGCCATGAAAGCTCTCCTTGCTGAGCAATTAACCCAAGAATTTAATTGAGCCGAGCCGTTTGAGTTAATTGAAGATCAAATGTCTCCCGAGTTGAGCCAACACTAAGTAGATGATTCGTCGAGTTGACTGTACTGATGAGATGACTACGTTGAGGATGATGAGAAAGAGTCACGAGAAAGAACCAAGAAAAACCCGAGAAGTTTCACAAAATGGCGAGTGAAACCGTCTATTCACGAGCGTTGTCTTGAAGAGAGAGAGAGGCCCGAGCGTAACAGTCACGTCATAAGTAAATGTAAACACCGATATCGATTTGAACTTAAATTATGAGGGTTTTCTTATTTACATTAAAAGGTGTGAGCGTTGGTAGAGTAGCAGCAGAGAGTGGCCTTGAAAAAATAGAGAGAGATAGCCCGATAGAGAGAGAGAGAGAGAGAGAGAGAGAGAAAATGGCCGAAATGGCTACGTGCTTGTGCACATTGAGATAGACGAAATCAGCACAGAGTCGTAAATTCTGTGCTAGAGAAAATGAAAAGTGAGAAGGGGCAAGGAAATGACTGTTCCTTGCACCTGAATACCTGGAGATGTTCGATGAGTGAGGATTGTCCTTGAACCAGACAAATTCCTGTTTTATTATCGAGTGCAGCACTATTGCAAAGTAGTAAGTAGAAGCTGGGGCTGAACAACTTTTGTTTACAAAAAATATAGTTCAATACTATATATAAGTTTTAATTATGACTAAATATTCACCAGCTAGGAGGTGATTTGTGTTAAAAATTTTAATAAATCGGTTAAGCGAGTAGCTTCATTTAAAAAATTTGAAGAAATTTATCCCATTGATTTTTAATAAAATATGTCAGATCTCATCTTTATAGTCCCACAGCTCTGGTCTTTCTTTCAAAATTGCAATTCAAGGTTGAACTTGTCATAATCATTTGAAAATATTTCAAAAAATAACTTTTTATTACGTAGTTGAATTACATTTTTTATAAAAACAATTTTTCTGTAGACCACGTTTCTCTATCCTCGTAGGTTACAAGAAATAAATAAAAGTTAACCAAGCACTATTTTGAACCGCAAATACGGAGTATACAGGAAAACAATTTCTGGTTCATTCCCCCCAAGCTCTAAGCCCCTCAAACCCTGGGCCCGCGAGTTCAACAAAAAAGCTGATTGGCTACCTTCAAAGCTCTAAGCCCCCAAAACCCTGGGCGCGCGAGTTTAACAAAAAAGTTGATTGGCTAACCCCAAAGCTCTAAGCTCCCAAAACCCTGGGCGCGCCAGTTCAACAAAAAAGCGGATCAGTTGGTGGCTTGATGCTTGGGGGGTAGCCAATCAGCTTTTTTGTTGAAATCGCGCGCCCAGGGTTTTGGGGGCTTAAAGCTTGGGAGGTCGCCAATCAGCTTTTTTGTTGAAATCACGCGCCCAGGGTTTTGAGGGCTTCGAGCTTGGGGGGTAGCCTATCAGCTTTTTTGTTGAACTCGGGCGCCTAGGGTCTTGGGGGCTTACAGCTTGGGGGTAGCCAATCAGCTCTTTTGTTGAACTTTGGTGCTCCGGGTATTGGGTGTTCAAAGCTTGGTGCCTAGCCGATTAGTTTTTTTGTTGAACTCGGGTACCCAGCGTTATGAGGGTTTAGAGCTTGCGGTTTATTCAATTGTTTATAAAAAATAATTTATTTATCGCTCTCCCCAGCATTATGGGGGTTTAGAGCTTGTCGGTTTATTTAATTGTTTATAAAAAATAATTTATTTATCGCTCTCCCCAGCGTTTTGGGGGCTTAGAGCTTGTCGGTTTATTCAATTGTTTATAAAAAATAATTTACTTATCGCTCTCCCCAGCGTTATGGGGGTTTAGAGCTTGTCGGTTTATTTAATTGTTTTAATAATTTATTTAAAATTCTGCAGGAATTGATCAGAAAGTATGCAAAAAAGTTGTTTTTATTGCTTAAAAAACATTTTTATAAAATACTGCAGGAATTGTACAGAAATTATGCACACGAAAATCTTGGAAGATTTTTGCAAAAATATCTTGCAAGATTTTTGTAGAATCTTTGCAAATTTGTCTGCACAATTCCTGCAAATTTTTTTTGCAAAAATCCTGCAGGATATTTTCGTAAGGGTTAATTTATTAAAATGAAGAGTTTGACTAAACTTTAGCTGATCGAGATAAGCGTGGCCATGTTTTTCTTTCTGCATCGCTTGAAAGCTGATGCTTTTGTTTATTTTCATGGTTATATGGCTGCTGCCGTATTAACGGCACGAGCGGAGCAAGTGCTGTAGGACGGTGCAGCAGCCATCAAAACATGATATAAGAATTATAAGTATTACGAGTCCTATGACACACGAATGCACATATAAAAGAAATTGAACGCCAAGATAGCTGACTTAGATTTGTTGCTTATAACCTCAACTACTCGCAGAGGCATGAGGTCCGGGATCAAACATCAGCATCGGTACCATTTAACACGCACGTATACATACGGACACACGCATTTCTTTCTATCGACCCCAGATCTTGTTTTGATTTGTTGCATCAAAATTATTTTGGATATGGCTAAGGTCCGAAGAAACGAGCAACAAAAGTCGAAACATCAGTATCGGCACCTGTCACGTACACGCACACGCACACACACACATTATTCGTGATATACTGCGGAAATTTTATTTTGATGGTCGCTATATATATTTTTTCTATAATATTATCAATTTCAACTTTAAATATTTACAAAAAGTTAAACGCTACAGCACAGCTGCTTTGCTCTGTACCCCACGCGGCCCGCGCTGTTGCATGAGGTTAGCCGTGTGATATCTTTCTGCACAGTTGTTTTGCATCGGTATAGTAGAGAGTGTCGATGCAGCAAAGTGGAACTTTCGACTGAGAAATCGAATCAGAAGGTGCGTACTTTCGACCATCAGATAGAGAAAAATAAATTTCAACTTATTCTGAATAAATGATTTTTTGAAGCGTAACTTTGATTCTTAGTTTACAATTCTCGTCCTTACCTACACTATTCAACTTAAGGCCAGCGGTAGGAATAAAAAGTAATCGACACGAAAAATGGGAACGTCACTCAGAGCACAGCGGTAATGTGGGAGCTGATTTGGCAAATTGCAGTTTGAGCGGTGCGGAGTCTGCTTTGGAGACAAGGTTAAAAATTTATTTTGCTAGCATGGTTGCTTGTTATATTGTCCTGCACAGATAAACCTGAGAGTCATATTATCAAAATCCTGGTTAACCCGAGAGTAGAAGGTCGAAAAAACTCATTGGTGAAGACTTCCTCAGGAAGTTAAATTGGAAAGGATCTTCAGGGGTGAAAAACAATTAACAACACTTATTAGCGAGTCATTAATTTTCTTATAACGTTTCTTCCACCGATGTGTGGACCTTTTCAAGCACTGTTTGAAGTAAAATTATTAGTTAACAAAGAATAATTATTTACAGATAAGTAATTGGATTAAAAAATTTTTATAAGATTTACAAACCTAATGTAAGAGTCACAGGTTTGCAATTTTCATTTCTATAATTTAAAACCGAAAGAGTAATGTTCTTCGGTTACATCAGAATGAGAAGTGAGAAGAAAAGGAGTATTGAAAGTAAGGTATACAAGTAAGGGGATGAATGAGTTAAATGTAAACAAAGTGTACGGAGAGGTTGGTCAAAACATAAGAGCGATTAATTCAGAATAGAGTAGTGTAGCAACGGAATAGAGTATTGCAGCAACATGAATTTTCTTGATACAACCATCATAAGAAAGGGTGAGAACCTTGTTACCGATTGGTACCAGGAATCCACCAACACTAGTCGTCTGATCAATTTTAACTCTAATCATTCGATTCAGCAGAAGAGGAACATCGTGATGAATCTCCTGGATAGAGCTACAGTACTGCTCAAAAGTTTAGCGCACCCCCAAATTTCATATTATACATATATGAAATTTGAGTTCACGCTCAACCGTGGCAACTCAAATCGTTGCGTCAAGGTCTTAAACTTTTTTTTTCACTCAAGGAACACATTAATTTGAAAGAAAAAAGTTTATTACTCTTATATTTAGATTAAAAATGAATGCTGATTCATATTTTTGTTAGAAAAGTTATTTTTTGAAAAACAGCATTTTTCAGCCTGTTTTTGATTTTAGAGACTGTTTTGAAATTTATTATAAACATCCTACCACATAAATTATTTTTTTTTATGTTTTTTCAACGTTGAAGTTTAACGAAAGAAAATTTCAAAGTTATTTGTTTGAAATTATTCAAACCACAGAGAAAAAATGTAAGTTTTTAGTCACTTATGAGTAACTCTTTTTTAGTAATTTTACTGAGTTTTATGCCAAAATCTGTTATTTTTTTTTTAATATCATGGAAAAATAATTATATAATAACACATATTTATTGTATTTTCAATTATTTTATTTCAAATTACTTAAAAAACTTACAAGATTTTATAAAAAGTTGCAATTTTTACACTAACTAGTCTCTCTCAGCGCGCAATTGTATTACATTATCTAAAATAAATTTTGTTGAAGCTTCATCTAAATTAACCTATACAATAAGTTATATATACCCTTTACCTTTGCGCTACGTTCATAGTTCATTTAAACTTTTTGGGCTTAGATTCATATATTGGTTTTGTTTATTTACTAATTATTATTATTATTTTCATGATTTTAATCGGATAATTTTGAACACTTGATTACATAATTATTTTTTATCAAATCTATTCTCTAGATGTTTTAATTAAATTGTAATATAACAATTAAAATCTCAAATTCAAATTTTTAATTTTGTTCCTCAACCAATCACATCACGAATAAAATGCTGACATTCTTTTTGGGTTCTCTCTTTTATCTTTGACAACATTGATAAGGATAACAATAGTTTTTAAAAAGAAAAAAAAATACATCAATTTTTTCATTAAACTATTTAAACTCAGACCCAACTAACATTGGTGATTACATACACAACTTAATCATTTTTTTATAACTTATGATACTATTTTTAAGATATTCTTGTTTTTTGTTGCTCCTCCTTTCGCTTCATAGTAAGAAGTGACTCTGCAGACCATTGACTTTGCGAGGTTTGAGCAATAAGTTTGACTTAAATTTTGTAAACCGGCCGGTATTTCCAGTTTTTAATTTTTGAGATTTTTCAAGTTTTTGTCTTGAATCATTCGTTCGATTTGATCCCAAGCATTTTCAATAATATTTAAATCTGGAGAACGAACCAGCCATTTCAAAAGGGGAAATGAGTTGTCACTTAACCACTTTGAAAAATCTCAAAGATTTAAAACTGGTAATAGTGGCCGGTTGGCAAAATTTAAGTCAAACTTATTGCTCAAATCTCGCCAAGTCAATGGTCTGGAGAGTCACTGCTTACTATGAAGCGAAAGGAGGAGCTACAAATAACTAGAATATCTTAAAAATAATATTATAAATTATAAAAAAATGATTAAGTTGTGTATATAATCACCAATGTCAGTTGAGTCTTTGAGTTTAAATAGTTTAATAAAAAAATTGACGTCTTTTTTTTTCTTTTTAAAAACTATTGTTATAAGTATAAAAATTGCAACTATTTATGAAATCTTGTAAGTTTTTTGAGTAATTTGAAATAAAATAATTGAAAATACAATAAATATGTGTTATTATATAATTACTTTTCCATGATATTTAAAAAAAATAACAGATTTTGGCATAAAACTCAGTAAAATTACTAAAAAATAGTTAATAGCTCTTATGTTTTGACCAACCTCTCCGTACACTTTGTTTACATTTAACTCATTAATCCCCTGATTTGTATACCTTACGTCCAATACTCCTTTTCTTCTCACTTCTCATTCTGATGTAACCGAAGAACATTTCTTTTTCGGTTTTAAATTGTAGAAATGAAAATTGTAAACCTGTTATTCTTACATTGGGTTTGTAAATCTTATAAAAAAATTTTAATCAAATTACTTATCTGTAAATAATTATTCTTTATAAACTAATAATTTTACTTCAAACAGCGCTTGAAAAGGTCCGCACATCGGCGGAAGAAACGTTGCACAAATTTTTATAAATTAATGACTCGCCAATAAGTGTTGTTAATTGCCCCCCCCCCCGAAGATCCTTTCCAATTTAACCTTTTTTTTAATATGGAGGGCGCTAATCATCATTATTTTTTCAAGGGAGTTTAGTCAAATATCGATGTTATGCAAGTAATCTCATATGCCCGAGGGAGAGTTGACGTCAATCTTTTACACCCTGATGCACCAGGTCGAAAAAACTCATCGACAACGACTTCCCAGGAAATTTAGTCTAATATTGATGTTATGCAAGTAAACTCACATTTCCAGCGGGGTGTCGACGTCGACCTGGTAGACCCGGGTATACAAGATCGAAAAAACTTATTGACAAAGACTTTTATGGAAATCTGGTCCTTAATTTTTACATTTATACAGTTACTTTTTAAATAGCTATAAATTTAGAATATTAAGGTGGATCCAGCGACCTGCACCGTATCAAGCTGGGGCCCCATTAGGGTGCAATCTAAGAAACGCACATTTTATCGTATGTTTATGTTGCTATGCTGTAAAAATAATTATTTAAACGTATCTAGATATTCATTTCGAAGAATTAATACGTAAAAAAGAAAATAATATTTTTTACAAATGCCTCCTTGCACCCCATAATCTAGTACGTGACTGAATTTTTCGAAACGTGGCAACGTCCCAATCGGTTGACTATTCACAGTCATCAAAAGTTGAAAGTGCCAGTACTTATTTGTTTACATTATGAAAATAATAAATTAACACATTGAATTTTACTGAATAACATTTCCAAAGTTTTATTAAAACTAGATTAGCTTCAATGAATCATTAAAAAAAAATTTTTTTTATCATCAATATAAATCACTCAATTATTAACACAAATTTTATTTAACACTACAAATTTTATTTAATTATTAGGATTATTGATAAAAAATTAAACTTCATACACAAATATTATCAATAAATCATAGCTATCGAATTTTGTTCCACTAAGAGTGTTTACAAGCAGCTGCTTGCCTGAAATCGCGAGGTTGCAACGTCTCCGCGCCAGCAGACGACAACCTTGATCATGGCTGAACACGCGTCTAAATAAGTATTTTTTTCGCACATTTTATTATTTTTGTCAATAATTAATTTGGCTTCCCTATATTTTTAAAATTTTAAAATGACCCTTGAAATTTTTGTCATCTAGTGATCACAAAATTATCCATATCGTGCAGTTTTAAACACCGTGAGAATTTTTTTCCTGTTTTTTCCCATAAGAAACCGTGTTGTGAGAAAATTTTTTCAACGATTTTTTTCTTAAAATTTTCATCGGTGACCCCATTTTTTTTTATAGATAATTTATTGTCAGGGTTCAAGGAATCTCTGTGATTTTTTTCGGGTGAATCATGCAGTTTTAATCAAATCGCTGGATCCTCCTTAATAAATCATTATGAATTTAATTTCAAACTATGTCAATGTACCACACGACTTGAAGTATTTGTAGTTAGTAAAATTTAGAATTATAAAATTTACAATCAATAAATCTCAAATTGTAGCAGTATTTCAAATTCTCTATCAAAATAAAAAAAATTTGATTCTAGAAAACTTGCAATACTTAAAATTGGGAGATAACTGTCTACATAGCATACCAAGTGACGCATTACGTCGACTTCACCGTCTTAGACATCTTGATTTAAGAGCAAACAATATTAGCATACTTTTAGAAGATGCCTTTACAGGATATGGTGATTCTATCACTTTTTTAAACCTTCAGAAAAATATGTGAGTAGATACAAAAAATTAATGTTTTTGTACATAAAAATCACTAATTGCTTGCATTTTAATTTCTTAGGAGACTGAGAACTTTAAATGAGTAGATTCTTTTTGAAGAAGCACCTAGGGTTTAGACTGTGCAAACGTAACTTAACAAAATATATTGTTGGAATAAATGACGATCTGAATCAATGTATAATTAGTTTAGTCTGGTTAATATCGATACATAAAAGTTTATTTGTAAAACAAATACTTGGCTTTGACTGGTGATACGTCAAGCGATTGGTGAGGGCCCATACAAGAATATTTGATTTGATATATAGGGTGAGGAAAAAGTAGCAGAACCCCTGATTTACTCAAAAACAATGCAATTTTTGTATAGCACATGTAACGTAAAAGTTTTCTGAAAAAAAATTTGCAATTTAGTGGGCCCTATGAAAAATGGCCCGGGCCCTTATTTTGGGCCCTACGGACCGTACCTTCATTTTTTCAAATGGGAACCCCTATTTTTGACCCCGGACTCGAAAAGAACGGGAAATTTTACGATTTTGTAGGTATTTTTTGAAAAAATTTTTTTGGCTTTTATTAGAGCCCTGAAGGGTCCTTTAACCCCTATTTCCTTTAGCCCCTAATATCTCCGAAAATACGCAATTTTCGTGTAGCACATGTAATGTAAAAGTTTCCTGAAATAAAATCTACGATTTAGTGGACCCTATGAAAAGGGGTTGGGCCCTTATTTTGGGCCCTACGGATGTGCTATACGAAAATTTGGCCCCCCAGCCAAAAGTGCTATACGAAAATAGCGAATTTTCGGAGATAATAGGGACTAAAGGGCAGAGGGCCCTGCAGGGCCCTAATAAGGGTAAAAATTTTTTTCAAAAATTACCTTTAAATCGTAAAATTTTCCGTTCTTTTTGAATCCGGGGTGAAAAATAGGGGTTTCCATTTGAAAAATTGAAGTTAGGGTCCGTAAAGCCCAAAATAAGGGCCCGGGCACTTTTTAGTAGGGCCCACTAAGTTGCAAATTTTTTTCAGAATACTTTTACGTTACGTGTGCTACACAAAAATTGCATTGTTTTCGAGTAAATCAGGCGTTCTGCTATTTTTTCCCCACCCTGTATTTATTTAATGTACATTATGCTGTACAAAATTTCAGATACATAAAGATACAAAAAAAAGTATAAATTATTTTAACAGTAAATAACAGTAGTTAAGAAATGGTAACAAAATAAAAATAAAATTTTTATAAAGACTCATCAAGTGAATAACACGTGAATACATAGAGTAGTATGACAGAATATTCTCTGCGGCTTGTGCGAGGGCATGAACTTTCACAGGAAGCATGACTCGATACAATGACTAGCATAAATACTCAATATAAATCCATTAATAAAGTTCAATCATAGTATACAGATTGAGGAATGGAGTATCACTTCACTAAGCTCAGTTACGGTGTAGATCAATTTCATGAGGCCATTGCTACGAAATGTCCTTTTACTCCGTTAGTCCATCGAGCAGTGTCATGAGATTCCTTGCTCCCCTACTAACAAGAAGAGATGATTTTTGACGCGTGATTGAAGGGTGCAAAGAGATGGAGAGTTCTGGATGTGAGATGGGAGGGAGTTCCATAAGATGATTGATGAAATATGAAAAGAGTTTCTCAAGAAGTCCATATGACAGCCAGGTACAATAAGGGTGACCGGGATCACATCCCGAGTAGGGTTTAATCGAGTAATAAAAAAGTTAGCTAAATAATTCGGACAACCAGTTCTTAAGATCTTAAAAAGCAGACAGGCTGCAAAGTAGTCACGTCGACCTTCTGCATGAAGCCATCCAAGTTCCCGTCTATATGGGGTGACATGTTCATATTTCCGAGTACCATAATGTTGCGGAGCGAACAATAATTTCACTCGTCAATAATACTCATCGTCGAGCAAAAAATCAATAGTTTGTAGACTGCGTGGCGCCATCTCTTGGACCACGCAGAACTACATGGTTCTGGTGCTCTCGCACCGCCGTCTGCGCAGCTTGAGGGCTGGCGCTGCTGCTGTCGCTGACGCCACCAGGCCAGCTGCTCTTTGTTCACTTCTCGTTTTGGCGCTTACTCAGCACGCAGCAGAGAATTTTCTCTCAAGTGAAATTACGTTTTCTTGGGTTATTTTTAAAGTTCATCTCATTGGTTACTTCTCGTGTTTTTCTTGGTGTCTCCGTGAAAATGCACTTGTGGTTCAGCTCATCGTGGTTGCGGCAATCAATAACATTCCAGCAATCTCATCTCATTTTCAAGCCAGCGTACTTCTACAGCTGTTCTTGTTGGCGGACCTAGGAATTCATCGCGCTGTACTACTCATTGAGCATCTCCAGGTATTTCGTCTTGGCTCAAGTAACAATAATTTACTTTAGCCACCGATAAAGAGCGAGTTCTAGAGGATGAAGTAGTTTTAGCTATGCAAGTAGGGCAAGCTTTGCCAATCTTGTTTCCAATTGCGACCGATGCTAATTTTGTACAAGCGTTGTGGTGAGATTGAAGACGAATATCATACATTTGTAGAGGCGCTTTAGGCTGTGCAGTGTCACTGCATTTTTTGCACGTTTTAGTAAGTGTAGGTGTGCTCTTGTCACCCATGACCCAGCAAAATGTGAAAATAAGGTAGAGCAAAGTTGGCAAGGGAATTTAATAAAAAAGCCATCTTATCAACTATTGTTTATTTTATTATAGTAAAACTTACAATTTTTTATTTCCCACCCTGTATATTTGAAGTGCCATCTTGATTTTTAAGAATCAATAATTATTTTAACGCCGTTTCTACTCAAAATCAAAAGTGTTGCTTAAAACCTGTTAATAATAAAAAGTTTGGTAGTTGGTGTCGTGTATCAACCTTTAACACAAATAATAATACTAATAATAATCATAACCAATACCCATCACCCTCCTAAGTTGCGCTAACGACTTTTCGAATATTCTTAATTACTCCCGCCGAAAGAGTGAGGAAGGGGGCCCGTCGCGAGCCAAGCTAAAAGCTCGAGCTAATTGGATGCAGCTCCGATCCTTAAGTCCTAGGTGGGGATAATCGGCGACCTCCCGGCTCGCGTGAACCTCAAACTCTCTCTCTCGTTCCCGACACCAAGCGACCCGGAGGCCAGCGCAAGCCGAAGGTCGCAGAGGCACACCTGGACGGAAGGAGCCGGAGTTCCACGGGCTTCGACAGGCCACTGTACTCGACAGCCCTGACACGTGGGTCAACCATAGGGATCACCGGGCTAGAAACCCGGACCCCTCTCCGTCTAGCCTAGGTTCGCACCTAGTTACAAGTAAGATTTTTTATTGTTAATTTATAACTTCGTCGAAGGACGATAAACTTGATTCGTAAAAATTTCTATTTTATAATTATTAATAATAAAATTTACATTAACTTTAAAAATTACATTTATTTTTCCCCAAATAAATCCCACCCAAGACAAGCGAAAAGGGTGACGAGCAGATTACTGCGTAATCTGCTCATAGCGGGTAAGTTCCCACTTAAATTAAATTAAACTCAAATATAATTAAATAATTATTGTCACGTTTGCACGCGACATAAATGGCATCCCTTGTGGGGAACCATACCTGCCTTTTCGCTTAAGCTCTTTGGTTGGATCTTGTTTTGGGAATTTAAATTTATTAAAATTAAAAATAAATTACTTAATTTAAAATCTGGTTTAATTAGTTCGTGAAAATCAGAGCTGAAATTTTATTTCATCATATTTTTCGTGTTCGAGAATTTCAAGGAGAAAGTTTAGCGACTTATTGCTGACGCGCACATTCTTTGTTTCTTTCATTCTTTCAATCGCCGTTCATTTCTTTCAATTCGCTTTTACGAAGACTCCGAATAAAATTTGTTTCTTTTGTTTGACGTGTAAATTTTATTGTTCGATTCGAAAACTTTTGTTTGAAAATTTGCTACCCACTTTGTTTAGCTCATCGCCCCGAACAGTAAACTTTTCTTTCAACCTCCTCTCGGACTCTTGTCGTTCATTGATAAAACTTTATTAGGCCCTATTCGAAGATGGCAGGTGCAAATTTGACACTAGATGAAATAGAAGCCCTCACGGACGAAACCCTGAAAACCCGGGCTCGACTCGAGCACGGCCGCCGCATGGCTGAGAATATGTCGGTCATGGCCGCGACCCTGAACGAGTCTCGTGCCGCGTTCGCGAACTTGCAAGCTTCCGCCCTGATGCAAAGCGCCCTCGCATCCATCCCTTTTTATTCAGGTAATTCTCCCCTGCGAGTTTGGCTCCAGGATGTCGAGAATTATGATAATCGGTTATCAGACCCAGAACTTAAAGGAGTGTTTTTGCAGGGAGTGATTTCACGCCTGACTGGCAAGGCGAAATCAAGCATTGAAGGCAAGACCTTTAATACCCTAGCGGACCTCCGCACACACCTCACAGATAGATTTAGCCAAAAGCGTTCTCTTTCGTACTACCTTAATTTAATATCGGAGTCGTATATGAAACAAGGCGAATCCGTGCTAAACTTCTTTGATCGTCTTTCATCCATAGTTCGCGCCGCCACAAAGTTGAAAAACGAAGGTGCGGCCAACGATCAAATTAAGGAACACAACAAGACCCTGTTTGAAGATTTGGCTAAAGAATACTTCATACGTGGTCTGCCTTCGGCTATTCGTAACCAAATGGCTACACACACCCCGGCAACGTTCAACGATGCCCTGGACGCCGCTGTTAGCGCGGAGGAGTGGGTAAACATTGGGACGACTAACCGTGTGGACATCGAGTACTCGCCCTCGCCACGACCACCCCGGTCGCGATCTCCGAGTCCGTACCAACGCCCTCAGACTCCGGATCGAGAAACTTCTTCGAGAAATAACGTACGTTTCTCAGATTTTGACGACCCCCGGAATTACCATCGCACCATCCCTTATTCTTATGACAGAGATGATACCCGAATGCCCAAAACTGTTATGTACACATCGGATGGTAAGCTAGACGCCCACCCGTCTCTTCGCTATGACCAGCCGACTGGCATACTTAAACCCCCCGAAAGGACTAGCAGACCCGGTCGCCCAGGTTCGCCGAACGATCGACCCAGACCCGAAAGCCCTGGAAACCGATATCAAAATTATGATAGACCGAGAGAACCTTCACCCTACCGAAGTCAAAACCCTTATTTCGCTCCGCCCTCGATGCATTACTACCCACCGCCACTACCTTATTACTATCCCCCAATGTCTATGCCACCGTATCAAATGCCCTACGCAAACCCTTATGCTTATGGGTACCCGCACGACTCGCGCGGTCCAAACCCATCACCCAGACATGCATCCCCTGGTCCATCAACATCTGCGAACAACCCGAATATCCCTCGCCCGGTTACGCCTACAAAGCCTGCGACTGTAGACTCTCCTGATAATTTAAACTGGGGAGCAGCTCGCCAGAACGGCGCCCAGGCGAGCTACCAACACCCGGAGCGCCGGTCAGTGAAAACATACAAGTCCGGGAAGTACGACGAATCGTCGGAACAAGGGGCGCACCATCAGTCAAATTAAACCACCCCTGGTTCAATAAGGGCAATATCACCTGCTCTGCAGCGCTTTCTAACGAGGTAAATTTGATAAAAACCTCAGTCCTTAAAGACTCCGCATACTATCTTGAAAATCCCCCTCTCACGATACAGAGTGAAGACGGAGATAAAACAGAGTCCACTGGCCGAGTACCCTTAAAATTTTACAAACAAAAACTTTTATTTTACCTTGTTGGTGACAACGCCCCTTTTTCTCAAGACGCCGTCATTAGCAGAAGATCTTTAAAAAAACTCCGAAAAGCAAGTTTATTAAAAACAAAATTAGCTGAAAAGATGCGGAAAGACTTCCCAGATTCCCTTTTTGAAAATCTCTCTTCCGAATCAGACTCCTGCTCCGATTCTGGATCAGAATCCGAAAACTCTACCCAAAAATCTTGTGACACCTCTGAGACTCCCTCCGACTTCAGCCCAAACTCTGAGTATCAATCCCCTCAAATATTAGATCCCAAAAACCCAGGAAATTTGTTTAAAAAGGGGAGGAAACGATCTTACGGTACCCCTAAAATGACTATTACAAATGAGATATTTCGAACCGGAAAAGGTAGAGTCCTTATCGACACGGGCGCAGACGTGAGCGTGATAAAAATTCAATCTCTAAACCCTACGTACCCTATTGACAGGTCACGAGTGTTGCAACTCACCGGGATCGGAACCCAGCCCGTCTACACACTCGGTACCGTCCTCTTTTGCGAAAGCGGGAGAACCCATCGAATGCACGTCCTCCCCGAACAATCCTCGTTAAAGGATGATGCCATTCTAGGATCCCGCTACTTGCATAATGAGAAAGGCCGCATCGATCTGGCTAATAATACTTTGATCACACAAGATAAAACCCGAACTATCTCTTTCTCAAGTGCATCAGATAGTAGCGACTCAGAATCCCAGAATTCTGACGACAGGCAGAGTACCCAAAATCATACACCTTCTACTACCTGTGATGCTCACCCCACATCTAGTAAAATTCCACCTACAGTTTTTCATTATAGGGCTCGTCGACTGAGAGGTAAAGCCCTTCGTACTAGATACGTCTTGCCAGCTCGCGCTAGAGTCGCGATCGAAGTCCCCGTTACGCAGAAATCTCCAAAAGGGGAGGCGTACCTACCCCGAATTCAGACCCCTACGGGAATTTTTATCGGAGAAGCCGCGGTGACTAACGAAAATGGCTCTTGTTACGTCTTAGAAGAACCCCAAGAAGTTGAAATCCCAGTTCAGGATCTGTACCCTTTCGAATTTGATGACTCTGAAGACTTCTTCGAATCTGAAGGTGAAGGAACCCCTTGTCTTCCTGAAGAAAGAGTCCCCAAAATCATTGAACTTCTAAAAAGAGAACACCATGATTCCGAATCTTTGGCTCAACTTCAACGAGTAGTAGAGAAGTTCCCCTACCTCTTCATGCTACCTGGCGATGATCCACCTCGCACACACCTAGTGCAGCATAGTATCCCTTTAAAAAACGACACACCCATTTATACCCGTCAATACCGCTATCCTCCTATGCTACAAGAGGAAGTTAAGAAACAAATTAACGAGATGTTGGAGAAAGGAGTCATCCAACCATCTTCGAGCCCTTGGAATTCTCCCCTCTGGATAGTCCCTAAACGCCCTGGCCCAGACGGTCGAAAACAACATCGCCTTGTGATTGATCATCGTAGAATCAACTCTTTAACGATCCCAGATTCCTATCCACTCCCCAACATTCAGGAGATCTTGGAATCTCTGGGAAAATCAAAATACTTTTCAGTCTTCGATTTGGTAAACGGGTTTCATCAAATTCCCATGAACCCTGACGACAGAGCTAAAACTGCTTTTTCGACCCCTTACGGCCACTACGAATTCACAGCAATGCCCTTTGGGTTGTGCTGCGCTCCACCTACTTTCCAACGACTCATGGATACAATTATGACAGGGCTTCAAGGAGTCGAACTATTCGTCTACTTGGACGACCTAATTATCTTTGCCGATTCCCTGGAGACTCACGAGCGCAAGGTTAATGAAGCTTTTCAAAGGCTGTTCAACGCCGGACTGAAGCTAAAAATAGAAAAATGCGAGTTTCTTACCCCTGAAGTCCAATACCTCGGTCACCACATCGACCAATTTGGAGTCAGACCCGACCCCGGAAAAATCGAGGACGTCAAAAACGCCGCTCCTTTAAAGAGCGCACATGACGTCAGATCTTTCCTTGGGCTCTGTAGCTATTACCGGCGATTCATCCATCACTTCGTTGATATTGCTAAGCCCCTTAACGACCTCCTTAAAAAGAACGTTAAATTTTATTGGGAGTCTGAACAACAAAACAGTTTTGAACGGCTCAAAGAAGCTCTATGCTCCGCACCCGTTCTAATTTGCCCCGATTTCTCCCAACCTTTCATTCTTACAACAGACGCAAGCGCTTACGCCATAGGCGCAGTTTTAAGCCAGGGAGAACCCAACAACGACCGCCCCATTGCGTATATGTCTCGAACTTTAAACAAACACCAGCAGAATTACTCTGCTACAGAACGAGAGTGCTTGGCCGTAGTCCTTGCCATAATGCACTTCAGACACTACCTTTACGGTCGAGTCTTTTACGTATACGGCGACCATGAGCCCTTAGAGTGGATTGACTCCATTAAAGACCCTATGTCTAGACTAAATCGCTGGCGAGCCAGACTCCGTGGTTACAGGTATATTTTTCGATACAAACCTGGTAAACAGAATACCAATGCGGACTGGCTGTCCCGAAATCCAATCGATAAAGAACATCCACCCGGAAAAACCTCCACAATCACCCCCGGAACCAATCCACCCGCGAGCAAAATAAAATCCAAAACGATGCTGCCGATTCGGCACCCTAAACCCACCAAAACCTCTTTAGCTCGCGAAGCCCAGAACAAAAGCATGAGCGAAAAATCACCCACTAAGGCTGGTCCTCCAAGGAGAGGCAGACCAAAGGGGTCTAAAAACAAGTCACCGATACCTTTGAACGCTTCTGGTCAAGGCACCCTTCAAGTCGAAACCATAGCCTCCCGTCTAAAACTCAGACGCAACCAACGACTCACAGAGACCAGGGAAAAGGCACGCTACACAGAGCCTGAAACAGAGAGCACGACTTCAGAAGCAGAAAATTCGGAAAGTACCGAGTCAGACGTCTCCGACGTGCCCGTTCCCTTACGTCATAGATCTCTGCTTCCCAGTCTAGTAGACCCTTCGCCCACACCGACAACATCTTCTGCCACCGAATTCGAAAATAACACCCCTGAGCAAGCCGCGCCAACCCTTGACGTGGACGAACTCGATGAGACAATGATACCGTCCGACGAATTCGAAGAGGTCGTCGCCCAATTTGATAAGTCGCCCCAGAGAAAGGCTTTCTTCGACACTCCTTCAAAAAGAGTAAAACCCTCGGTTGACGACGACTCTTCGTCATCGGATGAAGAAGACCTCAGTCCACCAGAAACGCAAAGTCGGAAGCCGAAAACTCCATCGCCCTTGAAACTCACAAACTTTACCCCGGAACAAAGGAACGAATTCATCGAAGGGTTCAATTCCCTTTGGTGGGATTCAGGAAAATGGGAAGAACTTCTAGAAACCACCGAACTAGGACCAAATTATTTCGAAGCAGACCACTCCGTCGCTCACAGTGACCCTGGTTATTTAGAAAATGATCTAATCGACCCCCATGATCAGCCTACTCTTAACAAAACCCAATCTCTGCTTGATTTGTCAAAATGGCAGCTGGCCGACGAGTCTGAATTAAGAACACCCTTGCTCTCGTCCACCATGATAACACCAAGAATACCACCTATGAATCCAGATCTGCTTTCTCAATCTAACGCTTTGCCTTTAGACGACACAAAGATCATGTCGAGCGAGGAATCCGATTCATCTGCGAGTTCCACGTCTACTATCCTATCTAAACACGATACCAGAGAACCTCGTAAATCTATCATCACCACCAAAAACGTAATTCCTACGCCGGTAACCTTCCCCAAAGAAGTCGTCCCAAACTCCGTTAGAGAATTAAACTTAAGACGGAAACTAGGCGATATTAAAGACCTACATCAATCCATACGTACTTACTTTATCCTACCAAAACCGAATCGCGAACCATCGAGCCGACACGCACGCGGAGCACCCATCGAAATAGGTGGTTGGGCCGCTAAATGGGTTTTCGGGATCATGGACGCCAAAGATAGAGAAATCATGACTGCAAATATAGACCAACTGTATTACAATCAGAAAAATCTAACAAAATTAGCCCTCGACACAACCCATTATATGAAATCCGAACTTGAAAACTTACACAAAGTTGGTGAAAGCAATGCAAAAGAGATGAAATACCTACTCGCTGTAATTAAAGAAATCTCCAAAAATTATTCGCTCAAAGAATACAACATTGATTACCTGAATATTTCCACCTGGTGGAATAAGTACGAAATCAAAATTGACGAATTGAAACACAGCTATGAAACGCTGTTAGAAGTGCTGAAAACAACAGCCCGCGGTCACCTGCACCCCTTGATTTTATCCCACTCACAAATTACAGATTTGCTTACTAAAATTAACCACTTGAGCAATATTTATAAACTCCCGAATGCGACTTAAATCACTACTGCATCATATCTGTTCGAAATAGCAAAAACAAGTGTATTCATAACCGATGGAAAACTCCACGTCTCTCTAAAATTACCGCTTTTAAACAATGAAAATTTAGATCTTTACAAAATTCATAGCTTTCCGAACCCCATAGATCTGCCCCTTAATAATTCCGGCTATGTGGCAATTCAACCAAGATCGAAAAATATTATTATTTCGGAAAATTTGAAAATGTATGTCCTCGTGAATAATGAGTTTTTACGATCGTGTCTAGACCACGGAGATTCAAAATTATGTGATGAATCTCTGCCCCTAAGAGACGCAGGTCCAGACGCCCCCTGCGAGTATTCAATGTTCAAAAAGGCAACACCAACCTCAATCAAAACATGCCAGACAATTATAATTCCAAAAACCGACATTATTTTTACCCCATTACTTGCTTCCAACATATGGTTATACACCACCATAAAACCGACCACCCTCGCTATAACCTGCCACGGTTAACCCCGTAAGGAACTCGATATAAACGGCACAGGCTCCCTTTACCTATCCGGGAGTTGTACCGCACACGCCCTCAGTGTCACACTTCATGGCTTGCAAAAGATTTCTTTCCAATCTGAATATAAGTATGAACCCAACTTAACCGCAGAACTGAAAATCGTCAACCCGACTATCCACGAACTAGCAAAACAATACCCTTTAGAAGCAAAGCAAGAATTTACAGAATCACTCCAAAAATTTGACCCTACCCCGCTCAATGAAATAGAAAACAAACTCAAATTAATACATACAAAACGCATAGAACAGAGTGAATCGCATTCAATCCTAGCATTCGGCCTAGGATCGTCGATAATTATTACATTGATAATAAAATACGTTCTTGATAACTTCAATTTTCTGGAAAAGCTTTGGCCCATTCTCTTCTTCGCCTGCAAAAAAGAAAAACGTAATCAGAATCAAATAGAATCCTTTCAATTATTAAATCATAATATATGTGCAAACTGCCACCAGACCAATACTAATCCTGGTAGTCAAACCCAAAAATCCGAGAGTATAGATCCAACGGTGCCAAACGAACTGCCCAAAATCGAAAATCCCACAATGCAAGAATCAAGCACAAGCAACCAACCGTCTGTACCCACCAAAGGTAAAGAATCAGCGACCACGCCGCCCCGTGACGGATACAACGTCAACGAACACTGAAAAAAAAAAAAAAAAAATTTTTCTTCTCATTTATTCAGTCTTCAAAATGAAAACCGTCATTACCAGAATTCACCGCTGATGATTATTATATTGTTAACAATAACAACTATGATTTTTCAACAATAATTGATAAATCTAACCGATCAAATCAAGACCAATTATCGACCTTCTTGGTCATAAACCGATTTATTAATCGGTAGCACCACAAACAGTGCTCTGATTGATCATAGTGCAACACGAGCTGAATGCACCGCCGCTATAAACGCATAGGTCATTCAAACGCGTCATGCACACCCTCTAACACTAGCCGCTTCGATATTGTTTAAAATCACACTTTCAAAATAAGGTCGATACACCTTTCTATCTTCGATAAAGGACTGCACTTCCTTAGTTGCGCAGCCCTGCATTGTTGAGGACAACAATGGACTAAGAGGGGAGGCATGTCGTGTATCAACCTTTAACACAAATAATAATACTAATAATAATCATAACCAATACCCATCACCCTCCTAAGTTGCGCTAACGACTTTTCGAATATTCTTAATTACTCCCGCCGAAAGAGTGAGGAAGGGGGCCCGTCGCGAGCCAAGCTAAAAGCTCGAGCTAATTGGATGCAGCTCCGATCCTTAAGTCCTAGGTGGGGATAATCGGCGACCTCCCGGCTCGCGCGAACCTCAAACTCTCTCTCTCTCGTTCCCGACACCAAGCGACCCGGAGGCCAGCGCAAGCCGAAGGTCGCAGAGGCACACCTGGACGGAAGGAGCCGGAGTTCCACGGGCTTCGACAGGCCACTGTACTCGACAGCCCTGACACGTGGGTCAACCATAGGGATCACCGGGCTAGAAACCCGGACCCCTCTCCGTCTAGCCTAGGTTCGCACCTAGTTACAAGTAAGATTTTTTATTGTTAATTTATAACTTCGTCGAAGGACGATAAACTTGATTCGTAAAAATTTCTATTTTATAATTATTAATAATAAAATTTACATTAACTTTAAAAATTACATTTATTTTTCCCCAAATAAATCCCACCCAAGACAAGCGAAAAGGGTGACGAGCAGATTACTGCGTAATCTGCTCATAGCGGGTAAGTTCCCACTTAAATTAAATTAAACTCAAATATAATTAAATAATTATTGTCACGTTTGCACGCGACAGTTGGAATGACAGGCCGATGAAATTTGTGTGAATATATATATATATAAGATTTATATATATATATATATCAAAAATGAGCCGTATACTATCATGACAGACATTTTCAATGACTGTTTACACAATGATTTTTATAAAAATACCTAAAACTAAAATATCCCTCCTCAAGCGCAAATCACGCGCAATCCACCCACGTATTCAAAAAAACCAAAATAACCCATCTTTTTTTTATTTTTTTTTCCAAAATAACCCATCAATAAATAATTTTTCTAGGTTTGCGCGGTTCAACCAAAATAACCCATCCCAAATAACCCATCACCCAACTCCTGGAACTTAGTTTTGCCTGGAACTCGAATTCTTGGAATTTAAACACAAATTACTATCATGACATGTCATGATAGTAACACGAAGTCAGGATAGTGACTACTATTTGGATTTTTTGTCACGATAGTGACCGCTTAATCTATTTATAAGAATATATATATATATATATATATAAGATTATTCATCGCAGGTTGTCTCATCAAAATATTAAAAATATTACTATAAAGTGTAAAAACCGTAAAAAAACCTGTCGGTGCCATTTACTAAAAATTTTGCGAAACTTTGAACGGCCGCCATTTTGAGAGGAAAAATTGTAGAGAGACGATTTGAAAAAAGAATTAAAATTTAAGGTCCAAAAACACGTTCAGTGTAAATAAGAATAGCAAAAAAAAAATTTTTTCCACCTTTACTGAAGTTTAAAAAAAAAAACGCACTTATTTTTTGCCTTTTTTTTTTTAATTGTTAATAAACAATTGAAAATCAATTTTTGTATTAATTTAAACTACACCATCGTGTAGAGCATACCCGAAAATAGTAGGTTAGGGTATTTTCTATTTCATTTTTTTAATTTTTTTGTACGATTCTACAGTTTGAAATCGACAAAAAAAATTTGTCATTTCAGGCTTTATAGGGTTAAAGGCTGACGAAAATTACTTTGTACTACTCCCTTGCCGACTTTGCTCTACCTTATTTTAACATTTTGCTGGATCATGGGTGACAAGAGCACATCTATACTTACTTAAACGTGCAAAAAGTGCAATGGCACTGCACAGCCTAAAGCGCCTCTACAAATGTATGATATTCCTCTTCAATCTTACCACAACGCTTGTACAAAATTAGCATTGGTCACAATTGGAAACAAGATTGTGCAAAGCCTACCCTACTTGCATAGCTAAAACTACTCCATCCTCTAAAACTCGCTCTTCATCGGTATTGTCACCTATGTTTACCGCGACTACCACTTCAAATCCTACCTCGAGTGAAGCCATGTTTCAACTCCTCATGGAAGAACTGAAGGGCCTCAAAACCTCGGTCAAGGAGCACTTCAACGATTTTGGCAAGAAACTGGCAGGACTCGACGCCATTCCTGGCCTTGTGACAATAGTGGACACAGCTGAGGCTGAACTAGAGGAGATCAAGAGAGAACTGGATGAGACTAAGCAACGCTTGGATCACTCTACTACCGTGTCAACTGATGATAACCCCCAGATCCTTGCCAAAGTCCTCAATCTGGAAAAGGAGAAAGCCGAACTATCAACTCGGCTAAACCAGGTCTCGAACTCCAGGCACGATTAGCTGTCCCAGCTGGTACTTCACCTAAGGCCTTGGCATTCTCCGTGCTAAAGACGGTGCATGTCGACATAGATTCGCGTGACCTTATTTCAGCACGCCTTCTCATGAGTAAACTGGCTGTACAACCTGCCGCAAGTCTGGGGGAATCAGTCTCTACTGCTAATGACTCTATGGTAGACTCTCCTGAGGCCTCTGCTTCGGTGTTGAAACCTCCACGCCCACCTTTGATCTTGGTTACACTCAACTCTCGGGCACTGCTTCTGGAAATCATCCAGAGCAAAATTCAGACGGGAAAACTCTACTCTACCGCTCTTATACCACACCTGCCAGCTGGGCTGGAACCGGCTGCAATCAAGCCTTGCCTGCACGGGAAGTTCAGTAGAGCCTTTTCTATCCATTATTATAGTAGTGCGAACTCCCAAACGAAAGGGGACACAACAATCCAAGTTAGGACAAGTCCGCCTCTAATCGGCGCTAGAGACTTCAGTAAAGCTTTTGATTCGGTCTTGCACGTGACTCTGCTCAGGAAGTTGCATTCAATGGATTTTTCTCATGGGGTGTTGAGGTGAGTTGCTTCTTACCTGACTGGCCGCTTGCAGGCAGTAAGGGCAGAGGACGGCAGTTTTACTTCTTTCTGTCCCCTTAATAATGGTGTGCCCCAGGGCTTTGTGTTGGGTCCTCTGCTCTTTCTCCTATTTATCGCTGAAATCGCTCAGGGTCTTGGCCCTGGTGCCTGCTGTGTGGTTTATGCAGACGATCTGCAGATTTACGTGCAAGGCCGACTTAATGACATACATGCCACTCTCGAAAGACTGAGCCGGGGTGCTGAACGCGTCGCTGACTGGGTCGCCACCAATCAGCTGGTACTGAATACTGGTAGGTTTTGGGACTCCGTCCTATGTCAATGACTTTAATAGACTTGGTATTCATGACCAACAGTTTGGTGGGTGCACTGTTCCGTTTGTCCCCTCTGCGCGTAGTTTGGGGGTGGTGCTGGGCTCTAAGCTGAACTGGAAGGATTATGTTAGGTATGTTTGTCGCAGAGCTAGCTCTCTTTTCTATCGTCTTAACCACTTAAGGCGCAGCACCACCTTTGAACTGTGTAAGCACCTTGTGCAGACCCTGCTCTTTCCTATCGTTGACTATTGTGAGCTTGTTTTCTGTGATATATCGGGTGAGCAGGATCTCATACTTCAGCGTTTGCTCAATCGTGGGATCAGGTACATTTTTGGGATTAGAAAGAGCGATCACGTTACACTTTATAGACGTGAGCTTGTCTGGCTCCGGGTATCGGGACTCAGGGATTACTTTGCTGCTTGTTTGCTCTACAGGATACTTCACACGGGTACTCCGTCTTATTTGGCGGACTTTTTTACTGAGAATCTCAGCTCACGTCCCTTGAGGTTTGCTAACCCTTACGTGATTGACGTGTTGATTGTTCTCCCTTTCTGAACGGAGTCTCTGAAAAGCTCATTTCATGTACTGGCTACCTGCTCCTGGAATAATCTACCACCTCATATTCGCAAATCATCATCCCATCCGACTTTCTAACATCTTATCAAATTACACATCTTTACTGCCTAGGGAGAAGATTAAGTACCCTTGTTATTCATATTACCTATATTGTTATATTGTTATATTGCTAATTGTATACCTTCAAACTCTAGTTTTTTCTTTTTTTTCATTTTTATTACTATAATCATTGTTATAGCTTATTTTTTTATTTAATATATCATTTTATATATGTTATGTACTTTACTTTTAATGTAAATCCGTTGTTTAATGCTTATTTGTGAACTTATGTATTTTGTACAACACAATGAACAATTAATAAACGTATCAAAATAAATAAAATCCAATTCATTCTCGGATCAAGAACGACCCCCACGTTACGCACAGACAATACGAATGGAATGCTAGAATCATGCAGGGTCAGTGAGTCCAGGCCAATCTCAGCGACTCTGTCCACATAGTAGCCTGATCCTAAGATCATAGCCTTGGTTTTCCCAACATTGAGCGACAGATGATTTCTAGCAGCCCAGTCCGCTATCCGTTCCGCATTTCGGCAAAGCCGATCAAGTGGTTGAGCAAGGTCCTTGATTCAGCCCTACAAATATATTTGCAGATCGTCCGGAAAAAACAATATGACATACGCCAGAGTCAAGTCCCTGTGCAATGTCTCTGATATAAAGCGCGAAAAGCAGAGGTCTCAACACCGAGCCTTGCGGCACGCCTTTATTCAAACGGCAAAATGAAGTCAAAAAACCATCCTCTGCCCTCACTGCTTGCGAACGACCTGACAAATAGGAAGCAACCCATCTGAGAGGCCTTGATGAGAAACCAAGAGAGTGGAGTTTAGTCAGTGGGGCAAGGTGATCTACCGAATCGAAGGCCTTGCTAAAGTCAAATAGTACCGGTGTAGTGATGTGTTTCTTATCCATTCCCCAGCGTACGTCATCAGTAAGTTTGAGTAGGGCAGTTTGGGTGCTGTGATTGGCTCAGAGACCCGACTGACATTTGTCTATAACTCCCTCAGATTAAACAAACATAGACATCTGATTAAAAACCAATCTCTCCGATATCTTGAACAAAAAACTAAGCAAAAAGATAGGGCAAAAGTCACCCAAGCACTCAGGAGAAGAAACTTTATTGAAAGCAACCACAATGGATCGCTTCCACCGGTCAGGAAAGGTGTCAAAGATTTGTTAAAGATGTGCTGGATAAAAGGGCCTATGGAGAGAAGGGCAGAAAGAATGAAGTTCTGTGGAAGTTGATCGACGCCCACAGCCTGCGAGGTTGACTGGCTGACAGCGGTCATAATATCACTGAGTATGACCTCACTGAATTCAAAAAGGCTCATGCCGTTTCTGTTCCTTAGATTATCTAAGTAATCAGAGAGGGCAGGAGCAGCAGCATCAAATGACACAGAGGCAAAGTGGGCATTGAGTTCCTCCGCAGTGAAACCAGCAAGATTCGTATCAGATTTAAGGGAAATTCCCAAGTGCTTGAGCTCCTTCCAAATCTGCCGAGGGTCAGTCAAGTTTCGGAGCCGATGCCAGTAAAAATCGAGCCTAGCTGTCTCCATCTGTTCGTGTGCAAAGTCGCAAGCAAGTCTGTACTCGTAGAGCTCTGTCTCCAGTTTTGAGTGTTTGTAACGTCTGTAGAGTCAGTCTCTCTCTTTTATGAGGGACCTGTGGTGGTGAGTGAACCAGGGATGGCGTTCCTTTTTGTATCTGACTCTACGGAGTGGTGCAAAAATATCAAGGGCAGCATGAAGGTTGTCATACAAGCACTTCAGGCTGTCGTCAAGTGAAGCTGAGCCATCCCTGGTTGCCATCCAGTTGCCTCGCTGAAGGTAATCATTAAGCACTATCACGTCGATTGACTTGTAGTCTCTATAGAAAAAATCAGGTATAGTAAGGTCAGCTACAAAAATGTCAAGGGTGACAGTTAATAGATCGTGGCCGGCAACGAAGGGAACGTAAGTCATCCAATAACTCGATACCGTGTCAAGGGCATTCACAAGACAGAGATCAAGCCAGGCGTCAGAGTACGCAGTGTAGTGTGTAGGCTCATACGGTACTGAGTAGAGTGAATGCTCCACGATAAGGGTGCGCACAAAGTTGGCATCACCCGATGACGACAGCTGTTCCGCGTTAAAGTCACCAAGAATAACCTTGGTGCTGTAATCCTGCATGCTCACGCGAAGGTCTCTCACGAAATCGGTGCCATCGACAAACGGCGCGTGTGGGGGCCTATACACCACACCCATAAAGATGGGATTAGCCCCTTTAAAACTAACTTCAAAAAACAAGTATTCCGGAAAGCCACGATCACCCTTCCACTCTGTGGTGGAAGAGCAGATATGCTTCACGGATAGCGATGTATGAATATAAAGCGCAACTCCTCCTCCCTGAGTGTTACGATCACGCTTGAGCATAACGTAATCATCCAGCGAGACAAGCGAGCTCTCAATCGAGGGTGCTAACCAGCTTTCAGTGATGGCAAGTACATGCACCTCTGGGCGATTCAAAAGAAAGTGTTAAATTGACCCAAATGTCCCCTAAGTGAATTAGCGTTAATTAAACAGACCTCAAGTCGAGAACCTGGCTGACTCTTGGACGGTTGAGAACTAGGTAATGAACATGAGTATGAAGTTGGGGGCTCAGGCTGGTTTAAGTTAGATAAATGAGATGTATGAGATGAGCAAGAAGATGTAATTGATGAAATGGTACCTTGGGAGAGCAAGGGTCTCACAGCAAGTAGACGTTGGTAGAGGTCTACGATGACAAGAAACGGTTCAGATCATCCTCCGAGTTGATGACGGTAGGTTTATCGCCTTTCTTTCTCCTCATGAAGATTTCACCATCTCTCACGAAGCAAACGAAACCAGAATCCTTTTTCGAGGCTCTGCGGCGGACGAGGTTATTAAGTTTAAATTTGTATCTAGGTACGTAATCGTTCACATTGATAAGTCCAGGGATCAGGGACTCCGGATTGATGTCTTGCGGCAAAGCACCACGTAAGCTCGAGGTGTGAAGCTTACCAAATTTGACCTTTGACCAGATTATGGCTTTGAACAGTGGCCGAGACTGAAGGGTTATAAGTATCGATGGTGGTCGTGGCGCACTTGTCGACTCAGTGTCCAAAGCCTGCTGCTGTGATGAGTCAGTACTTACGGAGGAGTGCGAGGCTTGCTTTCCAGGCTTGCTTATAGAGGCTTATAGAGCTGTGGTCTTGTTGAGCTGACGTACTGCAGCAATATCTCTCAATTCAGTATCAGGATGGACCGTTTTCAGCACCGAGTACAAATAAACCACCAACTGTCAAGCTTTTGCGTACAGAGTTCAAAGAGGACACCCGTTGACTCAAGACCGCATTTTTTTCTTCAAGTTCTCGAACTTTATTAATGAGTTCAGAGTCCGCCCCTGAAGAATGTCCATTCCCGGAATCGAGTAGTAATTATTTAGTAATTAAGTAATTATTTTGATTTCGCGTATATCACGTTGAACTTCCTTGAGTTGCTCATCGTGATTTTTCACCTGCTCAGCAAGTTGAGGAAGATCATTGAGCTTGCCCTCAATCATGTCGAGGCGGGTGCCGAAAGATGCTTTAAAATTTCTCAACTCATTGAGAATTAGGTTTAGTGAGGCCTCTTCTGTACTGTTGGTTGAAACAGTCTTGGGTGTGGCAGTGTCTTGTGGCTGATTAGTTAAGGTGGACGTAGTCCCTGTAGCATCAGTGCAGGTTTGGCACACCTTAGTGGGAATTCCACCGCTGATATTAACCAGGAATTGAGCACATCCTGTGTGAAAGAGCAGTTTACAGCCGGAACAAGGGTGGATGAGATTCCTGGAATTTTTGGGCATGTTGCAGCTCGAGCACACATCTTCTCCAACTAGCATGTTGGTAAGTGATTGTTGAAGCAGGAAATCAATATTACAGAGTAGCAAGCCACGCGAGTGGTAACGCCAGTTTTGGATCCGACTGGTCATTAAGATTTAAATTTTCGTGGCAGAACAGGCGAGTAGAAAAAGTGCCAGTGAGGTCAGACACTGCCCAGTCGGTAACTACAAATAGTGCCACCTGGCGGCGAAAATCGAATTCCTTGGGCGGGAAGACGTTACCAAGCATGCTAAGATCAGATTAACCTCAAACACTATGTTGCCCTATAACACTTGAAAAAAAAATATCACAGCAAGTAAACTTTTACTACTCAATAGTTATAATGAATGCACAATCTTCACGATAAATGTTTAGCAGATTAAGAATTAATGCACAGTCAAAAATGCGTTGAAGTTCGGCGAAACAAACGACTGCTATCACAGAGCAACATGCGACGAGCAGACGCAACTAGTGAGTGAGAGATGAGTTGGGAACTATTTACGGTATTTGAAGTAAGTGAAATTAGTTAGGTCAGTAATGTGGCTAGGACTAAATTAGGTCAGGTGGTTAAATCTGGGAAGCGGAAGTCAATTCGGGTCATACAAAACAATTTTTTTCAAGCTAATTTATTTATTTAAAAGTACTTAATTAATCAACAAAAGAACAAAAGAGCCACTCTTAAAATTAATTGAAGAATATTTTAAAATTTTATTTGTACAGATGTATGCAATATTCGAAGAGAAATCTGGGAATGAAGTCTCAAAATAATTGTCCAGTGAATGGTAACTTGAAGTTATTCCAGGATTTCTCCGTAAATATTGCTTTAATCATTACAAAAAAATTTTTGGAAATGTTCTTTGAAAAATATTATGACGGGCTCTTCTCTTCCTTTTTGGACGAAAGTAAGTGGTTTTTAGAATAAATTGTTCAAAAAATGTATTATTTTTTAGTCATCTTACTTGCTTCTACTAGGTTAGAACTCATTTCACACATATAGATGCACCATCTAAATTTATCATTTATGGTCAAATCTAACCCGGTGTGCCCGATGAGAGTATTATTCGGTGTCTGCTGCGTTCAGTTTTTTTTCGAATAAGTTATAATAACTTTGATTGAATCTGTGATTTTGTGAACTTAGTTCTCTTATTTTATCTTTTTTAAATCAATTTTTTGTATGATTTGCTCAACTCTTTCTAGGTATAATAAAGTAATTTGGATGTGGTGAGAACAATCAATTGAAAACGTTGTTATTGTTTCAATTAATTTTTAACTTAGTTCTGTTTTTATTTATTAAATTGAAAATAGTTGACAAAAATTCAGTACTAATAGCCTTTGTTATTATGTGATAATTTGCATAGCAGTGAAGAAAATTTTTACCATGCTTGTTCGAAGACCTATTTTCATGATGACTCAATACTCGTGCTTGATCCCATAGCCCGCGCCCACCTACCGAAATAACAAGCTGTCGCGCCCTCCCCGTTTTGATAAATTGTGTAGGGATTTGTAAACGCGGACGGTATTTTTCCCTATTTCAGGAAGTTTGTCGGCACGGAGCCGACTGTGACAGGAGATTATAGTCGCTGGCATCAAGGACAACGGGCCTTCGAGGGTTGTATTCCCGAGTTCACTTTTTGAATTGCAGCACTATAACATGGCGCCCAACAACGTGGTGGGCTTCACCGATTGAGTGCCTATAGCATGGTGCCCAAAAACATGTGTAGATGTATGTAAATCTATTGGGACGAGCACAGTAGCGAGGCATCCGACCGGTTCAAGGTCGGTCGCGACGTATTTGAGAAAAACAAAGAGCTCGTTGTCGCTTATACTAGCATAACGAGTGTGTGTATGAGGGCGAAATAGAAATTCTCGCTGTGTTTGCAAAGTGGAGAATTTTCGATTTTGCTTGTTTTGATTTCTTATATTTCCCACTTTGTAAAATACCCGGAATTCGTGACAGCAGTGTGAGTTGAGCGTTTAGCGGAATAAATACTGACTTAATTTGTGAAATCTGTGATACTTGTAATTTGTTTATTTAAATACAGCGTGTTACTGACTAGTGTTCAGTAACAACTGGAAATTGTATTTCTGAGTTATAGAGAAAACCAGTGTTTTGACACGGGTTAAAACAGCTGGGTCTTTTTATTTTGTATGTTTTTTTTATTTTTTTTTGTTTTGTTTTGGCTTTCGAACTGACTTTGGGTTTTTGTCAAAACTGAGAGCGAGTCAGCAAGCTATTAAGCTTATTCGATTTTTCTTTTTGTTAAACCTTCGGGTAGTTTTTTCTTCTCTTAGATTAAACTCAGAAATATAAATAATTTTTCTTTTTTTCAGGACTTTTGAAGATTGGAAAAATAATAGTATAGCGTTTGTTAATATAAAATTAAGTTAGAGTGTGCTTGTTACTGTCACGAGGGTTTAGGGACTTCTTTTTGCGAACTTTAGGCTGGCGGAGATGGAGCAGCAAGCAAAGGAGGACCTGGTTTATTCGTGGGTGTTTGCAGAAGACGAGGATGTAGTCGAAGAGGCTTTGAGAGAGTTGCAACTCAAGCCTAACGGCCCAACTCGTGAAAAGCATGCAAGGCTGATAAGGTGGCTTATGGGTGTATACTCAGCCGAAGATTTTATCGCGGATGAATCAGTTGACCAAGATGCAGTCAAGGTCAAGCGCGAAGAAATGCGAGCCGAGTTCATAGCCACTACTATGTGGGAAAAATCGGGTTCAACAATTCTTGACCCGAATTACACCACAAGCGCGGAACACCCTTTAGCTGTCTTAATGGACGAGCAGGTAATAAAGGCGGCAACCCGACTTCAGTCAACAAATACGACCACCAGGGATAAGGAAAACGCCAACCAGGCGGATGATGATGAAACTAGCCAGGACGGCGGGATGATGGAAGAACTCCTAAGATCTATGCAGGAGTTTACGGGGGAATTCAAGAAACTGCAAGCGAGAATAAGAGCTCTCGAAGAAAAAGAGGACCGACATTGTTTAGCCGACCATAATCAGCAAACAGTGGGATCGCTGTCGAGTACAGTAAGGCCCGGCATTTTGCAACACTCTATGGACGAGTGTAGTATACCTACGGAGAATACTCATCAAGTCCATGGAGCCAGAGTGAATTTTGGCGATCCGTTGATACAAGATCAGAACGGTTTTAGTCCGATTAGTGGTGCGACAACGGAGAGTGACATTCAGAAAATTCAAGACCAAATAAAGGTTAGAGCGGCTTCAGAGCCTGCGACAGGCTGAATTACGTATGCCGTGACAGGCTAGTCAGAACCCACAGAGGTTATAAAAGCCTACTGACATTGGCTCGATCGTACGGAGATGGAATATCAAGTTCAATGGTAGCAGCGAGTAAAGCATCGAGCAGTTTCTAATTCAAGTCAGAGAGACTAACGAATTAGCTGCCTTGACAAGGAAGCAGTTGTTAGATGCACTACCTATATTGTTGACAGGCTTAGCGTCAATATGGTACCGGGACAGCAAGATGAACATCGACACTTGGACAAAGTTCTATCAGGAAGCCCGTGAGTGGTATGGTATTGGTGATTACCAGCAGAGCTTACGTGTGGAGGCTACCAACCGAACGCAAGGTGTAGAAGAACCGGTACGAGACTATATTACATGTCTGCAGTCACTTTTGTTAAAGATGAGACCTGTACCGACCGAGATGTAAAGAGTCGAATTTATGTTGACGAATATGCGGCCAAATTTGCGAAAACAAATTAGGCGGGACGAAGTGAAGTCAGTGATAGGCTTACTAAGTCAAGCGGTCGAGGTCGAAAAAAGGGTAGAAATGATGTGAGTTCCAAGGCTTTGAACAGGTCTAGGAAGATGAAAAAGAAAAAACTGAACTAATGGTAGAAACGAAAGTAGGCACAAGAATAAGAACAACATACGTTCAAAGTTACAAATGGAAGTATAAAAATAATAACAAAGTAAAAAGGGCTGCTCATGGCTGGAAACTGGTGTCGTAAGGTAAACTTCGATATTAATCAGGGTAGGTTGATTGGGAGAAACCTAGACAGAAAAAATGTCGATAACAAATGTAAAAGGATGTAAGAAATATTTGTCAAAAAAGTTAAAGAACTGTATGGACAATATTGTATGAAGATGATTAGTTTTACGATTGTAATTACAAAAAAATTTGAGAAGAACAATAGAAAAGATAGTTTTTACAAAGATGAGAACAAAGATTCAGAGTAAGAGACCGAAGCATGAAAAAAAGAAAAAACAACAGCAAACACCAAAATTAAAGCAAGTACATTGGATATAGGAAATATTTGTCAAAAAAGTTAAAGAACTGCGTTGGCAAAAGTGTATGAAGAAGACTACTTTCGCGATTGTAATTACAAAAAGATTTGAGTAAAAACCAAAATTGAAACAAGTAGATTCATGTGAAGGAAACTAGGTAAAAAATTGTTGTTTACAATTGTCACGATCAGCATAAGATCAATATTAAGCAAAAGTGTACATTTAAGAGTAGGTTCAAAGTTACAAACGTAATAACAAGTGTAGGTACGGGAGTAGGTACAATGTAGTTACAAGAGTAGTTATCAAGTTTGAAACAATGTTATGAACAAGGTTTGTTATAAGGGTATTTACAGTAGTAAGCACAAGAGGATAAAAAAAGATTATGCATAAGGCTAGATTCAGTGTTAGAAATTTAAATAAAAAAAATAAAGAACTAGAGTTAGTATAGGAGTAGAAACAAATGTAGAAACAAATACAAGTATAGAAGGTTCAGCGTTAGTAGTTGAAGTTAAAAATAGGTTGTAAGCACATGATTATTAACATATGTAAGAAGAAAAAAAAGTCAACATACGGATAAAGAGAGTTGGAAAAAAAGACTCAAGATACATGGATAGTAGCAAGGTTTTGAAGCTGGGAAGGTTAATAAATAAAAAGACGGAAATAAGTCGGAAAAAGAATAGAAACAGATGTTTAACTAAGGATAGAAATGAAAGTATGCTCAACGATAATAACAAAGTAGTCTTAGAAATAAAAGCATGAAAAAAATTCAAACTACAGTTATCACCATGACAGAAACAGATATATAAACATGAGCATATTGTAAGTGCAACGGTAAGAACAAGGGTAGTTACAAGGGTTTGCAGTAAGATGAAAGGTAGGCCTGAAATAAGGTGCTGGTGTAGTCACAAGCTATAAGAGTAGAAACAATGGTAGTATCAGAGTAGGCGCAGAGGTAGACACAAGAATATGTGTATGAGTGTAGGTACAAGTGTAGATAAGATTCAAGCATAAAATTCTGGGGGGTTGGTGAGCGGAGCGAGCAGGGGAATACCCCCCTTAGTATATATATATACTAGGGGGGGTTCCCCCTGCTCGCTCCGCTCGCCAACCCCCCACAATAACATAATAAAATATTAAAAAACATAATAAAATGAAATAAAATGTTATCAAATATTTAAATACTTTATAATTTTATTAAATATTTTACCTTATTTTTTCGATAAAATTCTTACATCCCTTTTTATTTTTTTTATATTCTTCTTCAATAATTTTGAATATTATTTGATAATATTTTGAACCAAAAATTGTATTCTTAATAAATATAATACAATTAAATATTTTAAATAATTATATAAAATTATTATTTCCAAACCTTTTTTATTTTTTAATTTTTTTTTTATAAGCAGATTTCCACACCACCCGTGAGGTACTGCTTCAGTGCGTTGGTTTTTTTTTTGTTTTTGTGGAACCGTTGCCAGTAGCCGTAAAAACCACAATCAATAGTATTTTCTTCTTTAAACTGTTATAATTTTTAAATTTATATAATTTACTTTTGAATATTTTACTTTTACTTTTATTGTATTAACTTTTGAATATTTTATCCATTTACTTTTTGAAAATTGTCTATTATTTCTAATATATTTTATTTATACTTTTATAATATTTTTGTAATTGAAATAATTGTTTGATTTCTGCATTTTTTTTTTATTATTCCAATTTAATTTTTTTATAATTTTCTGATATTTTTTTATTTATTTCAAAATTAATTATTTCTATCTACTGCAAATTTTCTGAAAATTACTGAAAAGAAAATTAATTAATTTAATGTTATTAAATTAAAATAAAAAAACCAAATTATTTAATTTAAAAAAAAAAAAGTAAAAAAGTAATTATCTGAAAAACAATTATATAATGAATAATTAAAAATTTGGTTTTTTATTTAAATTTTAATCATATAAATTATTAATGATAAATAAAAAATTTTGTTTCCTTATTCTTCATTGTTTAGATTACACGAAAATCTTTTATGTCTTTGTAAATGATCTTCACTAGTAAAACATTTTTTACAATATTTACGATAAATTTTTTTTTTTTTCGTGAGTAAGTTCATGTCTTTGTAAATGACAATTTCTTTTGAATTTTTTAGTACAATTTTTTTTTGTGCATTTGTAAGTTCTATTATTATTACTATGTTCTATTAAATGTCTTGATAACCCCATTGCAAGTATCCTCGGTGAATTCATCGGTGAATTCCTCGCTTTTTGCGGTGAAATCCTCGGTGAAATCCTCGCTTTTTGCGGTGAAATCCTCGGTGAATTCCTCGCTTTTTGCGGTGAAATCCTCGGTGAATCTTAACAGTGAAATCCTCGGCATTTTAACGGGATCGAAAACGAAGGGGTCAGAGCGGACACCTGGTGCAACTGGTGATACGTACTCCTTGGAGATGATTTCTCCAGGAAGTTTCGACTCCGGATGGGTCAGGGCGGACACCTGGTGCACCCGGTAATACTTACGCCTTGGAGATGATTTCCCCAGGAACTTTCGACTCCGGATCGGTCAGGGCGGACACCTGGTGCAACTGGCGATACTTACGCCTTGGAGATGATTTCCCCAGGAAGTTTCGACACCGGAGGGATCAGGGCGAGAACCTGGTGCACTTGGAGATACTTACGCCTTAGAGAGGATTTACTCAGGAAGTTTCGCTCGCAGTTGACGGTGGGATAGTGGATCTTACCCCAGGTAACACCAGGTCAACCACCAGGTAACCGGGACGTTTTCCCCAGGAAGTATTACTCGTAGTTAAAGATAGGATAGTAGATTTCACCCCAGGTAGCACCAGGTCGACTACTAGATAACCAGGACGTTTTCCCCAGGAAGTTTCACCCGTAGTTGACGATGGGATAGTAGATCTCACCCCAGGTAGCACCAGGTTGATCACCAGAAAACCGGGACGTTTTCCCCAGAACGTTTTACTCGTAGTTAAAGGTAGGATAGTAGATTTCACCCCAGGTAGCACCAGGTCGACTTCCGGGTAACAGGGACGTTTTCCCTAGGAAGTTTTACTCGTAGTTGAAGGTGGGATAGTAGATTTCACCCCAGGTGGCACCAGGTTGACTACCAGGTAACCAGATCAATTTCCTCAGGAAGTTTTACTCGTAGTTGAAGCTAGGATAATAGATTTCACCCCAGGTAGCACCAGGTCGACTTCCGGGTAACAGGGAAGCGTACCCTGGGAAGTTTTACTTGTAGTTGAAGGTGGGATAGTAGATTTCACCCCAGGTAGCATTAGGTCGACTACCAGATAACCAGGACGTTTTCCCCAGGAAGTCGTCTACCAGGTGACCAGATCAATTTCCTCAGCAAGTTTTACTCGTAGTTGACGCTGGGATAGTGGATCTTACCCCAGGTAGCACCAGGTAGACCACCAGGTTACCGGGGCGTTTTCCCCAGGAAGTTTTACACGTAGTTGAAGGTGGATAGTAGATTTCACGCCAGGTAGCACCCAGTCGAGTACCAGGTAACCAGATCAATTTCCCCAGGAAGTTTTACTCGTGGCTGAAGGTGGGATCGATTCATACGCATTATACGTACGCGTCATACGCACGCTTCATACGCGTCTAGTGTAGCTCCACCCTAAGCCACCAAAACCTTGGGTACCCGAGTTCAAGAAAAAAAACTGATTGACTATCCCCCAAGCTCCAAGCCCCCAAAATCCTGGGCGCCCTAGCTCAACATAGAAACTGATTGGCAACCCCCCAAGCTCTAAGCCCCCAAAACCCTGGGCGCCCTAGCTCAACATAGAAACTGATTGGCAACCCCCCAAGCTCTAAGCCCTCAAAACCTTGGGCGCCCGAGTTCAACAAAATACTGATTGGTGAACCCCCAAGCTCCAAGCCCCCAAAACCCTGGGTGCCCGAGTTAAAGAAAAAAAACTGATTGGCTACCTCCCAAGCTCGAAGCTACCAAAACCGTGGGCGCCCGAGTTGAACAAAAAACTGATTTGCTACCCCCAAAGCTCTAAGCCCCCAAAACCATGGGCGCCTGAGTTCAACAAAATACTGATTGGCTACCTCACAAGCTCTAAGCCTCCAAAACCCTGGGCGCCCTAGCTCAACATCGAAACTGATTGGCAACCCCCAAAGCTCTAAGCCCTCAAAACCTTGGGCGCCCGAGTTCAACAAAATACTGATTGGCGAACCCCCAAGCTCCAAGCCCTCAAAACCCTGGGTGCCTGAGTTAAAGAAAAAAAACTGATTGGCAAACCCCTAAGCTCTAAGCCCTCAAAACCCTGGGCGCCCTAGCTCAACATAGAAACTGATTGGCAACCCCCCAAGCTCTAAGCCCTCAAAACCTTGGGCGCCTGAGTTCAACAAAATACTGATTGGCTACCCCCCAAGCTCCAAGCCCCCAAAACCCTGGGCGCTCTAGCTCAACATAGAAACTGATTGGCTACCCGCCAAGCTCTACGTCTCCAAAACCCTGGGCGCCTGAGTTCAACAAAATACTGATTGGCTACCCCCCAAGCTCCAAGCCCCCAAAACCCTGGGCGCCCGAGTTCAACAAAATACTGATTGGCTACCCCCCAAGCTCTAAGCCCACAAACCCCTGAGCGACTTAGTTCAACAAAATACTGCTTGGCTACCTCCCAAGCTCCAAGCCCCTAATACCCTGGGCGCCCGAGCTCAACAAAATACTGATTGGCTACCCTCCAAGCTTTAAGCCCACAAACCCTGGGCGCCCAAGTTGAACAAAAAAACTGATCAACCATCATTTATCCCGTAAGATTTGAACCCCAAAAACCTTGGGAACCTGAGTGGAATTATTCCAAAAATATGTGTGCATTTTAGTTAACTTGAGCATGAAATAAATAATTCTGTAAGTATATCCAATGACGCTGCTCTGGTGCAAATACATCATGAAATTGTAAGTCTGAGATTTTATACTCCTAAATGGCGTGGTTGACTAGGAAAACACTATAAGTGTTTTACTTATTGTTTAACTCTTTTTTTGTAACGTCATCAACAATTTTTTTTTTTAACTATCAATTGAATGTTTTAACGAATAAGACTCATTTCGAAAAAAGTGTAAAAATTTTCCTTTCTTAACTGGTTATTAATTTTTTTAATTTATATTATTTTTTTATTATTTGGTAATTTTTTAAAGTAGTGTGAATAAAAGTTCACCATTACGTTCTTGTGGAATGAAAAAAAAAACACTTTTTATTGATTTGATATACAAATTCTGAGTACGCTTAACTTGTAAAATTATTCCACTGTGTAACCAGGGTTTTGGGAGCTTAGAGCTTGGGTAGTAGCTAATCAGTATTTTGTTGAACTCAGGCGCTCAGTGTTTTGGGGCCTTAGAGCTTGCGGAGTAGACATTCAGTTTTTTTTTTAACTCGGGCGCCCAGGGTTTTTGGGGCTTAGAGCTGGGGGGGGGGGCACCAGGTGTGCGCGCTGACCCTTCCGGAGTCAAAACTTCCTGGGGAAATCATCTCCAAGGCGCAAGTAACGCCAGAGGCACCAGGTGCTCGCCCTGACCCATCTGGAGTCGAAACTTCCTGGGGAAATCATCTCCAAGGCGTACGTATCATCAGGAGCACCAAGTGTCCGCCCTGACCCTTCCGGAATCGAAACTTCCTGGTGAAATCGTCTCCAAGGCGTACTTATCATCATGTGCACCAAGTGTCCGCCCTGACTCATCCGGAGTCGAAACTTCCTGGGGAAATCATCTCCGATGTGCAACTATCGTCAAGTGCACCAGGTTTCCAGCCTGACCCATCTGAAGTCGAAACTTCCTGGATAATCATCTCCAAGGCGTAAGTATTGCCAGATACACCAGGTGTGTGCGCTGACCCTTCCGGAGTCAAAACTTCCTGGGGAAATCTTCTCCAAGGCGTAAGTAACGCCAGTGGCACAAGGTGCTCGCCCTGATTTCTCCGTAGTCGAAATTTCCTGGGGAAATCATCTCCGAGGCGTACGTATCACCAGGGGCACCAAGTGTCCGCCCTGACCCTTCCGGAGTCGAAACTTCCTGGGGAAATCATCTCCAAGGCGTAAGTATCGCCAGATGCACCAGGTGTTCGCCCTGATCCCTCCGGAGTCGAAACATCCTGGGGAAAACATCTCCGAGGCGTACGTATCACCAGAGGCACCAGGTGTTCGCCCTGACCCATCCGGAGTCGAAACTTCCTGGGGAAATCATCTCCAAGGCGTAAGTATCGCCAGATGCACCAGGTGTTCGCCCTGATCCCTCCGGAGTCGAAACATCCTGGGGAAAACATCTCCGAGGTGTACGTATCACCAAGGGCACCCAGTTTCCGCTCTGATCCTTCCGGAATCGAAACTTCCTGGGGAAATCATCTCCAAGGCGTAAGTATCGCCAGGTACACCAGGTGTGCGCGCTGACCCTTCCGGAGTCAAAATTTCCTGGGGAAATCATCTCCAAGGCGTAAGTAACGCCAGTGGCACCAGGTGCTCGCCCTGACCCTTTCGGAGTCGAAACTTCCTGGGGAAATCATTTTCAAGGAGTACGTATCACCAGGTGTACCAGATGTCTGTCTTGACCCCTTCGTTTTCGAAACCGTTAAAATGCCGAGGATTTCGCCGAGGTTTTCACCGAGGATTTCACTGTTAAAATTCACCGAGGATTTCACTGCAAAAAGCGAGGAATTCACCGAGGATTTCACCGATGAATTCACCGATGAATTCATTGCTGATTTCACCGAAAATACTTGCAATGGGGAAATTATCTTTTCTTTTAAATACTATTCCACAAATTGTACATGACATTCTTGTCAAAGAATGCTTTTCAAAATGTAAATTTATATAATGACTGTTATTAACAAGATTTTTTTTACATATTTTACAATAAAAAACTGTACTCTCTTCAAAGTTTTCATTCATTTTTATTTATCTGAAATAAATTATTTATAATTATTTATAATATATTTTCATATAAAATAAATTTTTATTTTATAAATTTTGGTAATTTTTTTGATTGTTTAAACAATAAAAAAAAAAAAAAATATTTATCATTCTTTAATATAAATTATTTATGATATATTACTTTTTTAATTAATCTGTATCCATTTAATAAATTTTCTAGTTCCATGTACTCATTTTCTATTAAAATGATATTTTCAAAACATTTTATTTTTATGAAATAAGTAATATCTGAAATGAATATATTTATTTAATTGAATATATTAAAAAAAAAAAAAAAAAAAAACAATCAATAAAATTACCATTTTCTTGTATTTCTCCAGTTACTTCTATTTTCACTCCTCTTTCAAAAAACAATTCATTATTTTTATCATTTATTAATATTATATCAATTTTATAAAATCCATTTGCAATCACTCCTATATATTCGTTATTAGCATTTTTTTTAATAAATTCATTTTTCAAGTATCTATTTTTTAATTTATAATTAAATAAAAAAAAAATTAATACTTAGAATTTTCTCCAGCAATCTGGGAACAACTTCTACATTTGCGATGATACTCTGATTTTTTTGAAGTTGTCTTACGAGACTGTGCAGAACCTTTATTTACATTTGAAACATGTTTTTTCTCATCATAATTTGCACTAAAAAAAAAATTAGAAAATTATTATTGGAATCATAAATACATAGATAAAATATACATACGTTTTGTAAAGCTGTACAAAACTTTCATTGTAAATTTTTTTTCCATTTTTACAAAGTTGATCTAAAGAAAATGAATCAGCGTTCTCAATGTTGTTACTACTATAATAAAAAATATATGATAATTTATTTATATTTTTATATTACCAAAAACCAATTTTACCAAAAACAATATCTTTTTAAATGCTGAACGATGCCGATTTGAACTAATTCATTGTAATGATTGGCACAAATTTTTGAATAACCAGCATTGTCAGAACTAAAAATAAATAATTTTACAGAAATAAGTAATTAAAAAAAAATTTTTATTTTCACTCATTTATACTTACTCGACGATTAATTTACAATGTGAGCAGGTTTTATTGTAAAAATTTTCTACACACAATCGACACATTTTTGTTAAAAATATTCTTGTTTAATATTTTCAAATATTTTACTTCAATATAAAATTAAATGGTTATGTTTATCTATTTTTTTTTTTTTTGTTTTACGAATGTTGAATAATTTTTAAATTAAAAGAATAAGAATAAGAATAAAAAAAAGATAAAAATTTACAAATTTATTTGAGAATCTTTAGCCGAACATGGAATATAAAAAAATATATTTTTTAGATTTATTTTACTGAAATTTTTTATATTTATTATTTTTTGTATTATTTTTTAATTATTTTTCCAAGTTCTTTTTATAAGCGATTAAACTGATAGAATGGGAAGGGTGGGGCGGGTGGGGCGGGTGGGGCCGAAAATGGATCAGCCAAAAAAGGGGAGGGGTGGGGAAGAATGGGGGAGGAAATGGGGAGGTATTGAATAAAAAAAAAAATTAAAAAATTCATATGTTTTACGGTCAAAAAGTAAAGAATTAAGGGTGGGGAGAAATGGGGAGGTGGTGGGGAGGAATGGGGAGTTAATGGGGAAAAAATGAAAAAAATGACTATATAATATAGTAAGATATATATATGTACATATATATACAGGGTGTAGAAAAAGTAGCGGAACCCCTGATTTACTCGAAAACAATGCATTTTTGTATAGCTTATATAGTGCAAAAGTTTCCTGAAATAAAATTTACGATTTAGTGAGCCCTATGAAAAAGGGCCCAAGCCCTTATCTTGTGCCCTACGGACCCTAACTTCGTTTTTCAAATAGGAACCCTTATTTTTGACCCTGGATTCAGAAAGAATAGAAAATTTTACGATTTTAAGGTATTTTTTGAAAATTTTTTTGGCCTTGATCTGAGACGTTTAATTCACTTTTTTTTCAAAAAGAAAGTCGACGACAACGACGACGATGACGAAAATAAACTTCTTAATATAATAGAGGATTTTATATAATAATTTTATTTCATACTATGGTTTAATTCACTTGAGTTATAAATATTTAATAAATAATTCATTTGTACCTCAAGTATATACTTAGTATATATTTTGTATATATAGGGAAGTTGGCGAGCGAAGCGAGCAGGGGGGAACTCCCCCTAGTATATATTGTCACGGTTGGTGAAAATCTCTGTCCACACGATCGATATTCATTTTCTGTGTGGGAGCGGGCCAGCGGCTGACGGTCGGCTGCTGGCGGATCATTCCGGAACGGACCGACCGTTAGCGATCGGACCGGATAGAATAGGATCAACGTTCGCAAGACGTGTGTGGAACGCCAAAGCAAACACTTGGTTTTCTCTTTGTTTTCGTTGTTCGAAAAGATTTTTGTATCGCGGACCACGTCTAGCTGTTTTTTTTTTGTGAATTCAACGTCGCGGACTGTGGTTGCTGTGCGAGAAAGAGTGTGTGAGTGTACAGTTTCCACGGACAACTACCCCTGCAACCTAGAGATCTCCACACCAGCGAGAAAAGTTTGTGAACCCCGCGACGGGGTCGGAGGTTGTGTGCAGAGGGAGAGAAATCAACGATAGATCTTTCTCTCCCTGTCTGGTTTTATTCTATAAGATTCTACGCGCAAATTCTCGATAGAATTTATGCATAGAAACTTGCTAGCCGACAGGCGTAGTCGCCTGGTGGATTCGTTTATTTACTTTTTTTCTTTTTGTCTTTGATCGGCCACCCGACGATCGACCGAATTTTAACTTTGAATTAGTCGAAGAACACGTTCGTTATTTTTATTGTAATCTTTTTTTGTTGTTTTTTTTTGTTAATCAATTAAGGAATAAAATAACTTTCTTTGTTCATCATTCAAATAACTAACTCTCTTTCTCCGCTCGTCTTTTCCTTGATCAGGATTTTTCAAGAGACTGATTTTATCTTTGTTTATTTTTCGAGTTTGAATTTAGCTTGGGGAATTTCGCCCCACCCCAGAATTTAATGATTGTGCTTACTCCTTCTCTGCATTTGTGGCTATCCTTGTAGCTACCAGTGTATCTGCTCTTGTAGCTATCCTTGTATTTACTGTAGTGCCTATTTTTTTTTTTTATGTTTGTTCATACTCGTGTGCATACCCTCATGTAACTTTATGACTACCACTGGACCTACTCACGTGCAATCAGTTACTCATATCCTTGTGCTTAGCCTTGTTGGATGAAGCCCTTTTCGGCGGATTTTCACCAATTTTTGCGAATTTTGTCAAGAGGTTGGCGTTAAAACAAATGCACTGATTTTTATAAAACTTCAAATGGTGCATTTTAGAGATTCAGAAGGTTAACTGTGTCAGTTTCAAGTCAATATTTGCAGTCATTATAAAGTTATAATAGTTTTTATAAAACTCTTTATTTCAAACAAAAACGCGAATTTCAAATGTTAGGTTATTCTTTTTGTTGAAGCATCAAGTTTGGAATGTGCATACTTTTGAATTAAAAAACAAAGAAAGACTGTTTGCGCTATATGTATTTTTATACATATATTTTAGTTGTTGTTGGTTATGACCACAAGGTTCGGTGTTAGCTGTTTACTATCTTACTTTCATGTACTGAATAATTAAGATTTAATAAAGCATTTAAAATAAACATTGGTCCTAACAAGCCGGATAAATCAGCGCTTTTCGTAGAAGTCTCATTTGAACAAACATCCTTGTTTTCACAATGGATGACGACGGATGGGATGATCTATGCAAGATGCAGTCATCACTTGCAGATGTTTTAAATCGATCGGTTTCTACTATCGAAACTATCGAGCACTGGAACACTGGACTGATTGAGGCGAGAAAAAATTAGTAGACAGCTACTGGTTCGACTTCTAAGGAAATCATTTCGAGCTTCTTCAGGCCTTATCTCTGGGCGAAGACTCTGCCAAGATTACTGATTTGTACACGGCTGCCGAAAACAGCTTCCTTACCGCTACTTCATGCTTGGACAATGCTTATGGCTGCAGAGAAGACAAAATCATGTCTGTTCTACAGCCGGCAAGTACGACAGTCCCTACTGAGAATTTGGGTAGCAGTCGAGGGTTGCGTTTACCTCAAATAAATATCCCCACTTTCAGAAGACTGGGAATCTTTTAGAGACCTTTTCAGAGCATTCGTTCACGAAGACAGACATCTCAGTGACGTCGAGAAGCTTTATTACTTAAAGTCACATGTGCAAGGTGACGCCAAAACAGCAATTGACACACTCCCGCTTAACAGTTCAAATTACGCTACAGCATGGGGTGCGGTCGAGACCAGATTTGATCATAGCCGTCTGCTGGTGCAAGACCACATTATGGCTTTGCGTTATTTGAAGCACTTACGGGAAGAGTTCGCATCAGGGCTACAGACCCTTTTGGATACTGTTGAAAAGCACCGAGATCAACTGAAAGCCTTAATACAGCCTGTTGAACATTGGGAGGTCTGGATGATTTCGTTTACCTCTTTAACCATGGATGTGACGACTAGATGTTCCTGGGAAGACGAACTCGAGAAGTTGGAAGCTCTCAACAAACCCTCAGCTACTCCAAACAAAGAGGTGATCACATACTCTACTCTGATTGAATTTTTGCGTCATCGATGTTGATCTTTGACACCGGTAGAGGTATCTCAACGTTCTGGATTCACCCGCAATTCGAGTTCCAATTCAATTCCAAATTCATCTGTGAATAGAAATCATTGAACTCTCGCCACTCAAGCCTCTTATGGTCGTTGTCCGCTCTGTGAAATATCTCATTACATCGGACACTGTGAGAAATTTCAAAGATTGAGCGTCGCAGAACAAAAGCAAGTAATTAATAAAACAAATCTTTGCTTCGATTGCTTAAAAGCTTATCATAGAGCAGTAAGATGTCCCTCTCAAACGGTTTGTCAACACTACCGAGCAAATCACCACTCCTTACTTCATGACGCAAATCGGAAAAGACCGTCGAAAAATTTTCAAAATCTCAATCCTTCGAGACAAGTTCGAACCAACATCGAAAATAATTCAACCCCTGCAGCAATCATAGACCCATCTTCTTTGTGACTGATCGAACTTCCAACTGCCAAGGCATTGTTGACGGGTCCTCGTGGTCGTAAGCTGACTGTTCGAGCAATACTTGATCCTTGCTCCGAAATTTCTTTAATTTCAATTGGATTGGCTCGCAAGTTACATGCTGTTGTTGAGCCAGTAGGAGCAACAATTTCAGCAGTTGTTGGAGGAACTGCTGTTCAGATTAAAGAACAAACCTCATTAATACTGAAATCAATAATTCAAATTTTGCCACGACAATTGACTTTCATTGTATTCTAAAACTTGGTTTACATACTCCTTCAGTTGCTGTCTGTCCTGAAACTGTCAATAAGTGCCTTCAAATCGATCTTGTCGCCGATCCAACTTTCTGCAATCCTGGCCACATCGACATTTTGTTAGGGGCGAATACATTTCACCGTCTCCTTAAGCCGGGATTGAAAATTCAAGACACTTTTATCATCCAACTGACAGTTTTGGTTTGGATTTTTTCGGGGCTGATGCAAAGTCAAGCTCAGTCACCAAACTCGTGTATTTGCATGACTACTCAGCAAGATTTATATCCATCTTGGCACACCCAACTAATTTGACTTGTTCAACGATTCTGGGAAGTTGAGAATATACCGCATGTAACTCGTAAGTCACCTGATGATATGAAGTGTGAAGCTATATTCTCTCAATATCGCCGCAGTGCTGATAGACGATACATAATTCGCATACCATACAAGCATGATAATTTTAACCTTCTTGGGGACAACCTGAATGGAGCCCTAGCCTCTCTCCACGCCTTACATCGACGGCTTCATCTAAATCCCGAAATGGCTACTGAGTATAAACGGTTCATGGCTGAGTATCTTTCATGTGGACACATGCGAAAGCTGACGGATGTTGAACTGAAGAACTCTACGGTCAAAGTACATTACATTTCTCATCATGGAATTTGGCAAGCTGGCGATCAGGGAAAGAAATTGAGAGTATTCAACGCATCAAAACCAACATCTACAGGTCATAGCTTAAAAGATGTTCTATACACTGGTCCGAAACTTCAAAGATCGTTGACGATGGTTTCGATTCACTGGAGGAGACATGCAATGGCATTTTACACAGATATGCGTATGATGTACGGACAAATATTAATCGATGAACGAGATATCAACCTTCAAAGAATAGTGTGGAGTCCTGATGGATCCAGCCCACCGAAACACTTTCAGCTGCTAACTGTCACTTATGGAACTTCGTGTGCAGCTTACCAAGCTCTCAGTACTGTTCAACAGTTGTGCCTTGATGAAGGGCAGGCGTGGTCGGACGCAGTTTCTATTGTTGAGGAAGACAGGTATGCTGACGATGTGTTATCAGGCGCTGATGATGTGGAAACAGCCCAATCTCGACGAGATCAAATAATTGGCCTTTTACAATCTGGAGGCTTTCCTTTGAGAAAGTGGGTTTCATACAGGCCAGAATTGCTCGATGACTTTCCTGAGGATGCAAGACTCCGATCATCATGGCGAAAATTCAGCACAGAAGGTCTTGTAAGCGAGTTAGGAGTCAGTTGGAATCCGATCGAAGAAGTTTTTAGTTATCACCTCCGAACATTCAGGTTCAGAACACAAAGAGAACGATTTTAGCTGACCTTGCGCGTATTTTTGACCCATGTGGTTGGCTAGCTCTACCTTATTGGCCAAGATTCTTTTTCAAGATATTTGGCGTGCACGTCTTGACTGGGATGAGACAATTCCAGATTCACTTTTCTGACGATGAAAAATGTTTGTGGAGCAACTAAAGTATGTCTCAAACATCATGATTCCTCTCTGGATAGGTTTTTATTCATCAAGTGGGTTGGAACTGCATGTTTTCGCTGATGCAACTCAACGCGCGATGAAAGCCGTTGTTTATTCAAGAACTGATGATCCACGTGCCTCCGAGCGCCCTTTCATTCTTTTGTCAAAAACCAAACTGTCATTATCAAGAGTCTTCAACCATCATCAAAGCCTACTGCGTGGATGACTATTCCTAGGTTAGAATTGAGGGATGCGTTGATGGCTGCTAAGTTGTTCGTTCTAACCTCAAAGGAGATTGGAATAAATATCGAAAACTGTCATGCATGGTGTGATTCTAAGATTGTCCTGCATTGGCTTCGGTCTACTAATCCTACCAACAATTTTATTGTTGATGATGATGTTGCTCATATCCAAGAACTCCTTTCTTCTCACATTTAGAAGTACGTCCCGACAGAGTCAAACCCAGTAGATGTGGCCTCGAGAGGCGTTGACCTAATCACATTTTAGAAAAAGGCCGATTGGTGGAAAGGACCCAGCTAGCTCGCTGAAAATCCGAATTTTGGCCAAAAGAAAATACTCGAAATGATTTGTTAAGCGAACTCTCTGATGGACGTGCCTCACACTTGTTGTGCAACACAGAGTAAATCTCCTGACCTGTTAGTCAAATTCTCGAATCTTCTCGTTCTTTTGAGGTTCATGGTCCGAATAAGAAGATGGATTCGACAACGTCGAGGCAGAGACTCCAATGCACCGTTGCTATCTCCAATGAAAGTCTGCGAGATGGGCGAAGCCTAATTGGCGTGTGTTCGTTTGAGTCGAAGAAGGGATTTTCAGGCGGAAATTGAATGTTTGCAGAAAGGGAAGGATTTTCCAGCTAAACACCCACTCATATCTTTGGATCCTTTTGTTTCTGATTCAGATGATATTCTTCGTGTTGGTGGCAAGTTGCAACATTCAGGACTTGAATTCAATGAGCGTCATCTACCAATTTTGAGCGATGAATGTTATTCATCACGACTCATTTTCAAAGTGAGCTTTGTACAGTGGTATAAGGGTTACGAGTGCCTATGCACATCGACGAGCTTGGATTCTTAATGGAAGACGCAAACTTAAAGCTTATTTAAAAGGGTGTGTCATTTGTGTCAAAATACAAGCCAAAACTGCAACTCAACTCATAAGCTCGTTGCCGGAATCTCGAGTCACTCCTGCACGAGTCTTCTTCCGCGTCGGGATTGATTACGCTGGCTCTTTCAACGTGCTTTCAGCCAAAGGCCGTGGTATCCGTACAAGCAATGGTTACATATCCCTATTTGTTTGTATGAGCACAAAGGCACTGCACTTGGAGCTCGTAGGTGACCTCACGACCGAGTCGGTCCTAGGAGCTCTGATTCGGTTTAGTGGCCAACGCAGACGACCTTCGGAGATCTCAAGCGACAATGGCAGCTATTTTTCTCGTGCAGATCGTGAGCTACGGGAAGCACTTCAAGATGCAGAGTTTCGATGGGATTTGGTCACTGGCCCATGAGCAGAGCAAGGTATTACTTGGAATTGTATACTGTATTGTATACTCGGCGTATAAGCCCCCCCTTAAATTTGTTAACATAAGAGATACTTAATTACTGCTTCGGTGAAGAAAGTCAAATTACTACAGTTAGAATTTGAAGTCTGTCTCGTTCTGATCGTTCTCTTAAATTCTGAATCTTAATGATTTGTATTTAATTTTACTATATTAATTTTACGATAATTTGCGTAATTATGAATACTAGGTTAAACTATGACACTGCTTTTAAATTAAAAGATATAAAGTTTGCAAAAGAGACAAGCAACCATCAAGCTGCACAAAAATTTGACGTTGACAGGAAAAACGTACGTAGCTGTGGGTAGACAGCGAAACTATTATAAAAGTAATGCCCAAACGTAAGTGCCAAATGGCCCGAATTAGAACAATGAGCGATTATTTCTTTTACGGACGTTACTTTCTATGGCTTTAATAAGCTCTAAAATCAACTAAAAATAAAAAATTTTTAAAAATCAATCCTAGGAAGACACATTTCAACAAAAAGTTTACGAAAAAATTTTACTATACCTAATTTGTTTGTTTATTTACAAAGCACGACTGAGGAATGAGCCGTTACGGACTTTACCAAAAAGCCTCTCATTTCAAGTACCTAAATTTCTGTTTGACTTGTTGTAGTAACTTGAGGACGAAGTGGATAAAGGTGTTCTCAATAAATAATCAGGTGTAATAATGTAATAATATTAAGTTTAATTATAATTATATGACTATACAAGTGCTGCAGAGCCAAGCAACTGCTCGGTTCAGCTGCTCGGTATCGGATCAATAATTTGACGCATGCGCGTAGCGACTACTCGCCTGTTGCTGCTGTTATGAGGATATTACAAATCTCCCCCTTTTAATTTCCGCCTTAGTATTAGATTGTAAATTCATATCATTCGAATCGTAACATGATCAAACTTATATTTAATTCTAACATCATTTAATTCTCATGAGTTCGCTACTTTACATACCAATTTCACCGCCGTTACATAGTTTTTTTACCGATCAGTCCTTTCGATCTTCGTGGCAGAGTCACTGGTTCCCCGCTTTTTCTTGCGTTCACATCACGCTCGCACACTTTCCCCCCTAAGGAAAATTCCTGTAATCGAGTTTTGACCATTCGATTAATATGTTTTTTTACTACTAAGTTATCCTTGAATTAAACGTCAAAAGTCGATGGCGAATTTTTCTTAACGATCACCGCCTCTGCGCGTTTGCTCACACGTGATCGGTCATTGTTCGCGTACACTTTATCTCGCACAAACGATTCACACCTTCTTTTACCATTTAAATTAGCTTGTTGCATGAATTGTTTTTTATTCGATGTCGCTTCTAACGTTTGGTTTCAACAAATCAAAACGCGTTCTTAATTCACGGTTTAACATCAAATTTGCTGGAGAACGACCTGTAGTGCAGAGCACTGTGCTTCGATAATCAAACAGGAACAAATTGATTGCGTCGTCTAACGACTTACCATCTTCTATAATCTTATCCCCCTTCTTTTTGAATGTTTTTACATAATTTTCTGCCACCTTGTTTGTAGCCGGGTGAAACAGTGGAGAAAAGGATTGACCAATACCATTGCGCTTTATAAAATGTTTAAACTCATCGCATCTGTATTGAGAACCATTATCACAAACTACTAATTCAGGTAACTCGAATCTACTAAAAATCACTTTAAATTTAGCTATAAAATCTCTGATTTCGTATTGCTTCCCATATTAACAATTTCCGGCCATTTTGAGTGTGCATCAAGAATAAGCAAAAGCATGTGACCATGAAATGGTCCTAAAAATCTGTATGGATTCGACTCCACGGTTTGGTGGGCCAAACCCTCGGAGTGAGCATTATTTTCGCAGTTCCGGTCGTGTTTCGGGATAGATTTTACAAGTACCAGTCATGAGCTCGATATCCTCATTCACGTACGGCCACCAAAAGTAATTTCTGGCTATCTGTTTCATTTTAACAGCTCCCATATGAGATGCGTGTAACTGTCTCAAAACTTCTTTTTGCAAACTTTTTGGAATTACAACGCGAAAACCCCAAAGCAAGCAATAATTTACCACTGATAATTCTAATCTTATCTTACTTAAATTCTTTTCTACGTCATTAAGAGTTTCAATATTAATTGGCCAGCCCTGCCGTGAAAATTCAATGATTTTAGACAATTCCTGGTCTCTGACAGTTTCACGAGCTAATAGCTTAGAATCTACGGTTTGCATATTACTCTCTACATAATTTATACTTGTAAAATCTCCCTCAAAAACCGGTGTGTCATCATTAATCGGTAGACGAGACAAGGCATCGCACTTGCCGTTTGCCTTCGATCTTACAACTTCAATTTCATATGTAAACCCCGCTAAAAAAAAACCCATCTAATCAAACGACTTTGCAACATTACTGACAAATTTTGAATGTAACCAAAAATAAATTTTAAAGGCTCATTATCGGTTCTTAGAATATTCACCCAATAGACATATTGGTAAAATTTTCGGAAGCCAAAAACAATGGCTGCTGCCTCTTTGTCTATAATTGCTCGATGCAATTCTTGTTTTGGTATCAATTTCAATGCGAATGCAATAGGTCATTCCGATCCGTCCTTGTACCGATGAGACAGGATCGCCGACAATCCGATATTGCTAGCATCGCACGCTAAAACTAGTTACTCATTCGGTTCGTAGAATGCCAAAACACGATCTGAGGTAATTTGCTCTTTTATCCATTCAAACGCTTTCATACAATTCTGCGTCCATTCCAATTCTTTATTTTTTCCTAAATCATAAAAAGGTTTGACAAAATCAGCTCTATCCTGGAGAAATTTTTCGTAATATACAATAAGACCTAAAAAAGCTTCTAATTCTTTATGGTTCTTAGGCGCAGGTGCCTTCTTAATTGCCTTTATTTCACTAGGTGCAGGTTTTAGACCTGACCCATCAATTACAAAGCCGAAGATTTCTATACTATCTTTGAAAAATTCGCATTTATCCGGGTTCACTCTTAACCCTGCCTCATTCATTTTACGAAAAATTTCACACAGGATTTCCATAGGTTCCTCGTCCGTTCTTCCCGTACAATAAATATTGTCTATGGGGCATTCCAACATCTTTCAGCAAAACCATGAGCACGAGATCAACCGATTTTCCTAATTTTTTAGTATGTTAAAATATAAACTTTATTTAGGAGCTTTGCCAAAATTTAAGCTTAAAATATGCCGTATAACCCAAGTGACAGCCATTTGAAATAAAAAAATATGCCTTTTTTAGAGTTATTTTAAGCCTATTTTTATCCTAACTTCAAATACTCGCCAAAAATAGAGTTATTATCCGATTTTTATGGTTGACCTCGCAAAATTTTTGTTTTTCAATAAGCTTTTTTAAAAAATGTTTGTTCTTTTTGGAATAATTATTTTGATGCAAGTGCGGCTACAAACGCTGAAATTGATAAAATCTTCGATTTTGACGATTTTTAGAGATATTCAAACAGCTGCCATTTAGTGAATTTTGAATATTTTTTTTCTGGTTGGTGGCAATCAATTTGTATGTTCAAGATCATCAATTGTTTTTTTGAAGTGATTAAAAATCTTAAAAATTGTCAAAGTTACAGCTATGTCAAGTTTTTTAAGAAATTCTAAAAAACGCAAAAAACGCGTTTTGGCCATTATTTAAATTGATGTAACTTTTTTCTCTGGATGTTTTTTTTTCTGAAATTTTCAGGAAAAATTCTTCATAGCATTGAAAAGAATGTCTCATAATTCTGGTCAGCTTTTTCGGTCATTTTAATGTTGTGTCACGAAAGACACATTTTGCAAACTAAGCATTTTTATGCTATAAGACAACAAGTAATGAGGCCAGCTTCAGTCTTTCTTGGTCAATCGTTAGCTGCCGGACTCTGAAGCTGGCCCCTTCGTAAATTGAGTTATATCTCTTTTAAAATTCCGTAAATCGGTTTGGAGTCATATCACCCTAAACATAAATCCAATAAAATAAAGAGTTACATCTCTATCTATAAAATATGCGTTATATCTTTCTTAATTAATGTAATTGATAAATTATGTATTAGATTAAGTTATATATTATTTAATATTATACTATTTAAATTATAATAATTAATATTAAAACTTGAATATATTTCGTTAATTACAACTAGATACATAACATTAATACTGTTTCATGCACATCATTTTTGACATTTTTTTCGTTTTTTAAAGAAAATTCAAACTTAAGAAGAGGGAAAAAATATCTTTTAACGCTACTCGCTTGTCCAAGAGCGCTTTTTAAAATTTTTAGAAATGTTTATTGCTACCTGTTCCGATACTTTTTGACTTAAAGTACTTATTTTTTAATAAATGCTGAAAAAATCAAAAATATCTTCAAATATCATTACATACATATGATCTGCTTTTAAACAGTTTTTTTTTTAACTAAAAGACAGTCTCAAAAATTTTATTAAAATATTAACTATTTTTCAAAATAAAGTTAATTAAAGGTAAAACTTGAGTCATTGACTCTTTTAATAAATAAATCAACACTTATTATTCAATACTTCTTATTTAAGGCAGTAACAATTTTTTAATTTGTCTAATTAAAAGTTCAGTGCACTCCAGAACAAAAATTGAATTGTTTTACATAACTTACAATAACTGCACTATACAAGTATTGACGGTTTAAATTATTCTTTGAATAAGAATAAAACAAATAATAATCAAAGTACATACTACTTACATTAAATACATATTTTAAACTTGTATATTGATCCATCTACTTTATGATTGCAAGTATAAAAAATATTTCCCTAAAAAAAAAGCTTGAGAGAAGTATTAAATTAAAAAAAATTACATTAAAAAAAATAAATTTTTCTAAATCATTTTAAAATTTTTAGATTTAAGGTCTTGTGAATATAATTTAAAACGCATTGTTGTGGTGTCGACCGGCTCAACACAATGGTATTTTTTAGTATCTGAAACTGTCTTTACTTGTTCAAATCTTTTTTCTAAAGTTTGCTTGATAAGCATTTTACTTCTTGCTTGGAAACATAAAGAAACCTAAAAGTTTCATTAATAAATCAGTTGTTATTATTTGAAAACTGTAAGCTAAATGTATGAATACAACTTATAAATTTATAAATACCTGGTTCCTTGTACATTCACACATTTGTTTGGCATTTAAAATTTGTACTTGTTGAATAAAAGCTTTTCTTGCTGATCGTTTCGCAACAGCGCCTATGCCGTCGCAGGAACTCTTACCATGCGATGTTCCGAAAAAATTATAAGATTTCAGTTCCAGACCGAAATCATTCCTATGAAATAAAAGATTGATAAATGGTTTCTGTAAAAAAAAATCTAAGCCATCACTTTTGTACTGTTACCAAAACTTATAGTTATTTTATATATTATTTGTTAAGCATAATTATAAAGAAAATAATTTGATTGGTTCAAGAAATCGTATGAGATCATTAATAAAAAACGTTCAATAACGATAAAAGATTAAATAATTCACTTCCTAAAAAAAGAGATTTAAAAAAAGTTTAAAAGTTTTTTATAAACCATAAACCATAAACAATAAATGTAAATATTTTATAAACAATAAACCAAAAACATAAATGATAAGAACTATTTATCCTTTAGTTATTAATCTTTTATTTTTTTAACTGAAAAATTAATCATTTTATTTGTACTCACTTGTTTTTAAATTGGTGTGGAGCACCGTCGGAAAAATACATCAAATTTTTATAAATGGATACTTCTGTTTAATAGAGTCGAGTACTTTTTTTAAAAATTATGTACAGCTCCGGCTGAATGTTCTTTACCATCACATATTATGCAATAATTAGCCACTTTGATAAGATTATCTTTTAGATCATTGAAGTGCAACGTAAGAGTAAACAACGAAGCATGTGTATTGTTGAAGTAAAAAGCCTGGGCTGAATTTTGACACATGAATGGGTAGTTTTCTAGGAAGTCCATGGTTATAAGCCCAGTTTTCTCATCCAAATTTTTCTTTGACTTTGCATAAAAAAGTTTTCGCTCATTTGAAATAAAATGGTGTTCTGTAAAGTTCCACAAGTCGGTAGATGATTCCACAATGATTTCTGTTACAGTTTTTTCCAAAGTTAACAACGTTGTTCTAATTATTTCTTGTTCATCTTCATCTATGATTTTTTCAGTGCCCCAATTGTATACTTAACAATTTTTTTTGGATTATCAATATCTAGAGCGAAAAATGCATGGATAGTTTCTTTACTAGGACATTTTGGACATTTATGTAATATGCGCTCTGTTTTCAACTGAGCAAACAAAAATATCAAGTACTTCGCGATAATTCATTCTAAGTTTCACTGATGCTAATTTAAGCTTTACATTTTGATGTATAGAACAAATACAAACAATATGTGAGCCAGAACTTCCAGCCGAAAAACATTGCTCAAGTTTTTGTTCGAAAAAAAAAGTCAAACACGGAACTTTTTCCGGGCAATTTTCAACAATCCAGTTTTTGTAGAGAAGTTTTATATCGCACAGTCAATATCTCTTTTGTAATAAAATTATGTCACCATTTATTCTCAAACTTATTTTTTCTTTCACTCCACTGCACACAGCACTATTAGAGTCGTCTAAATAATAACTTTTTATACTTTCCCTTGTTTCTAGAGAAATGCGAAAAAAAATTTTCTTCATGCGATGAAAAGAGCCTGTGAAAAGGTTTTATAATACTTCAAAACATATTTTTAATTAACAAAAAGATCTGTGCTAAGTGCAAAACAAAAATTATGAATTTAAACAGTTTTCACTAAAGCAAAAAAAGAATTTGCACGATAAATGAAATAAAACCTTCATTTTTATTAAAGTAAAGTTTATTTAAAACGAAATCTACTAGTTTATTTAAAAAAATTTATTTTATTCACTAAATTAACAGGGTAAAATTTACGAAATAAAAGTTAAGTCATATATATTATACAATCTGTACTAGCATAAAACGCACGCTCGCTTTGCTCGCTCGCACATAGACAAATATATTTAATAATATCAAATACTATGACATTAAGTAAAAGATTAAATTTTATTTAGAGTATAAATTTAATCAAAAATATTTTAAAACAAAAATCTACAACCATATTACTAATGAAAAAAACAAAAAAAGTCTTCCAAACGTCTGGGCTTATTCGAATATAGATACATACATACCCAAAATAAGCAACCTTAGACATCCCAGTACAAAAAACTTATTATGGTTCGATGTATGAAGCAAAAATTTCAAATTAACTTTATTTGATTATAGACTATTAATTAATTATAGACTTTATTTAATTATATATATTAGATATATATAATTATATATATTAAATATTGAGGCAAATTGAAAATTCAAAGTGATACTTGTAATCAGCACCCTTGAAAACAGGTGTATACTAAATTTCTGATTGTTCTAATATAGATTGAGAACAAAGGAAAATTTTACCTTATATAAGTAAACTTCATTCAGGGTAAAATTAAAATCTACGGTCATAATCAAAATGAGGAGCATTAGAGATCCCAATATATAAAACTTATTACGAGTATGGGGCAAAAATTTCAAATTAACTTTATTTGAGTGTAGACCCTATTAGCGACATCAAATTTAAAATTGATGATCAGATTCATAATCTTGATCCTCAAAAGACATCGAAAACAAATTTCCGTACAAATCCAATATATAAGAAGAGAATTATAATTTCACCTAATTTAAGTGCACTTTATTTAAGAAAAATAAAAAATTCAAAGTGATATTTGTAATCAGCACCCTTTAAAACATACGTATACGTAATTTTTTTAAAATCGGATGTATTGAAAGAACCATGTTAAATTTTTAAAATAAAACTGATGACAAAAATCTATAAAATAGAAATGCTTGTCATTAAAAAAAAAAAAAATAGAGACAAAAAACGGAAGTTAGATTCATAATCTACACCTTCGAAAATATCCGTAGACCAAATTTGAATTGAATCCAATGATTAGGATCGTTATAATCAATTTTTTAAAGTTGATCCCGGACGGACAAAAGATATGGATGCTGCGTATAATAATGTAGATGTAGATTTTCAATAAAATTCATTTGAACTTACCAGACTTCTTCAACTTCTTCATCTCTTCAAATTGATACCTCGTGGATTTAAAATATAAATTGATTGTGTTTAAATTCCAATTATCAGGAACAAAAGTTAAAAGTTCAATTTTTTCATTATAACATTATTTCTGGTGAATTAAACTTGATCTGAATATTTTTGATGGTTGATGCAAACCAAGAACTTTCATTATTAGTTTTTTAGTTTTTTGTTATTAGTTTTTGCAGATCGTCAAATTTAGGCAACTCTACTTGAAGAGAAGGTTCGAAGGTTTTTGAAGTTTTATTAACAACATATTGTATGATTTCTACACCTTTTTTTATAGCACTTCCTTCGTTAAGTTTTTGTCTTTGAAAAGCTGGTAAATCAAAAACATCAAAAATATCGTCAAGTTTTCTTATTTCTTGACTATCAGTTATAAATTCAAGACTATTTTTATCCTTCTCACTTGGTTCAGAAGACGAAGCATCACCTGATAAAATCAAAACATTTTCACTTTCTTCTATTTTTTGTTTATTTTGTTTGTCTAAGATATCTGATTTTAACATTCTTTCATAAGAAGAGCATACTTTTTGACCTGCAATTATTTTTTGATCAAATACTTCCTTTAAGTATACAATTGATTCATTATCTAAAACATCTAAATTATTATCAATTTTAACCCTATGTCTTTCCAATGGGTCAACACAGTATTTCAAATTCAAATTTTCAAAGTTTTAAATGTTGCTATCTGTTGCGGAGCGAACAATAATTTCTCTCCGTACACATCGTCGAGAAGAAAGAATCAATAGTTTGTAGACTGCGTGGCGCCATCTCTTGGACCCCTCAGAACTACATGGTGCTGGTGCTCTCGCGCCGCTGTCTGCGCAGCTTGAGACGGCTGGCGCTGCTGCTGTCGCTGACGCCGCCGGCCCAGCTGCTCTTTGTTCACTTCTCGTTTTGGTGCTCATTCAGCACGCAGCAGAGAATTTTCACTCCAGTGAACTAAGTTTTCTTGGGTTACTGTATTAAAGTTCATCTCAGTGGTCACTTCCTGTGTTTTTTTTTTTTCAAGTGTCAAAGTTCTTATGCACTTTTGGTCCAGCTCAACGTGGTTGCTGGAATCAATAATATTCCAGCTTTCTCACCACATTTTCAAGCCAGCGTACTCTACAGCAGTTCTTGTTGGTGACTCAGGAAGTCATAGCGAAGTACATATTCACCGGACATCTCCAGGTATCTTGGTTCAAGTAACAATAATTTACTTGAACCACTCAACCTTGTTTTACAAGCAGTAATTAATTTACTGTACTTCTCTGTGTTTTGTGCCTGCGGCTTTATGCGCGCGGCCATTTTCTCTTCTCTTTCTCTCTTTTCAAGGCCATTTCTGTTGCCGTGTTTAACTCAACTATACTCAAGCAAAACTCGTGTTTATGGTTTGAATTAATATAATCAAATCCGTTAAGAGTTTTGACTAGGCGTCTTCTTAAATTAATTAATTTTCTTTACATGAAAATTAAGAGTGGAAATTCTCCACTTAAACTATGATATTCTCACTTCTCAGTTTTTCTCTGTAACTAATTTTTATTAAACTATATAAACTCACCAAGTGTTATTTTAGAATTACTTGAATTTTTTTGTTTGTAAAATCAAGTGCTGTGTTAAAATTAAAAAATAAATTAACACTGTTTTTATTAAATTGTGTCTGTCTCAACTTTTATTTAACAACCCTCCCCTACCAGCTTAACCCAGCAAACAATAGTATATTACTTAACTAGGCAGTATGAATGGGAAACGTCTCAGATCGCATGAAATTGTCGTCCGAGGCGTAGCCGAGTTTGACAAACATGTGATCTGAGACCTTCCCATTCAGGTGCCTACTTGAGTATGCTATTTTTCCGCACGACGGCGCCGGGAAGCGCTACTGACTGTAGCGGCAGCGGCAGGGAAGTAGCGCTTCCCGGCCGGAGTGCGAAAAAATAAAATTGATAGACCGGTCCATCGAGAACACTATCAATTTTTGCATAACAATTATCACACAGTTTTTTCCAGGAGTGATCTCAATCGACAAACATTTTTTTGATTTTTCGCATAAATTTAGGTTAACTGTCATTAAATTTTTTGTAATACTTTTGTTATGAGTTTTAAAGAATATATGAAAAAATTTACAACGAAAAAATCCACAACGAAAAAATCTACTCAAAAAAATCTACGATTAAAAAAACATTTAAACAAAAATTTGTATACGCATTAAACAAATTTATCTCATTTATAAGTTAAAAAAACGTAATGTACATTGTAAACATGATTTACAACAAATTAATTACTTAATACATTAAATTACAAAAATATAAGAGCCGCAACATTTTCTAAATACTCAATAACATTATTTCTATCATAAGACAAAACAACATGTCTCAAGCGATCGTCGTAGCTTTTTTGCTTTTTTTTTATGGGAATAGCAATGTCTCTGCCGGTTTTATGCTGCGTAATCAAGACTTCAGTCATATTTTGCTCGTTTTTCATCGACGTAAACATAAGGTCAACACCAGCATTATTTTTGTCAACAATGTTGGCAAATCTATTATGCCAACCTTCCAAACCATTGTTTGTTCTGGGTAAATCATTGATGACATCGTGGTAACAATTCCATATATCAATTTCAAATAATGGTTGTCCTCGAGTATTGTGTCTTTTTTTTTTCTCCAATCCACGTGTGTTCAATATAATCCGAAAAATCAGTAAACGAATCTTCATTTGTAATAAAATATTCAGAAGAAACTAGTAAATCATAAGCATATATCACATCACATTCTGGAACAAAAGCTAAACCAGCAATCATATTTACTGATGTCATAAAAATCACATCATCAGCATATTTCATTTGTAGTCCACAGCTCTGAATATGCTTAAAAATATTTTGTTTTGAATGAAAAAAACATCCTTTTAGGCGAACATTAGAATGTAGTTTTTTAAATGTGTTAAGGGGACGGTATGGTCTAGCGACCCAAAAAAAGCACTTTTTTGACGATTTTAAAAAAAGAACCAGATCAGTTCTGTTTATTAAAAAAAATAGTACAGTATTAAGCAATATTTGAACAATGTTTTGTAAAATTTTGGTACAAAAATATTAATGTTTGAGCCGATGGCAGCGAATTTTCCGCGACTTTTTAAAAAACAGTTGTGCTGCGGTGACCGCTGTAACTCGTAACTGGCTTATCTGAAACACAAAAATAAAGAAGTTTTAGTTACAGTATGTATTTTTCTCGAGCTTGACGAGGTACTTTTTGAATTTATCAATTTTTGCATTTTTAACAACAATTTTACGAAAAATCATCGATTTTAACGCAAAATTTCGCCATTTTTTGGCGGCCATTTTGTTTAAAATTGGAAAAAGAGAAAAAACGAGTCGTCAAGCTCGAGCTTTTAGTGTATAAAAAGTGTGTTTAAAATTTGAGAATGATCGCATGAATAGTTTTTGAGTTATTAGGTTTTTGAGTCACCGTTTTTAAAAATATAGTTTCGAGAAAAACGCGTTTAAAGTTTTGAAGCATGGAAAAAATAGAAATTTTTTTTTTTTTTTTTTACTTACACGGAATCATTTGAGCCTGCTCTTTACAGTAAAGGCTGCATTCGCGATGTCTAGAGCCTCTTTCTATTTCATTCTATAAAGTATCCGAGCCTCTTTAGTCTGAGCTTTCGCTGCTTTGTTCGCCTGACATACGCGTAATTGGTCCTCGATACGCGCATATTCATGTGCCGTTGGACCAAGGTTGATCCCCAACTCGTTCATGAACGCTAATAAAGCCACAGCACCCTCATTAAAGGTACCTGCTGCAATATTAGCAGCTACTTCCACAATTTTTGAGCCAGCAGGAAGGATTTTTGGAGTGATTTTCCATATGAGCACTGTTCAACTCGGAGACCCAGGCTATACTAATACTTATTTTCTTCAAACTGTACAAATAAAGAGAAGGAAGGTCCTTCCACTAAACACAAAGGAGCAAAAGGGTCTTTCAAAAGGCCTACGACCGCATTAGGGAGCGCCGCACCTGTCCCCCCTTATACGCTCCCCGAGGCGCTCCCCAATGTACTCGCAGGCCTTCGACTTAAGGGGATAGTATGGTCAAGCCATTATCAAAAAATCGATTTTTTTACAATTTTTAATAGCACAACATCTCAAGAATGTTGTGTCAAAATTTCAGGTCGATCAGAGCAAAACTCGAGCCGTACTAGAGTTTTAATCCAAAGACCTTCGAGCGCTGCGGGCCTGAGCTTTTAAACTTTAAACGCGTTTTTCTCGAAACTACATATTTGACATCGGTGGCCACGATAACTCGAAAACTATTGCACCGATCACTTCCAAATTTTGTACAAGCTTTTTATCCATCAAATACCTGGTACTGTCGAGCCACTTTTTTAAATTTTTTATTTTTTACGAAATGGCGGCCCTAAAATGGCGTCATTTTGAGGTAAAAATTTTTAAACTGCTGGTAAAAATGTAAAAATTGAAAAAAGAAAAAAAAGACACCCCGTCAGTACCTAGAAAAACTAATCCTTTAACTAAATCTTCTTTCAAATTGTGTTTCGGATAAGCCAGTGCCAAGTACGAGTGGCCACCGCAAAAAACTTTTTTCGAAAGGTCTCGCCGAAAATTTCCTGCCAGAGACTCAAATCTTAATATTTTCACCTCAAAATTGGACAAAAGCTTCTTCAAATGTTACTCAATAAAGTACTATATTTTAAAATAAACTTGGTTTGCTTGATTTCATTTTAAAAATCGTCAAAAAAAGCATTTTTTTCGCTCGTTTGACCATACTATCCCCTTAAGCCTCTGCCACTGGTCGAGTTTTGCTCCAATCGAGCTGAAATTTTAACACAGCATTTTTGAGATGTTATACTAGTCGAAAATGTGAAAGAAAAAAATTGATTTTTTAAAAATCTCTTGACCATACCGTCCCCTTAATAAAACCAATCTCATAATCAAGTAGTATTTCATCAGGTATACAATCATTAGTTAGGGTCTTCAATACGTTCAAAATAGCTTTATAACTTTTTTTTCTACGATTCAGCGTATGAATATAAACAAGAGGTAAATTTTTACGACCACATATTCCGTGTATCATGTATAATTGTTGAAAAATTACAGGAACAATTTTGAATGTGCCATCAGATGCCCAAATTTTACATGTCTGTAGAAATTTTAAAATTTTGCTCGTACTAAATATCAAAAATCTGTCAACACCACTTTCACTATCATAAAGTAGAAAATCTTTTCCTTTATTAGTAATTTTATAACTCTCGGAAATAACTAATGAAGCTAAATCATTACGAATGGGTATCCTTTCAATTTTTTTATGTCGTATATTTTGAACTGTTCTATTGACTTACTTATACTGATGCTTCTAATATTTTCTCTAAAATGAACTCTTGAAAGTAGTAAAATCAAAATAATATTGAACGGACGAGTTTTATGCAAACTAGCAAAAAGTATTCTTGACAAACAATTTTTTTTTTCTTGAAAAAGAAATTGATAATTTATTAAATTTATTTGTCATTCAATGTTGATTAAAATTATTCATTGATCTCGACGCAGAGCCACCTTTTAAAAAGATTCTTATTCTATTTTATAGCTGGATTTTATAAAAAAAAAAAAAGTTTTATTTATGCATGTTCAGATGAAGGAGTGCCTTGAAATTTTGAAAAAAATTTTGGCTTCTGAAAAGCTCTGCTCCCAGAAATGGATTGTTTATGTAAAGGCAAGATAACTAGTAGTTTTTGATCTTCAACAATTGTAAGTACAAAATGGTTCCGCGTCGAGATCAATGAATAATTTTAATCAACATTGAATGAGAAATAAATTTCATAAATTATCAATTTCCTTTTGAAGAAAAAAAAAATTGTTTGTCAAGAATACTTTTTGCTAGTTTGCATAAAACTCGTCCGTTCAATATTATTTTGATTTTACTACTTTCAAGAGTTCATTTTAGAGAAAATATTAGAAGCATTAGTATAAGTAAGTATAATTTTACTAAATGGCTTGAATATTTTCTCTTTTATGTATTTTTTTTTTTTATTGTTAACCCTTAAATGACACACCCAAATCCAGAACTGCCACACTGACAGTTATGTGGGGTCTTTTAGACCCCGTGTGGCCTTTAAGGGTTAATTTTAACTGATTTCCTTTTCAAGAAAAAGAATTGTTTGTCAAAAATACTTTTTGTTGGATTGCATAAAACTCGTCCATACAATATTATTTTGATTTTACTACTTTCAAGAGTTCATTTTAAAGAAAGTATTAGAAGCATTACTATAATATATGTATAATTTTACTAAATGGATTGAATTTTCTCTTTTGTCTTTTTTTTTTTTTTTTTTTTTTTTTTGTTAATTTTAACTGATCTTTAATTCTGATACCATTTTTCAAATGAAAAAACAACTCGCCGTTATTTTTTACTTTTTTAAAAGTAAGTTTTTTTAGATTTTACCTCAGTCAACAGGTCAGTCATATAAGTTACTGCTCTATGTTGCTCTTTATGATTTTTTAATTCTAGTTTTTCAAAGCATTTGCAATCTAATTAATTTCATTAAATTAAACTTTAATCAAATTCAAGTTTTAGAAAAACAACTTTAAGAGTTGTTTAGCAAATACAAAGCTTAATTGGATTCCCAGCTGAAAAAATCCATATGGAAATCCGTAAGGAAACCCGTACGGGGACCCATAAGAGTTCCGGTAAAGGACCCCATACGGGTTTTCGATACTGATATTTGGTCAGGGTTTCCGTACGGGTTTCCATACGGGTTTTTTTTTTTTCTTTTAATTTTATTTCCACATTATTTTTTTATTTATTTAATTTGATATTATTATTAGATATTGATAAATTACTCTTTATAAGATTTAATTATTAATAATAAAATTAAGTTAATAAAATTAAAATTAACAATAAAAAAAAAAAAGACATAAAAGAGAAAATATTCAAGCCATTTAGTAAATTTATACATATATTATACTAATGCTTCTAATATTTTCTTTAAATTGAACTCTTGAAAGTAGTAAAATCAAAATAATATTGAACGGACGAGTTTTATGCGATCTAACAAAAAGTATACTTGACAAACAATTTTTTTTCTTGAAAAGGAAATCAGTTAAAATTAACAATAAGAAAAAGAATACATAAAAGAGAAAATATTCCAGCCATTTAGTAAAATTATACTTACATATGTTATACTAATTCTTCTAATATTTTCTCTAAAATGAACTCTTGAAAGTAGTAAAATCAAAATAATATTGAACGGACGAGTTTTATGCAAACTAAAAAAAAGTATTCTTGACAAACAATTTTTTTTTCTTGAAAAGGAAATTGACAATTTATGAAATTTATTTGTCATTCGATGTTGATGAAAATTATTCATTGATCTCGACGCGGAGTCATTTTGTATTTACAATTGATCAATATTAAAAACTACTAGTTATTTTGCCTTTACATAAACATTTATGCAAATCCACTTCTGGGAGCAGAGCTTTTCAGAAGCCAAATTTTTTTTTCAAAATTTCACGGCACTTCTTCATTTGAACATGCGCAAATAAAACTTTTTTTTTTCTAAAATTCAGCTGTAAAATAGAATAAGAATCTATTTAAAAGGTGGCTCCGCGCCGAGATCAATGAATAATTTTCATCATTATCGAATGACAAATAAATTTCATAAATTGTCGATTTCCTTTTCAGGGAAAAAAATTTTGTTTGTCAAGAATACTTTTTTTTAGTTTGCATAAAACTCGTCCGTTCAATATTATTTTGATTTTACTACTTTCAAGAGTTCATTTTAGAGAAAATATTAGAAGCATTAGTATAACATATGTAAGTATAATTTTACTAAATGGCTTGAATATTTTCTCTTTTATGTATTCTTTTTCTTATTGTTAATTTTAACTGATTTCCTTTTCAAGAAAAAGAATTGTTTGTCAAGAATACTTTTTGTTAGATCGCATAAAACTCGTCCGTTCAATATTATTTTGATTTTACTACTTTCAAGAGTTCATTTTAAAGAAAATATTAGAAGCATTAGTATAACATATGTAAGTATAATTTTACTAAATTGCTTGAATATTTTCTCTTTTATGTATTCTTTTTCTTATTGTTAATTTTTAACTGATTTCCTTTTCAAGAAAAAGAATTGTTTGTCAAAAGTACTTTTTGTTAGATCGCATAAAACTCGTCCGTTCAATATTATTTTGATTTTACTACTTTTAAGGTGAAGACGTAACCGCGTTTTCATAAAATTTTTCGATTGCAATTAAAAAAAAAATAAAAGAGAAAATGTAAAAAAACGCTCTGTAGCGCGCTAGATAATATTTTTAGCTATTTTTTGAGCCTTATTTGATAAAAATTGGTTTTTTAACCTCTTTGATCACAAGTAATAACTTGTGTCCCTCCGACGCAAGCCAAAAGAACGAAATGTACTCCCTGCGCCATCGACCAACGCGCACCCGGCCTACTGCATGCCCTCGCTAGCGCTCGGGCCGCAACATGGCGGCCGGCTACGTGTCGGCCGCTGGCGCTTCGGGAGTACATTTCGTTCTTTTGGCTTTAATCGGAGGAAATCAAGTTATTTTTTGTGATCAACGGACTTTAAAAAAGTGCATATATCCCTCAAGACTAAAGTTTGCTGAGGAGGCCCACGTATTTGCAGCCCTCGACTTCGTCTCGGGCTGCAATAACAGCGGGCCTCCACTGCAAACTTTAGTCCCTCTGGGAATAATATACTAAACAAATAACTTCAGGAAATTTGGAAAATCGGTTTTCTTCTTATTCAGCAAAATTGTAGTAGTGTATGTCGTCTGCTAGTTGCTGCTAGTGAGCGAAGGATGCAGTACTGCCAAATATAACCAATAATTTTATATGCATCAAGCAACAATTATTAGTGAAAACTAAAAACAAAAACTACTTTTTAATATAAAGTGTTAATTCATGACAATAGGATAAATAAAAATAGTAAAAAAATCAATCATTTTCTTGTGAGCTATCTAGTGTTCATAACTATAGTAGATGTAAATAAACTAATTCTTTTAAATAAATTTATCTTAAATATGTTTTTGTTGACTCCTCCATCCAATTTGACTGTTGCTGCGTTCTCTTTAATACTTGGCGTGCAATAAGAGAAATCAAACTAAATTTTAACAACTATTACAGTTTATCAAAACTAAAATTGTTCACTCACTTTTATTTAGTAAAAGATTTTTAATCAAACATTACTTTTAAATAAAAAGTGGAAATTCATAACTACCAGATATCTAAAAAAGAAAAAAACTCTCTTGTATTCATGAATCATAGGTGTAAATGTATAACGGCTGTTTTTAAATAAATTTTGCTAATATAAATTTTTGTTGTTTTCTCAAATTTGAGTGTGGCTTTTTGAATTTGATGAAGATTTGTGGAAACCAACGCTTAGATAAAATAATTGTGTACTTAAGGGCACAATAAGTATAATAAAATTAAATTTTAGTTGCCCACAACTTATAAACACTACAATTTTTTACTCTCTTTTCTCTAGTCAAAGGATTTTATATTAATTAGGGTCCAGAGTTTCAAGTCAATAAGCCCATTGGTTTTTTCATAAAAATTATACCCTCAAAAAAAGAATGATACTTGGTTTTATCAGATTTTAAGTTTTGACCTTATCTGCTTTAGTAATTAAGTTTATTAAACATCTTTAGTAATTGATTAGAAGTGTAAAAGAAAATTTCTAAATTTATTTAAAATAACAAGAAAGCAGGGTCCAGAGTTTCAAGTCAATAGGTCCATGAGTTTTTTCATAAAAATTATACCCTCAAAAAAACAACGATACTTGGTTTTATCAGATTTTAAGTTTTTACCTTATCTGCTTTAGTAATTGATTAGAAGTGTAAAAAAAAATTTCTAAATTTATTTAAAATAACAAGAAAGCAAGGTCCAGAGTTTCAAGTCAATAGGTCCATTGGTTTTTTCATAAAAATTATACCCTCAAAAAAACAACAATACTTGGTTTTATCAGATTTTAAGTTTTGACCTTATCTGCTTTAGTAATTGATTAGAAGTGTAAAAAAAAATTTCTAAATTTATTTAAAATAACTAGAAAGCAGGGTCCAGAGTTTCAAGTCAATAGGTCCATTGGTTTTTTCATAAAAATTATACCCCAAAAAAACAACGATACTTGGTTTTATCAGATTTTAAGTTTTGACCTTATCTGCTTTAGTAATTGATGAGAAGTGTAAAAAATATTTCTAAATTTATTTAAAATTATCAGAAAGCAGGGTCCAGAGTTTCAAGTCAATAGGTCCATTGGTTTTTTCATAAAAATTATACCCTCAAAAAAAGAACGATACTTGGTTTTATCAGATTTTAAGTTTCGACCTTATCTGGGCGTCCTGGTTTTTTTATCAATAAAAAAACCAATGAAAAAATTATCTCCCAAACTATACAACCCAATAACGCTAGGCATGCGAGTTTTTTATAAGCAAAAAAATTTATAAACAAGTTATCCCCCAAGCTTTACAACCCAGTAACGCTGGGCGTCCTGGTTTTTCTATCAATAAAAAAACTAATAAACAAATTATCCCCTAAACTATACAACCCAATAACGCTGGGCGTCCGAGTTTTTTATAATTAAAAAAATTAATAAACAAATTATTCCCCAAGCTTTACAACCTAATAACGCTGGGCATCCGAGTTTTTTATAAGCAAAAAAATTAATAAACAATAAAGCCCTTCGCAGTAAAACTAAATAACACTGGGCATCCTAATTTTTTATAAATAAAAAAATTAGTAAACAAATTATCTTCCAAGCTGTACAACCCAAAAATGCTAGGCGTCCGAGTTTTTTGTAAATAAAAAATTATTAAACAAGTTACTCCTTATCTGTAAAACTCAATAACGCTGGGCATCCTAACTTTTTTTATCTAGGTAACAAAACTAATAAACAAATCATCCCCTAAACTATACAACCCAATAACGCTAGGCGTCCTAGTTATTTTATGAATAAAAATACTAAATAACAAATTATCCCTCAAGCTTTACAAGCCAATAACGTTGGGAGTACGGGACTTTTTAAAATTAATTTAACAATTCAATAAATGAACAGGCTTAATCGTTAAACCTAGTGAAAAATTTGGGGCTCTTAATAAACAAATAAATGATTTAATAGACTATCACGAGGCACTTATCTTTGATATTCAGAAAAACTGCAGTTGATATGTCCAGGAATAAATTACCGTTGACAACAACAAAAAAACAGACGCCCAGCGTTATGGTTGTATAGCTTGGATATAATTTGTTTTTTAGATTTTTTTATTGTTTAAATAACTAAGATGCCCAGCGTTATTGGGTTGTTTAACTTATGGGTCAATAGTTAGTTAATTTTTTTTTTCATAAAAAATTCGGACGCCCAGCGTTATTGGGTTGTATAGCTTGGGGGATAATCTTATAATTAGTTTTTTTATCGATAAAAAAACGAGGATGCCCAGCATTATTGGGTTGTATAGTTTGGGGGATAATTTGTTTATTAATTTTTTTATTCATAAAAAATCAGGACGCCCAGCGTTATTGGGTTGTATTACTGGGGAAATAATTTGTTTATTAATTTTTTTAATTACAAAAAACTCGGATGCCCAGCGTTATTGGGTTGTATAGCTTGGGGGTTAATTTGTTTATTATTTTTTTTACTTATTAAAAACTTGTACCCCCAGCGTTATTGGGTTGTAAAATTAGGGGGTATTTTATTTATTGAATTATTAGTTCATAAAAAAAGCTGGGCGCCCAGCGTTATTGAGTTTTTTGTTTGCCTGATCTGTGCCGGAAGATTTTCAAATTTCGCGGTACTACCTGGGCCGGGATCGGTCACTCTGGTGCAGACGGGTGCACTGCACACTGCACACAGGTGTAAACCAAGTGTAAACTGTAAGTTCTGTGATTACTTTGGTTCATTTAGTTTTGATATATTCTTCTGCTTTTTATTAATACTTGACTAAAATGCATGAAAACTATATTTTTTAAAATATATTCATCAGTCTAAGCATGTAATTTTTCTTTTATTGATAATTAATTATCTTACTGGGTGACGGCAAGAGAGAAGCTTTCAGTGTTAGTAAAAAAAGGAAGATGATTATAAGAAGAAAAGTAATCGACACGGTTGCTACAAGAACAGGATCTAATAAAGTACCCATATCAAGATAATTATTCAAGAAATTTCAGACAGTTGGGGAAATAATTTATTAATATTGAAGAAAGAAGAATTATTTATCACTGCCTGCTGCTTGTATGATTGCTTACTAAAATTTTTTTTTTCTTTGCATGTGCTGCATGAAATAAATAATTTAAAAAATTTAGAATTTCATTGAGGGAAATAAATTTTAAAGGTTATGAGAACGGGTGCATGTGCGGTTCGTGCATTTACTACGCGTGCGGTAGCAGACGACGCAAGGATCTGCTACACATGGTTAACGGGAGGAAAACGATTTTCCAAGTTTCCTGAAGTTATTTTTTAACCGATTTTCATCAAACAAGGCTTAAAAAATAGCTAAAATTATTATCTAGCGCGCTACAGAGCGTTTTTTTACATTTTCCCTTTTATTTTTTTTTTATAGCCACTTTTTACTTCCAGCGCTGGTTACGTCTTCACCTTAAGAGTTCATTTTAAAGAAAATATTAGAAGCATTAGTATAATATATGTATAATTTTACTAAATGGCTTGAATATTTTCTCTTTTATGTCTTTTTTTTTTTATTGTTAATTTTAACTGAATTTTAACTCTGATACCATTTTTCAAATGAAAAAACATCTCGCCGTTATTTTTTACTTTTTTAAAAGTAAGTTTTTTTAGATTTTACCTCAGTCGACAGGTCAGTCATATAAGTTACTGCTCTATGTTGCTCTTTAGAATTTTTTAATTCTAGTTTTTCAAAGCATTTGCAAACTTTAATTCATTTCATTAAATTAAACTTTAATCAAATTCAAGTTTTAGAAAAACAAATTTAAGAATTGTTTAACAAATACAAAGCTTTATTGGCTTGATAAAAAAAATAGGTATTCTCTTAAGCTTTGGTTTCAAATCTAGATGCTGGGAATCAAACTATAATCAGAATTATAATTAAATCAGAGTTTAGCTAATGTAAGATTATATACTAATTTTTTACATGATTCAATAATTTTGAGTTTATGGTTTTACTTCTAGTTGGTCTTGAATTAAGGTCAACAGAAATACCAAACTTTTATCATGAAACCAATAAAATTATAAAATTTGAAACACACCTAAATTTGCTTTAAGAATTATCATTGGAATCCAACATCAGGATTGAGGATGGAAGAATAAATTTATTTTCATGTGCTCAAACTATTCATTTAAAATTTTATTCTAAATTATACATTATATTTTTTAAATCAATTTAATTGTGACAAGAGATCTTAAAAACTTTTGTTATATTTAGTCATTGCCTCAAAAAGTTCTCCCTTTACATTAGACTTTAACCAGTTTGAATATTTCATCAATGCAAAATTGCATGTCAATTAATCAAAACAAATAAACCCAACTTAATAAATGACTTTATCAATAACCAACCACTTGTTCGCTTTCTACTCTTTTGTCTTATAGGAGAATGAAAAAGTTGAACATACTTTTTTAAATGTGGTATTAAAAAAAGGTTGTGTCTAGGTACCATCGCCGTGTACCGCAAACGGTACACGGTACACGGTAGCTTTTTACTTTAAATCCTATAATTTATCCCAAATAACCCACATAAGTTTAAAAAACTACTAGTTTTTATTTTAAATCCAATTGCCCATCCTAAATAACCCAATTAAATTCACAGAGTGTCTAAAATAACTCTTATTTGGTACCGTGTACCGTGCACCGTGCACCGAATACGGTACACGGCGATGGTACCTAGACACTTTCTTAAAAAAATCTTTCCTTATAATAAGATAAATGACTGAAAAAAAGACAAGTTTAAGAAACTGGTGAAAGATAAAAAAATCAGAAAGATCAAAAAATTTTATAAACATGGTTAATTTTTTGTTTTAAATAGTTAAAAGTTCAGAGTTAACTGTAAAAAATGTTTGTGTGTGATTTGTCAAGAAATGTAAATTTTAATTGTAATTTTAAAATTATCTATAACAGATTAAATTTAATGAAATTTTAAATATAATTTTAAAGGTAATATTATATCAATCAAAAAAGAAATTAATCTTTGGGTGATGACTCGGATACCAAAAGATATAATTTCATGAATTTTGTGGCTTTATTATATTCTTACATTTTCATTTCAAGTCAGGATGAGAATAAAGATGGATCAATAAAAATATGATAACAAATTAAGATGAATAACAACAATACTCAATAATTATACAAAAATGATAAACCCACTAAATAACTTATTTGAAAAGCAGTGTTATCATTTTCATCTACCTCACTTTCATCAACTTTTATAAAAAATTTCAGCATGAACATACACAAAAAAAAAAAAAAAAACTTGGGTCATTAATCTTTATTAAAAAAATTAAAAGTAAGCAGTTATTAATCATTATTATCATTATTATGAATAATAATGTATATAAAAAAAAATGAATTTTTATTATTACTATCAGTTAAGTAAAAAAAAAAAATTAGTAGAGATCGTGGTAGAAATAGAGATATTTATTTTTTTAATAACCCAGCACTTTTTATTATAATTTTGATAATAATAATATACACTTTCATTATACACTGTTATATACTAACTATTTCACACATTTTATTTTCTCATTTCAAATATGTACGTTTAAAGCACTAATAATAAAAGCATCAATTTTTTCTCCATAAGCAACAATAACACAATGATCGAACTGACGAAGTTCACCGAAGGTCATATTTATTTTATTTTAAAAATGAAAAAAAAAAAAAACAATAACATGTCTTTTGTCGAGGCATCAGCACGAGTGCAGACCAGTGCAGACAGACTGCACACTGACAACAGACCAGAGCACTGCAGAGTACTGCCTGTGCATCGCGTCTCAACAACCTATCGACAAATCTCGATCTCGAAGAAACTCGAAAAATCGAACTTGCAGTTTGATCGAGCCAAAGGGCTGAGTACGGAAATCCTAAAAAAAGCTGAAACTCCTGAAACAGCGCATGTGTTATGACCGAGAAGTAGGTGAATAGTTATTTACATGTTACACGCTGTATTTTACCTATTCGAGGTGGGAACTTTTGAATTAGAAATAGTGCATCAGAATCTTTGTGTTTCGATTGTTTTTAGTTTGACTCAGGGGCAGGAAGTTTATCCACGAGTTTATGGGATGACTCGAGTGGGTATTACTTACTAATAAATAAATGCGAGACTGTGATTAAGTTAAGAATGTGTAAATAAGGACCAAGTTGGCTAGTGAAACTTATACGATTTCTTTATATCGCGGGCAGGGGTTACTCGATCTCGGGAGAATTTTACTGAAGGTTGATAGCTGGGGTGACGTGAGTACATGGTGGAATAAAAAACAAGGTGAGTCCGTTAGGCCTACCAATTCTCGTCATCTTCTGCGCATTCTCTGGTGGGGGCAATGTCGGGGGAGGGGGTGTGCAACGGGTACCGCCATATTTGATTTCTCGACGCGTTGGTTATCGTTGCGCAATTTACTTTGTTTACCTATTTTATATGCAATTTTCCCGTATTCTTAACTAATTAAATAGAGAAATTAATCGATAAATGTCCAATTGGTGTTGACGTGTTAGTGATAATGAATGTCAGTTCAAGTGGCATACACTGTGTGTTGTACCGTATGAAGTTTGTTATCGGCATTTATGGTGTTTACGTTTTTTACGCATAATTTTTATTTATGCTGTAAAGGATTAGTTAAAAAAAGATTTGTTTGATATTTTATTGGTGTTCGTTGGTAAATATGTTGTTAGTTTAAAACAAACAATGGTTTTGTGCAGCGTGAAGGGATGTAAAAAACGATCTGATAAGAAAGAAGAAAAGTTAAAATTTTTTACGTTTCCAAAAAATGATTTTTATAAGAGAGAGTGGGAAAAAGCTTGTGGTGAAAAAATAAATAGAAAATGTCGTGAGTATTATCAATTAGAACTTGTATTTTATTTATGTCAATTTGGATTAAATATTATGTTATAATTTTTGTGCAGCAACAATTTGCTCAATACACTTTCTACCAGAATGTTTCGTTCAAAAGCCTGAGCGTTATCAAGGAACCGATTACTCCCCGAAACGAGTTCGTACTTTAAAAACAAATGCGATCCCTACAGAAAATCTAATTTGGAAAAATTGTAACAGTCACCTAGAATGTAATACATTAGCAAATTTGAGTAATGTTCCAGCAGTGTCATTGCATAGACTCAATTCCAGGTACAAATTTTATTAATTACAGCCTGTTATTATTATAGAATACTTTGACTTCTTAATTTCAGTAGCACCAGTTCTTTGATTTATTAAATAAAGTTTTCATTAAAATACTAATTAATATGCTTATTATGTATATTCAATAGGCCAACGCTCCCAGTGGAAAATAATAGATCAAGAAGTTATGATAAAACTAGCAAAGAGAACATTCAGCCTCCAAATATCAGGACATGTGATACAATTCCTGCCCGCAGTAAAGAAACTTTGGTTTCATCAAGTTCCACTGATACAAGCCCATTGTTAAGGTTACCTCGGTACATATTTTGTATTTGTATTACAAAAAAATTATTATTTTTGTAACTTTTAATTACATATTCAACTTTCAAGGCTTGCAACAGAAAATCATGAAACTTTTGAAGATAATTGTCAAGCTGGGATTGGTAGTACAAGTGATACATCTCCTAGTCAAATTAAGATAGCTTGTGTGCAATCAGTTAGTACTAATGCAACCCCACTGCTTCTCAGGTATGATTTTCATTAATAATTTTAATTAGAAAAAATTTTATGTTTTTGTTCTTATTTTTTTTGCTTGAAATGGTGTCTTTTGACAATGAAAACTAAGATTTTATACATGATTTAGTAAAGTTTGAGTATTTTGAGTGAAAATAATTTATAATGTAAAATTATACAAATGCAGTTTGCGTATCAGCATGAAACTTTTTACGCTTTGAAAAAGCTTGTCTGTTACAAGATAAATAAAATTTTCTTAGTTTAACTAAGAAAAATGTATCATTCCAGATTTACAGACTTTCTCAATTTTTGGAGTTCTGTGAACAAATGGTCCACTTATCTCCTAGTGAGTTTAAAAAATATAAAAATATATTGTGTTTTATCTTATTAGATTAAATTAATAATAATCTGTTAGATTCATTATCCGGGCTTTCACGATTTTAATTCTTGTTTATTCAACAGTATTACCCCACCTGAAGTACCAAGTCACCAAATGGAAAGTTCATCAATAACTGAAACAGCCATCATACACCCTGAAAGTGTCCATACATTGCCTGTTCGTGAAGACATGGTCAATCCGCAATCGAGAATCTTTAATATAAGCCCACAGCTATCACCTGGGTATGATTGCTAATTAAATTAATATCAGATATCCGAAAATTATATGAATGAATACATTTAATGGATTTTATTTAAATTTTTATTTTGTTTTAGTCACTCGCTATTAACATTAAGAGAAGAAATTTTAGTGCCAAATAATAATGCTCATATAAGTGTTGTCAAAGATCCTCAATATTGTAATGTTCAAAACTCAATTATTAATGAACAAAACAGGGTACAATTTGAAATGAATATAAATGAAGAATTATCAGTTGACAGCTGTGATGATGAAGCTTACAATGAATTTAATAATTGCTACATAAATAAGTATGTATAGATTTAATACAAATACATAATACATGGTGTCACATATTACAATTATCTTTTGCAATTTTTTAGCAGCCTTAGTTATGATTGCAATGGAAACTTTTTGGGGACCGATAGGACAAAGAAGACATCAGCTCCAAATCCAGTGTGTTGCAATGAATACTGTGACAAGTAATTAATAAATTTTACTTATTTGAAAGAATTTTTTTTTTTTTTACTGGCGTCCATTTAAAGTATCATAATTATTAAAATGAAAACAGATCTCATTTTATTATGTTTTTATAAAAATACTTTTTTTAATAATGTGATATTAAAAAATTTGTTAAAACTAGATAAAGTTTCTGATTCAATTATAATTATAAGTAAATGTATAATTTTTCGAAATTTATTAATAAAAAAATTTGTGTATTTAGGTTAAAAGCAGATTATGCAGAGGCTTGCACGAAAATAGATGCATATAAGAAAAATTTAAAAGATCTTAAAAAAGAAAACGAAAAATTAAAAAAAATTATCAAGCAAATACACGTGAACCAGCACCCTGTAAAAAGATTAAACTCGGTCAATAAAAAAATGACCGAAAGTAAAGTAACAGAAGTTTTACAAACCTTTTTTACACCTAAGCAAATTCATAAAGTCTTGCATCCAAAATTGACTAGAGTTAAGTGGAGTTTGGAAGATATTGCGAATGCAATTAGTATCACATGTGCTGGACCAAGGTGCTACAGACATCTTCTTAAATTAGGATATCCCCTTCCATCGATCAGTACTTTGAAAAGATGGACAGGCCGCGTGGATCTGGAGGAAGGTATACTAACTCCAGTTTTAAAGTGTATGAAAGCCAAAGGATTATCGATGAAATACTGGGAAAAATTAGTAGTTTTGACATTTGACGAAATTCACACTTCTCAAACTGTTGACATCGACTTTAAAAACGAGCAAGCTGTTGGTCCACATAAGAAGTGCCAAGTTGGTATTGTGAGGTCTTTGTTTAGTAAATACAAACAACCAGTTTATTACCGTTTTGACCAGTCTCTGACTATTGACATTGTTAATGAAGTAATAAGTAAAGTGTATGAAGTTGGTTTTACTGTCGTAGCATTAACCACAGACAATGATAGTACAAATGTTAAAACAAGAAAACTTTTTAACGTTGGGATATATGAAGATGAATCAAATTTGTTTTTTCCACATCCATCTAATAACAAATTAAAAGTATTCTTTTTTTCCGACTCACCACATCTCGTTAAACTAGCGCGAAACCACTTGATTGATAATGGCTTTGTGTACAGAGGCAAATCTATTTCTGTAAAACTTTTAGAAAAATTAGTTGCTGCAAATAATAAAAGCGAATTGAAAGTTCTTTTTAAAGTCACAGAGAGTGATCTTTATGTTAAGGGCCAAGCTCGGCAAAAAGTTTCTCCTGCAACGAGATTTTATTCTAGGACAACGGGAGGAGCTATTGGCTGGAGTGGACACAATGGCTTATTGACCGAAGAAGATAATTGGCAAGAAGCTGAAAAAATGTTTTATTTAATAAACGATTGGTTCGACATTTTTAACAGTAAACTAGTCAATCAGCGAGACCCTCTGAAAAGCCCTTATGGGAATTGTTTGGAAGAGCAGAATAAAATTTTAGATCAAATGATAGAGTTTATGCAGGAAATGAGAGTTCAATCTAGTCTTCGTAGCATGCTACCATTCCAAGTAGGCTTTGTATTGAATTGTAAAGCTCTCAAACAATTTTTACCATACCTTCAAGAGACCTACGATTCTGAAAACTTTAAAGTCAGATACATTTTTACCAACAGATTATCCCAGGATGTTTTGGAAAATTTTTTTGCCTTCATTAGAGCAGCTGGATCTTTCCACGACAAGCCTTCAGCTTTGAGTGTTAAACACAGAATTCGGTTAAATTTAATGTCCAAAAATGCCAAAGAAATGTTGTCCCAAGCATCAAATACTGAAGAAGTTATCGATGAAAATTTGATAGATTTAACCATGAGTTCAGATACAGAAGATGTTAATTGTAACAGCGATGAGATGGTAGATACCAGTAATAATGATGGTATTGAAGAAGAGTTGGAAGAACAGGTGGATGATTTTGACTCAGTTGATACTCGATTGATTCAAGAATTGCAAGACAATCTCCTTTTACTTGATATAGATAACACTTCAAACGATGTTGGAAGTTATTCAAATGGTAAGAAACCTTGAAGTTTATTAACACAAAATACCAGGTTACTTTATGACACATGCAATTTTTGTTTTATATTTTTACAATTAAAGTTTTCGTTAAATACTTTTAAAAGTAATATCTGATGTTTTATTATAGGAGGTGATGATTCTGCAAACCTAAACGAAAACGATTTGAGAGAGTATGAAGATGCTCCTGATGTTGACAGTACAAGTACAGGTCGGTTGCTTAAACTATTCAACTATTTGTAAATACTTACTTTAATACATTTTTAAAAACTTTAAAACTGATCTGTCATTGGTTTAAAAATGTTCTGGTCATCGAGTAAACCTGGACATATACATTGTCTCATTTTAGCTGAAAATTTGTATATTTTTAGCCAGTTACATTTCAATTTTTTATTAAATTTAAAATTATGGAGGTACTTAATAAATGGTACAAACACTCATTCGATGAGTTAAAAGTTTTGGAGTTACCGACAAATCAATTTTATGAGTTGATGTAAGTGTTCGCTTGGTTAATTTATTTGTTTAGACTTCTTAAAAAGTGAGTTCGAACATGGTTCAAGAAATCCAATTATATATGGATTAAAAAAAAATTTATAGATACTTTGAAATTCCTGAAATTAAGATATGTAATAATCCTTTACTGGCCCTTAGTATTTTTAGTTACAGTTCAATGTTATCAATATTTCATTCAAAATGATTAAAAAAAAATTATGATAAACGCTGTTTATTTATAAATATTACTTATGAAATTTATATAATTTTTTTTTTTTAGATGATTCACTTAATCCTTCGGACATTGTGCAAGAACTTATTAAGGCAGAAGGGTTAAATTACATAGCAGGATACGTGGCTAGTAAGTTTAGATTAAAGTATGATTTCCTTGGTACTTTTACTTATAAACTGCCATGTAAAGACAAAACTGATTGGATTCAGTATTTATCGAAAGGATATTTAACATCACCTTCGAGTGCACTTTTAACTGTGGCAAACGTAATGGAAGATCAATTCATTAAATTTCATGGGTGTAATTCTTTTAATAAATGTAAGGGTATTTTTAAGGCTGTTACAAAAAAAACGCAAGAAGCGCTCACAGAGAGATGTAATTCTTGTGCATCATGTAAAAAAAGTAACAAAAACTGTGATGAATGCAAAGAAATTCTTCGTATACCTAAGGCTGTGATTAATTGTCTAGTTCGTACTAGAACTTGCATAAGAAAAAGAGAAATTAATAGGAAAAACAATATTAAAGTCACTGAAGAGACTACTTCAAATAAGGCTGTTACCAAACCAAAAAAGACATGTAATGTTATAGAAGAAAAGAATAGAAAATTAATAAAAAAATATGTTAAATAAAACAAGCATTCATTAATATTTCAATTTTCCTTCCCCTCTTTCAATTATTTATTCTGATGTTATTTTGAATTTAATAAATTAAAATAATAAATAATTACTTGAAATATATTTTAATTGAAATGTTCAAAAAAATTTTTTAATCATTGTTTATTTGAATAATACTTTAGAAAAAATTATGATGATTAATTTGTATTAAAAAATTTTTTTTTCAACTTCAAACAATAATTAATATTTCGGTGTTCAAACTTACAATTAAATGTCTCAAGTTAGTTAATATTTACGGGTACATCTCCCACAGAAGGATAACCCGTGAAAAAGGCGTTAAAAAAAATAAATGAAAGTTAATATTATTCTCTCCTATCTCATTGTTTGAAATGATTTTGTTATTATTAATATTATTTTCTGCTCGATTTTCTGCATTTTACTAACTTTATATGTATACACTTTTTACACGGTTAAGTATGTTTTAGAGCGATAAATAACGAAGTATACGATAAATTCATCAGTAAATATATTAAAAATTATCATTTATCCTCCTAAAATATAAATATACGATACTTATACGTGATGAATCTCTACTCGGGTTTTTCTTAGCGCAAATCATTTTAAATTCTATCTCTTTGCCCTGATTGGTTGAAAAAATCAAACATGGAGGACTCCGTTGCACAAAATGCGCATGGACTCACCTTGTTTTTTATTCCACCATGCGTGAGTAGTTGCAACAGGTTGTTCAATTATTACTCGGTGCACGTGGTCATGACTAAGGATGACCCATGGTGGGGGCCTATGGCACCGGAAGGGTCAGGGGGTATAAGTACGGGAGCTTCTTCGGGCTCGGGAGCATTCATTCGGGATCTTTTGCATTGAGACATTTTTAACTTATTGTAAGAGCGTTTAATTCCGAATACGATTCTAACTTAGTTTGTCGCGTAGTTATCTTGCTAGCCAATTTGATTCCAACTTGTGCTAATTTTAAGTTAGTCAGGAAGTACAGGCTAATAAATTATTACCTATTATAAAGCCTAATTGAGATCTTGTTAATTAACCGCCCTGAACACGACTTACCTATATCTCCGATTCCTGAATATCAATTACGAGTTATTAACTTAACTTATAACATTCAACAATTAATTATCACGCTACCTTGTTATCAATCGCTACCAAATCATTGATCGTTCGAATCATCGGCTCGGGCATTCAAACTCAGCCGCTTCAAGCGTGCTGCAGCACATTGTGCGTGCGGCCGTTTCTACAAGTTCACCAGACAAGGTAAATTACGTGGGGTTACTAAAATTACTAGACCCCCCGTGTTACGGCCATAACACATGATAAAAAGAAAAAGGTAATAACTTTTTAAGCAGCAATCATTTCGGGACAATTTTTTTTTTTATTGTTCCACAGTTTATTGGCTATTTATAGCACATGAAAGATATGAAAAAAAATTCGTTTATTATGGTTTTTATCTCACGGACTAACCTTGAAAACCAGAAATTAAAGTATATAAAGCGTACGCTTTTTCACGGTCGTTTTTTAAACCTCTCGCCGTTCAAACGCTACCGCGGTTTAGGATTATCGAAGAAAAAAATTTTGTTCGACTGAGATTCGAACCCACGACCCCAGGCATGGCAGGCAGTCACTCCACCAACTGAGCCATTGAGCTAGCTTGCTCGAAGAAGACTTTAATTAAACTACTTTAACAACTGTTTTATATTTGATTTTTAACTAGTCTCTCTCAGCGCGCAAACACGAGCAATTGTATTATATTATCTAAATCTAAAACAAATTTTGTCGAAGCTTCATCTAAATTAAAGGGCTTAACCGACAATAAGTTGTATATTAAAGGAGTTTAATTGAGGTCTTGATGAATGCTAGCTCAATGGCTCAGGTGGTAGAGTGTCTGCCTGTGATGCCTGGGGTCATGGGTTCGAATCTCAGTCGAACGAAATTTTTTTCTTCGATAATTTTATTTAAAATAATTTCATTATTAATAATAATAATATTAAATAAATAAAAAAAAAGTGTGAAAATAAAATTAAAAGAAAAAAAAAAAAAAAAAACCCGTATGGAAACCCGTACGGAAACCCTGACCAAATATCAGTATCGGAAACCCGTATGGGATCCTTTACAGGAACCCTAATGGGTCCCCGTACGGGTTTCCTTACGGATTTCCATATGGATTTTTTCAGCTGGGTTGATAAAAAAAATAGGTATTCGCTTAAGCTTTGGTTTAAAATCTAGATGCTGGGAATCAAACTATAATCAGAATTATAATTCAATCAGAGTTTAGCTAATGTAAGATTATGTACTAATTTTTTACATGATTCAATAATTTTGAGTTTATGGTTCTATTTCTAGTTGGTCTTGGATTAAGGTCAACAGAAATACCAAACTTTTTTCATGAATCCGATAAAATTTTAAAATTTAAAACACACCTAAAATTTGCTTTAAGAATTATTATTGGAATTCAACATCAGGATTGAGGATGGAAGAATAATTTTATTTTCTTTTGCTCAAACTAATCATTTAAAATTTTATACTAAATTATACATTATATTTTTTAAATCAATTTAATTGTGACAAGAGATCTGAAAAACTTTTGTTATATTAAGTCATTGCCTCAAAAAGTTCTTCCTTTACATTAGACTTTATTCAGTTTGAATATTTCATCAATGCAAAATTGCGTGTCAATTAATTAAAACAAATAAACCCAACTTAATAAATGACTTTATCAATAACCAACCACTTGTTTGCTTTCTCCTCTTTTGTGTCATAGGAAAATGAAAAAGTTGAACATACTTTTTTAAATGTGGTATTAAAAAAATCTTTCCTTATAATAAGATAAATGACTGAAAAAAAGACAAGTTTAAGAAACTGGTGAAAGATAAAAAAATAAGAAAGATCAAAAAATTTTATAAACATGGTTAATTTTTTGTTTTAAATATTTAAAAGTTCAAAGTTAACTGTAAAAAATGTTTGTGTGATTTATCAAAAAATGTAAATTTTAAGTGTAATTTTGAAATTATGTATAAAAGATTAAATTTAGTGAAATTTTAAATATAATTTTAAAAGTAATATTATATCAATCAAAGAAGAAATTAATCTTTGGGTGATGACTCGGATACCAAAAGATATAATTTCATGATATTTGTGGCTTTATTATATTCTTACATTTTCATTCCAAGTCAGGATGAGAATACAGACAGATCAATAAAAATATGATAACAAATAAAGATGAAAAACAACAATACTCAGTAATTATACAAAAATTATAAACCCACTAAATAACTTATTTTTGAAAAGCAGTGTTATCATTTTCATCTACCTCACTTTCATCAACTTTTATGAAAAATTTCAGCATGAACATACGCTAAAAAGAAAAAAAAAAAAACTTGGGTGGTTAACTTTTATTAGAAAAATTAAAAGTTAGCAATTATAAATCATTTTTATCATTATTATGAATAATAATGTATATAAAATTCATTCCTAAATAATGAAAAAAAAGATCAAACCGAAAATAAATTACAACACTTTTTTTTGCAATAACTTTGAAAAATAATGTACTCATTTATATGATTTTAGTAACCAGCTAATTCTGAACATAGTCTTAAATTCAACTAAAACTATTCACTAACTTAATGATTATTAATTTATAATTTAATTACGAGTATAATTAAAGAAAAAGTTAACACATTGATGAATCAGCTGCTACCTGACAATGACTTAAGTAGCGTCTGCATGTGTGCAAACTGCAAACGGGCGGACGCGATTCGACTTCTCGAGATCTCGAACTCGAACTTTGCTACGAGTGCGAGTGTCTGAGTACGGAAATCCTAAAAAAAGCTGAATACGGAGATACGGAGTCAAAAAACTAAAAATGCTTATAACTTTTTAACGCATTGATAGTTTAACACAAATTTTTTTTTTAATGTTGCATAGGTTATTGGCTAACTGCAACACGTGTAATTTTTTAAAAAAACTATTCCCGAGCACTGGTTATTTAACGCGAACCTAACCTTAACTCAAAAATCAAAGTATATAAAGCGTACGCTTTTTCACGGTCGTTGTTTTTTTTTTTTTTTTTTTTTTTAAACCTCTCGCCGTTCAACCGCTACCGCGGTTTAGGATACCACTCGTAGACGGTAAATGCGCAGCAGCAGCATCAGAAATTTTTCCAATATTTTTCACCACAACTTTTGATGTTTTTTCATTAGTATTTCTTGCGTATTCTTTTATATTGTTCATTGTTTCCCGAACTTCAAGTTCTACTTTGCTCGGAGCATGATTGTGTTTTGTCTCAGATATAACCAGACCTTCAAAAATATTTTTAATAACTTTTTTTTATGAATTAAAAATTTATAAATTTTGTTTACCATCTTCTTTTTGGCTTGTTGTTTTAGCACTTGCTGGATAAGAGTTAGATTTATATTTTGTGCATTGCCAAACAATGCTATTTTTTTTAACCTGCTGTCTATTAAAAATGAATCCATTCAATTTAAGCATGGGATTATTTTTCTGACTAATAATGAATTCAAGCCCCATTTTGTATTAAACACGAATTCAACAATACTTAAAAAATTAAAAAATACAACTAGAGTATAACTTTAACTTTACAAATACAATGAAATATGAATTATCACTGAGCACCAACAAAATTCGTTCGACTCGTCTCGGTACGACGGTTTACCTGACTCCTCGGGAGTGGCATGCCAAAGAGAGGGTTGGAAGAGACAGAAGGTGCGGGATTGATGGTCATCGCCCGGGAAGCATTCTTCTGTCTAGACGAGTCAACCGGCTTTTGGAAGCCGCGGACGACGGGGAACTTGACTGACGTCCGGCAGACATGCAAAGATCTGGAGATCGATTCATGGCAGATCTTGGAGAACCTCGCTCGTTACGGAAGTCGAAGCAATTATTGTCATTCGCGTCGCGCGTTGTTATAGTGTGAAAGTGTGGTGTTTAATTGTGAAATTGTCATTTCAAATCAACGCCTGGACCGCTTTTCGACGGCTACAAGGCGACTCGAGTGTGGTAGCTATTGCGGCTGGTAGGCATCGTAGCCTGGCATTTTGTTTAGCCTGAAGGCTTAGTATGAGGTGCACCTTAGCGACTCCGTAAGTAAATTGTATATGTGCGAGTGAGTGTGAATGCGTGTGAGTGTACTCAGTACACTGTTATTGTAGCAATCTTTGTTTTTCTCACGCACGCGTCAGCTGCCGGTAGCAGCAGGTTGTTGTGTGAGCGCGCGACTCGATTTGGAGAGCATTGACAATTATTTGTTTACTGGTTTGAACGACACCGAGGCGTAATTCGGAATTTGTATTTTAGGTTTAGATTTGTTATAATAAATTGTTAAATTATTAATCTAACTTTTATTGCCTAAACCTGGTATTCCTGCGAATTGATCCTGTTTCAATACCCGCACCCACTACCGGTAAACGAACTAGCCGACCGCGTCGTGAAGTATAGTAATATTCTTTCCTCATTTTATTATTTCAGGTCAACGAGATGCAGTTCGACAAGTGCTTGGATCAGCACTAAGTACAGGTGATAAGAATTTAGTACGCACTGTGGGTATTTGTATCGGCTCTTACAAACCCTTAAATCCACCCATGTTACAATTGTTACTCTCAGCTTTTTTATTTCAAAAATTAGAATGTTGAAGTGAAAATAATTACAAAATGTGAGGTGAACATTAATTTGAACGCATTAGACAGAAATAAAATCTTGATACATCAATCTGAATTGACACATTAAGGTCAAAATCTTGATTTATTAATTAAGATTTCAATGTTTTATAATTATATTTTGACATTTCAAAATTAAATGGCCGCCAAAAGTTTAATTGATGAATATTTTTTATACCTTTTTAAGTATTAACATAACCTAAAATAAATTCATAAATTTAAACAAAGACTTATTCAAACAAATATTATTATTATTAATATTATTTTCAAACATGAAAAAGGAACAATTTAACAAATTCAATTTACTCAATATTTTATTAAATAATTTTATAGTTTCTAATTAATTTTAACTTTAATCTAAGTATTCATATTTAAAAAGTTTTAAACAGTGTACAAATTTTATTAATATCACAGTTAATATAGTTTATCAATTTAGATTGATGTATCGAAATTTTATTTCTTTCTAATGCGTTCAAATTAATGTTCACCTCACATTTTGTAATTATTTTCACTTCAACATTTTAATTTTTGGAATAAAAAAGCTGAAAGTAACAATTCACTCAAGAAGTAATGATATTATACCTAAAAATTGCCATGTTAAATTTAATTTATGTTACTCCTCTAGCAGACAGTATTTGCGTGATCGCATGGCAACTTGCACGGCAAATCATCCGTGCCGTGCCTTTTAAGCGTCACATGCCGGGCTGGGGCCATGCACGGAAAACGGATCAGGGGCGGATGATCTGATACGGCATCCGTACATACTTCTTGATCAGGTTGTTTCTAGAGACGAGTAATAAGTAAAAAAAAGTCATAATGATGATTACAAATAAATTTCTTTTCAATTTTTTCTATTCCAGGCAGTCTCAAGTAAAGAAGTCTCACATCTTTTTCAGTAAAATCACTTATAGCTTGAAAAAATTTTTCGACAAAAATCTAGTTGAATGACAACCATTATCATTTAAAAAATCTCCTACACAACATTGAACACTCATATCTACATCTTCAGACACCCTATTTAGCAAAATTAGCACGAGTCACTTGATAAAAACTAGAGCACTAAAAAAGTAAAAACTGACAAACATAGGTTTGTTGATGTTATTGGTAGCTAGAACTTAATTGTAGAAGGCGCTATAGTCTATAAACGTGTGGGCTCCACGCTGCGAGTCTACGGTAGGGCTAGAGAGAGAGAGAGAGAGAGAGAGAGCGAATGTGTGAGTGTGTGAGAGAGCGTGCGGTTACGCGGCGCGCTGCGACGAGCCAAGCGGACCGCTGCTCAAAAATTGTTATTACCTTAAATAAGAAGTATTACATAATAAGTGTTGATTTATTTATTAAAAGAGTCAATGACTCAAGTTTTACCTTTAATTAACTTTATTTTGAAAAATAGTTAATATTTAAATAAAATTTTTGAGACTGTCTTTTAGTTAAAAAAAAAACTGTTTAAAAGCAGATCATATGTAATGATATTTGAATATTTTTAATTTTTTCAGCATTTATTAAAAAATAAGTACTTTAAGTCAAAAAGTATCGGAACAGGTAGCAATAAACATTTCTAAAAATTTTAAACAAGCGCTCTTGGACAAGCGAGTAGCGTTGAAAGATATTTTTTCCCTCTTCTTAGGTTTGAATTTTCTTTAAAAAACGATGAAAATGACAAAAATGATGTGCATGAAACAGTATTAAAATGACCGAAAAAGCTTAACAAAATTATGAGACATTGTTTTTAAAGCAATGAAGAATTTTTCCTGAAAATTTCAGAAAAAAAAACATCCAGAGAAAAAAGTTACATCAATTTAAATACTGGCTAAAACGTGTTTTTTGGCGTTTTTTTGAATTTTTTTAAAAACTTGACGTAGCTGTAACTTTGACAATTTTTAAGATTTTCAAACACTTCAAAAAAACAATTTATGATCTTGAACATACAAATTAATTACCACCAACCAGAAAAAAAAAATTCAAACCTCACTAAATGGCAGCTGTTTGAATATCTCTAAAAATCGTCAAAATCGAAGATTTTATCAATTTCAGCGTTTGTAGCCGCACTTGCATCAAAATAATTATTCCAAAAAGAACAAACATTTTTTTAAAAAGCTTATTGAAAAACAAAAATTTTGCGAGGTCAACCATAAAAATTGGATAATAACTCTATTTTTGGCGAGTATTTGAAGTTAGGATAAAAATAGGCTTAAAATAACTCTAAAAAAGGCATATTTTTTTATTTCAAATGGCTGTCACTTGGGTTCTACGGCATATTTTAAGCTTAAATTTTGGCAAAGCTCCTAAATAAAGTTTATATTTTAACATACTAAAAAATTAGGAAAATCGGTTGATCTCATGCCCACGGTTTTGCTGAAAGATGTTGGAATGCCCCATAGACAATATTTATTGTACGGGAAGAACGGACGAGGAACATATGGAAATCCTGTGTGAAATTTTTCGTAAAATGAATAAGGCAGGGTTAAGAGTGAACCCGGATAAATGCGAATTTTTCAAAGATAGTATAGAAATCTTAGGCTTTGTAATTGATGGGTCAGGTCTAAAACCTGCACCTAGTAAAATAAAGGCAATTAAGAAGGCACCTGTGCCTAAGAACCATAAAGAATTGGAAGCTTTTTTAGGTCTTATTGTATTTTACGAAAAATTTCTCCAGGATAGAGCTGATTTTGTCAAACCTTTGTATGATTTAGGAAAAAATAAAGAATCTGAATGGACGCAGAATTGTATGAAAGCGTTTGAATGGATAAAAGAACAAATTACCTCAGATCGTGTTTTGGCATTCTACGATCCGAATGAGCAACTAGTTTTAGCGTGCGATGCTAGCAATATCGGATTGTTGGCGATCCTGTTTCATCGATACAAGGACGGATCGGAACGTCCTATTGCATTCGCATTGAAATTGATACCAAAACAAGAATTGCATCGAGCAATTATAGACAAAGAGGCAGCAGCCATTGCTTTTGGCTTCTGAAAATTTTACCAATATGTCTATCGGGTGAATATAATTGTAAGAACCGATAGTGAGCCTTTAAAATTTATTTTTGGTAACATTCAAAATTTGTCAGTAATGTTGCAAAGTCGTTTGATTAGATGGGTTTTTTTTTAGCGGGGTTTACATGTGAAATTGAAGTTGTAAGATCGAAGGCAAACGGCAAGTGCGATGCCTTGTCTCGTCTACCGATTAATGATGACGAACCGGTTTTTGAGAAATTCGGTATACTTAATACCTTGCAACAATGTTTCCAAAATGTCCTGGCATTCTGCCGGACTTGATGCGATACCTTCTGGTAAACGTTTGTACCGATGTAGATCGATTTCAGTCACGATGGTCAACGCGTCTCGCGACTTCTCGTCTACTTCGAATTGCAGAAAAGCATGCTTCAGGTCTTTCTGTGACCATGTACGCCCTACTCGCAAAGTATTGAAAATTTTCTCTTTAATTAGTACACCCTTACGTTTAACTACTAATTGTGAATTTACGGTCAACTTGAAATTACTGCACAATCTAACTTGACCGTTACTTTTAAGAACGGGGATGACCGGAGTTTCCTATTCACTGCACTCAAACGGCTCTATCGTCCCTGCCCTTTCTTAACGTTTTAATTCTTCAGCCATTTTCTCTGTTAGGGCGAAAGGTGCATGATACGGTTTGAGTTGTACTGGCATTATTCTATCCTTAAAAACCAAGTTAGATTTTCGACCTTTAAAACAACCCTGAGTATCTGAAAAAAGTGTCGAGAATTGTTTTGTGAACTTATCACGTAAAAAATTCTCATCGGTACAAATTTTATTTATTCCCGATTCTGTAAAATTATTCAACTTCAATGGCCACAACTCAAACTCCTTCAACCACTGTTGCCCTAGCAGTATTAGAACTTCACCCTTTATTAAGTACAAGTCCAAATTTTTAATCCTGTCTTCATAGTTTACTTTCACATTTTTCATCATACCAAGTGGCTGCAAACTAATCGATTTATAGCTAGTTAGCGAGAGATCACAGGGAGATCACAGGGAGACAACTTTTCTTCCGGGAAAATTTTATTTTTATCAGCCTTCGACATGGCTGAAATGTACGCTCCCGTATCGATCTCCATTTTTACGTTAACAAACATAGGCCTATGTTTGTTAACCTCAGCCTTTATTTTATAAAACGGAATTTCCGTATTTTCTTTATCAATACCGACACTCGAAATCGAACAAAAATTTTCATTATACACCTCTTTAGCGTTCGATTCGAATGGTGCTATCTTCCGATTCATCCTTGATTAAATTTAAACACGATTTTCCGTCACGTTTTTTCTCATTCGACAAAATCTTTTCAATTATTTGCTTTTTATTTCCGTTTTTAAAACAAACTATCTCCATATGACCTTTTCGCTCTCAAATTATACAAACAATATCTTTCTTATTACAATCTTTCAATAAATTATTATTTACTCTCCCGCAAAAAAAAAAAAAAACAAATATAATTCCGACGAATCCTTAACGTCGGAAAAGGGTACATGTAGCCCATTAACCTTATCAGCCTCATTTTGAGCACACTGGTAAAATTGATATCCATTACTAACAGTTGCTTCTTTTGTTTTAACAGCAAGCCAGACCATTCGTTTCACAGAACCTCCAATTGCATCTACTGATCCTTTTCCATGCACTAGCGCATATGTGTCCTATGAAATCTATTTGAATCCAAAATCATCCGCCAAGTAACAAATATTAGCTGTTGTGTATTTACTTTTAAACTGATATGAACAATTATCCAAGAATATATATAGATTATTTAGATTTTTTTTCTCATTTTTAAAATCAATGAATATAGTTTTTAGGAAAACTCAGGACGAATATTTTGAGTGGCTTAGATCATCGCTTACTACAACATAAGAATGAACTAGACCAGCTGCCCAGAGAACACATATAAATACGGTAGCTTGTCCATGATGCCAATGAGCATTTTGAATTTCGTCTTGAGATATTAATGAAGCATTTTCCGTGCAATCGATCTGACAAACAACATCACCTTTTTTTAACAAAACTTTAGTATTTTCAAAATGCTCTGCTTGTGTGACTTTGATGAGCAATAGACGCTTAAATGAATAAAGTTTTCATTAAACTTTTTGACTATTGCCTTCAACTCATCGACATAGAAAACTACTTGCATACAATTATCAACTTTATCCCACTTGCTCACTTTAATTTTTTTATTGTCTTGAGCTCGAAATTTTAATGCCACAAGACTATTAATATCAAAATTTTTACAATTCTCGCAAACGTTTGTCATGTATTGCTCGTTAGTCACATCACAGGTTGCTTCAATGAAAATGTCTTTATAAGTTTCGATATTAGGATCGAGAAATGGTAATAAAGCCTCTGTAAGTTCTGTGATGTTAGCATGAATATGACAAACACACACTGTATGCGGCATTTTATCAAATGTCTTCACATGATCCGGGCGTAATTTGAAAAATTTGTCCAAACTTATGGATTTATCTGATTTGATCTCTGTACAAAAAATGATTTTTGCTTCAGATACACTCATCAGCATGTACCGGGTCTGCATTAAAGCCCTTTTCCAGTTTCAGGATCTTTTACTGAAGTACAATCCCTGATGCCTGGAGCCTGCCAAGAAATTCCGTCTTTGCAATAAAAATTTGTTACTTTTTCTTTAAGTTATTTTGATAATGGATGTGCTCTATTATAATTTTTTTCAGCAGGGAACAAATCCTTACCACAGTTTGATTTTTTTTTTTTTAATTTATTTAATGCCTACCAGAAGGCTTATACAGCAAAATATAAATATAAAAATAAATTATTATAAAACAAATTTGGCTTACAAAAATTATTCAATACTAATTTAGCATAACAGCTCAGTATGTTCACTTGTGTATTTGGAATCGATTTTGAGGCGTCCTCTAGAGAGTCAACACACATCTCTGCTTCCTCGTCTGCTTCAGTATTTTCTTCTTCTGCAAGGAGGGATAACCTGGCAAAAAGACTAGAAATTCTGTCTCTAAGCTCTCCTCCCAACACCTTGCCATCACATATTATCACGGTATATACAGATTCTAAGCACTCGATTGCATCTTTGGGCTCAACACCAAACCAATTAATCAGTAAAGCATCTAAATCCGCATCTTCTTTTCGGGCTACCACCATGAACTCAATACATCCGAAGTATGATAAATGGTAATTATTCTCTTCATTATCCATAACCTTTTTCCAGGGCCGTAGTACCTTGTACAGTTTTTAAAAATCTTTGATACTGTCCTCATCGTCGCCGAATAATTTCTGAAGGTCACTATCAAATTGACTGATACAAGGTTTGTTCTCGGTGGATTGGGTCTGTAATAAGTCCACTGATGGATTTTTTTCTTCTACCTCAATTCTTGTACTTTTCCTATGGCGAGACTCACTACTCGATGAATCCGAAGAATCTTCCACTCTTTTGTTTTTCCGTGAGGTTTGCTGCTCGACTGCAGATTCCGAATTTGGTCTAGATTGTTCTAATTTATGATTAAACTGCATCTCTGCCTCGCCCAGATTTTCCAATCCCAGGTTGTTCATCATTAAATTATGGCAATCTTTTCTAATGTGACCTTCGACACCACAATTACCGCACTTCATTTTCTCAGATTATAAATAGAAGTTATACTTGACGTTCTCAATCGTGAATTTCAATTCTCCCGGCATCTTGCCCACATCTTCTTCGTCTATGTAAATTTGTCGACGGTGGCTAATTAAATGATCGTACCCTTCATCTGTGTTTCCAGTTTTGATGGCTGTAACTTTACCTAAAATTCTCACTCCACGATTTTTAATTGCCTCAATGATAATTTCATTTGCGATCTATGGACAGATATTGGAAATAATAAACCTTTTTGCTGTAGGTCGATTTTTCATCAAGGATTTGATGCTTATAGGAATTAGCCCAGTACCGTTACTGCTAAAAAATAAAAAAAATGAAAAAAATATAATCAAGTAACTGACTGTGCAAATCTGTAGTATAAATGATACTGATTACTGGAAAAATATTTTAAGGTGATTTCAGTTGTTAATGAAAAAGTGGGGTGGGTTTTTAGGGGTGAAAAATGGTTTTCATGGTTTATTGGAAAAACTATTCATCCGATCAAAAAAGTTTGAATGTAAAAGTTGTATATAATAAAAAAATCTACAAATTTTGTTCTACAACTTTTTTACATAACATCAAAATTTTCGAGAAAAATGCAAAAAACAAGTTTTTTGGTTTTTATTTTTCCTGGCCCCAAAAATTGTTTAAACTTAATAAAATTTGGCTAAAGTTTAGCATTTTGTATGCAAAATAAGTTGTTGTTATTTGGAAAAAAAATATTGAGTAGTTTCTGAGAAATTCACAAAAAACGTCAAAAAATTTTTTTTTTCATCTGCCCTGCTAAACCAGCAAAGTAGTTGAAAAAATTTTGGTTGGGCTCATTTTTTTCCTCTAATCTGCAACTTGAAAAAAAAAAAAAAAAAATATGTCTACGGTGGAAAAAATATTAAAAAATACGAAAAACTGAAAAATGGATGTTTTAAAACTGCATTTTTGATCATAATTATTGTTTTTGTTATAAATTTTTTATTGTTCATCATTATTTTCGGTTGAATTTGGTATCAAATGTTGACTATAATTTTTTATGAAAAATTACATTACTATAAAATAAACACAGCGATGGTAAGTGTATAAAATAACTTGAAATCATTGAAAGTTGGAAAATTGAAATTTATAAAAACAAAGGTATTAGTGAGGAGGATTTGTATTAAAAAAAAAATACTTGTTTCTTTGATAACTTTACGTTAAATTTTTTTAATAAAAACTTTAGAAAATAATCATTTAAAGAATTTTTTTAGTCTACAACTGTTCTGTCAGTAATATTAATTTAAAGAGGTTTTTTAAAAATTACAATTTGTATTGAAATAAAAAAAAAATACAAGTTACTTATCAGATTATTTATCAACTATTTTTTAATACAAATTACATATTTACATAATACTTTCAGAGTAAAGAGTGTAAACATAAGCATTTAAACTTGAGAAACTACCATCAACTGAAGGAGCTGCAATTGAGCACAGCAATAGAGTTTATTTTCACTTACAGAATTCCAAGACCTCGCATTTTTTTTGTCTTTCCAAGTACTTTCTGGAAAAAATTATTTAAGATTTTTTTTTTTATGTATTAGACCATGTAAAATTGAGATATTGAAATGAAAAAATGACGAAAAACATCTTCATTTTACATGGTCGAATACAGAAAAAAAAAAATCTTAAATAATTTTTTCCAGAAAGTACTTTGAAAGACAAAAAAAAACGCGAGGTTTCGGAATTCTGTAAGTGAAATAGTGTCTGAGCAATATTTTTTTGAAAATCAGGTCAAAAACAGCTTTTTATTGAAAAATGCTGATTTTTTAACATAGGGTGTAGAGGGAACATGACTTTAAAAGGCCCATTCAGAGAAACTGACGCTTGGAGATTTCTTTTTGGTATATTTGGAGCCCATATACCAAGTTTTAGCCAAATCCATGACCCAAATATCTGGTCCTCTCCTTGTTAGTACATAAACTAGTACATTTCAGACTATGCTTGCGACAACCACAGCTTTGTTTTTCACACCCAGTCTTACAACTGCAGCAAATTTTTTTAAGTAAGTCCTCTGGAATTAACTTATCTGCTGTGAATTTGGGAATTAAATTGTTTTCTGCATCATGCTTACAGCCCCATTCTATCGCAGATTTTTGAACCCCCAAACCACTGTTGAATCTGAAAATAAACTCTATTGCTGTGCTCAATAGCAGCTCCTTCAGTTGGTGGTAGTTTCTCGAGCTCAAATGCTTTCCACCGTAAACGTTTTTTTTTTTTTTTTTTTTTTTTTTTTTCTAGTTGCAGATTAGAGGAAAAAAATGAGCCCAACCAAAATTTTTTTCAACCACTTTGCTGGGTTAGCAGGGCAGATGAAAAAAAAAATTTTTTGACGTTTTTTGTGAATTTCTCAGAAACTACTCAATATTTTTTTTCCAAATAACAACAACTTATTTTGCATACAAAATGCTAAACTTTAGCCAAATTTTATTAAGTTTAAACAATTTTTGGGGCCAGGAAAAATAAAAACCAAAAAACTTGTTTTTTGCATTTTTCTCGAAAATTTTGATGTTATGTAAAAAAGTTGTAGAACAAAATTTGTAGATTTTTTTATTATATACAACTTTTACATTCAAACTTTTTTGATCGGATAAATAGTTTTTCCAATAAATCATGAAAACCATTTTTTACCCCTAAAAACCCACCCCATTTTTTCATTAAAAACTGAAATCACCTTAAAATATTTTTCAAGTAATTAGTATCATTTATACTACAGATTTGCACAGTCAGTTACTTGATTATATTTTTCTCCACTAAAAATATTAACGGTACTGGACTAAATGTTGTTGATAAACACTTGTTTCGTCACGTTGACTAAATACTTAGCGATTTCTGTACTGTTAACACACACGCACACTCTGTTGTTGTAAATTCTGGAAATAGATAACAAATTCCTGGGACCAATTATATTTCCAATTGCAATAGCATATTTACGAATGGACGTTTTTTCCAGTGCGTCCATAACTACAGCTTGTTCTCTTGAGGGATACTTATCCAATTGCATGACTTTGGAGTACGATAACGTGGTGGTACAAGGAGACTGGGAAAACTGAGTTGCATCAGTTAAACCAGTAGATTGAACGGTTGAGGGAGAAGTCACCGGAATAACTTCACTCCTTTTTGCATTTTTATGGAGTGCAGGCTCCATTGTGGCGGTATGCATCAATGCACTAATCAGGTGCGCTATTAGCGCTTATGAGATCACTCTAACCACCATTAAACACACAAACGAATTGTGCTGAGTATAAAAACAAAGGCACAAGCAGACGAGACAGTATTTACAAACACGTCCTACTCGGTCGAGTGCTCGATCGCGACTGAACACAGTTTGATTTACAAGACTATTTAGTCAGCTTGTCTTTTTCATGTACTGCAAGGAAGATTTTTGTTGACTTTGTTGACTGCTCGATTTAAATATTGCTCATCATTAAAGCTACCTAATACTTTACAGCTTTTTCTTACTTCTACTTTTTTTTTCTGAACTTTTTTACTCGAAGTCTAGTTGCCTCTTGTGTCACTTTCTTTTTTAATGGATCATTTTTTTCTTTTTCTCTTTTGATTTTTTTTCTTTTCTTGTCTTTTTGTAAGTGAGCATCCCATAAATCTTTATTTAGATTCAGTTTTTCTCGGTATCTACCAATTCTCTCTTTTCCAGGCATTTTTTCTGAAAAATACAAAACATTGTTGTAAATAATAAGCCATGTATGATAAAACACTGGACTACATTAAATGAAACAAAATTTTTAAACGAGATAAAGTGAAGTATCAGAAAATTTCAATTATAAATAATATTTAACTTCAATGTTAGTTATTAAATCCATGTCATAAATGCAAAAAGGTTATTAAGCTCAATAAAATGAGTTTAAAGTGAGGTCATTCAATTTGATTCACTAGTTATTAGATAGCTAAAAAAAAGTAATGTCCATAACGTTACGGACGTTACAAATTCAAACAATTAAAAAAAAAAGAAAAAAAAAAAGTTGTTTTCTTTTTAAACATTAGTGCAACAATGTTAATAACTACTCTCTACTATTTCTCATTAAATTTGAAGTAATTATCTTCATTAATTGAATTTTTTACATTGATTTTTGGAAACTTTTCGTTACGGACGTTACATTTTACATCACTAGGAATGAACCAAGGAAACAACAATTAAAACTTACCTTTTTGAAAAACTCGCTAGTGGGTGATGTCTGTTAGATCATAATCATTCACTTACCTTGTATTTTGGTAGAAAGCAGACGAAATAACAGGGCTCTAACATAATGCCAACTTAACTTCGAAATCACGACTTACCAACGTGGATGAAAAAAGTGTTCAAATCTTAGAAAAATAAATTAAAGAAAAAAAAAAAATTGGTTTCATAAACTTTAAGGTATTGATGAACTTTTAACATTACTTTTAATTTCAAAAAGCTAAATTTTTTTTTTTCCCAATGATACGATCAGAAATAGTCGCTTTAATACGTTTCGGAATTTGTATTAAATGCGAGAAAAGAAGGTATCTTTGTTTCCAGAAAATTAATTAGAAGTGAAGCTATGAAATGGGCCTTGAAAAATACAAATTTAGCTCATTTATTTTAGAAAAAAGGGAAATAACCATATAATATTGTAAGATATATGTATATTCTTACGTGTTTCTACCGAGACGTACGGCACTCTTTATTCTAGCAGACCCGGAAAACAGTGTGTAATCGGAAAACCGGGGGTAGACGGCACTCGTACGATGACGGGAACTTATTTAAACTTATTTAAATTTATCTAAATTCATCCGAACGTGCGCACCCGAAAGGTTTATCTTAAATACTATAACATATGAACTTTACCTTGTTGGTGAGCTCCGGTGGTCCTTCTGGTCGCTGCTGAGTGAAGGATATAAGAGGTGTACTAATGATAACGCAAGTCTCACCAGTCTTCTGAGACTAACTGTGTATTTTATTTGGTAAGCACAATTGCTTTTGGTCAAACGTACAATTTAGGTTACACTATGAAAGATTAACGTTAACAACATAAACGAAGTAAATGTTAGTTTGGTCAGCGGTTCGGTCCCCAAACTGTTTTGTTGCTCGAATTTTCAATTATAAACTGAATTATACTTAAGTGAAACACTTTGTTAAGTTATTCGGTCACAATAATAAATTTTAAATTAAGCGAAACACTTTGTTAAGTTATTTGGTCACAATAATAAATTATAAATTAAGTGAAACACTTTGTTAAGTTATTTGGTCACAATAATAAATTATAAATTATAAATGGTAATATTCTAATTACAAATTGACTTATTAAAAATTGCGGCGCAATGTGGTATATTTTGGTATCAAAATCTAACTGTCCCTCGTGCTCCTGCACTTCCTCCTCGCGGAGTCCAGTGGTCCCCACCACCTCGATCTTTCCTTGTCGAGGTGCTGATTAAGCAACTGGGATCCGTGGGAACGAGTGCTGATTAAGCGTTTTAGTTTTAATTTTCTACTTACACGATTATAATTATTATTATTAAACTGTCACGTAACAGCATCCCCCTCTTAGCGCTTGCCGTCCCGGAAAATGCTAGGTCCCTTAGGGATGGGTGGGTTAGGGTTTCATGCTCGGGTCATGGAGTAAAGGCGCTTGGGTCGGAATTTATTTGGTCGGAGACATGGTGGATAACCCATCGGATCTGCACGAGTTTCGACAATTTTCTTAGGTTATATCATTATCACTCAGGATTGTTATTATCATTGTTTTTTTTTTTTGTCTATTCGAATTTTTACATGCTTTTCTTCAACTCACAATGATTTGTCGTCGTCGTCGTCGTCGTCGTCGTCGTACGTTCAAAACTGCCAAGCTCTATAACTTTGAGTCTATGAGACCTAGAGGTCTGAAATTTTGCAGAGGGTCCAGGTTTGGATGACAATACATGAATCCGTAGTCACTTCTCGACCTGGGCCTCCAGGTCGCCGATGACGGGGGTACCTGGGGGGTCATCTCCGAGAATTAGGGCTAAATTCTTCGGGGATGACTTTGAGGGAAGTTATAGAGTATTTATCGAGGCAATTTGAACCGAGGTACCCAGGTCGCCGATGATGGGGGTACCCGGGGTACTTGGGGGTCATCTCCAAGAGTTCGGGTCGAATTCTTGGGGTATGACTTTGGTTAGAGTTCGGGGGTGTTTGAGAGCATATGAGGAAGAAGTTTGAATCTGGACAGCCAGGTCGCCAATGACGGGTGTACCTGGGGAACCTGGAGGTCATCTTCGAGAGTTTAGGGTAAATTTTGCGGGGATGACTTTAAAAGTTTTAATAGAGTATTTGTCGAGGCAATTTTAACCTAGTTACCCAGGTCGCCGATGATGGGGGTACCTGGGGGTCATCTCCGAGAGTTCGGTTGAATTCTTGGAGTATGACTTTGGATAGAGTTCGGGGATGTTTTAGAACATATGAGAAAGAAGTTTGAACCTGGACAGCCAGGTCGCCGATGACGGGTGTACCTGGGGAACCTGGAGGTCATCTTCGAGAGTTTGGGCCAAATTTTGCAAAACTTAAGAGTTCTGCAGAAGTTCTAATTTGGTAGTTATCAATATATTTGAATAAAAAAAAATTTTTCATATATTATAATTGTAAAAAGGATGATGAAAATTTCAATAATAACCAAACTTTAAACAATAGTTAGAATTAAAATTTTACACTTAAAATATTCTTTTCAAGACTAAAAAGTAGAAAAAAATAAAAAAATAAAATAAAAGTTCTTAAAAAACATGCTTTTCTCTAAAAAGTTTTGAGAAATTATTTAAAAAAACGTACTAAAAAGTAGAAAGTAAAATTTTAATACTTTCAAAGTACTTCAAAAGATTTAATTTAACAAACAAAATTTCGTGATGACTCTAAACAAAAGCATGGGGCTCTATAGATGACTTAATCTTAAGGCGTATGGCTGTGTTTCATCAAGTGCCCCATGCTTTTGTTTAGAGTCATCACGAAATTTTGTTTGTTAAATTAAATCTTTTGAAGTACTTTGAAAGAATTTAGCAGTATTAAAATTTTGTTTTCTACTTTTTAGTACGTTTTTTAAAATAATTTCTCAAAACTTTTTAGAGAAAAGCATGTTTTTTAAGTTTTTTTATTTTTCTTTCTTCTTTTCGGTCCATTTGGTTAGGCTTGTGGAGACGACGTATGTCGCCGTTGGAATTACACTCTCAGTATCCAATAGGTGTTCTTCTTGGCTAGTTTTGGGGTCAAGATCGCCGAACGGGTCTGGTATCGTGTCCTTGACGTCTAATTTACCTTCCCGAGTCCAAAGCCGGCTCTGTCGATGGAGATTTTAGTGGTCTTTGAGGTCGAGTGTGTGCATTTGCACTTTACACTCCTTACATCGGGCAGTGTTCATTGATCCCCTTAGTTGGCTTAAAGGGCATTGAAGCCGCCTGGGTGTTCAAATTTTAGAAATTGATATTGAAAAAGGAACAAAAATGAAGAATTGATAAAAAAAAAATTTTAATTCAAGCCTGAAAAAGTAGAAAACATTTTTTGAGTGACAAGTTTTTTTTTATTTCTTAATTCCTTATATCAGGATATTAAACAACTAATTCTGGGACGTGCTTCCTAATTCTGGGAAGTCCCAGAAATTGTACTATACCAGATTACTATTTCTGAGACGTTTTTAAAAATGGGTTATTTTGAAATATTTTAGAGTTATGTGGATTCAAAAGGGTTATTTTTACTTTAGGCAGGGGTTGGAGAGAGGATAAGAAAGCGAAAGGGGATGATTATTACTTTAGTAGTTTAAAAGGGTTATTTTGAATTTGAGAAGGGATATATAAAGTTATTTGGTATTGGAAAGGGTTATTTTTGGTTTTTAAGAATTTATATATTTGCATGTACATACAGGGTGGCTGTTAAGTAGTGAATGGACTAAAAAACTTGAAAAAAATGCATTTTTTCTATAGAACATGCAACGTAAGAGTTACTTCTTACAAAATTTAGGATCAGATGGACCAGACAGAATAGGGCCCGAGCCCGCACTGTAGGCCCCACGGATCCTAAAACCATTTTTTCAAATGGAAACCTATACTTTTCACCCCAGATTCGGAAAGAGCGGAAAATTTTATTTTCCTAAAGGACTTTGAAATATTTTTTCTAGTCTACTCTGAGGCCACGTAGAGGGCCCAAAGAGCCATTTAACGCTAATACCTAAATAACTCGGAAAAAAATCACTTTTTCGACTACCCGAGCTCTAGCAAAGTTTTTTTTTTTTTTTACAAAATTTAGGATCAGATGGGCCAGACAGAATAGGGCCCAAAAGAATAAGGACCGGGCTTTTACTTTGAGACCTAAAGAGTGTAAAGTAAAATCGCTTTAAATAAAACTGAAATTAAGAATCAAATTAAAAACTACTGGGACTTACAAGTAAAATAACAATCATAAGATTTTACAGGAATTGCCTGAGTCTTAGTGGAGGTCCACAAACCCCCACTAATCATTGTCGCGTGCAATAATTGTTTAATTTAATTTAAGTTTTATTTAATTTAAGTTTAATTTAATTTAAGTGGGAACTTACCCGCTATGAGCAGATCACGCAGTAATCTGCTCGTCACCCTTTTTGCTTGTCTTTGGTAGGATTTATTAATTTGAGGTAAAATAAAAGTAATTTTTTTGAAGTTAATGATAATTTTATTATTAATAATTATAAAAAGAAATCTATACGAATTAAGTTTATCATCCTTTGACGAAATTATAAATTATCAATAAAAGTCTTACTTGTTACTAGGTGTGAACCTAGGCTAAACGGAGAGGGGTCCGGGTTTCTAGGCCGGTGATCCCTAAGGTTGACCCACGTGTCAGGGCTGTCGAACACAGTGGCCTATCGAAGCCCATGGAACTCAGGCTCCTTTCGTCCAGGTGTGCCTCTACGACTTTCAGCTGGCGCGTAGCCTCCGGATCGCTTGATTTTATTTTGCTCGCGGGTGGATTGGTTCTGGGGGTGACTGTGGAGGCCTTTCCGGGTGGATGTTCTTTATCGATTGGATTTCGGGACAGCCAGTCCGCATTGGTATTCTGTTTACCAGGTTTGTATCGAAAAATATACCTGTAACCACGGAGTCTGGCTCGCCAGCGATTTAGTCTAGACATAGGGTCTTTAATGGAGTCAATCCACTCTAAGGGCTCATGGTCGCCGTATACGTAAAAGACTCGACCGTAAAGGTAGTGTCTGAAGTGCATTATGGCAAGGACTACGGCCAAGCACTCTCGTTCTGTAGCAGAGTAATTCTGCTGGTGTTTGTTTAAAGTTCGAGACATGTACGTAATGGGGCAGTCGTTGTTGGGTTCTCCCTGGCTTAAAACTGCGCCTATGGCGTAAGCGCTTGCGTCTGTTGTAAGAATGAAAGGTTGGGAGAAATTGGGGCAAATTAGAACGGGGGCAGAGCATAGAGCTTCTTTGAGCCGTTCAAAACTGTTTTGTTGTTCAGACTCCCAATAAAATTTACCGTTCTTTTTAAGGAGGTCGTTAAGGGGCTTAGCAATATCAGCGAAGTGATGGATGAATCGCTGGTAATAGCTACAGAGCCCAAGGAAAGATCTGACGTCATGTGCGCTCTTTAAAGGAGTGGCATTTTTGACTTCCTCGATTTTTCCGGGGTCGGGTCTGACTCCAAATTGGTCGATGTGATGACCGAGGTATTCGACTTCAGGGGTAAGAAACTCGAATTTTTCTATTTTTAGCTTCAGTCCGGCGTTGAACAGCCTTTGAAAAGCTTCATTAACCTTGCGCTCGTGAGTCTCCAGGGAATCGGCAAAGATAATTAGGTCGTCCAAGTAGACGAATAGTTCGACTCCTTGAAGCCCTGTCATAATTGTATCCATGAGTCGTTAGAACGTAGGTAGAGCGCAGCACAACCCAAAGGGCATTGCTGTGAATTCGTAGTGGCCGTAAGGGGTAGAAAAAGCAGTTTTAGCTCTGTCGTCAGGGTTCATGGGGATTTGATGAAACCCGTTTACCAAATCGAAGACTGAAAAGTATTTTGATTTTCCCAGAGATTCCAAGATCTCCTGAATGTTGGGGAGTGGGTAAGAATCTGGGATCGTTAAAGAGTTGATTCTGCGGTAATCAATCACAAGGTGATGTTGTTTTCGACCGTCCGGGCCAGGGCGTTTAGGGACTATCCGGGTATGTGGCAAAACCATAACTGAAAGTTTCGCCGACAAAAAATCTCGCAGATCAAATTCTCGCCGACAATAAATCTCACCGACAAAAATCTCGCCGACAAAATTTTTTTTGGCTGAAAAAGAAATTCTCTGATGGTAAGACAGTTTTTAAATAAAATTTCTGTCAGATGGCAAAAAAACTAATTGGCTACCCCCAAGCTCTAAGCCCACAAAACCTTACGCGCCCAAGTTAAACAAAATACTGATTGGCTACCCCCCAAGCTCTAACCCCCAAAACCCTGGGCGCCCGAGTTCAACAAAAAAACTGATTAGCTACCCCCCAAGCTCTAACCCCCAAATACCCTGGGCGCCAGGGTTCAAAAAAAAAATTGATCGGCTACCCCCCCAGCTCCAAGCCACCAAAACCCTGGGCACCCGAGCTCAACGAAATACAGATTGGCTAAGCTCTAAGCCCCAAATACCCTGGGCGCCCAAGTTCAACTAAATACTGATTGGCTACCCCCCAAACTCTAACCCCCAAAACCCTGGGCGCCCAAGTTCGACAAAGAAACTGATTGGCTACCCCCCAAGCTCTACCCCAAATACCCTGGGCACCCGGGTTCAACAAATAAATTGATCGGCAACCCCCCTAGCTCCAAGCCACCAAAACCCTGGGGAACCGAATTCAACAAAAAAACTGATCAGCTATCCCCCAAGATTTAAGCCCCCAAATCCCCTGGGTACCCGAGTTCAATAAATAAACTGATCAGATATCCCTCAAGTTCTAGACCCGCAGAACTGTGGGCGCCTGGGTTCAACAAAAAAATTGATCGGCTACGCCCCCCCCCCAGCTCCAAACCACCAAAACCCTGGGCACCCAAGTTCAACAAAATACTGATTGGCTACCCCCCAAGCTCTAACCCCCGAAAACATGGGCGCCCGAGTTCAACCAAATACTGATCGGCTATCCCCCAAGCTCTAAGCCCCAAATACCCTGGGCGCCCAAGTTCAACTAAATACTGATTGGCTACCCCCCAAACTCTAACCCCCAAAACCCTGGGCGCCCGAGTTCGACAAAGAAACTTGGGTGGAAGAACGACAAGAGTCCGAGAGGAGGTTGAAAGAAAAGTCTACTGTTCGGGGCGATGAGCTAAACAAAGTGGGTAGCAAATTTTCGAACAAAAGTTTTCGAATTGAACAATAAAATTTACACGTCAAACAAAAGAAACAAATTTTATTCGGAGTCTTCGTAAAAGCGAATTGAAAGAAATGAACAGCGAATGAAAGAATGAAAGAAACAAAGAATGTGCGCGTCAGCAATAAGTCGCTAAACTTTCTCCTTGAAATTCTCGAACACGAAAAATATGATGAAATTAAATTTCAGCTCTGATTTTCGCGAACTAATTAAACCAGATTTTAAATTAAGTAATTTATTTTTAATTTTAATAAATTTAAATTCCCAAAACAAGATCCAACCAAAGAGCTTAAGCGAAAAGGCAGGTATGGTTCCCCACAAGGGATGCCATTTATCTCGCGTGTGAACGTGACAGTAATTGTTTAATTTAATTTAAGTTTAATTTAAATTAAGTTTAATTTAATTTAAGTTTAATTTAATTTAAGTGGGAACTTACCCGCTATGAGCAGATCATGCAGTAATCTGCTCGTCACCCTTTTTGCTTGTCTTTGGTAGGATTTATTAATTTGAGGTGAAATAAAAGTAATTTTTTTGAAGTTAATGATAATTTCATTATTAATAACTATAAAAAGAAATTTATACGAATTAAGTTTATCGTCCTTCGACGAAATTATAAATTATCAATAAAAGTCTTACTTGTTACTAGGTGTGAACCTAGGCTAAACGGAGAGGGGTCCGGGTTTCTAGGCCGGTGATCCCTAAGGTTGACCCACGTGTCAGGGTTGTCGAACACAGTGGCCTATCGAAGCCCGTGGAACTCCGGCTCCTTTCGTCCAGGTGTGCCTCTACGACTTTCAGCTTGCGCGTAGCCTCCGGATCGCTTGGTGTCGGGAACGAGAGAGAGCGTTTGAGGTTCGCGCGAGCCGGGAGGTCGCCGATTATCCACACCTAGGACTTAAGGATGGGAGCGGCATCCAATTAGCTCGAGCTTTTAGCTCGGCTCGCGACGGGCCCCCTTCCTCACTCTTTCGGCGGGAGTAATTACGAATATTCGAAAAGTCGTTAGCGCAACTTAGGAGGGTGATGGGTATTGGTTATGATTATTATTAGTATTATTATTTATGTTAAAGGTTGATACACGACAATGACATCTGAATAACTCAGAAAAAAACATTCTCACGTTAAACTGAGATATGAAATAATTTTTTTTTATGAAGTTTAGCCTGTAGTAGGGCTCAGTAACTCACCAGGTGTGAGCCCGATGAGTATGTAAAACCATCTTTTTTTGGTACAAACTGATTACCAACTCAAATTTGAGAAAAAATCTATAAAAAAAATCAAAAATAAAAATTTCAAAAAGAATTATTTGAGCCCTTAAGCCTGCAAACTTGAAAGTTTCATACGCTATTAGGGGTCATTCATTAATTACGTAAGAGTCACAGCGGGGAGGGTGAGTTTCAAGAATCTCTACATACCCTTACGTTGAACGGGCTGGCGGGGGGGGGGGGGGTCACATGTCAGATTTTTTAAAGGCGAAATTATCTTATTTTCGTTCATGCAACAGTGCACTGAACGCATAGTACTTATGCGCGCGTCAAACGCGAAACTGTAGACTTACCCTATAGTTACCAACTGCAGTGCCGGTGTGATAAAAACACGTGAGTAAACCACTAGGCGCTGCATGCTGCAACAAGCTATCCAACAGCTCGTGCTGGCATTTGTTTTTATTAAAATTTTTTGGATCTGAAATTCAAAAACTATGGTCACTTACAGGACTTTTTATGAAGCATTTTCAATGCGTTACGCGAATGAATTATCGAAACAGTGTATTCAAGATAAGTGTAATGACTGCTGGAACATTCTTAAGCGGCAATTCAAAGGTGCAGAACTAAACTCTGAAATTGATAAGAAGATTCGAGAGTTGAGGGCTGAAACGAAGTTTACGAAACAAAAGATACAGCAAAATCTATTTCGATATGTTTCGAAGGTAAATTTAATCATTTGTTTAATCTAATACTAATGAAAATCTTCTGGTTTTTTATTCATTGCGCAGGCTTAAGAAATTTTTAATATTACAAATATATACTTGTAGTGATATCAACGATTAGGTGACAAAAATGTGCTATATTTTCAAACTTTCATCACTGGAAAAAAATCAATATTGACTGAATCTGAACTTAAAAAATAAAAAAATAAATCAACTTAAACTCAACAGTAATAAATCACGTTTTTGCAGAAACTAAAAAAATTTATATTATTCATCAAACCAGTTTGAAATCAAAAAATATTTTTTGAATATATAAATTTTAAGAGACGCATTTTTATATTCAAAAAAATCAAATTGAAAAAAAATTTTTTAGCACGGATTTTTTAATACTTATTATTGAAATTTTCTTGTCATAGCAGCTGCCCACTTCCGCAAAAAGCAGCTGCAGTACTGATCACGAATCGTCAATTCTCCGTAAATCCATCGAGGAATCATCTGCAGCAGACTGCAGTAACAAAAAAATAGAAGAGGATCCTAAAGAAAATTCCGAACTAGATTTGGCTAGCCCTGAACCGGGAAATATTCTTAAACGCAAGTACTCGACCCCTGCTCAAGACCTTACGCCAAAAAAAATCAATGCGTTACAGAGTCAATTGTTAGCTACACTAGCAGCAAGAGATGCAAATTTAGATATACAGGCTAGTTATCGAAATAAAATAAAAGAAAACATGAAGGGAATTTCAACGTCAAGTAATGATATTGGTTTACGCACAGAAGCTGGTCGTCCCCGTCTCGAAGAAGAACACGTTAATTTGCTTGATTCCATTAAAACCGTTGCCATCCATGGAAGTGCAGTTCATGAACGTCACCAGACTGATGAAATGAAATCTTGTAAAAAATTGGACGAATTGCATCGTAATGTTCAAAATTTAGTAGGGTTGTCTATTTCAAGAAGTGCCGTTTATACTCGCCTCATTCCAAAAAATTCTCGAACTAATCAAGCATCACGCTATGTAGTGACGGTGCCGTATCGTTTATCCAAGCCCTCAAATGATTTACACAAACACCATCCGGATGGAAAATTTTGCACAGCAAGTATTAGGAATTTAGAGTCACTTGCATCTATTCTTGGACCTAAACAATGCAGCTTCTTATCGCAAGATGATAAAGCTCGTGTGCCGATCGGGATCACTGCTGCAAAACAGCAGTGCTCGCTTGTAATGCACGTTGATTATCGAGTCCAGCATCCAGATCACGACTTCATAATCGGCGAAAAACATAAACTTATACCTTCAGTATATGCTGACATTTCTATCAAACCAAATGGCAAAGGCGATCCTAGTGACGTTACCTACAGTGGTCCTACATTTATTTCAGTTCGAAGTGGAAAACACGCTCAGTCTACTGCAGCGTCTCACGTTCATTACATGAATACTTTAATGAGAGAAGAAAATTTTTCACAAATTTTGAAAACAGATCAAGGTGATGTAAAGCCAGTGATGATTATCACTGTAGATGGAGGTCCAGACGAGAATCCAAGGTAAATTACAGCATAAAACTTTCACTTGAAATTAGAGAGTAACTTTATATCGAGTTTAATTAACATATTTTTTTACAGGTTTCCTAAAAATATTGCTTTTGCCATTCAGCATTTCCGGAACTTCAATTTGGATGCTTTGTTCGTTGCTACTAACGCTCCAGGTCATAGCGCTTTCAATCGCGTTGAGCGCAGAATGGCACCGTTAAGCAAGCAGTTAACGGGAGTAATTTTACCATACGATACTTTTGGTACCCATCTTGATTCTCGAGGAAAAACATTTGACTCCGAATTAGAGCTCAAAAATTTTCAAGCTGCTGGCGAGGCTTTAGCAAACCTCTGGAATGGTTTAGAGGTAGACTCCTTTGCTGTAAAAGCAGTTTACGAAGGCCGAAATGCTGAAGCAGTAGTCCCTGAACTAGAGTGAGGTACCAATCGAAGTAACTGAAGATGTTTCGTCGTTAACTGAGAGTAATGATTTACCCATCGTTTCTGACTTAGAAACGTGGTTTTCTAATCCATTTACCACAGATAATTAAGAGATTATTTTGTTTATTAATCATATTAGATTATTGATAATTTTATTAAGGACTACCAAATAGATCTAGCCCACAGATTTTGTCCAAATTGAATGAACTTATAGTTTTTAGTATAAAAATGGCTCAGCTAAAATTTCAAAGCCCTGAGAAGCTTGTGAAAAAAGTTATAAACATTTCAAATTTCACAAATTTGCATGGGTTCTAATGGGAAATTTACTAAAACAGCTAATACTTAATTTCCAGCCCACAGATTTTAATGTAACTACGCACAAAAATCGGAAAAAATCAGACTTTGATTAGATTTGTTTCAAAACATTCATTAGGAGCCTGTAGAAATAATTATAAATAATCGATTTTATATTCTTGTAAATATGACTTCTCATTGGTTCATACAGAGGTTAGAAAGTAGCTGAGCCAATGAGCAGACGACTACTATAGTCAAATACACATTTGACTTTCGTAGATGGTAGGGAACCTCCTTAAGATAAGATCAAGTCATTAGTATTGTTACAAAAAGTGTTCCTAGATTATAAATTATTCAATAATTTACTTTCTTTTATTGTTTCGGATCTTTCGTAAGTAGCATAATATTTTAAAAGGATCAATAAAGGCTTTAAATAAAAAAAAAATACATTTCGTAATTTTATAGTATGCATTTACCAAAGACAAAAAATAAGCTATGTATAAAATTTAATAATGAATCAATATATTTAAACAATGTAAAATAAGATCTTATTTATCAACGTTTATGACATATTTTCCCTTTTTCTTGCTTTTAAGAGAATTATTAATGTCTAGCGAAAATCGAGTTCAAATCTTACGTAAGTAGCCGGGGCCCGGGCGGGGGTGCAAGAATCTTACGTGGCCTTACGTGGGGGGAGGGTGGGTCAAAAGTAGCTAAAATCATGCTTACGTAATTAATGAATGGCCCCCAACCCTGAAGGTCTTTTGCCCGAGATTACAAGCTCGAAGCCTTTGTCTCCTAAGCCCCTAATCTCCAAGTCCGTAACCTTGAAGCCTGAAGGATTTAGGGTCCGTAGGGCCCACAGTAAAGGCCTGGGCCCTATTCTGTCTTACCCATTTGATCCTAAATTTTGTAAAAAAAAACTTTGATAGAGCTCGGGTAGTCGAAAAAGTGATTTTATTCCGAGTTATTTAGGTATTAGCGTTAAAGGGCTCTTTGGGCCCTCTACGTCACCTCAGAGTGGACTAGAAAAAATATTTCAAAGTCCTTTAGAAAAATAAAATTTTCCGCTCTTTCCGAATCTGGGGTGAAAAGTATAGGTTTCCATTTGAAAAAATGGTTTTAGGATCCGTGGGGCCTACAGTACGGGCTCGGGCCCTATTCTGTCTGGCCCATCTGATCCAAATTTTGTAAGAAGTAACTCTTACGTTGCATGTTCTATAGAAAAAATGCACATTTTTCTATTTTTTTAGTCCATCCACTACTTAATAGCCTCCCTGTGTATAATGTTTGACAACACACACACAAACACACACATAATGTAAGTGTTGACAGCAGATTAATTTAGGCACGGGGAGGTAAGGGTGAAACATAATCAAGCTACAGTGATCTCGGTAAACTCGTTTATTTATTAAACCTCGGTACTCTGGGATAGCGATCCCTACACACGCGGTCATCACGGTGGCCATATTCGAACTGCCCTTTGCGGGCTGGAGACTTACCAAACATCACAAATCACACTAGTCCATAAAATCTCAAAACAGAGTTTTTCTTTCTCATTTCACTTATAATTTTTCTCGCTGAGTTTTCAAAAAGCTTTTCTATAGAAAATCATTTAGTGACCAGCACAGCTGATAATCACAAAATGTTTTTCAAAATACCTTGCATATAAAATCTCAAACAATCAACTTGTTTCCGCATTCAAGTTTAAATTGCTGCCTCGTTTTTGCTCGCAAAAAAAATACCTCGCCTCTGAACTTCTCAAAGTTTTACAATGTAATGTTTGCGTTTACAATGTGCTTGATATTACATGTATCAGCATCGAACAAAAACTCATTTGACTGTTCGCATTCTCCCTAAAATCAAGTGCCTAAATAATACTCTGTCCTCACTCTCCTCCTCTAGAAACATTGCTCTTGCCTTTGTCGTTCTGTTTCATTACCTTGGTTTGACCGCCCTCATTTTGTTTAAACCATTAAGTCCTTCGTACCCTCTATCCCGACCATTTTTAACGATTTTTACTCATAATTCCCTAAACTATGAATCTACCTTCACCTCGGTTTTCAGCTAAAGTATCCTACAGTTATCAAGTGACCAGCATGGCTGATAATCACGAGAAATTCGAGATACTTTAATTTGCCCGACCGTTGTTGTGATGGGCGTTTACAGATAACCTACACTACTCATCTCTTTCATCCTCGCCACGACTATCTCTCGAAGCATGATTATTATTTTCTTCACCTCTCTCAAATAAACAGACGTCCTCTTGTGATTCATAGTTTTTGTTACAGACTCGGCAGTACCACTGAAAATTCATGCAAGAAAAATCGAGGAAAACTCCTTAACTCTGGGGGTAGGGTTCCCACGAAAAGAAAACCTCCGGGAGTGATCGGTGAGCTGGAGAGAGAAGAAATAAATTATTGCAAAAATTTTGGTTGAATTTGATTTTATTCTTGTCTACGAATCAAGTCTACAATTACAAACAAAAAAAAAATAAATTTTCATTTGAGAACAAAGGAAATATAACTATAAGATTGTCTACAAAATGGCGGGACGCCGCGCGAACGAAATTAAATCTATACCGCCACAAATTTAATTGTACGCGAAGAAATTTTATTTACATATACCACAACCAAAACTAAGAAAACTGCTTGATACAATTTTTCATTAAATAATATGAAATCTTACGTTTTACCAAAAGAATTTTTTTATATCTAAAATGGCCACTTTTTTTTTCTTTGTTTTCCAACTCTCAATTTGAAAAAGGAAATCAACCCAAGTTTTCTTATATTCTTCTATCACGTAGCTGTAATAAAAAACAAGACAAAAAAAAAGTCTACAAACTCAAAAAAAATAAAAGAAACTGGAAAAAGAAACTTAGAAAAAAAAAGTCTACGAAAAAGAAACTTAGAAAGGAATCAACTCTCAAAACACAACCTTACACTTCAGCTACTGAGAACAGAGTGACGCTTCCCCGCGTCTCTCTGACTCAACTTCCTTCCTCACCATCCCTTCCCCAACACTATCAGCCAATCAACACTAATTTATTCCATCAAGTTTCATTCACACTTGAGGAACAATAATGTGTCCACCAATCAAATACATTCACATCATAATATCCAATCACACTCAAGTCTACAAAGTTCCGGTGGCGATCGCCACGCCATCTATACTACGCGCGAACATTCAAAAGAAAAGAAAAAAAAATAACGCACACGAGGCACTCACAGCTCTAACTCTGTCCCTCGCGCACATACTCTCTCTCTCGCTCTTCCCTACACGCACACATTGTCCACGCCACGTGCAAACTACAAAAAAAAAAAAAACACTCACGCCCACGTCTACTGTTGAGTGTGCGCGCACGCGCCTGCCGACGCAGTTGCGTCGTCTGCCGACACGCGCCGCACACCTCCTCCGTCGTCGGAAACTCCCGGACGGAGAAACGGGACCTGTGTGCTGAGTGTGTGTGTGTACGCGCGCGCCCTAGGCCGGGATAGCCTTCCCGGATAGTGGTTATATGTGTGTGTGTGTCGTGGGCCCGCGCTGCTGTGGCAGCATTCAGCCGACGGCGGCCGTCACCACGTGGTCGGCCTCGGCTGCGCGTTAACGTGGCATGGTTATCACCTGGGAAAAGTAAACAAACAACTTAATTATTTCACTGTTTCCCAGGTGACTCGACACTGCCAGGTAAGAAAAATAATTTACGAGGGATTCACTCCCTCGCAACTTGAGTGAGCTCTCTGAAAATTCCAGAGATAAGCACAGCTTATTATTCAACTCAGAAAACTTAACTAATGTCTAATAAAAAACTCTATCTTTTGGCTTCATCCTCAATCTAAAAAATTTCTCAATTTAAGTTATATGAAATCATCAATATGGGTCGTCGTTCAGCTCTCACTTGTCCAGCAAATCAAGGTTTTAACTCTGGTTTAAACTTACTCAGACAAAATCTCAGGATTTTTACATCTGCCTCGATTAACAAGACAATTGCTTAAAATAATTGTTTTACTCTCAACTCAGTTCTTAATAAAAGTATCATATAGTTATTAAGTGACCAGCACAACTGATAATCATGAAAAAATGAGATACTTTTATTCACCTTATCATGGTCGTGATAGGCAGTCATAGATTATTAACACTAGTCATCTCACTCATGCTTCAAATTTTAATTATCGTTAGGTGAGTTACGATTAAGGTTTCGGGGTAAAAAGGCGAAAGATAGAAAAAGAATAAAAAATTCGTATTGCAACTTCGTGGCATCATCCAAAATCGTGACGAAATCAGACTTGACCCTCAATGTGTACTCGGAGTTTGCCTTCAGTAGCCTCAAGCTCTGACATAACCTCCAAGTCTGTCCGTCTAACTCTATCCTAAAACTAGGAGAGCCTAGAATAGACCTACCGTTTAGACTAGGTGCCGGGGGCGATGTACTCGTCACGTTCTTGATGCCGGATCCGATGTGCACAAAAATTCATTCTCCTCGTTCATAGAAGCTAAGCTCTGCTCTGTTAGCGTCGAGCTCAGCGGGGTATTTATGGATAGTTCAGCGGGCATAGCTGACGTCATAATAATTAATGACATTGTTGTTGCTGTTGTTGTTGAGGACATGGAGATGGTTTGGTTTGAGCAAATTCACTCGCATTTGGATTAACCACCTCAATCAATTTTCGATTTCGAGGTGGCTGGGTTGGACTGACCAGTGACCGTTAACCCTGCATTAGCAGCTAAGATGAGCCTTTACTCAGCCTCCACTGCCTCCAAGTATCTCAGCTCAGATTAGCTTCCTCCATTTCTCTCTGTGTCCTCACAATTCTTTTCCTTTTACTCAGTAATTAAAGGTTACCTCACTTGAATGTTTAAGCCTCACTCTCGTTTTCAATGTGTGGTACCACAACCTCACTCAAACTCAATTTTAATTACAAGGAAAAATTGTAAAATATAATTAATATTATACATCCTTGATCCCAGGCCATCGGATCAGCACCAAGTAGTGCCACACCTGATGATTTACCCTTTTGATATTTGTCCTGATTATGCTATTGGCTAGCATGTCCTCCTTACTCGACTCAAGGACTGGCTCAACCTGCTTGAGAGTTGTCCTGTGACGCGACACATCTCAGCAGCACCAGCTCGTAATATCCTCCGTCTGGTGTATTGTAATCTTACTTCCTCAAGCCTCCTTTCCTCTAAATAAAAGAAATATTCAATTACTCAGGATCATTTGAATTAAAATTCGCTCATCCTGACACAGCTTAAGAACGAGCTCATTCTAATTTCAGACAAAAGTTTTCAAAAACCACCACGTATTGCTTGCACACCTTTCGTTTTTATGTGCGGTAGTAATTAACCACATGGCGTACGGAAAAGGTCGATCGAGCGCTCACAGTATACAATGATCCTCTACGACTGATGTCCAGGCAAAGCAAATAAATGCTTCATGAGAAAAGAGTTTGATCGTCAGTTTTGCACAATTTGAGAAATGGTGCTCTGGCTATCTCCTCCCTTGCTTAGCAAAAACAGCTCATAAACTCAAACTTCATGATCTACTTCAATCCTCAGGCACACATGCATTAATCCTCATACCAAACCTATATTTTTTTAGATTTATCACGCACTTCAGATTTCTTAAATTGCTCTAAAGTTCTTAAAAAAAACTCATGCAATCCTCAGTATACTCACAACTCGTAAGTAGAATTCTTAAAAGAATTTCAAAATTTGAAAAAAATTTGCAAACCTCCTCGAAAAATTCAAGGAGTGAAAGAAATCCGAAACTCTGTTTCAAAAAAAACTCAAAGGAACAGAAAACACAAAAATTCAAAATCAAAATTTCGAAACGGATATTTTCAAGAAAACTTGAGGAGTAAACAAAATTTCGAGTATAAAACTCAAAAACAAGTCTTCCAAATCAAAGATTTCAAAAGAAACTTTGAAAACATCATTCAAAAGGAAATCAGTGACCTCCACAGCTAATAATCACTAAATAATCCAGATAGAATGATTCTCTCAACTCACAAAATTTCCTGAAAGTTTTCTCTTACTCAATAAATTTCTCTGAACAGAAATTCTCAATAAAACCCAGTGAATTTAAATTTGAAAAAAAACGTCAAGAAATTCTCAAAAATAAAAAAACTTACTCAGAAAAAAACCCAGAAAATCATGAAGATTTCCTAGAAAAAGAATTCACTAAAAATTTACTCCTTAAATCTGAAAAATAATCGGTGGTCAGCCGATTTAAAGAAAATTAATGTTTCAATCAGCACAGCTTGTGAAGGAAAAAAAAAATCTTAAGCGTGAAAAATCATCATACATCAACAATTAGTCAGCACCCCAAACTGAAAAACACACGAGTAAATATAATTATGCCTTACTAATTAACGAGCAAGAGAGATAAAATTTCCATCATGACCAACACATCTGATAATCACGAAAAAGAAAAAAACGAGAGAAATTAAGAGATCAAAATCAGCACCAACAACACAGCTGAATTAACGTGTCAAAAATCGAGCCGAGCGTGTTGAACACGTACCTAGAAAAATCCGAAATCCCGATTCTGCGTAAAGCCAAAAACAAAACTTGAACGTGTCTAGACTCGTCCGGTTCCGAGAATTACCTCCCCTACTCGCCGCAGTGTGTAGCACGTAGCTGCACACTCTCGCCTAGCATACTCTCTCTCTCTCTCTCTCTCTCATTCACTCAATTTTGTCTCCTCTGCTTCATCCCCCCCCCTGCTCGCCTCTAAACCTCCTATCTTTCTTCTCCTATACCGTTACATTGTCTCTGAGGACTCCTACTCCATGTATGGAAGAAGATAGAACAAGAGAATGAATCCAGAAAAAATCAACCAAAACTCAAACAAATTGTTAAATTATTGTTATTTATTCTTCTATATTTATATTACTTGTTATGATGTTATTTTATTTTATGAACGATGTATTATACTTACAAAAACGGGTAAGACAGGGATCCATTCCCTTTACCCGAAAATAAAAAAATCAATCAATCAATCAATCAATCTCTCTCTCTCTCTCTCTCTCTCTATCATCGCTCTTTGATATCCGAGAGAATAGACTCTACAGACGCTACAGACGCTCAAGACTTGATATTGAAAAACTCTTATATAGACAGACACGTGATTTTGCTCATTTTTAAGATCCTGAACATATCTTAATACCTCACTGCTAGAATGCTTGAAAGTTTTTTTTCGGTATTTTAAATATCAATATCCTGCCGGTAATTATCTCAAATTCGTCTTTTATTTATTTTGCTACTGAAACTTAAGTTCCCTCTCAGACTCCCCATTATTTTCCAGTTGAAAGTTAATTAATTTAATACATATTCCGATCCGATCCGATGCAATCCAATCCGATACGATCCGATCCTAATGCAATCAAATGCGATTCAATTCGATCCAATCCGATTCAATGCGATTCAATCCAATCCAATGCGATCCAATCCAATCCAATCCGATCCGATGCGATCCGATGCGATCGAATCCAATCCAATTCAATGCGATCCGATACGATTGAATCCAATCCAATTCAATACGATCCGATGCGATCCAATCCAATCCGATGCGATTCAATTCAATCCAATCCTATCCAATCCAATCGAATTCAATACAATTCAAAGTGGTACGGCGTCATCGGATTCGATTCATTATAATCCAAGATCAACATTCAGTCAAGTGTAATTAAAAAAAGTGATTCTCTCAAGCTCAATGCGATCCAAATACATCAAATCCAATGCAACGAATAAAAAGTGATGAACTAAAGCCCAATCTAATTCAGCAGTATTCAGGTGATCCAAGCCAATCCTTAATAATACAACGCAGTCTAATTCGATGCATTATGATCCAAAGCGATCCGGCACAATGTAATTTTTAAAATGCAATACGCTGCGATCCAGCCAGATATATTTTTAAACAATGCAATGCGAGGTCCAACTGTAATTCTACGGTGTTAAATGCGATCGACTGTAATCTTATGCTCCAACTCTATAGGACGCATTGATTATCACGATAAATCATGCATTAAGATGCGTTTTATATCAAGATGTTCCGTGTGAGTTTCATAATATGAAATTGTACATTTTAGAAACATACTAGCAAAATTATATTCACTTTTTATAATTCACCATACTTTTTTTTCTTTTTAGATATTTTTGCTCGAGGCTACTGACACATTTTTTGGAGCATATTGTTTTTCGTATTAGACTTTTAGCGTGAAATCTGCATCGTGCGTCTGTACAATGCAACAATTAGTTTCAATTCTGTAGTACATAATTTTTTCATCGAATTTCGTGACAACTTATAGTCTGTACTCAACTAATACATAGGTGCGAGTAATCCTCTAGAATTTTCTCAACCTATCCGCAGAAAAAAAATTTAGCGTATGCTTAATTTCTACAATCGATCCATTCTTTTTTATCAAATTAATTTTTTTTTTACGAGTTTTTTTTTCTAGTTGCTTTTGTATAATGCAACATTTTGGCATTGTAGCACTTGTCATATTTTCTTTTCTATTGCTACTTTTAATTATGTTATGGCATCCAATTCGTTACAGTGGGCCTTGTAATAATTTTTAAAATTTTACTAGCTGTCACGCCACTATGATACCACTAAGAGTGGTAGTTAAGGTTTCGGGCGTTTCAACATCAATTCTCGACATTTGTTTGATAGGGATTAATTGTCGATTTCAGCATGTTGATTCAGGGTGCTAGCGGTTTTCTTTTCTTTTGGTTCGAGAGGAATGTTTTCTTGAGTTCCCAATTGGTCGTGGGATTTTCGGGCTTGAGTGGCGCGTATATATAATACTAGCCCGATCACGGTTGTAACCAGTGCCGTTAGAAGGTGACTGATTATTCCGAGCCCAGTGTGCCAGTGGGTGGTATTCTGATGTTCCCCTAGTTCCTCTAGCTGAGCAAGGATTTTATGCAATGATTGTCTGGGTTGAGACTGCCAATCCTCGACCTTCGTTATCTTTTTGTCCAAGGGTAACTGTTCCAACTTATCGGCATGATTGACCTATGCAGGGTATAGAGTGTTTAGAGTGAGGTTGACTCGAGGTCTGTAAAAGTATTTTCTTCCTTGTATATACTTTTCGGTATTTGGCAGGGTAATTCCTTCGGCTTTTCCCACGCATTGCGGCACAATTCTGAAGATTTCCAAAACTTCTAGGTTGATAGTCTTAACTTCCTGTGGACAAAGAAGCTGTACCGTTTCCTCCTTAGTCAGCGAGAATAGCCAGGACCCTTTGGTTGCCAAATAACTCCACTGATCATGAACATGAGGATGGAACCTCACATCACACAATTTTAGCACTTTTGTCGTAGGTCGGGCGTACAAGGTGGCCTCGCAACTGGGGGCATAGGAGGTTTCCCAAATTCCCATTTCTGTATTGCACAGATATCCCGGTTGTAAATTTGGCATTTGTCGAAATCGTTTGATCGAACTTGAAATATTGTAATAAGTCTTCGCTCGTACCCAGGTACCGATGACTGGGATTGACAATACGCGGTACCTTTGAAGGTTGGACTTATCATCTGCGGAGCTGCTAACGGATGTAATCGGTAGAGTACGTACGTCACATGGTCCGTCAGTGGTGAGTGTAGGGCCACCAATAGGCGTTGCTGATCATTTACTAATTCTACACGCGAGATCTTGGAAATTTCGTTGAGTCGCCAGTGTTTTTCAGCTATTGGCCACTCTAAATTTTTAGTGTTCTGCTTAATCCCGTTACGAATTTGCGTCAAAAATTCTGGGGGTATTAACCCTGGAACGAGTTCTCCTTTTTGCCCTAATACTATGATTTGTAGCCACTTTTGATGCATTTCAGTTAATTGATGTAGATGGCTCAGGAGGTGTTGGGACTCGATAGCTTATATCGTTTCCACGCGATTCTCTTGCGTGTATTTTAAGGCTTCTTGGAGCTCCCCGATTTTATGTTGTTGCAACAAGGTTGAATTATGTAATTCCGCTAATGCTCCTATTACAATATGAGCTTGGTGCTTTTGCAACCCTATTAATTGCTTTTGGTCGTGTTGCATTTGGTCAATCTGTTTTTGCGTTTGGTGGCGAGTCCAAACAAACTTTAGCCTAGGGTTCCAACAATTCCAAACGTCGCCATACGTTTATTTCGATTCGATGTTTCTTCGTCGGTTCGATTAGGTCGTTCAAATTTTAGGTCCTTCATTCGGTCGTTTATCTCTTGCCTTAAGTCCTTTAAGGCTTGATAGGTCATCCGCAAAGTGTTTTCATCAACCACCCTTCCACAGAGGGGGTTTCCGCCTTGCTGTTGACATCTAAGAGTGAGGGCATTTATTTGGTCGCCTGCTTCATGATCATGCAGTAGTTTGTCCACCTCCACCGATACGATTATTTTCCAATCAGCTCGTCGGAGGTGTACCACCCCCACCCTTTCATAATAAAGCCCTGGATTGGTCTGTAGGGATGTGATGTTATAGGTCTCTTCTTCTATAGCCCTGGTAAAGGCCCGTTATAATGAAAAGCAACTTCCACATTTCCTATAATCAGAGTATTAAATTTGAGTCAATCTCGCGGATTCCTTCAAGGTCTGACGGGACACTCATGAGTTTGTCAGCATGTTTTCTGATCCTTTTGCTGTTAGGCAGTTCCAGAATAACATTATTCTTCCCCACGGTCTCAACAATTCTTAACGGCCTTTTATAATAGCTATCAAATTTGAAGATCCGAGGTTCAGACAAAACCCATGCGTATCCGTTCGGTTTACCTCAGAATTTCTTGGTCCTTTGATCATATCGGTCTTTGGTCTTTATTTTTCCCATTATCTCTCTCTCTCCCGCCGCACTGCCGCAACTGCCGCACAAACTGCCTCCAAAACTCCTTTCACGTCTCCACTACGTATTCATGGAATGCTCTACCTCCCATCATTCACTCAGCTCCTACCGTATCTATTTTCAAACGCCTCATTAACACTCATATTTTTACCACAGAGGGCGAAGAGTAGCTATCTGGTCTCAATACTAGTCATATAGTTCGAAACTTGGTGATTGATTGATAAAAGCCAGTCAAGGCCAGCTGTGATATGTTTCTACCGGTACTAAGTGAAGTGAAATGTGATGAACTCTTAAGCTTTTCAAGCTACACTGAAGAATTTATAATGATAAACTCTAGATTGTATACCTGTTATTACAAATTGTTATTATTATTATTTATTATTATTTTTGTCATTGCAAATCATCTTTATTTTCATCTTTATTCATATACTTAATTTTATTATTAACTACTTATATTTATACATATATAATTTTTATTTAACTACTTTTCTAATTTTATTGCTATCGTATTACTTATTTGTTTTTTGTATAACATAATGTACAATAAATAAACGTATTCAAATCAAATCAAATCAAATCCCGCTGCCAGTTGCCAATTAGCCAGTTGCCAACCTGACAATTAGATCACGCAGATAAAGATTATAAGTCCGTAACTTCTCTTTGCTTGGTATTTTGATGAGAAACCTTGCCACTTTTCCGTATACCAATTCAAACGGGGTAAAATTAATGGCAGAATGCACATTAGTATTGTACGTGAACGTAGCGAAAGATAAATTTTATAAAGTTTTATAAAGTTCACAAGAATGTCTAAATTTAAAATAACGGATCTGGTCAACGAAAGCCCATTTTTTAACGGCTCGCAAAAATCGGCGGAAGAGATAATTAAATACGTGACAGAAGTAGAATCATTAATTGCAAACGACGACATTCCAAACTTTCTAAAATATCTAATTTTGAGAAAATGTGTTGAATCAGCGGAAGAATGGTTTACGGATAAAAAACCAACAACAATAAGAGAATTCATAACAAGTATTAAAAATTCATTCCCGACAACAGAAAACTACTATTCTTATTATAACGATTTATTAACAATAGCGCAGAAAGAAGACGAAGACGTACGTAACTATACAACGCGGTTGAAAAAATTAGTAAAAAAAATTAAAGAACTAAAAAAATTGACCCCAAACTTAGAGAATACAGAGTATCAAACTTTTGAAAATAAATTAGAAGCTGACGCGCTGAAAAGTTTTGCTGATGGTTTTAAATTTAAAATTAATGTTCAGTTAGACAAAACGGGAGATTTTTCAGCAATATTAAATAATGCACTGATCTTAGAGAAAAAACTAAATTTAATTGAAAATCAAAATAACATACATGTAAATCATTGCGCTAATAATATGATGAAGAAAAATATACCGATCTGTCAAATTTGTACAGAACGCAATCACGAAGCTTTATTTTGTCCATCCGCGGCGTGTGTATACTGCAAGTCGCAAAATCATAGATCTTTTGATTGTAATAGAGGAACTAAAAAAATTAAACTACTGCGTAATTTATGCAGTAATTACGGTCATTCAATTAGCGCATGTGAATTTAATAAAATCGGAAGTAAAAATTGTCAATTTTGTCAAATAGCAGGTCACCAAGTAGATCAATGCGAGAACATAAAAGAATTTGAACTTTGTTGGAAATGTTTTAAACACGGACACACTCCGTATTTGTGCCCAAATAAGGAAGAAAATCGCGAAAACTGCGAAAATTGCAAAAAAACGGGTCATACGGTTAATGAATGCCCCGAAGTTATTTGTCAAAAATGTAACAAGAAAGGTCATACTATAAAAAATTGTAATATTCAAGAAAATAAAAACAGATATCGTTTCTGTACTTATTGTGAAAATATTGACCATGAACTAAATGACTGCATTCAAGTGAAAACTTTAATAACGCAGCAAAAAAATAAAAACTCAGTAATTTGTCAAATTTGCGATAAATCGGGTCACAACGCTAAAGATTGCTTTAAATTTTTAAATATTACTAAAAATAAACAACAAAACACTCAAACTAATACCTATTATAATAAACGGGATCAAAATAGAAATAACGTATCACAAAAAATATGCGAATATTGCAATTATAAAGGTCATGATCTCGATATGTGCACTAAATATAAAGCCTTAAAAAATTACACAAGTAACAATCCTGAAAATTGCCGACACTGTAACTCTCCGGGACATTCGTTGCAAAATTGCTTAGACCTGCAAAATTTACAAAAATTAGCCGGGAATTTTATTGAAAAATGTAGACGTGTACAATATTCGGTGCAGCAAATTATTTTTCTACAGACGTAGACTCTAGTGAGAAAATAAACCAATTATTGAACGATAACGCCGAAAATTCCTTAAATGATACTTGTGAAAATTTGATAGAATTAACAGACGTAAAAGACTATACGTGTGAAGAAAATATTATAATACCAACTTACGTAGTAAAGTTGGAAAACCTCTTGAAACATATTCGAGTCGAGAACATGAATCCAAAAAATACTTACGAATTTTTAGTAGACAGCGGTGCTCAATTAAATATAATTAAAAATGATAAAGTTAGACAAACAGATATTGATCCGAGACATCAAATCATGTTATCAGGAATATCGAATAAAATTATGAAAACTGTAGGTACTACAAATATACTTATTAACGGTTTATTTTATGAATTTCATGTAGCTTCCGATGCATTTAGTTTACCATAAGATGGTATTTTGGGTATAGAATTACTAACTGAGGGTAAATTAAGATTAGATGAGGGCTATCTAGAAATAAATAATGTAAAATTCGATCTGTTAATAAATAAGAATAGGATGGTCAACGAAATACAAAATAAAAATTCCATAAATGACACGCAAAACTTGGTCAATGATTCGCTTAGCTTGCAAGTCACTACATCCCATGATCGCGAAAAAATTTTTGAAAATGAAAAGGATGAGGTAATGAATGTTTTGAAACTTGATTTTAATACAGATGAGATAAACACGGAAAAAGAGACTTGTTTCACAGAAGAGATAAAAAAATTACTGAACACAGTAGCAGAAATCAGCTATAAAAATAATGAGACAGAGCCTAATAATAGTAAACCAAATTTACGCAGAGTGATAGAAACGGAAAATAATATGCAAACATTCGTCGCTCAAATAAACTGTGCCTTAGAGAGTGAAATATGTCAAGAAAATGTCGAAAATAAAGTATTAGACTACCCTTGCTTTTTGAAAATACTTGATAACAATGTAAATTTCAACCCAAATGAAAATGATAGAAAACATCTTAAACACAACATACAAGAAAATAATATGAAATTCGAGGTCGATTTTAACGACACTATAGAAATTTACAATGTTAAAAATAATAATTACGTCGATAAGAGAGAGAGAACTCAAAAAATATTAAATAAAATAAATCTAAAACATTTGTCCAAAAAAAATGCAAGGTTGATCGGGAATTTAATTGAGAGAAATAATGATATATTTTACTGTGAAGGCGATAAGTTAGAGAGATGCACAGTCGAGCAACATGAGATAAATCCTACACATGACAGACCGATTTTTGTCAAACAATTTCCATTGCCATTCGCTTTAAGAGATATTGCAATACAAGAGGGCAAAAAATTGATAGAGAATGATTTGGTGAGAGAATCCCATAGTCCATATAATTTTCCAGCTTTTTTGGTAGCAAAAAAGGGTCTTACCCCCAAAAATAAACCTAAACATCGTCTCGTGATAGATTATCGAGAATTGAACAAATTTACAAGCCCTGACCCATACATTATCCCTAGCACAGAGATTTTCGATGAAATGGGATCAGCTAAGTATTTTATTACACTAGATTTAATATCAGGATTCCATCAGATAAAACTAAGACCTGAAGATACGAAGAAGACAGCATTTAGTATTCACCCACTGGGCAGGTTAGAATTTAAAGTGATGCCCTCTGGGTTAATGAATAGTCCCAGAACTTTTCAAAGAATTATGAATAGAGTATTGAAGGGTTTGATAGGAAAAACTTGCTTTGTCTATATTGACGACATTATAATTTTCGCAAATACTATAGAAGAACTGATAGAAAGATTCGAAATAATAGCTGATAGATTGAGAAAAGCACACCTTAAACTTGAATCCTCAAAATGTAATTTTCTTAAGACAGAAATAAATTTTTTAGGGCATATAATTTCCGAAAAGGGTATAAGACCGAATGAATTAATCACATCAGCAGTAAAGAAATTCAAAATTCCAAAAACCGCAAAAAATATAATGGAATATTTTGGACTTACTAATTACTATAGAAAATTCATAAATGACTACGCAAACTTATCAAAACCTTTGAATGATTTACTTAAGAAAAACGTTAAATTTTCATGGGGTATAGCACACCAAGAAGCTTTTGAAAAGCTAAAAAACGCATTATGCAATGCACCGATTTTACAATTTCCAGACTTTACAAAACCATTTATAATCTCAACAGATGCAAGTAATTGGGCCATCGCAGCTACTCTTTCTCAAGGTAAAGTACCGAAAGATAAACCAGTGTCGTACGCAAGTAGACTGTTAAAAGGGTCGGAATTAAGATTTCACACTTATGAGAAAGAAGCTTCAGCCATATTTTGGGGAATAACTTACTTTAAAAATTATGTTTACGGAAACAAATTTACTGTATATACAGATCATAAGAGATTATTGAAATTTAGGTCAGCCGATAAAAACACCAGAGTCCAAAACTGGAGTTTAAAATTAGCATCATATGATTTTGACATAATTTATAAACCGGGATCAAAAAATACGAATGCAGACGCGCTCAGTAGAGGAATTGATGACTCGAATGAAATTTTTGTAATAACGCGCGCGCAAGCAAAAAAATATATAACTCCGCAGACCGTGAATAAAGACATTTATGCAAAATCGGAAGAAAGAAATTCTCGAAAAATAAATAGACAAAAAATAAATAAAAAGAAATGTAACGATACAATAAATAAAAACCTAACTGAAAATATTGTAAAAGTAAAAGATACAATAAATCTAAGACAAGATAATATAATGTACTTCATGACAAAAAGTAAAATACCACTGGACTCTAAAACATATGAAATCGTAAAATCAAATAACTTACTGATCGACAGTGAAATACAACCGAGAGAGATTGAAATCCTAAAAATTAAAAATAAAAAACTGTTTAGCATATGTCTAGACACTGCAAAATCGAAAGATTTAATATTAAATGATATATCACTATCACTAAAATTACTGAAAAACATAATGATTCAAAAAAATATCGCAACAATAAGTATTTCAAAAGATATTGAAATTTTAAACGTTAAATGGGAGGAAATAGAACAAATATTAAGAGACATTTTCGAAAAATCACAAGTAAAAGTTATAATTTGTTTAGATACAATAAAATATATCGAAAGTAACCATAGAGATACAATATTTAATGAAATGCACACAAGTCCTATAGGAGGACATGCAGGCGTGCATAGAACTTACTTGAAAATTAAAAATAATTACTATTGGGAAAATCTTAAAAGAGACATACAAAAAAGAATCAAAAATTGTGATGACTGTCAGAAAAATAAAATTAAACTTAGAAAAACGAAACAACCATTAGTCATAACAGACACCCCTTTGAGAACATTTGATAAAATTGCCATGGATGTTGTTGGCCCACTCAATGTAACAAAGAAAGACAATAAATATATTTTAACTATCCAAGACAATTTGTCAAAATTCTTAATAGTAACTCCACTTAAAGATCAGACAGCAGAGAAAACTGCTGACGCATTTTTAAAAAAATTTATTTGTATTTTTGCCAGTCCCAAAATTGTTTTATCAGATAGAGGACAAAATTTTTGTTCGAAATTAATGAAGGCACTGTCACGTAGATTCAAAATAAAAAAGATAGAAACCACAAGTTTTTCACCATGGGTTGATGGGTCGCTAGAAAGACAACACGCACCATTAATAACCTTTTTAAGAAATTTTTCAAATAAAAATATAGAATGGGATCAGTTTCTTGAACTTGCTCAATTAAATCTAAATTGTTCAGTTAACCCTTCTCATAAATTTACACCATATGAAGTTGTTTTTGCATATCCACCTAGATTACCATCTAGTGAACCTTTAAAAAAGTCAGAACAATTGCCAACATTTAATGACTATTTCGAAAATCTACTGAATAACATGAAAAATATAGCCAATTTGGCAAGAGAAAATCTAATTATATCTAAACATAAAGCAAAGAAATACTATGACAAAACTGCAAATCCAGTAAATTTCGAAGAAGGCGACAAAGTGTACTGGCAAAAGCAGCCAAAGCCAGGAAAACTAGAGAAAGACCAAAGATTAGGTCCATTTGAAACAAAAAATATTACGGATAAAGGTGATATTATATTTTTATACAAAGGAAAGCAAAAACAAGTTCATCCTAACAAATTATTTTTACATGAGAAAAAACAAATTTAATTTTTGTTTTAGGAACAAATAAAAAAAAAAAAAAAAAAAAAAAAAGAGAAAGAGAAAGCAAACAAAATAACATGCATTTCATACTAATCACATTCTCATTAATCATACAATCATACGCACAAATTATTGGATATGAGTGTGGCTCTGCCACACCAAACATCACAACGTTCTCATTATTGGACACGGGCGAATGCGACTTCCATGAAATAAGAACAAATATTACAATCGAGCTGGTACAACTTGCGGAATTTCAAGAAGTGAATACGATTCCCTGCAAAATAATCATCCATCGCACAGTTAATAGCTGCGGCATTTTTGGACATCTATTACCTGTGGAGAACGGTAAACAAGAGTACCTTTACGAATTATCTCAGGAAAAATGCAAACTACTACATGACACAGGCATTTTAAAATACGACGACACGCATATCATAGTCGATATCAAAGTCGACGCAACCCCAATGACAGTAGGAGTGGACTTCACGGGTAGTGCAGCAGACAAATCCTGTTCCGGAGCATCATATGCAGACAAATTCAACACATATACAAAGGTTTTTGTACATGGCACCATACAAATCTTACTCATACAAACTATAGCTAAAGTAAGTCTTGATACAGATAAAATTAGACTAAGTACGGGTACAATATGTACATTTTCAAATAAACACTGTATGGATTTAGAATACGGGCATACTTTTTGGGATATTCTACCTGTAAACGAATGTTTTAAAAATTCTTTTGATATATTATATAAGGGAATAGCTACTAAATTTACAAACGACATTGATCATCAGATTACTTATGCGGTAAATTCTAATGATATAACTTTTGCCTTATCCTCAAAAGGCGCGATAACTCAATGCAATAGACAATTTATTACAACTGAACATCCTAAACTACTAATTTTCGAATCACAACTAGGACTTAATAATTTGTATTATGATAACGATATTGTCAAAGAGAATACTATGAATCTAGATATTTTTACATATATTAATTCTAGGTTCACAGGCGCGGATCCAGTAACCATTTTGGGGGGGGGGGCGCTTTACTACATGTATGAATATATATATATACACACCCTGGGCGCCCGAGTTCAACAAAAAAACTGATCAGCTATCCCCCAAGCTCTAAACACCCAAATACCCTGGGCCCCCGAGGTCTACGAAAAAACTGATCAGTTATCCCCCAAGTTCTAAGCCCCCAAAACCCTGGGCGCCCGAGTTCAGCAAAAAAACTGATCAGCTATCCCCCAAGCTCTAAGCCCCCAAAACCCTGGGCGCCCGAGTTCAGCAAAAAAACTGATCAGCTATCCCCCAAGCTGTAAGCCCCCAAATACCCTGGGCACCCGAGTTCAACAAAAAAACTTATCAGCTATCCCCCAAGCTCTAAGCCCCCAAAACCCTGGGCGCCCGAGTTCAGCAAAAAAACTGATCAGCTATCCCCCAAGCTGTAAGCCCCCAAATACCCTGGGCACCCGAATTCAACAAAAAAACTTATCAGCTATCCCCCAAGCTCTAAGCCCCCAAAACCCTGGGCGTCGTGTTCAATAAATAAGCGGTCAGCTATCCCCCAAGCTCTAAATCCCTAAAACCCTGGGCGCCCGAGTTCAACAAAAAAACTGATCAGCTATCCCCCAAGCTCTAAACACCCAAATACCCTGGGCCCCCGAGGTCTACGAAAAAACTGATCAGTTATCCCCCAAGTTCTAAGCCCCCAAAACCCTGGGCGCCCGAGTTCAACAAAAAAACTGATCAGCTATCCCCCAAGCTGTAAGCCCCCAAATACCCTGGGCCCCCGAGTTCAACAAAAAAACTGATCAGCTACCCCCCCAAGCTTTAAACCCCCAAATACCCTGGGCGCCCGAGTTCAATAAATAAACTGATCAGCTATCCCTCAAGCTCTAAACCCCCAAAACCCTGGGCGTCCGAGTTCAACAAAAAGACTGATCAGCTATCCCCCAAGCTCTAAACCCCCAAAACCCTGGGCGTCCGAGTTCAACAAAAAGACTTATCAGCTATCCCCCAAGCTCTAAACTCCCAAAACCCTGGGCGTCCGAGATCAACAAAAAAACTGATCAACTAGCCCCCAAGCTCTAGACCCCCAAAACTCTAGGCGTTCGAGTTCAACAAAAAAACTGATCAGCTATCCCTCAAGCTCTAAACCTCAAAAACCCTGGGCGCCTGAGTTCAATAAATAATCTGATCAGCTATCCAACAAGATGTAATCATCCAAATCCCCTAGACACCCGAGTTCAATAAATAAACTGATCAGCTATCCCCCAAGCTTTAAACCCCCAAATATCCTGGGCGCCCGAGTTCCACAAAAAAACTGATCAGCTAGCCCCCAAGCTCTAAACCCCCAATACTGTCGGGGTGTTTTTTTTTTTTTTTTTCAATTTTTACATTTTTACCAGCAGTTTGAAAATTTTTACCTCAAAAAGACGCCATTTTAGGGCCACCATTTAGTTAAAAATAAAAAATTTAAAAGAGTGGCTCGACAGCGCTTAGAAAAACTTATTCTTTAACTAAATCTTCTTTCAAATTGTGTTTCAGATAAGCCAGTGCCAAGTACGAGTGGCCACCGCAAAAAACTTTTTTCGAAAGGTCTCGCCGTAAATTCCCTGCCAGAGACTCAAATCTTAATATTTTTACCTCAAAATTGGACAAAAGCTTCTTTAAATGTTACTTAATAAAGTACTATATTTTACAATAAACTTGGTTTGCTTGATTTGATTTCAAAAATCTTCAAAAAAAGCATTTTTTTTCGCTCGTTTGACCATACTATCTCCTTAAAGCTTGGGGGATAGCTGATCGATCATTTATCGAACTCGGCGCCCAGGGCTTGGGGGGTTTCAGGCTTGAGGGATAACTGACCGATTATTTATTGAACTCGACGCCCAGGGTTTTGGGGGCTTAGAGCTTGGGGGATAGCTGATAAGTTTTTTTGTTGAACTCGGGTGCCCAGGGTATTTGGGGGCTTACAGCTTGGGGGATAGCTGATCAGTTTTTTCGTAGACCTCGGGCGCCAAGGGTATTTGGGGGTTTAGAGCTTGGGGGATAGCTGATAAGTTTTTTTGTTGAACTCGAGGGCCCAGGGTTTTAGGGGGCTTACAGCTTTGGGGATAGCTGATCAGTTTTTTTGTTGAACTCGGGCGCCCAGGGTTTTAGGGGTTTAGAGCTTGGGGGATAGCTGATAAGTTTTTTTGTTGAACTCGGGTGCCCAGGGTATTTGGGGGATAGCCGATAAGTTTTTTTGATGAACTCGGACGTGCACAGTATTTGGGGATTCCGAGCTTGGGGGATAGCTGATCAGTTTTTTCGTAGACCTCGGGCGCCCAGGGTATTTGAGGGTTTAGAGCTTGGGGGATAGCTGATAAGTTTTTTTGTTGAACTCGGGGGCCCAGGGTTTTAGGAGGCTTACAGCTTTGGGGATCGCTGATCAGTTTTTTTGTTGAACTCGGGCGCCCAGGGTTTTAGGGGTTTAGAGCTTGGGGGATAGCTGACCGATTATTTATTGAACTCGACGCCCAGGGTTTTGGGGGCTTAGAGCTTGGGGGATAGCTGATAAGTTTTTTTGTTGAACTCGGGTGCCCAGGGTATTTGGGGGCTTACAGCTTGGGGGATGGCTGATCAGTTTTTTTGTTGAACTCGGGCGCCCAGGGTTTTGGGGGCTTAGAACTTGGGGGATAACTGATCAGTTTTTTCGTAGACCTCGGGGGCCCAGGGTATTTGGGTGTTTAGAGCTTGGGGGATAGCTGATCAGTTTTTTTGTTGAACTCGGGCGCCCAGGGTTTTAGGGATTTAGAGCTTGGGGGATAGCTGACCGATTATTTATTGAACACGACGCCCAGGGTTTTGGGGGCTTAGAGCTTGGGGGATAGCTGATAAGTTTTTTTGTTGAATTCGGGTGCCCAGGGTATTTGGGGGCTTACAGCTTGGGGGATAGCTGATCAGTTTTTTTGCTGAACTCGGGCGCCCAGGGTTTTGGGGGCTTAGAGCTTGGGGGATAGCTGATAAGTTTTTTTGTTGAACTCGGGTGCCCAGGGTATTTGGGGGATAGCCGATAAGTTTTTTTGATGAACTCGGGCGCCCAGGGTTTTAGGGATTTAGAGCTTGGGGGATAGCTGACCGATTATTTATTGAACACGACGCCCAGGGTTTTGGGGGCTTAGAGCTTGGGGGATAGCTGATAAGTTTTTTTGTTGAATTCGGGTGCCCAGGGTATTTGGGGGCTTACAGCTTGGGGGATAGCTGATCAGTTTTTTTGCTGAACTCGGGCGCCCAGGGTTTTGGGGGCTTAGAGCTTGGGGGATAGCTGATAAGTTTTTTTGTTGAACTCGGGTGCCCAGGGTATTTGGGGGCTTACAGCTTGGGGGATAGCTGATCAGTTTTTTTGCTGAACTCGGGCGCCCAGGGTTTTGGGGGCTTAGAGCTTGGGGGATAGCTGATAAGTTTTTTTGTTGAACTCGGGTGCCCAGGGTATTTGGGGGATAGCCGATAAGTTTTTTTGATGAACTCGGACGTGCACAGTATTTGGGGATTCCGAGCTTGGGGGATAGCTGATCAGTTTTTTCGTAGACCTCGGGCGCCCAGGGTATTTGGGGGTTTAGAGCTTGGGGGATAGCTGATAAGTTTTTTTGTTGAACTCGGGGGCCCAGGGTTTTAGGGGGCTTACAGCTTGGGGGATAGCTGATCAGTTTTTTTGCTGAACTCGGGCGCCCAGGGTTTTGGGGGCTTAGAGCTTGGGGGATAGCTGATAAGTTTTTTTGTTGAATTCGGGTGCCCAGGGTATTTGGGGGCTTACAGCTTGGGGGATAGCTGATCAGTTTTTTTGCTGAACTCGGGCGCCCAGGGTTTTGGGGGCTTAGAGCTTGGGGGATAGCTGATAAGTTTTTTTGTTGAACTCGGGTGCCCAGGGTATTTGGGGGATAGCCGATAAGTTTTTTTGATGAACTCGGACGTGCACAGTATTTGGGGATTCCGAGCTTGGGGGATAGCTGATCAGTTTTTTCGTAGACCTCGGGCGCCCAGGGTATTTGGGGGTTTAGAGCTTGGGGGATAGCTGATAAGTTTTTTTGTTGAACTCGGGGGCCCAGGGTTTTAGGGGGCTTACAGCTTTGGGGATAGCTGATCAGTTTTTTTGTTGAACTCGGGCGCCCAGGGTTTTAGGGGTTTAGAGCTTGGGGGATAGCTGACCGCTTATTTATTGAACACGACGCCCAGGGTTTTGGGGGCTTAGAGCTTGGGGGATAGCTGATAAGTTTTTTTGCAGATTTGCAGATAGCTGATAAGCCCCCAAATACCCTGGGCACCCGAGTTCAACAAAAAAACTTATCAGCTATCCCCCAAGCTCTAAGCCCCCAAAACCCTGGGCGTCGAGTTCAATAAATAATCGGTCAGCTATCCCCCAAGCTCTAAACCCCTAAAACCCTGGGCGCCCGAGTTCAACAAAAAAACTGATCAGCGATCCCCAAAGCTGTAAGCCCCCTAAAACCCTGGGCCCCCGAGTTCAACAAAAAAACTTATCAGCTATCCCCCAAGCTCTAAACCCCCAAATACCCTGGGCGCCCGAGGTCTACGAAAAAACTGATCAGCTATCCCCCAAGCTCGGAATCCCCAAATACTCTGCACGTCCGAGTTTATCAAAAAAACTTATCGGCTATCCCCCAAATACCCTGGGCACCCGAGTTCAACAAAAAAACTTATCAGCTATCCCCCAAGCTCTAAACCTCTAAAACCCTGGGCACCCGAGTTCAACAAAAAAACTGATCAGCTATCCCCCAAGCTGTAAGCCCCCTAAAACCCTGGGCCCTCGAGTTCAACAAAAAAACTTATCAGCTATCCCCCAAGTTCTAAGCCCCCAAAACCCTGGGCACCCGAGTTCAACAAAAAAACTGATCAGCTATCCCGCAAGCTGTAAGCCCCCAACTACCCTGGGCACCCGAGTTCAACAAAAAAACTTATCAGCTATCCCCCAAGCTCTAAGCCCCCAAAACCCTGGGCGTCGAGTTCAATAAATAATCGGTCAGTTATCCCTCAAGCCTGAAACCCCCCAAGCCCTGGGCGCCGAGTTCGATAAATGATCGATCAGCTATCCCCCAAGCTTTAAGGAGATAGTATGGTCAAACGAGCGAAAAAAAATGCTTTTTTTGAAGATTTTTGAAATCAAATCAAGCAAACCAAGTTTATTGTAAAATATAGTACTTTATTAAGTAACATTTAAAGAAGCTTTTGTCCAATTTTGAGGTAAAAATATTAAGATTTGAGTCTCTGGCAGGGAATTTACGGCGAGACCTTTCGAAAAAAGTTTTTTGCGGTGGCCACTCGTACTTGGCACTGGCTTATCTGAAACACAATTTGAAAGAAGATTTAGTTAAAGAATAAGTTTTTCTAAGCGCTGTCGAGCCACTCTTTTAAATTTTTTATTTTTAACTAAATGGTGGCCCTAAAATGGCGTCTTTTTGAGGTAAAAATTTTCAAACTGCTGGTAAAAATGTAAAAATTGAAAAAAAAAAAAAAAAACACCCCGACAGTATTGGGGGTTTAGAGCTTGGGGGCTAGCTGATCAGTTTTTTTGTGGAACTCGGGCGCCCAGGATATTTGGGGGTTTAAAGCTTGGGGGATAGCTGATCAGTTTATTTATTGAACTCGGGTGTCTAGGGGATTTGGATGATTACATCTTGTTGGATAGCTGATCAGATTATTTATTGAACTCAGGCGCCCAGGGTTTTGGAGGTTTAGAGCTTGAGGGATAGCTGATCAGTTTTTTTGTTGAACTCGAACGCCTAGAGTTTTGGGGGTCTAGAGCTTGGGGGCTAGTTGATCAGTTTTTTTGTTGATCTCGGACGCCCAGGGTTTTGGGAGTTTAGAGCTTGGGGGATAGCTGATAAGTCTTTTTGTTGAACTCGGACGCCCAGGGTTTTGGGGGTTTAGAGCTTGGGGGATAGCTGATCAGTCTTTTTGTTGAACTCGGACGCCCAGGGTTTTGGGGGTTTAGAGCTTGAGGGATAGCTGATCAGTTTATTTATTGAACTCGGGCGCCCAGGGTATTTGGGGGTTTAAAGCTTGGGGGGGTAGCTGATCAGTTTATTTATTGAACTCGGGCGCCCAGGGTTTTGGAGGTTTAAAGCTTGAGGGATAGATGATAAGTTTTTTTTTTTAACTCGGGCGCCCAGGGTTTTAGGGGTTTAGAGCTTAGGGGATAGCTGATCAGTTTATTTATTGAACTTGGGCGCCCAGGGTTTTGGGGGTTTAGAGCTTGGGGGATAGCTGATCAGTTTTTTTGTTGATTTCAGGCGCCCAGGGTATTTGGGGGTTTAGAGCTTGGGGGATAGCTGATCAGTTTTTTTGTTGAACTCGGGTGCCCAGGGTATTTGGAGGATAGCCAATAAGTTTTCTTGTTGATTTTGGACGCCCAGGGTATTTGGGGGATAGCCGATAAGTTTTTTTGTTGAACTTGCATCTTTTTGGGGGGGGCGATCGCCCCCGCCGCCCCCCCTTGGATCCGCCACTGTAGGTTCATTTATGTAGAAAAACATCTAAGGATAGAATTAAATGACTTATATATAAATTTAATTACGAAAAAGTGTAATCTTGAGAGAGAAACAATCCAAAACTCCCTAGCCCTTGCTACTTTATCGCCAGATGAATTTGCATACACAGTATTGAAACAACCAGGATATACTTCCTTGATAGCGGGTGAAGCTGTGCATTTTATAAAATGTACGCCAAGACCTGTAAAAATAAAGCACATGGAAGAATGTTATGAACAACTTCCAGTGACATTACAAAACGAGATGTGGTTTTTAACACCAAAAACACACATTCTTATTAAGACAGGCAAACAAGTCACCTGTAATAAAATCTTACCAAGATACTATAAAATAGGAGACAAATGGATCAAACTAGATCCATATCCAACTTATGACGTACAATCTCCACACATATTTCAACCATCAACAAAAATTCATTGAAATTATAAATTGATAGAAGCTCTGGCCACGTCCGGGGTATACTCATCATCTCAGCTTCAACGAGCTCAACAACAGATCACATTTCCTCTGGAACAACCAGCCTTACTCAATATTTTAACAAGGCAAATGGCTGGAGAACACAATTATAACGAAGAATCCATAAGTAAATTGTTTACGAGTACGACTATAAAAGGAATCTTGGCAGATCTGTGGTCAAGTATTATCGACAATTTAATTCAAGGTGGATCAATTTCATCTGCAATAATTATGATAATTTTCTTGCTACATCTAATAAAAATAACTATAGATACTATAATAAACGCCTATCTATTACAACAATTATACGGCTGTGGTTTACATCTTCTAGCTGCAGTGTCAAGTTCAATAACGCATTTCTTTATAATCCTGGACAAGGAACAAACAAGAACTAAAGAGATGGCAGAACACTTGGAACTGCAAGAAATAAAAGTAGATCCTATTAAAATCACACCTAAAATTCCTCCACCATTATCATCCACACTTCCTAACCAAAATAAAACTAAAATCAAACAAGAGACACCTTCCGTAAAAAAAATTAAGAATGAAAATTACGGTTTATTTAGTTTATAATTTTTTCTTCTTTTTCTCTGATTGACTTGTTCCTTAGAGTTTTTCAAAAAATCTTTTTATCAGGGAAGGAAACCTATGTATCTATGTTATAATACCACTAACAATACGTTATTTAATTTTTAAAATTTATGTACTATTTATAAACTTAAGTTGTAAAACTCACAGATTACTTTGTTCTATCTTATTTTATCCACACATTTTATAAAAAACTAACAAGAAAGCGATAACAATAGTATAGTCAAAATAAACACTTAAAGAAGAGGATGCTATGTTATAAAAAAAAAAAAACAAAACAAAACAAAAAAAAACAAAAAAACAAAACAAACAAACAAACAAAAAAATAAAAAAATAAAAAATAAAAATAAAATAATAATAATAATAATAAAAATAAAAACAAAAACCAAAACAAAACAAAAACGTGGAGATAAACATCTAAAGGGGGGAGGTGTTGTGTCACGAAGATTAATGGCAGAATGCACATTAGTATTGTACGTGAACGTAGCGAAAGGAACCAAACGGTCCCAGTCGTTATATTTCTCCGAATAGGACCAGATGAAGTCCATGAGTTGCGCATGGCTTCTTTCTAAGCTTCCGTTCGTCTGCGGCCTATAACCTGAAGTGGTAAGATGGTGCACTTTAAACAGTCTCAAAAGTTCATCAATCAGTGCAGAGAGAAAACTTTTCCCTCGGTCGGATAAAAGCGCTTTCGGCGCTTCAAACTGACAGATTAGGTATCTAACCAATACATCGGCTATCGTGCTGGCCCGTATGTCGGGGATGGGTACCACGATGACGTATTTGGCGAGGTTGCACTGCATTGTCAGAACATGTTGGTTGCCCGACGGGATCATCCGTAACTTCCGTGGGGGTTGTTGATAATACACTTCCCAGGCAGGCTCGACTAGAGGCGGAGGTATTTCCTGCCACTGAACCTCCTGCTCTTGAGGCACCACTTGTTCAGGCAATTGGTACCACTTGGTCGTTTCATCCCCCTCTTGAACCCAACCTACATAAGCGGCTCGGGTCCCGGGTGCGGAACGAGGATCTTGTCGCCATCCATTAGGTGATCGATAATTAGACCTTTGGCGAGCGTCGGGGATGATGCGCATACCATCCTTGCCTCCAATCTCACAGCTTCCACGTATGCTGCCTCCAGAGTAGTGGGTTTGCTAGCATCCACTCATTGGCTGAGACTCACCGGGAGTCCTTTGATGATAATGTCCACGGCCGCCTTGGTCAGTGGGACCATCATCTGGTCGTGGTACTCGCCCTTCTTTTCCTCCTTGAAGGCAGAGCGGGCGCACTGCAGAAGGATGCTGATTTGGTCCTTAAACCCTCGTCTGTCGTCTCACCCTGCTTCATGCACAGAATGTGGAATTTGTTATTGTAGTACGCGAATCCCTTGCCAGGGGCGAAGCGCTGCTTGAGATGGCTGCACAGGGCCTCTATATTGGCGAAGCCCTGTCCATAAGTACAGTCTTTTGCGGCACCCCTCAACCTCCCTAGGACAGCCCTTTTATACCTTTCCTTCTGTTGCTTGAACACACTTGCCTCCCCGTTTCAGACATCCTGAAGGAAGTCCTTAAGGGGTATATCTCTGCCATCGTAGGTACTTAAGCCTACGATGGCGTTCTGCAAACAGAGGCTATTTGTCAAGGCTGTCAGGGTTGTGCCCATCATTCGGGTCAGATCACTCTGATCCTGCTCGTACCCTGGCATCTTGTCTATTGCTCCCTGTGGCTCCAAAAGACACCAGCCTAGCTCCCACTGCACGGTCAGGGGGTTCGCAGGAGGCCCTGCGGAGAAAATACCCTGAACGTGACTCGTACCACGCCCGTGACAACAAGGCTACTTGCACTGAGAGAGAGAGAGAGAGAGAGAGAGAGGAGGGGAAGGGTCAATACCCCAAAATAATATTCTGAGTTTGGTTAGAATCCAGATAGGCTGTTATCTTGAAACTAACGTCCTAAAATTTTTTTTAAAGATTTTAATTTTCGCAAAAGTTATAAACAAATGAATTGTTAGCCTCTTTTTTTTTTAAATTGCCATATTTTCAAGAATTTGTAATAAAAGTTCACAAAAATTCAATGGCAGTCTTAGGAATATGTACAGAACCGAAAAAAATAGTAAAAAAATAAAATAAAATATTTTTAACAACTGTCGTGTATCAACCTTTAACATAAATAATAATACTAATAATAATCATAACCAATACCCATCACCCTCCTAAGTTGCGCTAACGACTTTTCGAATATTCTTAATTACTCCCGCCGAAAGAGTGAGGAAGGGGGCCTGTCGCGAGCCGAGCTAAAAGCTCGAGCTAATTGGATGCAGCTCCGATCCTTAAGTCCTAGGTGGGGATAATCGGCGACCTTCCGGCTCGCGCGAATCTCAAACGCTCTCCCGTTCCCGACACCAAGCGATCCGGAGGCTACGCGCAAGCTGAAGGTCGTAGAGGCACACCTGGACGAAAGGAGCCGGAGTTCCACGGGCTTCGATAGGCCACTGTGTTCGACAGCCCTGACACGTGGGTCAACCTTAGGGATCACCGGCCTAGAAACCCGGACCCCTCTCCGTTTAGCCTAGGTTCACACCTAGTAACAAGTAAGACTTTTATTGTTAATTTATAACTTCGTCGAAGGACGATAAACTTAATTCGTAAAAATTTCTATTTTATAATTATTAATAATAAAATTATCATTAACTTTAAAAATTACTTTTATTTTTCCTCAAATAAATCCTACCAAAGACAAGCGAAAAGGGTGACGAGCAGATTACTGCGTGATCTGCTCATAGCGGGTAAGTCCCCACTTAAATTAAATTAAACTTAAATTAAATTAAACTTAAATTAAATTAAATTAAACTTAAATTAAATTAAACTTAAATTAAATTAAACTTAAATTAAATTAAACTTAAATTAAATTAAACTTAAATTAAATTAAATAATTACTGTCACGTTCGCACGCGACAACAACGAATAATCAATTTTTTAATAAACAATTAAGGTTTTTACTACTTTCTCGACTATTTCAATTCAAATTTTTTTCATAGTATTATTGTTTAAATGCTTCTTTGGACGATCGCATAAAAAAACTTGTGCATTCTTACTTAGGAAGAAAGTAATAAATGTTTAAGCATTGACGCGCGGGCGCTCGACGGCTGCCGAGCCTCGCGTACAGCGCCTTGCGACGCAACCCGCAACGCATCATACTTACTTTAGAGCTTTTGCATGCCGTTTTAAATAACAATATGAATTATTTTATAAAATAAAAACCTTTATTTACGTATTGACAATTACTCTTTATGATTAATTTATAGTTTTTTGTAAGTACTTGTATTTTAACAAATTTTGAATGATTCGAAATAATTTTACATTCTAATAAAGCCTCTCGTAAAACAATTTGTCCAAAAAGCATAAATAAAATGAATCCCTTTCATTTTCATCGTTTCAATATTTGTATTGAATTATTTTTATTTAGTATAACTAATTTCGACTTTTAGTGCGTAACAGACGAGTGTAAAAAAATGAAAATCGGTCTTCATGCTTAGTAGCGTGCATTGTTTTTTCGTGTGCATTTGTTAGTTTGTTGCAGTATGGCTCCTCCACCGAGATGATGTAATCCTTTCAAAAAAAAGGGTCATAACTGTGTTAAAAAGAAATTATGTGTTTTATCGGAACATTGTGATGAAAAATTCAAGGATTTGATTGGTTTATTCGTTTGTAAGTCTTGCAGGAGTCGGCTTTAAAAAGATAAGGACCATATTCAAATTAATAAAGAGCAGCTTAACTTACCCAAAATAGTTGTTGATGATAAAACAAGTTGCGAAGAAGAAGAGGTAGACTCAATTAGTAGTGTAAAAGATGTCGATTATGTTTGTAAAGCTGTTGACAATGAAAATAAAAGACTGAAACTTGCAGCTGTTTTTCAAGGAGCAATTATGGCTCCTGCTTCGAAAAAACCACGCTTACATTTATCATCTGATGAAAGTGAAATGGTGCGAAAGTCATTTGTCAATATCGGTGCTAATATTTATGACGATGAAGATCGTAAAATAGTTGGAGCAAAGATTTTAAAGAAGCGTTGTCAAGTGCGTCTACTCGAAACCAAAAAATAGTTGTATTGACAACATTACCAGTCAAACTTTCCATTAGAAAAACTGCGAAAGAGTTTGGCGTGCCCCGATCTATGGTTACTTCTGCTAGAAAGAGAAAGAATACTGTACTGAACCGAATAAAAAAAAGGATGAGCCATGAGTACCGATTTACTAACGAAAGTTGACGAATTTTTTTTTCTGCCGATGTTAGCCATGTTATGCCAAGAGTCAGTGACGTTAAGTCAGTCAAAGTCGATGGAAAAAGGCAACTCAAAACAGTACTGTCAATTTTTTAATTATTTTTAAACAATTTGAACTTGTTCAAATTTTTTTTATTCTTCAAATTATTTTATTTATACTAAAAAATTTTATCATTAATCTCATAATTCAAATACTCTCATGTATTTTTAATTTAAAAAAAATTTACTATCTTTTTACTGAAAACAATTTTTAACTTACCTAATAAAAAAATTCCAGCTACAATCTTTTGAATTAAAAAAAAAAATTTTCCAGAAACGCTTGCTGTTAGGAGATCTTGATGATCCGCACGCTAAGTTTTTAAAAAAATACCCAGATCTCAAAATTTGTTTGACAGCTTTTAGAAGTTTGAGGCCTAAAGAGTGCATTCCCGTTGGTGCTAAAAGCACACACAATGTGTGTGTCTGCAAAACACACGAAAATATTAGATTATAAATGAAAGGTCTCAAAGATGAGTTTGCTCATAAAAAATATAATTTCGAAACAAGTTATCGAGAACTCATGAAAGGTTCAATTTGTTCAAGTCCAACTGCAAATTGTTATTTACTAGTTTGAACTAAGTGTCCTGGTCCAAAGAAAGTTCTTCAAACTTTGAAACAAGCTTTGCAAACGCATACAATTCAGAATATTTCTTTAAGCCAGTGGCTCAGTACTGATAGGTATTAAATTAAAACTTAACTAAAGTAACTAAAACTTAGCCAAAAATCAGTCGATTTAAAATTACCCGTAAGAGGCTGAATTTAAAAATGGGTTTGATAACAAAAATTCAATTTATTAGGTACCACTTTGCTAAGATTTTTTATTTTTTCTAATTTTTTAATTTTTGCAGTCTTTTATTGATAATTTTAAATCTACTGATTTTTGGCTGAGGTTTTTCTTCGCATGGGCCGTCGAACTATTTGAATATAAATCTGTGGCTTGCCGGAAAAACCCTCGGAACAATTTGAAAAGTCTATTTTAAAAAAATAAAAGATTCAGAAATTCAAATAGATTTATTTATTGCAAAAATGTATCCGGATGAAATTGAATAATTTTTCTAAATACATTATCTTGAATTATAAATGAAAAAAATTTTTTTGATTAAAAAACAAGTTTTACTTTTGGGATATTCATTTAAGTTTTAAAAGTTTTTTTTTTTTTTTTTTTTAAACGGACTTATCTACATTTTCCTTTCAGCCATAGTAATAATAATATACAAGTTTTGGAAAATTATTTATATTTCAGGTGTCAATTGCTTACTGTAACTGAAACTAAAGATGATTTCATTGAAAATCTGTGTTCTGAATTACCGAGCATTTTAAAACATGATTTTATTGCTGAATCACGAGGAAAGTATTTAAAAACAATAAAGAATCACTTAAAACTGGAGAATTTTTGATTACTTTGTACTTTTCTGAAAATGACTCTTTTAAAATTCAAAACGCAGTTCAGGCTCAACATTGGTGTATAGACCAAGCCTCTTTACATGTTTACGTTATCTACTATAAAAAAAACAACGTTGTTGAGCATTTAAATTTTGTAGTTTTTTCGGAGTACACTTGTACAATTCTCAAATGATTAAGTTTTTAAAAACAAAGTTTGAATCCCGAAACGTTAAAAAACTTATTTATTTTTCGGATGAGGCTGGGTCCCAATATAAGAATCGCTATAATTTATTGAATTTATCATACCATGAGAAAGATTTCGGTTCGATAGCAGAGTGGCATTCTTTCGCAACCTCCCATGGTAAAGGTGCCTGTGATGGCATTGGAGGTTGCGTAAAAAGAGGTGCATATAGGGCGAGTTTGCAAAATAAAACAATTGTTACGACCGAAAAATTGCATGAGTGGGAGAGCAGTTATTTTAAAAAAATTAATTTTGACATGTGCACATTATCTGAGTATCGTGATCATGTAAAAAGTTTGGAAAAAAGATTTAGCACAGCTAAACCAATCGTAGGAACACGCTCTTTTCATTGCTATAAGCCGAGTACAAAAAATTCATTAGAATGTAAAATTATTTCAAGTCATTCAAAATCTGTTAAAAAAGAAGTACTAAAAAAAAAAACTGTAAATTAATAATAAAGAGTAATTGTCAATACGTAAATAAAGGTTTTTATTTTATAAAATAATTCATATTGTTATTTAAAACGGCATGCAAAAGCTCTAAAGTAAGTATGATGTGTTGCGGGTTGCGTCGCAAGGCGCTGTACGCGCGGCTCGGCAGCCGTCGAGTGCCCGCGCGTCAATGTTTAAACACTTATGACTTTCTTCCTAAGTAAGAATGCACAAGTTTTTTTATGCGATCGTCCAAAGAAGACCTTAAACAATAATACTATGAAAAAAATTTGAATTGAAATAGTCGAGAAAGTAATAAAAACCTTAATTGTTTATTCAAAAATTGATTATTCGTTGAGAAAAATATTTTATTTTATTTTTTTACTATTTTGTTCGGTTCTGTACATATTCCTAAGACTGCCATTAAATTTTTGTGAACTTTTATTACAAATTCTTGAAAATATGGCAATTTAAAAAAAAAAAGAGACTTACAATTCATTTGTTTATAACTTTCGCAAAAATTAAAATTTTTTAAAAAAATTCTAGGACGTTAATTTTAAGATAATAGCCTATCAAAATCTTTGAAAATATTTATAAAATTCGAGTGCATCATTTTTAGCTGGCACAGTTCAGATGATTTGACTCAAGGGAGATTCGTTTATGTAGTTAGTTAGTTGTTCTTGTCGAGGCTTTAGTATTTAGTTAATTGCTCTTGTCGAGGCCTTGTGTATTTATTAAGGTGCTCTTGTCAAGGCTTTATGTATTTATTTAATTGGTTGCTTTTGTCGAGGCTTTAGTATGTGTAGGGCTTATAAATAAATGAGTCATTTGATGTTGGGCTTACAATTTTTATGGTTATTTTTTTTTATTATATATTTAAAATGTAAGTACCAGAGTGTGATCTAATTTTTAAGTTGAAATAATGTAAAATAAAATTGATTTTACTGCATTTATTAAAAATATATTCTAGCGAGCAACAGAACCTGAAAAATATCACCTAACACAATTTATTTGACCTTTGTCACAGAAACGTCTCTCCGGAGCACTTTGCAGATTGCTGTCACAGAATGTATTGTTGCTATATCTGTCACTAATGTATTGTTATGTATTGTCACAGAATCTTTGACCTCTTTCTGGCCTCTTTAACTGGACGGAAAGATGCCAAAGTTGCTGATTTTGATTTTATAAGTTTGAAAGACGTAGTTGCTGATTTTTAGTTTTGTAAGCTTTGTTTTGAAAGATGTAACGAAAGGAAATGTTACGCACATGACGTAACACTTTCATATATTCAAGATGCATCAAGTCAATGCAAACTAATATAAGGCTCGTTTGCATTGACTTCATGCATCTTGAACTGACTTATTGGAAAGTGATTTTCAAATTATTCTACGTTTAGTGGCAACTAGTGAACGAGTTGAATATAAAAATTTGATTTATTTTTGATTCTTTGAAAAAAACTTTGCTCCGCAGCCTGTTTCGACTGCTTGATTTTGACTCGCTGTGAACTGCCTCTGCCATGTCTGCGACCGTATCCTTCGCGCAACGTCTGCTGCTGCTGTTAGCTTTGCTGACCTCGTGCACCTCCTTTGCTATATGCACCAGCTTTTCTTTGACCACCTCGACCTGGTCCGTTCAGCCAAGGATTGTTGCGGTCCATTTTCTATTGGCCTGGCTCGCCACAACCATAACAAGTTAAATTTTTTTGTTCCACTTTCCACAAAAACACTTGCCTTTTTTTAACTTAAATCATTATTGTATTTAGTGTCCCACATCACTATTTTTCTTTTAATAAAGTCACAGCTTCTGTCCTCTTCTTTTAGCAAATCGATTAAATCACCAATATAACTCAAAGAGTCCGGTAAAGTCTTGAGCATACAATTTAATTTTTCTTGATTACTCACATTTCCATCAGAACTTTTTCATTCATTAAAAGATTTTTCAAAATCCAGAAAGTAAATTTTAACTACAAAATTCAAGAAAAAATAAACGAGATGCACTGTTCAAAACTCTTATGATTTACTTGATGGTCGATCTGGCGCGCTTGAAATAAATTTTTGTTTTGCTTATCGCTTTCGACGCTTAGTGGTTGACCTTAAGTACTCGAAGTCTATTCCATTGATAAAGGTCAATTAACTAAGAAAAAATGATGTGTAATTTTAGTTTGGAGTTTTTTGGAATCTTGGCTAAAATTTGCCATATTGTTCCAAATTTTTTGAAATCTTGACAATTGGACGAAAAATACTACCCTGGCAAGCTTTGGTAAGATTTAGCAATGCTTGGCAAGATCTGGCAAGATTTTTGCTGGAAGTCATGTTTTACTGGGGTTTGTACAGAAACTCATTATACAAGAGCTGTTTTCTTCAGTGCAGTGCAATAATGTGAAAAAAAATTAGTAATGTAAGTGGGATACGAGTAAAGAGAAAATTATATTTTGAATGACATTATAGATACATATAATTCATTGATGTTAAATCGTCATTAAAATGGCCAGATACTGATGTATAAAAATTCGTATGTAAAAATGGCGTAATATTTAAAAAACTTTTTAAAATACCTGAACGGATGGATAACCGGGTAGACAAAGAACTGAGACACGGAACCGCTTTAGAGAAAATAGATAAAACAAAAAGTTATACAACAATAGTTGTTTGTTATGAAATATTATTATAAGTTTCAATACTTTTTTGAATAAAATTTTAACTTTGTATTTTTATTTTTAGGATACATACTTTACCATCAACAGTCTTTGAAACATTAAATTCTTTAGAAATTTTGAACTTGAAAAATAACAAGCTGACTTCTATTAATGAGGATACAACAGAAAATATTATCGATACGTTACGGCTAATTGATGTAACAGGTTAAAAACAAAATTATTTTTAGACTAACTCATCGTTTCAATTTAAAATTTATCTTTAACAAGCTTTGTCTTATTCGAATGTATTTCGTTTTGATGTTATGAATTTTGATGATCAACGAACTTCGCATGCTTCATTAACCCATTAAGTCCCAGGATTTTTTAAATTTTTCTTGTACTTTGAGCTCTGGAATTTTGATGAAAACGATAAAAAATATTTTCAAAAAGACCATATACGACTATTTTCGGGTATGCTCTACACGATGGTGTAGTTTAAAAAAGTCAAAAATGTCATTCTCAATTGTTAATTAACAAATTAAAAAAAAAAACTCAATTTTTTGCTGCATTTTTTTTTTTTTTTAATAAATTTTTTAAGTTGGATTGTTTTTTTTTTTTCTAAAATGTGATCAGAGGTGATCACGATACTTGAAATTTACGGTAGGATTTTTTTTTTAATAAAAATCTTTTTTAACAAAATGGCGGCCATAAAACGAAGTCGAAAATCTCGAATTTTTTGTTTTATTCACTTTTTTCATGTGAGGCGTTCTTCGTGAGATCGAAAGCGATCTGATGTGCCATCTCCGATCTTGATGAAAATTAGCATAAAGTTAGTGTTTGGCATATACATGAACGTAGTAAAATGATTTTTCATCAATCCGCTTATTTTCAAAATGGCGGACATTAATTAAATTAATAAAATTTGGCAAAGAAAAAAAAGATTGTTTTTTGAAATCTTATAACTTCTCGGGGTTTTAATCGATTTTGATGAAATTTGGTGAGTGATCGGAAAAAACCTAAAGTTTCTGAAAAAATTAAAAAAAAAAAAAATTCCCATTATGTATACCAAAAAAAAGGAATTTTTTTTTTTCAGCCAAAATTTGACCCCCGGGCACCCGTTTTATTTTTTTTGAAATATTTTTATTTAAAAGTAAATTTAATTAAGAAAATTTTAAGACCTTCCAAATGATGGTATGTCTTTTAGTTTCTGAGATATAATTTTTTGAAGTTGAGGTTACCGAGAATGGAGCTCGCGCGCGCTGCTGCTGCCAAGAGCACCATACTACTAAAGCCTTTCCGGCATAGAGTTTAACCATTGTATCTCAAAAAATATTAATTTTTGTGTTTTGAAATTGTTTAAATATACGACTTTGTTAATTAAAATATTCAAATTTACAGTATTTTGAACATTTTTAGTTTCTGCAGTTTTTATACAAAGCGAAATGAAAAATCTGTTGCTAAAGTAAGTTTTTTATAATTTATGTCAAATTTTGTTCACAGAGTTCATTCGTCAGGCTTCCATCAACATTTATAATACAAAAATGGCTTCACATGTTAAATAAAATTAGGGTTGAGTGCGTCTTGATCGTTTTTTTCCGTTGCCTGCTGCGGTTTTTTGAGACGCGGCGGATTTTCGCCCACGTTTTCCATTAAAAGCTTTTGTTTTCAATCGAGGGGTCACCTTTTTTTTCTTTTTTTTCTGAATTTCAAATTCTTGAGATTGATCTGAGATTGAAACAGATTTACAAGAAATTCTCGTTTCATTCATAGGAATAAAGCAGTGGAAACTTCTTGATCCAGGCAAAGGTTTGGCTTTGTCAAAACGTGGTTTCAAATATTTTGTGTGATTTTCATACTCGGCTTCAGTACTATAGATAAAAGTCTTATTAGGTAGCGCTTCTTTGGCCCATTCGTAAAGAGATAACGAAGTAGTTAACTGATCACCAACTGGACGTTGTAGGCTAGCTTTGGTAGCTGATCTCTTAACTGTACCACCGATTCCGTCACATGGACTTTTGCCATGTGAAGTTGCAAAAAAATGCCACTCAGCTTTAATTTTGAAGTCTTTATAATGATGAGTAAGATTAATGAAATTTGATTTGTTCTTATACTGTGAACCCGCTCCATCACTAAAATATTTAATTTTGTTAATGAGTGTATATTTTAACTTGAGCTGTTCAATAAACTTTTTTATAAATAAATTTACAGTGATAGCATCATGTTGCAAGCAATCAGAAATCACGACGTATGATTCATGAAGTGACTGGTCATCTTTTTTATAATAAACCACTATGGGATGAAGCGTTGCTTGAGCATTATTCCAATGATAACTTTGGATTGCATCTTGAATAACAAATGTAAAGTTTTCCGCAAAATCACCAAGTACTAAGAATTCTCCTGGTTCCAAATTCGCTTTAAGTTCACCCAAGTATTGGCTTTGTGACTTTGCAACGAAGTCGTGTAGTAAAAGTTTTAATAATTCAACACAAAATTTTTCAATAATTTCATCAATACTATCTATTTGCGTTTCTAAATTAGAACGGTCTGTTGACGTCCACTTTTTGTAGGTCACAGTGTCAATAAAATTTTTATCAAATAACTCCCTTAAAACATTTTTTATGTAAGTTACTCCGTGGCAATTTGAACACTCATTTGAGTAACAAGAAAGAGTGGCAGGATTGCATACAATTTTTGGAAGAATTGATTTATAATCTTGTAAAAAAGAGATTTCATCATCGTTTTTTGTTAATTCTTTGAACTGAGCTCCAGCAATCATAAGTTTCACATTTTGGTGAATTTTGCAAACGCAAACAGAATGAGTGCCTTTGCCTCCAGCTAAAATACATTCCGATGATCGAAGTTCAGCAAATTTAGAAAAACTTATTTCAATATCAGAGTTATTTTGTTTAAAAACATAACACAGTTCTTTCAAATTTCCTAATAATAAACGCTTCTGCAAGTGCACTCGAACTCCATCTTTTTTTACCGACACATAATCTTTCTGACCAGGCATCACACGGCTGTAGTCATCATTATAATAAAATTGCTTTATCAAATTATCAGTAGCAGTGTCGAGCTTTTTACCGGGTCTTGGATTTGAAGTGGTACCAATGCCCTCTTCTTCATGTAATTTTTTTGCTTTTACTGCCATGTGATATCTTACTGAGAAGCGTGATTTTAACTCAGAAGGACTCTAAGTAATTGGTGCCATAGTCAAATATTTAATTTTTTCTGATGATTTATTTGTTTGACTAATTTTAGATTCGATTTCATTAACAAGTGATGGTAAATCTTGTGGATCATCAGTTTGAAATTCAAAAATTTCTTTCAATTTTTCGTTTATTGCATTTTGAATTTCACGCACTTTAGACAGTTGATTTTTTTTTGTTTTACGATCATTTGCGCAAATTGGAGGAACTTTTAAAAGCTCAAGAATCTTATTTATTTCTAAAATTAAAGTTTCAGACACCATTTCTTTTTCAAAAAGCTCATCATCCGTGACTGGTTCAGCAACTTTATTTTCGTTTTCTAAATAATACTGAGTCGTTTGCATTTCTAAATTTTCGCTATTGTCGTCAGGGTTTGGTAAGTTCGTCAAACTTGAAACACTTAAAGAAACACCACGCTTGCCGTTCATGAGATATATTCTACAAGTATTACAAACTAAAATATTATTCACACCATTTTTAACCAATCGAAGAGTAACGCCATATTTTTTATGATTCTTCATGTTAAAAGGGTTACTACAGCACGTACGACTTTTTTTACGAGCTTGCGAACTCATTTCAAAAATTGAAAAATTGACTGTTAAACTTAAAATTCAAAGATTTGCACGCTGAAACGTCTTAGTACTCAAGGTTAATCGCAAGGTTTTGTTCATCATCACCTATTTTAGTAAAGGCCCCCTATCGGTTGCATAATAAAGAAGAAATACATATAAACAAAACACGAAACCGAGTATGGTGCTCTTGGCAGCAGCAACGCGCGCGAGCTCCATTCTCGGTAACCTCAACTTCAAAAAATTATATCTCAGAAACTAAAAGACATACCATCATTTGGAAGGTCTTGAAATTTTCTTAATTAAATTTACTTTTAATTAAAAATATTTCAAAAAAAATAAAAAGAGTGCCCGGGGGTCAAATTTTGGCTGAAAAAAAAAAATTCCTTTTTTTTGGCATCCTTAATGGGAATTTTTTTTTATTTTTAATTTTTTCAGAAACTTTAGGTTTTTTTCCGATTACCCACCAAATTTCATCTAAATCGATTAAAACCCCGAGAAGTTATGAGATTTCAAAAAACAATCTTTTTCTTCTTTGCCAAATTTTCAAATGGCCGCCATTTTAAAAATAAGCGGATTTATGAAAAATCATTTTACCACGTTCATGTATATGCCAAACACTAACTTTATGCTAATTTTCATCAAGATCGGAGATGTCACGTCAGATCGCTTTCGATCTCACGAAGAACGCCTCATGTTTATTCCTTGAAATCGCACAAGTATTTAACGTTTACTGCTGTTTTTTGTTGGAAAAGTCAAAATAATTGTACAAAGAAGCATAAAAATTGTAATACTTATAAAATATTCATTGTTAGGTTTTGAGAGGTGATTTTTACACGATTTTAGTAGGGTCCGCGGTGACCCAAACAGAGTTATTCGGAAACTTCCAACTGAAAAACGAAATGTATCAAAAAAAGAACTAATGTGGATACATTCATTGTTGATTTTAATTGTTTAAACATTATTTATTTCAACAATTGAAAAAATTTTGACAATAAAAAACCATTTTTTGAATCAAGTGAATAAAACGAAAAATTTGAGATTTTCGACTTCGTTTTATGGCCGCCATTTTGTTAAAAAAGATTTTTATAAAAAAAAAGAAAATCCTACCGTAAATTTCAAGTATCGTGATCACCTCTGATCACATTATTGCAAAAAAAAAAAAAAAAAAAAATCCAACTGAAAAAATTAATAAAAAAAAAAAGCAGCAAAAAATTGAGTTTTTTTTTTAATTTGTTAATTAACAATTGAAAATGACATTTTTGATTTTTTTAAACTACACCATCGTGTAGAGCATACCTGAAAATAGTGGTATATGATCTTTTCAAAAATATTTTTTATCGTTTCCATCAAAATTCCAGAGCTCAAAGTACAAGAAAAATTTAAAAAATCCTGGGACTTAATGGGTTAAAGGGTTACTTTAATTTTTTGAATTTAAAAAGAACATTTTTTGGGATTTTGCTGGAAAGAAAATGTTCAATTTTATTAAATAACTTTTATGTGTAGCAAAATATTAAAACACAAGCCAATGACGTATTTTATTGCGTTTATGTGCGTTCGCTCTTTTTTTATTCAATAATTTTTTTGATTGAAAACTTCGAATTTTCCCCGCGCTTTTCTGACTCGGAAAATGATTTTATGTGTACGCCACTATTTTTACAGTAAAATGTATTTATAAAGCAACATTTTGCCGCCAACTTCGCTTCAATAGACCAATTTGTTCAAAAGTAATCGAGAATTGAATCAAATAAAATACAAATTTCCCTCTGTGATGACGGTAAATTTTCGAAGACACCTTCAAACTGAGTTTTTTTACGGTGCTCATCATGATTCTTTGCAAAATGATCAAAAATGAAAAATTTTAATAAGCGTTTGATTAATAATTAATTTTAGCAGTTTTGTTAACATTTACATACTTTTAAAACATTTTGATTTATTGCATTTTATACATTTACAATGAATGAGCTTGTGTTTATTGGTAACAAAATTTTTGTTGGTGGATTTATATATAATCGATCAAAACCTTCCAACCCGGCAGTTGGAAAGAGTGGTCCGTAAGAGACACCAGGTACATCGAGACGCACGTTATTATTAACTTGTAAACTACACTAATTCTTATTAATAAATAATAGTAACTATGATGATCTACGGATTCTTAATCTTCTGATACGAAAATCCCAACAAAAAAAATGAAATAAGAATATAAGAAAATTAAAATGGGGGGCATAGGTAAAAAAGGACATGGGGGGGGGGTCACGGGTGCAAGCGTTTCTAAAAAATTTTCTAACCTAAAATAACATAGCAAATTGGTTAAATGTTTTTTTTTGGATAGCTCTTCGTCAAGTAATATGCCTTTAGTTTTAAATCAAGATCAATTGAATTGCTTAATCGATTCAATATCTAAGAAAAGCATGAATTTAATGGTATATTTCTCCGGGTTAGGGGAGACCGGGGCAGGTTGACATACTTTTTTTAATTTCTACAAAATTATTTTAAAAAAATTAAATTTTTTTATCATTTCTAACCTTACTTTTAGGTTTACGGTTTCCTTTTAAATATAATTGAATTGTTTTTTTCTTAATAACTATTTTTCCGGTTCAATCGGCTTACGCTCCATAAGAGCAACGCAAACTGCTTACTTTGAAAGATTGTGCCGCCCTCAGGCCGGCTATGCACCGACACAGCGCGTGCCTCTCATTAAGGGACACAGCTGCCACCCTCTGACCGACAGAAGTTTTTGAATGCAAGGTCAGAACTCTAATGCACACACAGATACTCAGGCACATAATGATACACATTATTTGCAGAATATTACACAACCTAATTATGTTGAGAAACATGGGTTATGTCTCTAACCGACAGAAGTTTTTGAGTGCAAGGTCAGAACTCTAATGCACACACAGACTGAGGCACATAATGATACACATTATTTGCAGAATATTACACAACCTTATTATGTTGAGGAATATGGGTTATGTCATCAGACAGCTCATTTCAGGTCAAACTGTCCCAATTATATGAATCAAGGAAACTGAATTTTGTCAGACGAGATGGGGCTAGTTTGGCCAAAATTGAAAATTCCCCTTTGAGTTCTGGTTGTGCGTATTCTGTTAGAAGGATTGATGGGAATTTGAATTGATGGTTTTGTTAAAAGGAGGGAATACCGATTTAAGATTGATACTGGTTCTGATGTTTCTATTTTGAATGCTAGGTTTATAGATTTAAATTCAAAGAGAATTCCGATTCATGTCTCATTGAAATATCCTACGGTAGAGGATGTTTCTCTTAATTTAAGAAGCAAGGTTAGTTGGATTTTAGGGAAATTAAAATCAGAATTGACAGTTTTTGTTGGAGATATAGGGGAGGATTGTATTTTGGGAACTAATTTTTTGTTTTAGATAGTTTCGCCTTGGAGATGATTTCCCCAGAAAGTATTGACTCCGCAGGGGTAAGGAAGGGCACCTGGTGCACTTGGTAAAAGTAACATCACGGAGATGATTTTCCCAGGAAGTTTTGACTCCGGAAGGGCTAGGAAGGGCACCTGGTGCACTTGGTGGTAGTTACGCCTTGAAGATGATTGCCCCAGGAAGTTTTGACTCTGGAAAGGTCAGGGTGGATACCCAGTGAAATTAGTGATAGTTACGCGTTGGAGATGATTTCCTCGAAAAGTTTTGACTACAGAGGGGTCAGGACGGACACATGGTGCATAAGATGGTGATAACTGTAATGTATGTAAAGTGGGCAGTTGAAAGAAATGAATAAGTACTTTGTTAAATTATATTTATTAATAAACCATCGTTAAATACATGTTAATTTGAGCACGACCGTAGTGCAACTACCGCGTTCGCAGGCGCACCGAGGCTCACACCCAAAAGCTGCTGACATTCGCACATCTCTATTTTCATACATTACAACTTTCCGCCTCTTTTAAATCTTGCTTCTCTAACAACCATGGACAGCATCGCACTTTTACACTTTCATCATTACTTTTAATTATCTGATCTATGTTGCGTTTTGTTTGCACATTCTCATCATTTGTAAAAACATATTACGTAGATGGTGACAATTGTCTCGCGATGGTCCTGGCTGACCTCTTATCGGATATCACACCGTACTCGTCTATCATAACACGGTCTCCGGTTGACAATGCGACCTTGCGCCTGTCTAGTCTCGCTACAATTTGCTCACGCTGCTTTTTCGCTACTTCCTCCACGACATTCGGTCTTGATAAAACAAACCTTGTTCTCATTTCTCTCTTACTCATTAGGTACGCAGGACTTCTTCGCATTGTACAGTGCTCTATACTCCTATGATCATATAAAAACATGTTCACGACATCATCCAGCGTCTCTCCCCCCCCTTTACAATTTTATTGACTTTATCTTTAAAGATTTGAACGAATTTTTCAGCAGCCCCGTTCGTAACTGGATGATATGGTAGAGATAGCGTATGTAAGACCTCATTTCTAGATAGAAAATTATGAAATTCCCCACTTTTAAACTGAGGTCCACCATCAGTTACACAATGTAATGACAATCCGTATCTTGCAAATAATTTTTTTAATTCTATCACCAGCCTATACGCTTTTGTGTTTGTATTAAAGTCTATTACTTCAGACCACTTTGAGTGTGCATTTACAATTATCAACCACATTTTACCATAAAATGGTCCTGTGAAATCACAATGTATGCGGCTCCATGCTTTGTCTGGCCAAGGCCATGTTGTTAACGGTGTTTTGCAGGCTTTTTTCCCTCTATTAAACAGATTTTACAATTGCTAACTAAATTTTCTATATTGTGATCGATGTTAGGCCACCAAACATATGAGCGCGCAAACATTTTGATTTTTACAATTCCTAAGTGCGTAGCATGCAATTCGCGTAAAATTACACTTCTCATTTTCTCTGGAATCACTGCTCTTAATCCCCAGAAACGACACCCTTCCTCTACCGTTAATTCTAACCTTCTATTGTACAGGCTGGAAGCGTCCTAGTTTTCTCCAAAGAAGAGTAGTTTGACTTACATGTAATATTCGCGTCTTTATGCTTGACGCGAATATTATATTTTTATTATTTTTCTTTTTTATATAAAGGAAAAAAAATTAAGTTAACAAATAAATTAATGTTAAATAGTAATTGACTCATAAACTACTATCAAGAAGAATTTTACGAATATTTGCACTAGCAAAAAAAAAATTTTGATAAAGAAAAATCGGAATTTATTATGGAACTTGTACACAAGGTGAAGTCAAAGAGAAGACTGAGAGTTCATTTTATTTTTATTTTAATTATCCAATCATCAAAAGAGATATAATCCGTACATGAATTTAATTAATTCAACAATCATCATATTCGCAGATAGTTAGTTTATTATTATTAATATAATCAAATTTGATTTATAAATTTAAAGACAGTGAGCTACTTATTGTGAATTTAATATTCCCTGGACAGTCTAAGAATGAAAGGAAAATTTTCTACATCGAGAAAATTGGAACAGCAATAAAAAAAATTAGATTTCGTTACTACGCTCGCAGGGGTTTCCTTTAAAGGACTAGCTCAATTTGACATCAAGAGTGTATCGTATTTTGATAGATTACGTTGAGAAGACCTCGTGGTTTTCTCGATCTTCTGATCAAAAGAAAGAGCGCAGTGAGAAAGGAGGTACGAGACCGCACGTTTTTGCTGTACCAAGCTAACTAGCTTGGTCGCTAACTGCGTGTGTTTACTTATCTCTCACTACTTGGGCTTGTCACTGCTAGGTTCGTAGAACCCACCCGTTTGCTACGTGATAAGTCACTGCTAATTGGGTCCAGTAGGTTAGCCCTTATTATTTATTAATGCTCACCGATAAGAGAGAGTAACTTACGTGGCAGCAAAAAATTTTCATTCACTATTATTGAATAGTAACTATATCAATCACGACGATCAGATAAGCAACGATAGCTGTATCAACGATCGGATTGACAGTTATTTTAATTCTACAGCCGGATAAATAATTGAACTACTCCAAATAATTATTAAAGAAAATATTATAAGCACTATGACCGGATAACAATTTATTTTATCAAGACACAGCACTTGAAATACTCGCGCGAAATACTGCTCACGGAAAAATTCTTTTGAACAAAGAAAAATGCTCGTGACGCGACCGGAGATAATAGTTAAAGATTTTTAAGTTGATTTTTAGAAGGGTACCGAAAAAGTACTCTCTGAGATCTCGGGCGGCGAGTTTTATAGGTCTGGGGAAGTTGGTCCTCGAGACCAATAAAATTTCGCGTCTGCCCTAAAGGTAGTACTAGGGAGTGGGGGATACAATGACCCCACTTTACCTATTTGCGCCTCCGTGGTTACTAGCCGCGCGCGTCGCTGATTTATTTTCGGGAGTCCAGACAAGGGCTCTAGCCTCCTCTGATACATGGAAGGGGTGGTGACTGCTCGCGCCGCGATGATGATTTAGCCTCCCCTACCTTCTTCTGGTCGTGAGAATAGGTGGCCGCGAACCTTATTATTCGGGGAGTCCTGCCGTGTTGCAGGGGTCGCTCAAGTTGTCAGATCCCCCGCGAAGACGCGTATTTTGCAGGAATACAACACGCTGGTGCCGTACCCTTGCAAGGCTTTTTTCATCGCTCGTCAAATTTTTACTACTAAGAGGCCATACCCCCTAAACTTGTTTGATTGTTGTATTAATCAATTCATCTTTTTGGCTCAATTCAGCTAACATTTAATAATTAAAAGTTGTTATGACTTCTTCAAAAAAATTTACCTGTGAAAAATCTGTCGTCATCTATTGGTAACCTTGACAATGCATCACAATTCGCGTTAGCCTCCGACTTCACGTGTTCTATTTCATATCTAAATCCCGACAGGTAATAAGCCATCGTTGAAATCGGTTATCAGCTGTCAATGGAATCCCTTTTCTTGGACCCAAAATCAATCCTAGAGCTTTATTATCGGTTCTCAAAATAAATTCTCTTCCAAAAAGAAATTGATAGAAACGTTTAACTCCAAAGATTATTGCCATCGCTTCTCTATATAATATTTTCCTATTCCATTCATTTTTTCCAATTTTTTTAGACGCGTATGCAATTGGTTTCTCTGAGCCGTCTGTATACTGGTGTGATAATATAGCTGACAGTCCGTCATCCGACGCGTTACATGCCAGTATTATTTTCTCCTTCAGGTCGTAATTTACTAAAATTTTTGAAGAAATTAATTCTCTTTTTAACCATTCAAAAGATATCGTACAATTTTTGTCCCATTCAAAATTTTTCTTTTTCAATAAATCATATAATGGCTTTAACTTTTTCGACCTTTTTTCAAGAAATCGTGCAGAAAAATTTATCAAACCTAAAAACGACTCTAACTCCTTAACATTTTTTGGCTGTGGTGCGTTAACCATTGCATTTACTTTTGATGTAGCTTTGTGTCATCCCTCTTTATCAATTACAAATCCCAACACCTCCAATTCTTTCTGCAAGAATTTACATTTCCCCTTATTTAATCTCAATCCGCATTCTTGTAATCTTTCACATACTTCGCTTAAATTTTTCAATTGTTCTCCGTCCGTTTTGCCTGTAAAATAAATGTTATCAAGATACGCTATAGTACCCTCAATCCCTTTTAAGCACTCATCCATTTTTTTCTACACGTCTGATGGTGCAGGCGATACCCCTTCCGGTATTTTTGCATATCTCAATAAGCCTTTGTGAGGGTTCCCGACCGTTTTCCCGAATCAATTTTCCCGAATCGCCCGAATGCCCAATCCCCCGAATACCAATTTGCCCGAATACTCTTTTCCCGAATGCCGGAACCCCCGAATACAAATCGCCCGAATACCTATTTGCCCGAGTACCTATTTGCCCGAACAGCAACCCCCGAATATTCCCCGAATTTCATGTACAAAACGATAGATATAAAAACAAACACATTTATCACAAAATAAAATCATACAAATGTAAAATAGATACAAAATATAGATAACCAAAATATAGATAAAAAAGATTTAACAAAATATAAAAATTCAAAAACACTTTCAGGTGGACATGGTGTCCCCAATCGCTTCTAAAAAAGCTAAAATCTCGTAGGACTCGTAATTTAAAACGATGTTCTGTAGCCTTTTCTGCACGTCCAGCCATCTCTTCTTGGGGGCTGCTTTTATTCTGCGACCAAGCGAAAGTTCTACCACCGATATCTCCGTATCACCTTGTTCTTTCTGGATTTGTTTGATGAACGAGTAAATATCGGGGTGGTTCTTTCCCATTAGGAGCCGGAAGCGATTATGCCATCCCTCCGATACATTGTTTGTTTTAGATTCGCCTGTTACAGCTGCATCGTGATGGTTCCAAAAATGAGGTTTGTATCGGAGGGCGACCGCCTTCCGTCTGCCAACCTTCGGCTTGCCTACGAGCTATTAAAGTTATTAAGAATGAATTGAAATTGAATTTAGTGCAGTAAACCTAGTCAACAGAAAGATTGAGCTCACCAAGCACATAAGTTCGTTCAAAGTACTGGACGAACTCTTCCAACTCTTCTGGAGCCTCGTTCTTAACCGCGTTAAAATAACATTCGACATCCGAAATCGGAACAAACGCCAGTGCTGCTATCATATGAGTGAATTTCTTCACCGACCTGTCCGCCAGATCGTTATATGAAGTAGCCAAGCCGCGATCCTGAATGTTCCTGTAGAGGCTTTGCCACATGTGGAAGAAACATCCAGACAGGGCTACATGCGGGAATACCGAAGAGCAGGCATTAATGATGGCCAATTCGAAATCACTCATTATCAATTGCGGCTCGCAGTTTCTCATGCCATAGTCGTGGGCCGTTGCAATAATCGAACGAAGGACGATCTCGTACTGACAGCTTTCCTTTGATGTTAAGAGACTATATACAAACGGTAGAGCATTAATTTCTGGAGTTTTCTCGGAGTTTCTTTGCACCGTTCCCAAAACGGTAAAGACCTGCGTAAAAATATGTGGCGCGACCTGTACAAAAATGTAAATAATGTAAATAATGTTAATAACTAACTAATGTAAATAATGTTAATAACTAACTAATGTAAATAATGTAAATAATGTAAATAATTAACTAATGTAAATAATGTAAATAATGTGAATAAATAACCTTAAAGGTTCCGTCGAGGTACCAGATTGAGATACTAGCGAGAAGTTCCAAATTTCTTCGAGTTGCAAAGACAATAACACGCCATTCTAACTCATCATCTTCATCATTCTTCGAGTCGTAAATTACAAACTGATCTCCGGTCACCGTTCTTCGGAACTCTTCTGGCAGATCACCCAAAAATTCAAGTGAAGTGGGGCTTTTTAAAGTATCTTTTTTTCAAACAGCACGCATCGATTTTTTAAGGTTTTCGCGCTCGGGCATCTGACTGAGTACGCCCGATGGCAAACCAGCAAGTTCGGTCCGAAGGATCCCCGCTGGAGGTTCTTCCGGATGTTCAGCAGCTTTGCGTTTCATTCTTAGTTTTCGCCTCTCTCCTTCTGCATATTCACGATTTGGTGGATGAGCATGCTCCGATTTTTCCATGCCTTCTCCAGCCTGCGGACCTTTCGTTACAACAAATGCAGCAGGACCAGTGGCCACAGTAATAGCACGGGCTTTACACTGCTTTTGTCTTACCAGATGGCAGTCCCAGTGGGTGGTATTACCCCGCACTTTTGACCTGATTTGATTTATGTTTATTTATATGTTTATTCATTGTATACTATGATGTACAAAATTACCTGACATAGACGAATCCATCAATAAAAAGCCTGGTTTCATTGATTATTTCTGGTTCCGAGTTCATTATTTACAAATGAATACAATAATTTACAAATACAATAATTTACAAATAAATACACTATAAAATAGTTGTAAACGGTTTACAAAAAAAAGGTTATAAGGTTAATGGTTATAAACACGCTACTACATTCATGGTTATCGATTTTTCATTCGAATTTCGGGCAAATAGGTACTCGGGCAAATAGGTATTCGGGCGATTTGTATTCGGGGGTTTCGGAAATCAGGCTGAGAGTATTCGGGCAAATTGGTATTCGGGTGATTAGGCATTCGGGTAAATTGATTCGGGAAAACGGTAGGTAATCTTTGTGAGTAGTAATAGTCAATAATTTTGAACTTTCTTCATCTACCGGAAGTTGCATGTACGCATTTGTTAAGTCCAGTTCACTAAAGGTGTTACTACCTTGCAGTTTTGCAAAAATATCATCTATCATATGCAAAGGATAATTATCAACAATAATATGCGGGTTTATAGTCATTTTAAAATCACCGCAGATTCGAATATTTCCGTTTTCTTTAAAGACTGGCACGATGGGTGTAACTCATTCGCTCACGTCCACTGGCTTCAAGCGCCTAAATTAACTAACCTCTCAATCTCTTTCTCAATTAATGCTCTTAAAGCATGTGTTACATTTCTACATTTAAATGCAACCAATTTTGCATTTTCTTTCAAATAGATTTTGGCTTTGCTTTTATTGTAATTACCCACTGAGTCACTAAACAACTCTTTAAATTTTTTTTACCTTTTTTATTATTTTTCAATTCAAGATCAATAATCTTGATTTGTAACAGTTGAGCCTTAATCGATGCTGTTACTCGCCAAAACAATATTTTGTAACGTGGTTGGGCTCATTTTAAAGGGACAAATTCAAGCTTTAAAATGAAGCAAATCACGTTTTATTTGAATGTACTGATGTTGAATACTAATAGATGAAATAAAAAAAAAGTCTTAAAAAGTACTATTTTTAGTGACTTTGAGTGAATAAAAATCGGATCCGTGACTGTTTCAAAAAAAATTTTTTAACATAGTTGAGCTTATTTTAAAGCTGTTGATTCAAGCTTCAAAATGAAGCTAATCACGTTTTATGTCAGTTTAGTAGAGTTGAGCAACAATAAATAGAACAAAACGTATTTTTTGAAGTCTCAATTTCAGATAACTGAGAGTGGATGCAAAGCGATGCTGTAGCTCACTCAAAGAATATTTTTATAAGCTCATGTCCTAAGGTTTAAAATCAACTTAATCACCTTAAACTCACGTCAATAAAAACTAGTAAATAAATATTTGTAAAAGTATTTTTTAGGGTTACTGAAGTTTAATTTTTATAAGTTTTTTTTATGAAAAAACAAAAGTTTTGCGACCAACCGGAACCCTGTACGAAAATCCGCTTCCAAGATACAGCTGTTTAAAGTTGTCAAAAAACACAAAAAACGCGTTTTTTACGATTTTCACACGCATTTTTGAACGGTTTCGACCTTTTTTTTCTCTCAAAAATATGTGGAATCTTCTCTTCATATGTTTCCAAACAAACTCCCATTGTAGTGTGGATTTGGGGTCTTAGTTGATTCCAAAGCATAAACTTTTGACACATTTTATGAGCTAAACTAGTGTTTTTTAACAATATACACGCTACATTTAAATTTTTCGTTCATTATAGATGTTTTGAAATTATTTTTTATATGAAAACTATTTAAATTCCAGCCAAAATTAGGTCACTTGCTATGAAAAAATTGATATCAACGAAAAATTGATCTCAATATCAAAATAATATACTACTTTTATTCAGTTTTTTAGTTTTTTGATTCGTTAAAAATCTATGTTCAAATATTGTAATTATACTATTCCACTTGTTTATTTATTCTTTTCTATTTTTGAAAATCACTAATTTGAAAAATTACTACTAATTTGAAATCTTCAGGCATGCCTAATTTTTTTTTTTTTTTAATAAAGTGAGTAAATGGATTTACATTTTTAATAAATAAATAAGCCGATAAGCTACAACACCATAACCTTGGGCATTGCTGAAAAAAATGTCAATATTTTTAATAAACAAATAAGGCGATAAGCTACAACCCCATAACCTTGGGCATGGATAAACAAATGTTAATATTTTTAATTAACAAATAAGGCGATGAGCTACAACCCCATAACACTGGGCGGAGTGAATGAAAAATAATTAAAATTTTTAATAAACAAATAAGCTGATTAGCTACAACCCCATAACATTGGGCGTAGCGAATATAAAAGATGTGAATATTTAAATAAACAACTAAGCAAACAAGTTTACCACCCCATAACCTTGGGCATGAAAAATTGGGATAAAAAAAATTTTCGAGCCATGCCCAATGTTATGGGGTTGTAGCTAATCGGCTTATTTGTTTATTAAAAAATTTAATCATTTTTCATTCACTCCGCCCAGTGTTATGGGGTTGTAGCTCATCGCCTTATTTGTTCATTAAAAATATTAACATTTTTTTCAGCCATGCCCAAGGTTATAGGGTTGTAGCTTATCGGCTTATTTGTTTATTAAAAAAATTAATTATTTTTATTAAGTACGCCTAGTGCTTTTGAATTGTAGCTTATCGATTCGAATTGTAGCTTATTTATTTGTTTATTACAAAAGTTAATTATTTTTTATTCACTACGCCTAGGGTTATGGGGTTGTAACCTTGTCCGCTTATTTGTCGATTAAAAATGTAAATTACGTTACTCACTTTATTAAATAAGAAAAAAAAAAAAAAATCAAATCAGGCATGCCTGAAGATTTCAAATTTGGCGCGTCCGGCTGGTTCACACTTTTCCGGCTTTTCACACAGCTGGCGCTCTTGCTCCAAGAATCAAAGTTTAAGTTTCGATTCGATATATCGACTCGACTTTCTAATCGAATATCTCATTTTCTTTCTCATAAGTGGATATAATTATAAGTAAAAAGGTGATTGGTAGATTGCTTTATGCTTCATAGCATTCAAAAAATAACATTTTTAATTTGGACTCATTTTTTTCAGAGTAAGCAATTGTAATCCATGATTGTTTTATCAGAATAATTGATAAACTATAATCAATTATTTGTAATTTTCAAAAATAGAAAAAATAAATAAATAAGTGGCATAGTATAGTTACAATATTTGAACATAGATTTTTAACGAATCAAAAAACTAAAAAACTGAATAAAAGTAGTAAATTATTTTGATATTGAGATCAGTATTTCGTTGAGTATTAATTTTTTTATAGCAGACGACCTAATTTTTGCTAGAATTTAAATAGTTTTAAGTTAAAAAATAATTTCAAAACATCTATAATGAACGAAAAAGTTAAATGTAGCGTGTATATTGTTAAAAAAACACTAGTTTAGCTCATAAAATGTGTCAAAAGTTTATGCGTTGGAATCCACTAAAACCCCAAATCCGCACTACAATTACTATGGGAGCTTGTTTGGAAACATATGAAGAGAAGATTCCACATATTTAGAGAGAAAAAAAAAGGTCGAAACCGTTCAAAAATGCGTGTGAAAATCGTAAAAAACGCGTTTTTTGTGTTTTTTGACAACTTTAAACAGCTGTATCTTGGAAGCGGATTTTTGTACAGGGTTCCAGTTGGTCGCAAAACTTTTGTTTTTTCATAAAAAAAATTTAACAATTTTTTAATACGCTCAAAAATTTAGCCTAGAAAAAGCTACGGTCGTTTGAAGACACCTGCAAATGAGCAAAAACAGCAATATCTGTGTAGGACTGTATTATTATAAAAATAACCAAACTATGTTGTTAAACTATTTTTACAAAAAAGAACTTATTTTGAACAAAATTTTGCCGCAAACTAGAGGTTTCTATCTCATTTTGATCAAAAGTTAGAATTTTTCGAAAAACACCTTAAAATTGCTTAAAATAGCTTAAAAATAGGCCATTTTTCAATTTTTGAAAAAATCTAGCACCAAGCAGAAATAAGATAGAGACCTCTAGTTTACGGCAAAAATCTTCTATTAAATAGTACTTTTGCCAAAAAAAATTGCAATATAATCGGTGAACCTCGTGCGGACGGTTTTTTAAAAAAGTATTATTTCGACCCATATACAATCAAAGTATACACCAAAACAAAGTAAAAAAAAGTAAAAAAAAAAAAAAAAAAAAAAATTTATCTAGCTTTTTTGGGAACAGCTTATTAAGTTTGTTCTGCATTGGTTGTCTGCTATATCGGTTCCAAGGCATGAAAATTGAAAAAACAGAACTTTTTTGAACAGGTTTTTTACTCTACTTTCGAACGCAACAAACTCCGTTGAAATCGGCCGATTCGTTGAGAAATGGCAGCAAAAATAGTGAAAATGAGAAAACAACTTTATTCATAGAAGACGCAAAAGAATTTTTTAGGACTTACAAATTTGGGAATCTTTTTTTTTTGGTGTCCAGAATCTGTAGAAAAAATTTCATAAAATTTAAAAAAAGTCGGAGAAAATCCTGCTTTTTTAACGAGGACGGCTCCACTAATAATTGTGCTTTCTTCTTTTCTGGTTTAATATCTTTTGCTTCAAAAACCATATTCATTTGCTCGACAAACGTTTCCCAGTCATCTTTATGCAGCACAAATTCTACTCGGACTCTCATTTCACCATCGTTTTGGGGCTCTGAATCAGCTAAATCGGTTGCGCTTACTTCACCTAAGTTTGCTCCTTCAATTTCACCTACTGACGTGTCCACTCCTTTTCCAGTGGGTACTATGCCCTGAATTGTATCAATTATATCTTCAGTTTGAGTGCTTACGCTCTTACTTTCGTCGAAAGTTTCAGTATTTTCGTCCAGCAAAATTCGTTGCTCTTGTAGTCTTTTTACTATTTTTTTTACTGTTTTCCCAAATTCATGTTTTTCCAAATTCTGTACATCCACGTCAGTGATCCTTGTGACTTTACTTCGAAATATTCGCACAAGAATTCTACCAACTCTGTTTTTTTTGGCTTACTTATCCATGCACTATTAGCAACTCTTGGATCTGTCATTACCTTTTCCCTTCTTGAGTTGCGTTCTCCTTACTGTAGTAATTTACTCCACTTTCCTTTCAACTAGATCCGGTAATCCTCGTCGCCATTGTAATGTATGTAAAGTGAGTAGTTGAAAAAAATGAATGAGTACTTTGTTAAATTATATTTATTAATCAACCATCATTGAATACATGTTACTTTGAGCGCGACCGTAGTGCAACTACCGCGTTCGCAGGCGCGCCGAGGCTCACACCCGAAAAGTGCTGACACTCGCACATTTGTACTTTCATACATTACAATAACTACATGGAGATGATATCTTCGGGAAATTTATATTCCAGTTTAGACATAGTGGACACCTGAAACACCTCGGGATTAGTATAGTATATTATTCACTGAGAGACTAAAGTATGCTGGGGAGGCCCGCTGTGGTTGCAGCCCGAGCCGAAGGCGAGGGCTGCAATTGGTGCCCTGCCCGGCACACTATTAGTTCCAAGTGATATATACACTTTTTTAATCTCGTATCGCAAGATATAACTTAATTTCCTCCGATCAAATAGTGGTATCACAGTGGCGTGACAACTAGTAAAATTTTAAAAATTATTACAAGGCCCACTGTAACGAATTGGATGCTATAACATTATTAAAAGTAGCAATAGAAAAGAAAATATGACAAGTGCTAAAATGTCAAAAAGTTGCATAGTACAAAAGCAACTAGAAAAAAAAACTCGTAAAAAAAAAATTAATTTGATAAAAAAGAATGTATTGATTGTAGAAATTAAGCATGCGCTAAATTTTTACTCTGCGCATAGGATTGAGAAACTTCTAGAGGATTACTCGCACCTATGTATAAGTTGAGTGCAGACTATAAGGTGTCACAAAATTCGATGAAAAAATTATATATTACAGAATTGAACTTAATTGTTGCATTGTACAGAAGCACGATGCAGTTTCCACCCTAAGAGTCTAATACGAAAAACAATATGCTCCAAAAAGTGTGTCGGTAGCCTCGAGCAAAAATATCTAAACAGAAAAAAAAGTATGGTGAATTATTAAAAGTGAATATAATTTTACTAGTATGTTTCTAAATTGTACAATTGCATATTATGCATCTCCACAGGAAACATCTTGATATAAAACGCATCTTAATGCATGATTTATCGTAATAATCAATGCGTCATATGGAATTGGATCGCATAAGATTACAGTCGATCGCATTTAACACCGTAGAATTACAGTAGGACCTCGCATTGCATTGTTTAAAAATATATCTGACTGGATCGCAGCGTATCGCATTTTAAAAATTACATTTTGCCGGATCGCTTTGGATCATGTTGCATCGAATTAGACTGCGTTGTATTATTTTGGATTGGCTTGGATCACCTGAATACTGTTGAATCGGATTGGGCTTTAGTTCATCACTTTTTATTCATTGCATTTATTCGATGTATTTGGATCGCATTGAGCTTGAGAGAATCACTTTTTTTAATTACACTGCTGAGTGTTGACTTTGGATTATAATGACTCCTATCCGATGACGCCGTACCACTTTGAATTATTGAATTCGATTGGATGGAATGGGATTAGATTGGATTAAATCGCATCGGATCGCATTGGATCGCATTGGATCGCATTGGATCGCATCGGATCGCATTGAATTGCATTGGATCGCATTGGATCGCATCGGATCGCATCGCATCGCATCGCATTGGATTGGATTGGATCGCATCGGATCGGATTGAATCGCATTTGATCGCATTGGATTGGATTGGATTGGATCGCATTGAATCGGATCGGATTGGATTGGATCGCATCGGATCGGATTGAATCGCATTGGATTGCTGCATTGCGATCGGATTGGATCGGATTTGTATTAAATTAATTAACTTTCAACTGGAAAATAATAAGGAGTCTGAAAGGGAACTTAAGTGTCCCACCCAGTAGCAAAATAAATAAGACACAAATTTGAGATAATTACCGGCTGGATATTGATATTTAAAATACCGAAAAAAAACTTTCAAGCATTCTAGCAGTGAGGTATGAAGATATTTTCAAAAATGAAGAATAATTCTCCATTTTTGTTCCTTTTTCAATGCCAATCCGTAAAATTTGAATTAAACTTTAAAAAATGACTTATATTACTGAAAAGTTTTATCATAAGGTCGTTTATGAAATTAAGTACTCATAATCGAATATCTTGGTATTCCATTTTTAAGATCCTGAAAATATCTTAATACCTCACTGCTAGAATGCTTGAAAGTTTTTTTTCGGTATTTTAAACATCAATATCCAGCTGGTAATTATCTCAAATTTGTCTTTTATTTATTTTGCTACTGGGTGGGAAACTTAAGTTCCCTTTCAGACTCCTTATTATTTTACAGTTGTAAGTTAATTAATTTAATACAAATCCGATCCAATCCGATCGAAATGCAATCCATTCTGATACGATCCGATCCTAATGCAATTCAATGCGATTCAATCCGATCCGATGCGATCTAATCCAATCCGATCCGATTCAATGCGATCCAGTCCAATCCAATGCGATCTAATGCGATTCAATCCGATCCGTTGCAATCGAATCCAATCCAATGCGATCCGATGCGATGCAATGCGACATGATGCGATCCGATGCGATCCAATGCAATTCAATGCGATCCGATGCGATCCGATGCGATCCAATGCGATCCAGTGCGGTCCGATGCAATCCAATGCGATCCAATGCGATCCAATGCGATTCAATCCGATCCGATGCGATCCAATGCGATTCAATCCAATCCGATGCGATCGAATCCAATCCAATTCAATGATGCGATCCTATCCATTCCGATGCGATTCAATTTAATCTAATCCCATTCTATCCAATCGAATTAAATACAATTCAAAGTGGTACAGCGCAATCGGTATACGATTCACTATGATCCAAAGTCAACATTCAGCCAAGTGTAATTAAAAAAAGTTATTTTCTCAAGCTCAGTGCGATCCAAATACATCAGTAGTATAGTAACACTATGGCGAATGTAAACAAAGATGATTCACCGCTTCGAGCAGCCTCGCGCGGTGGCGGTGGCTGGTGACGTGGTCGAGGCGGCGGCTCGCAGGTGCTGTGGGAGGGGGTGCTCGGGGCCGCTCGGGAAGGAGGTGGAGGGCTTCCTGGCGACGGTGACGAGGCAGACTCTGCGGAAGCGAAGGTCGCTGAGGCGGCTGCGCTCGGACGTCGCGGCTGCTGCGGGGGGGTCTGCCCGGCTTTGCTGCTGCCTCTGCAGGAGCTGCTGCTGCGTCTGTATCTTGTTCGAAGGTCGCTGAGGCGGCTCCTGACGCCGACGACGGTGCTGACTCCGCAGAAGTGAAGGTCGTTGCGACTACGTTTAGACTACGTATTCTTCAAAAGATTATTTTATTCTGGATCGGGATATTTTTTTTTTTTTAAATTCATCAAATAGTTTAAGAAATCAAAAAAATCAGAAATTAATGATAATTTTTAATCCATTGAAAAAATACTTTGAATATACTTTGATACTAATTAATTTTACTTTTTTAATAATTTTTAATCCTTTGAAAAATACTTTGATTTTACTTTAATACTAACTAATTTTACTTTTTTTTATTTTTTATTTTATTTTAAGAAAATATGATTTGAGTGAGGAGGAGGAGGTGGATAATTAAAAAACAATCCAAGTACAGTAAAACCTCGATAATTCAAAACTCAAGGGAGCGGGCTGTAACTTCGAATTATCGAGGGTTTCGAATTATCAAGGTTGTGTCATTTTCGAAGTTTTTATTTACATAAAATCATTTTATAAAGTAAGCCTGAATGTACAATGTGAACAATAATGATAACAGAGTGACCTATAACTAAAACAGAAAGATATTGTCTTTTCAACTTTTTTTAAAGGAAGAAGTTATTTTTGACTGTTTGCAATTTTTGCTGATTTAATCAGAAACAAATGTTTCTAATTTTTGCAAAGAATAAAATATTTCGTCTGACACGTTTTCTTGCGATTCTACGTAAAGTTTGATTGTATCGATTTTATTCAAAATTTCAGCTGACGAAGGAATAATATCTAATTCTTCTGTTTCTGTTTCTTCCTCTTCTGATTCATCGACTCGTGCTTTTTTGTTTAAAATTTCAGTGACAATATCACTCTCACTTCTGCGTTCAAATGTAGTTACTGATTCATCTACATTCAAGTAATCGATGTAAGGAGAAGATGATATTTGTGACCACTCTTCAGTTTCTGTATAATTTATTATGTCTACTTCAGCAGCGACAGAAATTTGGAACCGAGCCTTGGCAAAACAATTACGAATAGTTTCAGGCTTAACGTTATTCCAAGCCGATTTTAATATTCGACTTGCAATTAAAAGATCAATTTTTATTTCTAATTTTGATTCCAGTTTGGTTAAAATTTTTTTAATTATATCTTGGGTTACCGTAAGAAATCCCCGACGAAAAAATCCCCGAAGTAAAAATCCCCGGTAAAAATCCCGGAACGAAAAAATCCCCGAAATAAATATAATAGAATTGCAAATATAACAATTACATATTTATTAAACAAACAAACAGACAATGAATTATTAAATCAAATTGTACATACAAAAAATTAAACATCACTTTTGATATCATACAACAAAAATAAATATTGATTTTTTTAATATTCACAACGAAACAATAGTCGACACAATATTAAACTTTGCTAATGGCGCGCTCTTCGGGGGCCCTTCGGGCCCCACGCACGCATTGTTTAAAAAATAACCTGTTAGTATTTAATAATTTATCACTTTTGAACAAACGCATCATCTACACCAGTTTTTATTTGATTAATAATAGTTTCTACATGATATTAATAATATTAAACTTTGCAATGGCGCTTATTTAAATTCGAACGTAAATAAACCATAAGTACCTACACTCATTGATAACTCGAACATAAACAAACCGTGAATTTTATAAATTCAGGAATTTCATGAATTCGGGGATTTTATATATCGGGGATTTTGTATATCGGGACTTTTTTCATCGGGGATTTATTCGCCGGGTATTTTTATTCGGGGATTTCTTACGAACACCATATCTTGTTGGTATAAGTGTTTTAAGTTTAAGTTTAATAAGTTTTTTCTGACACTCTGGTCCATTGGCTGTACCACTGAAGTCATGTTGGGCGGAAAAAAAATAACTTTTACGTTCTGAAGATTTGAAATTTTATCATGAGCTGCATAATTGTCAACAAAAAGAAGAATGATTCGATTTTTCTTTTTAAAAACAGAATCCAAATTCAAAAGCCATTCTTCAAATACCGCACTCGTCATCCATGCTTTTTTATTCGATTTATATTCTGTTGGTTTTGTTTTAACATGATTAAAGCAGCGAGGTTTGGCAGACTTACCAATGACTAATAACGGCAGTTTTTCGGATCCATCCATGTTTGCACCCACCAAAACAGTCACTCTGTCTTTGCTGTTTTTACCGCCAGAACATGGATCTCCCTTGAATTTGTAGGTTTTAAAAGGCATACATTTAAAATAAAGCCGTAAAATAAGCCCGTTTCGTCTACATTAAAAATATTTTTCGGTTCATATTCTTTTAATATTGACTCCAGAGATAACATCCATTCAGCTGCAGATTTTAGATCAACACTAGCACTTTCACCTGATAAACTTGTAAACACAATATTATTTCTTGTTTTCCAATTGTCGAACCATCCATTGCTAGCTGTAAAATCATTTTTGCCAAGCAGCTTTGCAAACTCTTTGGCTTTGGCTTTTAGAATAATTCCATCGACACTTACATTCTTTTCGTTATCTTTTACTACCTCAAAAAACCAACGAGTAAGAGCTTCATCTACTTGGGGAAATCCTGGGCCTTTAACTCGTTTACGTTTTTCACCTCGTTTTTCTTCAACATTCAACTCTGCGTAGCTTTGTAAAATTTTACCTTTATTTTTTAAGTATGTTGACAGCATGCTGAGAGGAATATCCCTCTCTAATCCAATTTTTGTTTTAGATTTTTGACCCAACTCGACTTCACAAATAACATCCACTTTATCTTTTATTGAAAGAGACTTATATTTACGGCTCGAAATGTTGTCTATTTGGGGTTCAAGATAACACTAAATGAGGTAATAGGAGGCGAGTCATTAAGTTGGGTTTGTTTACCTTCGAAACAACTTCGAATTATCGAGGTAAAATTGTATGAAAATATGTATCATGGGACCAAAAAATATTTCGAATTATCGAGGTTTCGAAATTTTAAATTTCGAATTATCAAGGTAATTTAACATTGGTTTGTATATGAAATTGAAGGGAGCGGGCTGTAACTTCAAATTATCAAAGTTTTCGAATTATCGAAGTTCGAATTATCAAGGTTCTACTCTATTATATATTTATTTAAAATTTTTTATTTAATTGTTTAAAGATTTACATGCACAAAACTTTTTACAATTAATCATCGAAAGTAAACGCAAATTGAAAATTACCAATAAACATGGCATAAAATTTATTTTCATCAATCTTCTCCAATACTTTCTCCCAAAAGGACTCATGTTTCGTCATGACATCCGAAATTTTTTGGGGCAGATAAACAGCAAATTCGTTGTCAAAGGTAGCTAAAACTTTCCGTCCATATTTCGTTGTCGTCTTGTTTACAGATGTCACTTTGTATTTGTGATTTACGTTCAACTGCTTAAAATTTTTACGGGGTAAATCAGGTGTTTGAGATATATTGTTGAGCCAGTCGATGCCTACTTCTTCTGCAGCCATATTTTTAAGCCTGGAACTAATTTTTTTGATTAATTTAAGAAAAGTTATGAATAAAGTGTGAAAATAATAGAGGTCGACAAATCTACTTACAAGTATTTTCAGGAAGATGACTTTCGAAAATCCGAGAGCTTGTTTATTGGCTTTTGTTCGGCTGGTAAAGAGTAGGTGATCAGTTAAATCGAGGGCTGTACACTTTGTAACTGATGGAAAGACTGACTTTTGTCGTGCAATTTATAGGTATAAATTATTTAAAATAAATATTGCAAGCCCCGCAAATTCAGCATTAGCGTTGTACAAAGTAATGACAACGTGATTTTACAATAAAGACATTTTCGCACTACTACTTTGTAAACAATGTATGACACAGCCACCGTTACCCGTAAATTGATAATTATCACGTGATTTGTGTTTAATAAAAGATTTTGCAATACAATCATTTTTTTTCTAGTCATCAGAAAAATTATTTAGAAAAGCTTCGAAACCTAATCCGTTAGTCATATAATGTAAAAATATTAAACAATATTGACCACATACGTCGTATATCTCACTCTGAAGTTGTTTAACATTCCATCTTAAATGCTTACGATTTTTGCGCAAAGTTTTAATATGATTGGGTATAAACGGGGGTATACCGTAGCTATCTATATAATGCCCAAAACCGAATGAATCTACATGTATAGCAACCCAATGCATACCAGTCTGAGTGTGATTATAAGTGTTAAATACAAAGGCCGTCGGTTTCATCCACACCCATGGAGTCTGATGCGCAGGGAACATACCGATAGTATGTGAGGGCATCAGCGATAACTTGTTTAGAATCTGCAGGCTGTTCATTGTAAAATATTACAGGTGAACTTAAAAGGAAATCGTTATTCAAGCTTTAAGATTAAGACGGCAAGTATCCTTTAATTCGGTAGACGTTATTTAAAGCACAAGCAAATTTTAAATAATTATTTTTTACAGCGTGATTTATACAGTACTTGTCGCTCCACGGTAGGTTATTAAATGACGGACAGTTCGTATCGTACTCTAAATTAATAACTTCTCTAGTAGTCATTTTATGAAACATTAACCACTTTTCTTTACCCCTAACATAAATTTTATCGACACTTTTAAAAATATCGCTGAGCGTACGATTGAGCGTTTTCAAAGTCACACTCCCTTCTAAATAATCTATGCCGTGTTGATTACGTGTCAGCCAATTATTTTCTTTACGAACTTCACAAGGTAGCGAATCTACTCGATGCACCGTGGTAACAATCCAATGCGCGACAAATTCATTTTTTAAAGATAACAAAGCTATTTCTTTAGGTACCAACTTGTTATTTTTATCTTTGAAAAATTGAACATCTGCAATGAGCTTCATTGTAGGACTCTATTTCGTTAACTAACTCATTTTTTAACGAGACTAACTTTATATACTTAAAAAGCGACATCTAGTGATTCAGCCGCTAAAGTCTACAAGAACCTGCCTCGACGCGTCAATTTCTAAAATATTTTCATATTCCGAATAAACTATACAATTTACTGTTTCGGTCAGAGGATCGTCAAATCTAACATCTATTCTAACGCTACCGTGTTCAATTAAATTCCAATGAGTACACTCGTTTGCAGATAAGTCAAGCGTTAAATCGAAAGCAAAAAGTCAGTAGCCATCAGGGTAAGACTCGCGAGGTATGTGATTACCTTCGTTAAGAAAATGAACACCGGTACCCGAAAATAGAGAGTGATGACAATCTATATACGCACGGTTTTTTTTGAAATCAGGCTGCAAAGGTTTCGATGGTACCTGCACACCGTCAACATACAGACATAGATATTAATGTTAAGATTTTTAAAGTTAAAGGGATTAAGGCGACGATCACCGTTGAAAGCTTTATTATTAACAAAACCTAAAATTATTTTTTTTGGAAGCTGCCCTAAAATGACGTTATCCAAGGTTTCACCGTGAATACCGCTGTGCATCGTAATAGATTTTGTTTCTACGCGCGTAAGGGGATACTTACTAGTTGACTTTGAAACGGCTCTAGAATGAGCTAAAAAAACACTAGGACTGATTTTTACACGGCGCACTAATAAAGACGCTTCTTTGATATGAACAGAGTAACATCCTACAGGATCCATAAGACTAAAAGCACCCCTCGATTTTACCAAGCGAACTCTCACTTCGACGTCGTTTATTAATAATTTTTCTTGATTGAAGACATCTCCGTGTAAATGGTCAATTAGATCCACAGATTTTTTGTAGTTGAAAAGTTTTCTACGAGCTTCGAGGTCACTGTTTGCTGTTCCTAGGTCATCCATATTTTTAGCTGTATCGTCGTACCAAAGAATGCTTGTCAAATGAGATTTTTTGGCAGCGGGGCCGTAGTTGAGTAAAGTTTCTATGTACGCTCTATAAGCGTAAGCATGATTGGGTGGCGAAACAGCTTTTTGATTGAAAAAGACATCCACTTGGTTAAACAGAGAGTGCATAAAATTGTTAACAGGTCCAACTTTTTTTGCTTCTTTTTCTGAAGATTCTTTTGGAACTGTACCTTTTGAAGCTACTCTAAAACTCAACATCATGTGGGTTGGATCGAGATATTCGTCTCCTGTACCAGTGATAACAAACTCTATAGGTGAATCGTCAGTGAGCGAAGATATTGGTTTATATTGAACGTACTTTGAACTTTCTATAGCTGTTGAGGTTGGGGGTATATCGAATAAAAAGAGCTCCGATTTTAAACACTCGCACGATTGAGTATGTAGAAACGCCATTTTGCTGATTAATCAAAAATATCTCTTGCACTTCTTTTCACAATTTTTTTCTTTGTTTTCTTTGATTTATTATTATTTTTTTTTGTTCTTCTCTTGACTACTTTTTTTTCAATTTTTGATTTTCTCTTGCACTTGCAAACAGTCTCAGAGTCTGCTAACAACTGCAAAGCGCTCATGCTGCGATGCCTTTTATTACCTGATCCTTCCATCATCATTGCACCAATTTATCTTCGGCCTCACGCTTCAAGTTCATTTCAGACTCACGTATGCAATTGCGCAGTGACTCTTTTACCGGAGTATTTTGAGTCACGTCGGTCACAACGTTCATACCAGCACGAAAAGCTTCTTTGCCAACGGCTCGAGCACCACTCGATAGTAAAGGTAGAACTCGCCAAAAGATGCCCGTAAGAAAAGATCCTATGCCTCCATGACCTCTTTGATAAGGAGATCCGATAAAAATATGACCAACACCTTTTTCAGCACCTCCGCCATTTTGAAGGATAAAAAATTCGTCGTAGCTCTCCATATCCATTTTTTTTTTTTTCAATAGTTTAATCCGTACGCTTGAAATGTAGTGTCACTGCCAACGTACCAAAATCAAATGGTATTGGTTCACCGTGTTCGTCTCTTATATCGATTTCGATAGTCTCAAAAGAATTAAATAGTAGATCTAACACATGGGTGGGGAGAAACTTTTGATTCGAAGGCCCTCGTAAGTGTATTCATCGGTACCCAGCGAGACAACGTGTAGCAATCGAGTTTGCACTTCACCTGTAAAATACGGCTCACAAATGTCTGTGTAAACCATCAACATCGATGGTAGACAATTTGAAAGATTAGCAGGCCGAATTCCAACAATCTGCTGAGGTAGCTGCGTGACGAAGCGAGTTGTAGTATTGTCAGGATAATAATGCATGCTACTGTTACTGGGAAGAACAATATAAAATTGATCCTTAATTTTAGATTTTTCAATTGACTTGCTTTGATCCAAGAGCAAAATTTTTCTGGATAACCTTGCCACCGAACAAAATATTTTTTCGAGCGATCACTGGTTCTAGTTTTCACAATTTTTTCGACGTCAGAAAAAACCTTTTTTAAATCTTTTTTTACGCGGCTTAGCTCTTCCTCGTAGAAAAGTCCATCGATTTCTTCATCGGCCAAGTCTTTTAGGTGATAAACAGGAGGATAACTAGTTAAGGATATCCGAGAAATCTTGAATAACTCCAAGGTCCAACCACTCTCGTAACCTTTCGCAAAAACGTTTCGAGCTCGACTGACCCGCACCAGGTCGTTCACGTTATATTTAGGAACTCTGACGATGAGGCGTTCGTAAAGATGCTTGATGTTTCTACGAGCTTCAACAGTGTTATCAAGGGTAACCGACGCCGATGTTATTTTTATAGCTGTGTTTAGTACGATCATAAGCTTCTACGATGTTAGGCAAAACATCTAAATATCTATGCGTGTTTATATGCGTTAAATATCTGTAAATTCGCTCTTTTATCGATCTTATAAATCTCTCTACGATTGCGGCTCTAACATCGGGACTACGGACAACGCGGTACAATATATTTTTGTTTTTCAGGTAAAGTTGAAACTCGCGATTGACAAACTCTTTAACTTTGTCGAATTGCATGGAAACGGGAACTCTGTTGTTGGACTTTTTATATTATATTATCGAAAGCAAGAATTACGCTTGTTGCAGATTTGTTTTTTATCGGCTAAACCCATGAATATTTACTTAGAACGTCTATAACGGTAAGAAGATAAGCGTAATTATTGTTGTAAGATTTTAGGGACCTCATGTCCATCAAATCAATTTCCCATACATCATCCATGTTACGAACGCTGTAATGGCGTCGAGGAAACCGTCTTCTCACCTGCTTATGTAAGTTATAGGTATCTTGACCTTCTAGCCAACTTAAAACCTTCGGTTTATTATATTGCTTTCGTGTGGAGTGTAAAAGATTGTTTGCACCCGCGTAGGCCGTGTCGCGAGGTAGGCCGTAATACAAGCTTTGCAGTCGTCTATGCATTTTTTTTAAATCACTCTTTTTATTTTTCTTCTTCTTCTGCAAATGTTGGCAGTTTACTGACTTTGTCTTCTTCTTGTCCTTCCTCTTAATAGCTTTTTTTTATTCGATTGAAAAAGTTTTCAAATGTAATCTTACTGACAATGCAGCAGGCCGTCATCATTACAACTGTTCTTTCATCGCAAAGAGTCTCACCGGCTAACAAACGAGAAAACGCTTTTTCGGCAAGCACGTCATCAGCTTGACGGCAGTTGGCCTTCTTATCGGCGTATGCTATATCGTGTTCACGACACGCTTCGTCTAGAGGGTTGATGCCTACGTCACCACGATTCAAAAAATTTTGTACCTGGACCGCAAAACTTATAACCTGGTACATGCATTTCAAAAGGCATCAGGTCTATGATAGCATCCAAAGCCCTTTTTTCTTTCTCTTTGCTCTCGGCGAGAGTAGCGTTTTCTACAGAAACCTCCATCCTCCCTGGTTATTTAATTTTTGTTTTTTCGGAGTTGCGGTAACGATTGAATTTTTTTTCCAATGCCTTTTTAGCGTTTCTCTTTTGCCTTCTCGACAAACTTTTTTCAAAATTGTCACTTTTTTCAAAAGCACTACTTCGGTCTTCGGTAATATCAGCTGGGGAAATCAAATGAGGTCATTCCCCTCCGGAGTTGTAGCCGTGAGCCAAAATATCCGAGGCAGGAGAAGAAGTAGCAATGGATGACTGATTATGAGCACAGGAAACGATTTGCTCCCACAGTTGATTATTTCCGATAAACTCGCGCGGTATGTTCGCCTCTCGAAGAGCAGCAGCAAACTGTTTACGACCTGTAGGTGAAGCGCGTTTTCTGTGTCTCAGGGCATCGCCAACCAAGTCAACGATATTAGCCCCCGCCACCGAATTCCCGTTTATAATTACAGCGCCACTCGGGGACCATGTGACGTTACCGTATTGTTTCAAATGACGCACAAGATTAATAGCAGCGCTTTTAAAAGTCTTGGGTACTGCTGCGATGATGAAGCTGTCTTCCAAAAAAGTTTTTCTTTTTCACTCTTCATTTTCATTGGTCGAGCGATCTTGAGCTAAATTATCAGCGGAAATTTTTTTTCCGTCTTATAGTTAAATAGAAGAAATCTCTGCAATGCACGACTGTAATCGAGCCACTTTTCCCGATCGTCTTTTTCTGTTTCAGCTGAGTTTAAAATATCGTTCATATGCGCGTCGAGCCTTTCACTTGTTGTGCCAGAAGTCTGGACTGTTTTGAGGAGCCCATCTTTGCCTACCAGCTGTTGCATTCGCTGAAGACTGTCATACGGTAGTAAAACTAATTTTCGGGCGCGGTCCATTATTTAGCTATGAGAGTTGATAAAACGGTACCGAGTAAAGGTGACAACAGCGCAGGTAAAAATCCGCCTCCCCGCTGAAGGATTAGTTTCTTTTTTCGAGCCAAACTAACCTTGGGCTTGGGGTAGCGTTCGTAAAGTAGAGGTGTGGTGCCGAAGACGCGTCTTGTGGTTTTTACCCAGTGGTACGTTCCCCACTAAGATATTCAAGGCGCATTCGCAAATACGGTTAATCAATGAAGGGTCAGCTTTGCTCAAAACAGCTTTTCTCTGTTCCTCGTTGAGGTGATACAAGGCTCGCAAAATATGTTTTTCTTTTTCGGAAAACGGCGCTCTACGTTTACGAGCCATTACAGTGACGCGACTGGTACGAGATTTGCTTTGTCACCACCTTTTATATTTTTAAACGTACTAAACTACGGCGTAAACGTACTGCCACTCGTCTTTGGGGAAAATAGATGTCCGAAGTCTGTAGTTTTCCGGAGTATTTTGTTTCAAATCCAGTAGCAGATAGCCACAGGGCTCAGAAGTAGCGTCCCAGTATGCTTCCTGCAAAAAACGCGGATCTTCAGGACACAGTTGACGCGAGAGATGCGTAATCTGAGCGCGATCGCGGAGATTCCTAAAAACAACGATGTATTGCGCGTTTAGTTATATGTTGCGTTGACCTCGGGCTTGATGAAAAACATTCTGAGTAATGAATATTACCGAAAAGTTGTTGTGGTGACTCCCTTTTGTAAATAAATCGACAACTGCGCCCCCTGTGCTCGATTCGCGCATCAAGTCGTCAACAATTACGAGTTTAGGTCTAGGGTCGCTTGCGTAATCTCCGCTTTGAGGCAGCCCCTCACGAAATTCAATCTCTTCACCGAGTTCGCGATAGCCGTTTTGCCACTCGGCGTAATGCAATATTATTCGTTGAAAGCGAGTGTCGCACATACGATCGATGAATTTTAAAAATTTTTTCACATACACAGTTTTTCCGCACCCTGTAGGACCACTCAGAATTGACGTAAACGGGTGCTCCCACTGTAAGGTCATCGTTACTACTGACGAGATTTACTCGATTGTCTAAATTTTACCGTCCAGCCGGAGAGGAAGATGCCTGGTCTCCAACAGAGCGCAAGCGCCTGATACTCTTTTCTGCTTGAGCTTGAGCTTGAGCTAGAGCTTGAGCATAAGCTTTTGCTTGAGCTAGAAAAAGAAAAGATTTAGTAATATTTATTGTGAAAAACGGGATCTGTTCAAATAAATGAAAAAAAAAGGTTAAGCAAGGTTATGGACTTATTTATTTATTTACTTTATTTCATTCTCTTACATGTTTTATTTCAGATGCAGTTTTTACTAACAATCTTTAAATTCAAACGTTAATTATACTTTTCCAGAGATACGCCTTTCGACTTTAATCATGTACACTTTTCGAAGCATCGAGGATACAATATTTGGTAGCATCAAAGCAGTCACGCGGCCGGGAGTAGCAGCGAGGTGCGGTCGAAGAGTTCTATGACCGCGAGCTCTTTGATACTCTCGTATCACAGCTGTATGACAGTGCGCGTAATCGACCAAGTAAAAAACGCTGACGAGCAACTCCTCGGGGCGCTTACATTTTAAAACCGTAAGGATAACTCTCTTCTACGGATTTAAAATATCTCTTATTGTACACCGGCTTGCAAATCTTGGTTTCACTTTGTGTAATTACTTCGTGAAAAGCTGTTCTGCGTATATTAGAAGATTCTACAACGATATTTTCAATTTTTTCTGTTACTTTGTTGTGTATAGACTCGAAATTAATTTTTTGTTTGTTTGCGAAATTAAGTCTGATGCCTTTTACTTTACACACGTAATCCTTGCTACCGTCGGGTTTCACGTACTCAAAAGCGTAAAATTAAGCACCTCCTGATAAAAATTTGCTCACATATGTACCGACACCTTTATCAGCTAGCTAGTCCGTCAGTTCTCCCAACATGGAGCCAGTAGGTAAGTCGTTCATACCCGGTTTGCTGATGTAAGTCACTGAATCTGTGTCAAAATAAAGAGCTCGGGACCCAAAAAGTGTAGACACTCAAAAAGTTTCAATCGTGCTCACGCTGTAGTAAATGCGGCAACTACAACGTTCGTAGATCGTGAAGGTGTAACTGCTTCAGATTTGAAAGACCAACTTGTATACAGCAATTCGTCATTCACAGGTAAGATACTATTTACATCTATTTCTTTACTGTGTAATAACTCGATCAATCTATTTGGTGTAGTAAGCACTCCAAATTTTTGTTTATTTTGCGCTTGTGCAAATTTTCTCCATATAGAGTTGATTGCAAGTTTCGAAACTAGACGCAAGCCTGGATTAAAATTTATAGCTTCTCTATCTAGTTTGATACCTTCAACTTTTTCAAATTCCGAAATATATCTTTCTTTATCTTCTTCGGTCGTGCACTCGGGGGGGAGGGGGGGGGGGTAATCTGAAGCTTGCGTTTTTTGAGTAAAAAAAGTGTCTATGTATTCGGCAAATATTCCTCCTTTTTTTGTTACAGGATCATACTGCGTTATATTGTACTGCCAAATTTCAAACATTTTAATGACTACGAAACCTACTTCTATCGCTTTTTTTAATTCTTCGGATACCCAAGTACCTATTAAATATCTATCTTTTGCATTCTCGTTGTATCATTTGCTCGGCACATGTACGACCCAGTGGAAAAAACAATTTATCGTGCTTTTTCACTGGCAATACAGGGTGGTACAAATTTCTAGAAGGTAACACTTTGCATTTTACTAAACCGTTAACGTTTGAAAAATCGTTCTTATCGCGCACGAGTAGACTACACTCCTCTTCACCTACGTAAAATTTAGGGTGACCTACGATATACTTCGATCGTTTACAAATTAGCGGATACAAACTTTTGAAATCAACGTACTTTATTTTTTCGTCCTGCTTACAAAAGTAATTCTTAACTGTATTATCCGTTCGCCCACCAAACAAAGCATCGCGAGGATTCAAGGGTTTTTGATAAATCATATCTATTTTTTCACTCAAATACCGTTTTAAATCTTCGTTTGTATTTTTAAATTCGTCGAAATCGTGCTCCCAGATTTCAATTAACCTGTACTGCAAACTCTTTATCCTTTCTGCTTGAGCATGAGTTCTTTCAAACTTCTCATCCATCGATTGCCCATTCAATAATTTTTCATCTCTATTAAAGCGGTAACAACTCGGGCAGCCGTGCCAATAACAACTAAAAACGAGAGAAAAAAAATTTAGGTGTCATCAGTGTTTGCGAAAAAAAAAAAAATTAAGTTACCCTTGAAACTGAAAAACCAATCCTCTGTGACTCTCCAGGTGTTTTCGAGCACTGTAACCATCGACTAAAATCCCTTCCAATAATCTTCTTTCTCGACAGCGACCTGCATGCTCGATGGGGCGCTTCAATGATTTCTCCATCCAAAACAGCCATTGAATAGCTTTCAAAGATTGTTTATTACGGCCTCTGTATCCTCCTGCTGGTATTATACCAATATGATTATTTCTCAAAAATTTTTTCTTGAAAACTCTCATGCATGTGGAAGCAATAGTGGTGCACTCCAGAAACGGATCCACACCAAATTTCATAAATGTTTCTCGAAAATTCAAACAGGCTAGTCTTAAGATTTTTACATCTTGTTTGCAGTATTTAGTTAATTCATCATCAAAGTGAAAGATAAAGTTTTTAGCTACTTGCTCATTGTACCACGTAATAAAGTTTTCTCTTTCTTTTTCACCCATGGTATCGGGGGAGTAAAATTCAATCGACGGTAAAGGACCTACGTGATTCGCCTTTTCAGGTTTATTAAAAAAATGCGGGAACGTACCTTTTTCTATGTTTTTCAATCCATAGGCTTTGGGTAAGTTACTAAGAGGCATATGAAAATAGTTTAGACTGTCGATAAATTTTACGCCCATGTACTCCATCACTATAATCTTTGTACCATTCAGTATCACCGAAGGTTTTTCACGTTCACTTTTTTCAGCCAAAAATTTAAAAATAAAGTGGGCATCATAGCCTTGAGCATTATTATAGCACACACAACTCGCTTAAACAGTTTACGTGGTTTCAAAGCTAAATCCATAAATTGTTTTACAGGGTCTTAAAAACATGTTCACGTACCCCGCACTTGTCGCAGTCAACCGTTATATCGTTCTCTTGTAAGCAAAAGTTGCAAACTTGATGAACCAGGCACAAGTTTAGTTTATGAATTTGTCTTCATCTCCAAGCACGTGTACGTTTTGTTGAGTCTCAAAGTCGTAAAAAAAAAAATTACCCTGTTTGATTTTTCATATTCTTTTATTGGCTGCATAAAACACTCGTGATCAGACATGTACTTGCAGCAAATTGTACAAAAACTTTTTTCGCACTCGTGCTTGATATTGGAAACTTTAAAACATATTTGACAAATTTTAATACTCGAACACACACAAAATTTTGTGAAAGAATTAAATTTTAAATGATTTTGATAACACTCTTCACCGTAAAAATATCTATTACACAGTTGACATCGAGTCATTGGCTGTTGCTCGTCGCACACAGGATATTGTAAACACTTTGAACGTCTGTTCGTGCATCTATGGCTAAGAAACCTCGAATAAATTTTATTGCATGGCATGCAATAACTTATACTTCCTGATACACCAACCAAATTAAGTATAGGTTCAAAATGATTTAAAGAGACATAATACATTATACGTAAAATATACTTGATGCTTTTGTACTTGTAAATAACTAAATTTGATCCATCGTAAAGAGGTTTTTCACCTCGAGCGAAATCTCTAAAAGAGTAAACTACTTTAGCTATTCTTTTTGATACAAAATATTGTTGAAATTTTTTGATTTCTCTCATTCCACAACTTTCTGCAGGTACATCAACTCGAGCTAATTTTATTAAATCAAGAGCTACTTTTTTTGATTAGATCCATTGATTTGACGTACGCTGTTCCAATAGGCATGTAAAACACCTGAGCGCATCTGTCCTCTGATACTGTAAGCGCATGCTGCAACGAGAGAGCGAGGCAGGCAAAGATTATCGTCGTTTCTAATAGTAAGTATTGACTTTTTTTGACAGCTTCTTCGGTGAGCTTTACGCGTCCGCAGCCTGTTACATTTTTAACTATATTGCAAGTTATATTCTAAGTATCTTCAATGTTGTACTCGTTTGAGCTCTGAGATATACTGAAAAGTAGTTGCCACAACTCTTCTACGTTAAAATTGCGCAATGGCCGAAATGAGAGCCATACTGGACCATGAGTGAGTCTTTGTGTATTTATTGTCACTCCGATAAAATCAGAAGAAGTTGTGTCTTTAATAAGGGCAGCGTGAAGATTGCTTGATGCTTCTCCTAGCCACCAAAAAACGTCTGATTCAGCAAGAGGTGGCAGTATCCTTACATTTATTTCACGCCTTTCCACTCCGAGTCTCTGGTAAAATCCACTTCAAATGTTTTCTATGACTAATCGTTGATTTTATTGTCTACCATTGCCATTCTGAAATAATACATTTAATATAACAAAAAAGTAAAAAAATAAATAAATAAATGCAAAATTCGTTATTTATTATTTTAAACCAATAAACAATTTTATACTCACTATTAAGATTTTGAGCAGCGACATCATCATCATCATTATCATCAGATGAATCGCTATCAGAACTGCAAGAACTCGAACTACTTTCAGATGACGAAGACGGTGAATTGTTATTTTCTGCTGATGTTGATGGTTCGCCTCGCTCATACACACAGAGTTTGATAAACTCATCACCTTCGTGATCAAGCATCATTTCGGCAAATTTTAAAGTTATAATATACAAAGTTAGAAAATTAAAAGAATGGCTTTTTTTTGTCACACGCACACAAATTATTCGAATACCTTTAGGTCTGTTAAGAACCTTAAAAGCTGGTTTGTGCAATAAATTTTTGAGTTTCAAAACACTTTTTAAAATCAAAATAATTATCAAAATAAAATCAAAATCACAAAACTCGCTTGTACAGGTATTCAATTGTATCTTCACTGCAGTGTAGAAGCAAAAAATGCAGTTTCTTTTCCAGGATCTGCATCGGTAAGCTTGATAAATTTTTCGACCACTCTACACCACACATTGTTTTAATATATACATCTCTTTGATAAGCTACTCTCAAAATGCATTTTATAATATTCGCTAACTTTTTTACTGTTGATTCAGACATGTTTAAAAGTATTATGGTTAAGCTTGCTTAAGTGCTGTGTATTCTGTGACGTTCAAAAATCGACTAAGAACACGAGTAATGCTGAAGTCTAAGCGCTGCTTTCTTTATTTTTTCATCACATATGGAATGTTTAAAAGCTCAAACGACTTTCATTCAGTGTTTTGCTTTCATGAAAAATTGATAACTTGATATTACACATCAAGAAAAGAAACCAAATAAAAACTGACGAGCAACTAAAATAAAATGTATTTTTTGCATTACACAAAACATAATTACAGAATGTGATACTCTGAGAAAGTTTTAGAGTTGCAATTTTTTAAATCCATGAATAAAACTTCCATGATGATAAAATAGAAGTATAATGTAACAGTTAAAAATAGTATCTCGCTTTAAATTTACTTGAAAGTTTAAAATTTTTCCTTAAAATATACGCAAATTTCTCATTGATAAATCCTAAAAACGATCAATAAAAACAAGATACAGACGCAGCAGCAGCTCCTGCAGAGTCAGCAGCAAGGCCGGGCAGACCCCCGCAGCGGCCGCGGCGTCTGAACACAGCCGCCTCAGCGATCTTTGCTTTCGCGGAGTTAGCCTCGTTACCGTCGCCCGGAAGCTCTCCTCCTCCTTCCCTTGCGACCCCGAGCACCCTCTCCCGCAGCACCCACGAGCCTCCGCCTCGACCACGGCACCGGCCACCACCACCGCGCAAGGCTGCTCGCAGCGCCAGGAAGCCCTCCTCTTCTTCCCGAGTGGCCCCGAGCACACCCTCCCGCAGCACCCGCGAGCCACCGCCTCAACCGCGTCACCAGCCACCGACACCACACGAGACTGCTCGCAGCGGTGAATCATCTTTGTTTACATTCGCCATAGTGTTACTATACTACTTACATCGAATGCAATGCGATGAATAAAAAGTGATTCTCTCCAGCTCAATGCGATCCAAATACATCGAATACAATGCAATGAATAAAAAGTGATGAACTAAAGCCTTGATCCAAAGCGATCCGGCAAAATGTAATTTTTAAAATGCAATACGCAGCGATCCAGTCAGATATATTTTTAAACAATGCAATGCGAGGTCCTACTGTAATTCTACGGTGTTAAATGCGATCGACTGTAATCTTATGCGATCCAATTCCATATGACGCATTGATTATGACGATAAATCATGCATTTAGATGCCTTTTATATCAAGATGTTTCCTGTGGAGATGCATAATATGCAATAGTACAATTTAGAAACATACTAGTAAAATTATATTCACTATTAATAATTCACCATACTTTTTTTTCTTTTTAGATATTTTTGCTCGAGGCTACCGACACACTTTTTGGAGCATATTGTTTTTCGTATTAGACTCTTAGGGTGAAATCTGCATCGTGCGTCTGTACAATGCAACAATTAGTTTCAATTCTGTAATAAATAATTTTTTCATCGAATTTTGTGACACCTTATAGTCTGCACTCAACTTATACATAGGTGCGAGTAATCCTCTAGAAGTTTCTCAACCCTATGCGCAGAAAAAAAATTTAGCACATGCTTAATTTCTTCAATCAATACATTCTTTTTTATCAAATTAATTTTTTTTTTACGAGTTTTTTTTTCTAGTTGCTTTTGTACTATGCAACTTTTTGACATTTTAGCACTTGTCATATTTTCTTTTCTATTGCTAGTTTTAATGTTATGGCATCCAATTCGTTACAGTGGGCCTTGCACTAATTTTTAAAAATTTACTTGCTGTCACGCCACTGTGATAACACTAAAAGCCAAAAAAACGGCGAGGTTGCTTCCTGCGCATAGCGATTAGCGCGCATCTCGCAGCAGATTAGCTGGTCGATTGCGCAGGGAGCCCCCGCCGTTCTTTTGGCTCTCATCGGAGGGACTCAAGTTATTACCGTGTTTTTCCTATTATAAGACACACCCTGAAAATAAGACATCCCCCGAAAATAAGGCACTTGCTTGCATGCGTCGAAGAATATAAGACACACCCGAATATAAGACAAGGCAGTGTATTACGGAAGTTGAAACAGCAACTGCTATTTTTATTTTTGAATACTATTGCAGCATCATGTCTGGAAAAAGGAAGTCTTATTCTGTTGAATTTAAAACTGTAATAGTCAAAGAGTCTAAAAATAAAAATTTAGTAACTTTTTGCAAAGAAAAAAATTTAGATTACCGATTGCAAATTGCTGAAGTTGCTGAGAATCTTAATATGTATGGTGACATATCAGAAGAAGATGAAGTATATAATATTGTCGAATAATCATATTTTTATTAATTGTTCATAATTATTTAAAGACTTGTTTTATCATTTGTATTACTGATCTTTAACACCTATTAAAGTTAAATTTCAGGATGAGAAAAAAATGTATATGTATCGCTTGATTTTTTTTATATAAGACATCCCCGATTATAAGACATCCCCCAAAAATAAGACATATCTGGTGACCCAAAAAGAATGTAAGACATGTCTTATAATAGGAAAAACACGCTACATGCAATGCACGAGGCTAAAAAATCCTGTAAATGATTTCCCCAGGAACTACTTACTCTGATCCCACTGGAATCAAAACTTCCGGAAAAAATCATCTCCGAAGCGTAACTATCACCAAGTGCACCAGGTGCCCTTCCTTACCCTTCCGGAGTCAAAACTTCCTGGGGAAATCATCTCCAAGTTGTAACTATCACTCAGTTCACCGGGTGTCCCCACTGAGTCCATAGGCGTCAAAACATTTTACGTGTGGCATACGTGAGGCTTTACAGCAGGGACATGATTCTAAAAAATCAGTTATTAAATAATTAACTTAATTAAAAGTTTAACTTAAATTTTGAAACTCCTTAACTATTTCTGTATATGTAAAAAAATAAAAAAAAAAATATTTTTTTCCCTAATTGTATAAATTTTTACGATTTTATAGCTTTAAAAAATGATCAATTGGAGGAAGAAGGGGATGACAGAGAATGATAAATTATTATAAAGACGACGATGATTTGAACAGTCCTTCTATCAGCGTTAAGGTAGATTATTAGAAATTTATTTTCAAATAAGCTTGTTCACAAACAACACTGACTACAATTAAGTCTGCATCACGATAGAGCAACTCCCAAGGTCTTATTAATGTAATTCCACTTATATCAAATTCTTATTCTTTGCTCCTTGTTCCTGTTACAAACGCCTTACTGCCAGTCTCCTCTACTGTGCGTGAGCATATGCGCGCTGGGCTTTTTGTCCACTGGCCTTTTATCCTACCACCAATAAAAGGACCCCGCAATAATCTTATGGAATTTGGGTTTCAGCTGAATTTTCTAAATTTTTGATATAACGTAGCCCTTATCATCCTGAACAAAAGTCCCGATGGGCACAACTCTCTGCATTGAATATTTTGGCCACTAGAGGGCCTCAAAGTTTCTTAGATGGTGCGTGTAACGCATCAGTAAATTAAAAAAAAAAACTTGGTCATAATACCAAAATATGATTAATTTTTACTTCTTGCGGGATTTCACGTAGTAGTTAAGTATTAAAATTTGTTTTTGAAGTCTTAATCTTTTTCTAACCTCAAAAAAAGTGCTAAGGAAACGAAAAAAATGGGTCGATAAAGAATATAACGTACAAAGTACGCGAGATCTGGTCATTTTCAAAACTTTCTTTAATATTATTTGCAAAACAATTTTTTTGTACCTACTGAGTTTAGTTTAGTATTTTTTTCTAACCTAAAAGAACAACTAAAAAAATTGAAGAAACTGTTTTTATTGTTACTACAGAATTTTTAAAGCAAGATTTGTTTGGTTTTTCGTAATTTACACTAGAATAAAAAATTCAAGGATTAATCTTTTTTTTTTTTTTTATTTCAACTTCAATAAATAATTTTAGATCTTACAAAAAATAAACCTCAATAAAGTCAAAGATCAAATCAAACGACCAAATCTTTAAGAAGTTTGTATGAGTAACAAATCCAATTATATTTCGTTATTACTTGTTCGAAGATAATGTAGTACTTACCGCGACTTGTCGCCAGATGACGCCACCTTTAGAGTCTATCCTAAAAAAAGAGAAAAGTTTCTACCCTAACCGCCGTCGCTCTCACCTATAGATACCCTCAGCTGTTCACTCATTCGTGTTTTGGCGCCAGTTGACGCTACATCGATCCAAAATGGATCGTAAAAAGAAAATGTTGGAAACAAAACTGAGATTGCACGAGCAAGGAATGAATAGAATGCTCCAGGCCCTAGCCGAACTCGACGAAGAAGAGCCGAATGAAAATATTTCTTTTGAAGGTAAGAACGATATTAACGGCTTTTTCTTTGTTTCAGAATCCAAGATGGACGCTCACATCGTGGAAGGTTTTTCTTTTTATTGTAGGCTGAGGCTAAGTCGTGGAACTTAGCCCAATAGCCAAATTAATCAGGCTGATTCTTAATCCGCAGAGATAAGAACGATAGCTTAAATTCATAAATGCAGAATCTCAACCCTTAGAGACGAGAACTGTAAAAAAAAAAAAAAAAAAAAAAAAAAAAAAAAAAAAATTTTAATAAATAAATAAACTCTAATAGCAGGACAATTGTTTTCCAGACGTATCGAGGCTCGAGGAGCGACAACCGACAGGGAACTCAGAGGAGAATACCCAAGAAGATCAAGACCCACCGCAGGACGATGAGGACGAAATCTTAGAGGTTTACATGGGAAAACGTCCGGGAGAACATGAGGATTTGCGCATGAGTAAAAGCCTTGCGACACGAATCCAAGACTGGGTTCAAAATGGCCTTTTCGAGAAAGATGAGCTACAAAATTTGCTAAATGAAGTCCCTAGGAAGGGACGGGTCAATTTAGAGGCCCCAAAATTAAACAACGAGATTAGCACGGAAGACATCCCGCAAGCGACCAAGACTAAAGAAAGATATTTGGTCGAATATTCCAACATGGCCGGATCGGCTCTGACATGCACAGCTTCGGCTCTAACTTTGATCGCTCAGGCCGATAAGATCCCCTTCGATAGGGACGAAGTCATGGAAGCCTTGAGCATTAGTGTGAAGCTTCAAAGCGCGCTTATCAACAAGTTGACGATTGCGCGTCAGTTTCATTTTTCTAAGCCTTACCCACCGAAAATGCAAAAGATGTTGAAGTCGAGGATACCGACAGCCCTACTGTTTGGCGATAACCTTAAAAACGCCATCGACGAAGTAAAGGCACTGGAGAAAACAAATCAGGAGATGGGTAGTAAACTCAGGGGTCCAACACCTAATCATTCTTCGTCGGGTAATTTAAACTCCAGAAGCCCGATGGCCAGGGGCGAGGCACGGCGATCGGGCACCAGAGATCAACGCTTCAAACCGTATTTCCCAAATACGCAACCGAGGGAAACTTCGAACTCCAGAACCCAACACCGGCCAGCAAAAAAATTCTACAACCAGACCCAGCCACAACAACGGCGCCGTTGGTAAATCAGAGTGAGGTAATCATGGCCGGTAGGCTTAAAAATTTTATCGCTAATTGGGGAGAGATTACAAGTGACGCATTTATTTTGAATATGATAGGTGGTTGTGAGATCTTTTTTGAATACCCTGCTTGCCAGACCGAAATACCTCGAGAATACGTATTCTCAGATGCGGAGAATGATAGAATGTGTATTGCGATCGATAAACTTATAGCATCCTCCGCGATCCGGGAATGTTCCCCGGTGGATGGCCAGTTTATTTCATCAGTTTTTCTTGTCCCTAAGCCGGATGGCACAGACAGATTCATTTTAAATCTGAAAAGCCTAAATTATTTTGTGCGGAAAGAGCACTTTAAATTGGAAGACCTTCGGTCAGCCTTAAACATTTTAGGTGAGAATGATTTCATGGCAAGGTTGGACTTGAGGGATGCATACTTACTAGTTCCTATGGCTGAGAGTTACAGAAAATTTTTGCGGTTCAAGTTTCGGGGAAGACTTTATGAATTCAATGTTTTGCCATTTGGGTTATCTTCGGCTCCGGGTACATTTACAAAGCTTGGGAAACCAGTAGCAAAATATCTGAGAGAAAGAGGCGTCAGGCTGGTGATATACCTGGATGATTTTTTCATAGTTGGCTCCTCTAAGGAGGAATGTGAGTTCTACATACAGCTAACACTTTCCCTCTTGTCTTTCTTGGGTTTGGAAGTCAATTGGGAAAAGAGCGATACAACACCAGGCAGAGTGTGTAAATTTTTAGGTGTAATGATCAATTCAGCCAACATGACACTGGAACTGCCGGAAGAAAGAAAGGTCAGAGTGAAAGAGTTGGTTGTATCTGCAGTGAACGCTGGAAGGATAAAGTATAAGAATCTTTGTAAGCTAACTGGAGTGCTCGTGGCTGCTTGCCCAGCCGTTGCCTATGGCTGGTTGTTCTATAAACAGCTGGAAGTTTTGAAATGGCAAGCTTGCAAAGGGAAGGATCCGGACCCAGGCTTAATGGTCACACTTACCCAGGAAGTGGTGGAGGATTTGAAATGGTGGGCCAGTGAAATAATGAATTCAAAAAACAAAATAAGATCCGACTGTTATGATCTTGAAATATTCACAGATGCTTCAACTACTGGTTGGGGAGCCACCTGCAAGGAAGAGAAAGCCTCAGGCAGGTGGAGCGAGGCAGAGTCAGAAATGCACATAAATTATTTGGAAATTAAGGCAGCTTTCTTTGGTCTCCAATGTTTTGCAAAAAATTTGATAGACAAACAGATATTGTTGAGGATAGATAACATTACTGCACTAGCCTACATAAATAAAATGGGGGGCACAAAATTCAAAATTTTGAATGATTTAACCAGAGAACTTTGGAATTGGTGCAGAGCCAGGGATTTATGGGTATTCGCTGAATACGTAGCTTCCAAGGAGAACAGAGCGGATGAAGGTTCCAGGATCACTAACATGGACACAGAATGGGAACTGGCAGACTATGCGTTCAGGAAAATCTGTGATAAACTTGGTCATCCATCGATGGATCTATTTGCTTCAAGAACTAATGCTAAGTGTGGGAAATACTCTTCATGGGACAGAGACCCACAAGCTTTCATAATAAATGCGTTTACTTTTAATTGGAAGAAAGAATTCTGGTTCGCTTTCCCCCCCTTTTCATTGATATCTAAGGTCATAAAGAAAGTAAAGAATGAAGGTTCCACAGGCATTTTAGTAGTCCCTTACTGGACCTCACAGCCTTGGTTTCCTGAGTTTAGGAAAATTTTGAGATCTGAATTAATTATTTTTGAACCATCAACTCACCTGTTATTATCTCCTTGCAGAAGAATGGTCCATCCACTGGCTCACAACCTTATCCTGGCTTCAGCGATAGTGTCAGGCAGGCATACAAGGAAAAGGGTTATGGAGTAGACACCATAAACATCTTAGTCTCAGCGTTAGCTCCCAACTCTGTGAAACAATATAATGCCTCTCTAAGGTACTGGTGGACCTTCTGTCAGGATAGTGGTCAAAATCCTTTCTCGGCAGGAGAAAATGCAGTTCTGAGCTGTCTTACGGCAAGGTTTAATCAGGGGGGTTCTTACCAAACACTTAATACCTTGAGATGCGCAATCAATTACATAAATGAAGGTGCCCAGGACAACAAGACATTTAGAAGATATTTTAAGGCGATATTCAGGCTTAGACCAACTGCTGCCAAGTACCATGCAACTTGGGATATGGATCTAGTGCTGGACACAATAAAAAAATGGGGCCCCACAGAACTGCTGACTCTTCAAAAACTTACCTTAAAACTCACCATGCTGTTGGCCTTGGGATCAGCCTTTCGTGCCCAGACTCTGCACTACATTGAGTTGGATGGAGTGAGGATCCTTAAATCTGGAGTTGTGATAAAGGTGAGGAAATTAATTAAAACATCCAAGCCTGGGTCTATCCAGCCATCGGCTATGTTTAGATTCTTTGAAGAACCGCTGCTGTGCATAGCTAGAACCCTAGTTCACTACATGAAAATCACTCAAGAAATCAGGAAGAAGGAAAGACAGCTTTTGATATCCTTTGTTAGACCTCATCGAGCAGTGAGCAGAGAGACCATAAGTAGGTGGTTGAGGACAGTGATGGACGAAGCTGGTATTGGGCAAAATTTCACAGCACATAGTACTAGGCATGCCTCAACATCAAAGGCCTACGAGAAGGGCATGAGGGTGAGTGCTATTAAGGAAGCTGCTAGTTGGTCACAATCCAGTACAGTATTTGCTACATTCTATAACAAACCCATCTTGGGTAAGAGTTTTCAAGAGACAGTTTTTTCATAGATTTGGAGTTATCTGATTAGACTCTTCATGTTATCATTATTTTGTGCTTTATAAATTATTAAGTGTAATGTTTAAAAAAAAAAAAAAAAAAAAAAGTGAGATAGAAAATAAATAAAGATAGTGTATGCTTGAAAAATACATAAATGTTTCAAAATATGTTTGACTTGATTGTTATTGTCACTCTAAACATCTACATTATCTTCGAACAAGTAATAACGAAATATAATTAAGGATTAAACGAACTTACCTGTAAGTGAAGTTCGATCATAATTATATGAGTATACTTGTTCGAAGATAAGAAATTCCCACCCAGGAGGATTTGCTGAACTTCACTTCAGGGATCGGATTTGAATAACGGGTGACACATTGATGTGTAAATCCCAACCCAGCTGACGAAGGAAGGCTCTGAACTAAATGAGTGAACAGCTGAGGGTATCTATAGGTGAGAGCGACGGCGGTTAGGGTAGAAACTTTTCTCTTTTTTTAGGATAGACTCTAAAGGTGGCGTCATCTGGCGACAAGTCGCGGTACTACATTATCTTCGAACAAGTATACTCATATAATTATGATCGAACTTCACTTACAGGTAAGTTCGTTTAATCCTTAATTATGTGCGGGAACAAAGAACTAATTAACTGTCAAATAGTGTATTCAGGCCTTTAACATAAATGTTACGATATTTATTGTGCATAAGGTATAGTACTGAGCAGAGGATTGTTGTTACTAGTGATTTGCTGTAAAAAAAAGAAAAAATAATCATCTTATTATTTGTGAGAGTTAATCGTTTCAGTTAAATGTTTTATTAAAATAGTTGTTGTAATACTTCGTTACTGTCTTATTTTACTTTAAAAAAATATTTATTATGGCTCACGCAGGACGACTGCCTCGTTTTATTTTCTATACGGCAATGCCACCAGCTCAGATGCGACGTATCAATAGACCAGAAGATGAAAGAAAAAGAGAAATAGCTATTGTACGTCGCGACTATGCCAATAGAGAACCTCTTTAAGTAATAGACCTTACACATTAAAGGGAAATGAGCTTAAAAGCATTTTATAGAAGCTGCGTAATGTTGCCAATAATGCATCTCATTCGAAATATGATAACGGGAATAACTTTATAGACGAGGAATTCAGTTTTTCAAGTCCAATCAATAAAGAACAGTTCCACGATCTTTTTGGTTTTTGTGATCAAGTTGTTCAAACAAATGGATTACTGTATGTAACAAAAAGGCATTTTTTAACGTTTCTTTGTAAAATTCGTAAAAACTAAGCAGATGAATTTTTGACATTTTTGTTTGGTTACAAAACAAGGCAAAGTACAAGTATGGTTATCGCTGGATTACCGATGGATTCCTATATGTAACAAAAAGGCATTTTTTAACGTTTCTTTGTAAAATTCGTAAAAACTAATCAGATGAATTTTTGACGTTTTTGTTTGGTTACAAAACAAGGCAAAGTACAAGTATGGTTATCGCAACTGTTTGAAAAAGCTTAATGCTAAGATTTGCACCAGAAAACGTAGGTATAAACTCTATAAATCGTCAAGATTTAATTGAAAGACACGTCACAGCTTTTGCGAATCAACTGTAAAATCCTGAACCCGAACAACAAAAAGCAATAATTTTTTATGATGGAAGCTACTTAGAAGTTCAGAAGCCTACGAACTTTCAAGCTCAAAGGATGTTGTACAGTTCTCAAAAACACTACAATTTAGTGAAACCTGGTTTAATGGTCGCTTCGAATGATTACATTTTAGATATCCACGGACCATATTTTTCTGATAATCGAAACAATGATGCCGCAATGCTTCAAAATGAACTTGAAGATGATGACAGAGGGTATACAGATTGGTTTCAAAATGGAGACATATTTATACTAGACCACGGACATAGAGATTCCGAGCCGATTTTACAACAACTGGGAATCCATATGAAAATGCCACCATTTCTTGAACAAAATCAGAAACCTTGAACGAAATCATTTACCACTAAAGAGACGAATTGTTCTAGATTAATTACAAAAAGTAGATGGATCGTAGAATCAAGGAATGGACATTAAAAATCTATTTTTAAGTTCTTTGCAGGATCTATTTCTGTAGTTCACTGTGTTAATTTGAAAGATTTTTTACAAATAGCAGCTGCTATAATCAATAAATACAAGGAAAAAATCAATATGCAAAATGCTGACAAAGGTCTGGCCAATGAACTTTTGGAACGAGCAACTAGAGTAAATATTATGCAAGCAAGAGTAGAAGCAGAAAATCTTAAAGCTAGAAACGGAAATTAGGTAAAACTTAACCATAATCACATTCCTGGTTTTCCGACTTTAACTTTGGATTATCTAAGAAATTTAACAGTTGGAGTCTACCAGGTCACACTTGCCCCAACATATATTCAAAATAAATTATCAAGAGATAATGCTCAAGAACTACAATTCGATACTCTGATTACTGAATCAAATATTTGTCACTTTTGTAGACCATATAGCTGATGCAGCCAACAATGATGACGAAAACGCAAATGATGAAGAAGATTTGATACTTGGCTACTATTGCCTATCTAAGGCTGGAGCAAGAACTTTGGGCTCTTGTGCCCATGTAGCTAGCATTTTATGGTACTTAGGATATGCTCGTCATGTTAATATTGTAAAATATCCATCCAAAAGAGTTTTACATAGTATTGAAGATTCAGCGCACTGAAACTGAATCTGAATGCATTAATATGTGAAAAGTCTGCTCAATCTATCTGTTTCTTGGACGTAAATATTGGATAATGCTAGCTCTGGCAACACGGACTAGAATGAGTGGAATTACTTATCATTGGGACTCTGAGACTTCATTCAGATAAAATATATCTGTGACAATGATTAATAAATGAAGCTTATATATGTAAAAACCTTAAAGATTGAACCTTTTTAAAGATTTGGTAGCTTGATTTGATCTTTGACTTTATTGAGGTTTATTTTTTGTAAGATCTAAAATTATTTATTGAAGTTGAAATAAAAAAAAAAAAAAAGATTAATCCTTGAATTTTTTATTCTAGTGTAAATTACGAAAAACCAAACAAATCTTGCTTTAAAAATTCTGTAGTAACAATAGAAACAGTTTCTTCAATTTTTTTAGTTGTTTTTTTAGGTAAGAAAAAAATACTAAATTAAACTCAGTAGGTACAAAAAAATTGTTTTGCAAATAATATTAAAGAAAGTTTTGAAAATGACCAGATCTAGCGTACTTTGTATATTATACTCTTTATTAAGGGGGGGGGGGGGGTCTACCCTAGACAGTTTCAAAAAATCGATTTTTTTTTTTTTTTCTGATAGTACAACATCTCAAGAATGTTGTGTTGAAATTTTGAGTCATTCTGAGTTGATCTCATAAGTTACAACCTTTCTCGTGCGACGTCTTTTAGCCTGCTCCGAGCGGCTGCACGAAACTTTAAACGCGTTTTTCTCAAAACTAGTATTTTCAAAGTCGGTGAGGAAAATATATTCGCAACCTGTGGACCGATCGTTCTAAAATTTTAACCACGTCTTTCTTATATACTTTTCCAGGTATTAACACGAGGATTTTTGAAAATTTCAATTTTTACGGCCGTGACACCGACAAAATGGTGGATTTTTTTGCCGAAAAAACGACTTTTTGTTTCAAATCACTGCTAAATCGTCAAAATTTAAAAACAGGTCCTCTGAACATGCTGTGGCTGGATTTTCACTGGTTTCGATTTGTGCCTTCCCCTTGATTTAGTACGAGGTAGTCCACCTGAGCGAGAAAAGCAAAGCTGTGACAACTAGATTCGGCGGTTAAGAGGGAAACTTAGCAAAATTCACGAAGTGGCAAGAAAAATGATGAAGACTCGATCTGACCAAACCAAGGTCATTTATGATCGGAAGTCTGTGGTTAAAGATTTTCAAGAAAGTCTAAAAGTCTGGTTCTTTAATTTAAAACGAGCTAAAAGAAAGACGCCAAAATTACAGTCAGATTGGAAATTTTTACGCTCGGCACATCAGTCCCATGTAATAAGTTGAAACTTCTGTGCTCAATATCTCAAAAATTAGCCCCATTTGGAGGTATATGCAAAATACCAACGTGAAGGGGAACCAAGAAGTAACACTTTTTCCAAGTTAAAAACTTTTTAAGACACACTAAAACTATAGGAAACCACCTTAAATAAATACAAGATCCTTTTACATTCACGATGAGAAAGTTACGCATCGATGTATTGGATCAATACTATATCCAGTCATACTTACAACGAAGGAGCAACACATAGATGTGTTAAAGCAATATAAGATCTAATGACTCTCGAAAATAGTACGCGTTCATGTATTGAATCAATACTTGACTTAGCCACAGTCACGATGAAGAAACAACATAACCTATGATTTCATAAATACTATCAAAAAATTATAAGTCAGTTTAAATTCAATTTCGCGAGCTGTCACTCTACAGGCAGTAAGTTTATCTAATCAAAAATCTGTAAAAAAAATTTGAAGAAAATCGAAGCTTGTTTGTACGAGTTTGCGAAATTTGAAAATAATCGTGTTTTTTTTTTTACTATTTCGCTAATTACAAGAGTAATTTTAAGGGTGGGCAGTTTAATCTAGAGATCTAAGATGAGTCAGGTCGAGAATGATTAAGGTCAGTAGGGTTTGTTGGTAGAATGTGTGAGAGATGAGTTTTAAAAGTATCCGAAAAAAGTATCTTCGGATACAAGACAAATTTCATGAAAGTATCTTCAGATACAAGATACATTTCAAAAGTATCCGAAAAAATTATCTTCGGATATAAGATAAATTTCATAAAAGTATCTTCAGATACAAGATACATTTCAAAAGTATCCGAAAAAAGTATCTTCGGATACTTTTGATTTTTTGAAAAATCATCTTCGGATACTTTTGATTTTTTGAAAAATCATCTTCGGATACTTTTTTTTTTTTTTTAAATATCTTCGGATATTTTTTAAACTTGAAAAGTGACCGAAAAAAGTATCTTCGGATACTTTCATAATCGAAATATATCCGAACATACTTTTTGTGACATAAAAATTTTATATAGTTAAAAAATTTAAGTTTTTTTTACTAATGAATCCAATAATCAAAATCAAATAAAATAAAAAATAATTAAAAAAAAAAAAAATAATTAAAAACGTGATCGGAAATTGTTGGGGACGCTCGAACGGATGCTAAGGATTATAAAAGGATTTAAAATACTTCACTGCATATAATTTTTTGCAAAACAAAAAAAAAAAAAATTACTTTTTGAACCAACTCTTGAATTCAATCACCGTGCTTCGTTTCAATAATTTAGTCGCGCAACTTATTCATACGTGTTGCGAGACAAATTTTTTCAGGGCTCGTGCCAATTTTTTAACGAAAATTCCAGGAGATTTCCAGGTTTTCCAGGAGAAATTTTTTAAGAAATAGACAACATAATAATTTTAAATTGAGAAATTTTTATTCATAAATTTGAATAAAATTCAAATTAAATTTAATTCAAATAATAATTTATAATTTAAACTAATAGATCTTTCAACTTTCTGTTGAAAAAAACTACATTTTTTCTTTAAAAATATTTCATAAAATTTACAAGTCATATTAGTAAAAGTAATTTAAAAGTATATGACGGAAATTTGTCAATTTGTCTTATGAAAATAATTTTTTACAAATTTTTCAAAATATAAAAAACTTTGAATTGAGATCGATGTAAACAAAAAATTTGTCTCGCAACAACTCTTGTATAAACGTGTGAATAAGTTGCGCGACTAAATTATTGAAACACTTTTACGTATTTAACAGAAACTGATTGTAGCGAGGCACGGTGATTGAATTCCAGAGTTGGTTCAAAAAGTAATTTTTTTTTTTTTGTTTTGCAAAAACTTATATGCTATAAAGTATTTTAAATCCTTTTATAATCCTTAGCACCCGTTCGAGCGTCCCCAACAATTTCCAATCACGTTTTTAATAATTTTATTTTTTTTTTTATTTTTTTTTTCATTTGATTTTGGTTATTGTACTCATTAGTTTACTAGTAGTAAAAAAAGTTAAATTTTTTAACTGTATAAAATTTTATTGTCACAAAAAGTATGTTCGGATATATTTCGATTATGAAAGTATCCGAAGATACTTTTTTCGGATACTTTTCAAATTTAAAAAGTATCCGAAGATGATTTTTCAAAAAATCAAAAGTATCCGAAGATACTTTTTTCGGATATTTTTGAAATGTATCTTGTATCTGAAGATACTTTCATGAAATTTATCTTGTATCCGAAGATACTTTTTTCGGATACTTTTAAAAATTGAACAGTATCCGAAGATACTTTTCTCGGATACTTTTGAAATGTATCTTGTATCTGAAGATACTTTCATGAAATTTATCTTGTATCCGAAGATACTTTTTTCGGATACTTTAAAAAATTGAAAAATATCCGAAGATACTTTTTTCGGATACTTTTCGAAAGCCCAAAAGTATCCGAAATTTCAACTTCGGATACTTGCCCAACTCTGGTCCACACCCATTGTCCCAGTGTTTAAGAGTAACGGCAAGATTCGTATATGTGGGGATTTTAAGTTGACCGTGAACCCGCAGATTGTTTTGGATGGTTACCCCCTCCATAGTATTGATGAAATTTTTTCGGCTTTACAAGGCGGCATCTCTTTCTCGGAGTTGGACATAACGCATGCATACATGCAATTTCCTGTAGACGAAAGCTGCAGGGATATACTTACCATTGTCAAGCATAAAGGGCTGTTCCGGTACACGAAGATGCCGGAGGGTATTTCGCCCGCACCGGCGCATTTTCAAAAGAAAATCGATGAATGTTTGCGTGGTATCGACGGTGTTATAGCATACCTCGACAACGTATATGTGACCAGTCGCACCGACGAGCAGCATAGAGAAAACTTGGAAAAAGTTTGTACGCGTTTGCAGGAGTGCGGTTTACGCCTTAGTTTAAGTAAATGCAAATTTATGCAGAAACGCATTGAAATATTAGGGTTCGTGATTGATAAGAATGGGCTGCACAAAGCTAAATCGAAAATCGAGGCGATGGTGAAGGCACCGCAGCCCACCAATGCGAAAGAGCTCGCATCATTTTTGAGCTTGGTAAATTTTTACGCGCGATTTTTGAGAGATCGAAGCACTAATTTAAGTCCGTTGTATGATTTATTGAACAGCGAGAAGTATGTGTGGAACGATGCTTGTGAAAAGTCGTTCAAATGGGTGAAAAACGAGCTAATTTCACCGCGCGTACTGGTAAATTTCGACCAAAAGGAAAAAGTTGTACTGGCTTGTGATGCTTCGGACTACGGGTTGTCAGCTATTTTATCTCACCGGCATGCAGATGGTAGCGAAAAACCCATAGCTTACGCGTCTAAGAGAATACCGATCAACGAACGTAAGAGATCAATTATCGATAAAGAAGCTATGGCAATTGTTTTCGGGTTTAAACGGTTTTACCAGTTTGTTTTCGGGAGAGAAATTATTTTGCGAACAAACAACAAGCCAGTGCAACTTATCCTTGGACCAAGGAAGGGAATTCCTATAACCGCAGAGAACAGATTACAACGATGCGCGTATTTTTTATCCGGTTTCAGGTACCAGATCGAGCACATAAAATCTGAGGAGAACGCAAATTGCGACGTACTCTCCAGGCTCCCAATCGCCGAAGAAACGCTTGTATGCGATACTAATTTTTCTTATGTAAATTTTTTTGAGGAGGGAGCTCCAAGTTTTGATTGTAAGATGCTCGAGATCGAAAGCAGGAAGGACGGAGTTATTAATAAAGTCATTAAATATGTTACATCTGAATGGCCGAAGTTCGATGCGCTCACGAGCGACGAGAGACTTTATTATAAGAAGAGATTTAAATTAAGTGTAGATAAAGGGTGTCTTTTCTGGGGTTTGCGCGCATGCATACCGCAGAGCATGCAACGTATGATTGTAAGGGAACTTCACGCGTCTCACCTCGGAATCGTGAAGATCAAGATGTTTGTGAGATCATACGTTTGGTGGCCAGGGTTTGATTTTATGATTGAAGAAGTAGTGAACAATTGCGAAATTTGTTAGGTTAAACGTAAAAAACCGGCGAACACTCCTTTGACCACATGGCCCTGGCCATGGTAGTATGTTTTTGGACATGGTAGCATATATTTTTGGAAGTATGTTTTTAATTGTACTCGATGCGCATAGCAAGTGGCCGGAGATTATTAATTTTAGGAATAACACTAAGGCTTGCAAATTAATTGAACAATTTAAAGTTTTATTTTTACGTCACGGATTACCCTTGCATTGCGTAACCGACGGCGGCCCGCAATTTAAAAGCAATGAATTTCGCAGCTTTTTGAAGATCAACGGAGTGTACCATAGCACTTCTCCTCCACACCATCCAGCAACGAATGGTGCGGCGGAAAATTTCGTTGAGACATTTAAGGACAAGGTTGCGAAGATTATTAAGGGGGGAAGGACGCTCGACGGGGCTATCGACATCTTTTTATTTGATTACCGCAGCATGCCACACTGTACAACGGGATCGAGTCCATCACAATTGATGTATAAACGCGATCTTAGGACGTGATTTGATTTATTGAAACCAAATGTAACTCAAACCGTTGAGACGCGTCAGAGAGCGCAGGTAGTGGCGAGAAGAGGTGGCCGCAAGGTGGAGGTGTGCGCTGGCGACGATGTTATGATCGACTCTTTTGGAGTGAATCGCAAAAAGCGCGTGCGAGGCGAAATTCTTAAACAAATTTCACCATCGACATTATTGGTGAAAGACGATCTTGGTACTGTGCCAAAGCGTCATATAGACCAGATCATTAAGCGTGCGGAGAAACCGATTTTGCGAAGATCCCCGAGACTAAACTCGGACCTTGAAAAATAAAAAGGGGAAGAGTTGTGGTATCGGGTACGATATATTTTATTGTATGTTTCGCACCTGAGAGTTACATAACTCTCTTATCTGTATTCGTGCGTGCGCGCACGGATTTGGGCAGTCTCGTCCTGCTCGCCGAACTATGTAGACCGTAAACCAAGCCTCGTGCTATATTGTATTTATTTCTATTTGCTTTTATATTAATAAACTATCATTAATTATTCACTTAAATGATTACATTAAATTTATTTACCAACAATACATCACAGTAACCTTGTGGGTCCCACTACATAATAGTATAATTATATACAGTATCATCCAACTGTATGTCTGACTTACTGGGAAAGTCGGCTGACCAATCATAGGTCTTCTCTACTTTAATTCTCTGCCCTCCCCCATCATAGAAAAGTAAAAAGTGCACCTTGTGCAGTAAGTCCCATATTAGTATAACTATATATATATACCATAGGTGGGTTGTCTCACTACATATTAGTATAACTACATACAGTATGACCCGTTTGACTTACTGGGAAAGTTGGCTTGCCAATCATAGGTCTTCTCTTCTTTAATTCCCCACTTTCCCCCCATCATGGAAAGGTAAAAGGTGCAACCTGTAAGTCCCACTACATAGTAGTATTACTACAATATCATAGGTGGTTCGTCGCACTGCATATTAGTATAACTGTATACAATATGATCAAACTGTATATCTGACTTACTACGCTGGTACCCGCCCCCCCTCCTCCGTGAAAAGTGAAAGGCATCTTTGAAAAGAGATGCTGCAATAAACTTCAACGTTTGAACTAGACTTACATATCATAAGATCATTCGTTGGGTCATGATTTAATAGTATATTACTTAACTAGGCATCTGAATGGAAAGGTCTAAGATCACATGTTTGTCAACCTATTAATTATTATTACTTGAATTATATTAAATTGTATTTATTTAATTAGTTTATATTTTTTTTTACTAAGCAAGATCTTTTATGGACGTTGCCTCGTAGCGGAAGTAGTGGGGGAAGCCGCCCATAGGTTAGGCGCGGGAACAGCTGACATTCGCCTCGAGTCTACCCGGTCGATTAACAAAATTATTTTATTTTCAACTCGTTGGTACTCGAGACTGAATTGATAAAACTTTCTGAAATTTTTACATAGTATTACTGAAGACTTCTTGTTTTTAACAATGTGAATCAAAAGTCTAGAAAACTTTTTTAAAAATAAGGAAAAATCAGCAAACTTTTTACTGATTTTTTAATAACAAAACAATGCCAAAATTGTTTAAAAATCCATAAGAAGTTTTCCAAAAACATAGCAATTTGTTCTTTAAGGCTCTAGGAATGACATATCCAAATTTCAAGATGATTGCCAACCTGGTTCGAAAACTACAGCAAAATAAAAACAGCATGGTTTTCCCATAAGAGCCTATGTTAAATCACCCGATTTGGAGCGATTTTAGCCCAACTTTGAATTAAAATATCTCAAGAACTGTATTGTAAATCCTCTTGAAATTTTGACACGTTATTTCTTAAGCTTAAACTTAAAGATTGCAATAATTTTCAAACGACTCTTATGGATTTTATTCCACGAGGCAACGTCCTTAGCCTCTCAAATTACAATAAAAATCAACTCAATTTCTAAGATTTGTCACAATTTAATTTTACCATAATACCCCAATTCTCAGAATGATACTTATTTGCAAAAGAAAAGAAGGAACTTGTATTAAAAATAAACAAATAATTTTATTGCCACGTATATATTTTTATTTTCAGAGTAAACTTACAACATTTAAAAAGAAATCTAAAAATTATGAAAAAGTTTCCTTTCTTACCTATGTATAATTTGACTATAAAGGAGTATGTACCAGAATTAAAATTTTCCCAATAAAACTAAAGAAAATTTAAACTTTTTTTGTCAAACGTAAAAGGGAAAAATTTATTAATTTTATCTTTTTTATAAAGAACTCTTAATATAATTTTTAATAAATTAAAAGTGGCGCTTAAAATTGTTTGGGATTTTTTCATGTCTTGTCTGCTATGGGCAGAACTTATACGTTGTCTGCTGCAGATCTGCAGAGTGCAAAAGAATTCGTTCTGAAATCTTCGTAATATTTTTTGAGACTGTTATTAATTATATTTCGAGTTTTTTTTTTTATTTTAAAGTTTGATAGATTTCTTTCTTTCAAAAATGCAGAACAAATATTAAAATTGCTAAATTTTTTATCTAATTGCAGTATTTCAAAAGTTTTAAGTGTAGAATGAGGAATTAATTAAAAGTTAACATTTCATGAAAATTAAACTTTTTAGTGCTAAGCTTGAAATTTTGACAAGTTATTCCTTAAGCCTAAACTTAAAGATTGCAATAATTTTCAAACGATTCTTATGGATTTTATTTCACGAGGCAACGTCCTTAATAAGCACATTTGATTCTTTAGGATATCTATACTTATCATCGTATATTATAGTGTATTGCGCAAGACATTGCTAATATATCTATATTGCACTATATATATACTTCAACTGCTGTAAGAGCATTGCCCGAGATTACTCCTTGTCAAGGTCACTGAAGAGAAAGGCCAAGCTTGAAGGTATAAGAAGCCAGGTCAGCATGCGATTTTGGAAATGATAAGACGTCACGGTGTATGTGTTCAAAGATCAAGGACGCTTTTGTTAATCTTTCTCTCTTTTATTTCTAGTTATTTTTATGGATTGATAAGGTTATATAAAATACAAGCATTTTTAAAAGAAACATAGTTTTATTTAACAAATATTTTCTAAAGATATAATTCTGGTAAATACACTATCAAAATTTTCCTCTACATGTTTAATTTGTTCTCTTACAACAATTTATAAACTATAAACATCATTTTCTAGGCTTTTTAAACCCCCAAAGTTTCAAATTATTAAATATATTAATAATAATTTTTCTATAAAAATAATAATACTCGCTATAAAAATATAAATTTTTTCACTTATATTATTTTGTAATTCTACATAAATATTATGAAACTCTTGCATTTTTTTAAGTAAAACTGGTATTATTATTTTTGAATTATTATTTTTATTAAACAACCTACAAATCAAGGTTCCAAAATCAATTTAAAAAACGATAAGTATTGTAATTAATAATACTTTTATGTGTTTATAAAATAAAATTTATTCAATAAATAAAAAATAATTTACAATTTATTTTAATAATTTATCTTTGCTTATCTAACTATTGTGACTTGATGAAAATCCCAACAACTTTACATAGACAATATTTCCCCTTCTTTTCAGTATTTTTCCACCAAGTAGACATCTGGATTTTGCACTTGATGTAGCTCGTATTCGTAAAATCCTCCCAAAATTGCCTTACTATGTAAATCCACGAGTAAATAAGCCACCAGATTAGTCATTTGTATTTTGGATATTTTAAAGAGCTCGGTGGACCAATTGGAGGTAGTCTTTATTAAATATAGATTTAAACTTACTTATTCTAACCACATCTCCCACTTTAAATTTTCCTCTTCCCGCAATTTTTATCCTGTTGTATTGATTATCGTCTCTTGAACGATGCTTGGAATAAAGATAGTTATCCTCTTCCTCGTATAGATGAAATTTTCATAAATTTGAATGGTATTTGTAATGTATGAAAGTAGAGATGTGCGAGCGTCAGCACTTTTCGGGTGTGAGCCTCGGCGCGTCTGCGAACGTGGCAGTTGCATTACGGCCGTGCTCAAAGTAACATGTATTCAATGATGGTTGATTAATAAATATAATTTAACAAAGTAATTATTCATTTCTTTCAACTACCCACTTTATATACATTACAATGGCGAATAGGATTACTGGATCTAGTTGAAAGGAAAGTAGAGAAAATTGTTACAGTAACAAGAGCGCAACTCAAGAAGGGAAAAAGTAATGACAGATCGAAGAATTTCTAACAGTGCATGGATAAGTAAGGCAAAAAAAACAGAGTTGGTAGAATTATTGTGCGAATACTTTCAGGTAAAGGCGCAAACACTACTGACGTGGATATACAGTCATGAATTGAGAAAAACAGTAAAAAAATAGTAAAAAGACTACAAGAGCAACAAAATTTTCAAGACGTAAATACTGAAACTTTTGAAGAAAGTAAGAGCATAAGCACTCAAACTGAAGATATAATTGATACAAGCCAGGGCGTAGCACCCACCGGAAAAGAAGTGGACACGTCTGTAGGTGAAATTGAAGGAGCCAACGTGAGTGAAGTAAGCGCAACCGATTTAGCTGATTCAGAGCGCCAAAACGACGGTGAAATTGAAGCCCGAGTAGAATTTGTGCTGCATAAAGATGACTGGGAAACGTTTGTCGAGCAAATTGATATGTTTTTTGAAGCAAAAGATATGAAACCAGAAAAGAAGAAAGCACAATTATTGGTACAAGTAGATACAGAAGCGTTTAAATTAATAAAACAACTGTTATCACCATCCAAAATAAGTGAAAAATCGTACGAGGACATTGTAAAAGTGATGAGTGAACATTTAAATCCTAAACCTTCAGAAGTTATGGAAAGATGCAAATTTATTAAGGCAAAACAGGAAGCATCTGAAATAGTAGCAGAGTTTGCAGCTAAACTGAAAAAATTAGCGCTAAACTGCAACTTTGAGACAAATTTAAATGCTGCATTACGAGATCAGTTTATGTGTGGACTTCAAAATAATGTGTGGCGAAGCCGAGGGCATTTAATCGCGCAGTACAGCAGTGCTCGACTATCTGTCCGTGTGTTGCATACTATTTTTCTCCATTTGAGGTCAAAAGTACGTTAATTTATTAAAATGAGCAGTTTCACTAAAGTTCAGCTGATCGAGATAGACGCGGCCATGTTTTTCTTTCTGCATCGCTTGAGAGCTGATGCTTTTGTTTATTTTCATAGTTTGATGGCTGCTGCCGTATTTACGGCACGAGTGGAGCGAGTGCTGTAGGACGGCGCAGCAGCCATCAAAACATGATCTAAAAATTATAAGTATTACGAATCCTATGACACATGCATGCACATATGAAAGAAATTGAACGCTAAGATAGGACTTAGATTTGTTGCTTATAACCTCAACTACTCGCCTTTGACATGAGGTTCGGGATCAAAACATCAGCATCGGTACCATTTAACACGCACGTATTTATACGGACACAGGTTCTTGATCAGGCATTTCTTTCTATCGACCCCAGATCTTGTTTTGATTTATTGCATCAAAATTATTTTGGATTTTTCTAAGGTCCGATGATACGAGCAACAAAAGTCGAAGCATTAGTATCGGCACCCATCACGTACACGCACACACACATACACATACACATTGCTCGTCATATACTGCGGAAATTTTATTTTGATGGTCACTAATTATATCCTTTCTATAAAATTATCAATTTCATCTTTAAATATATACAAAAAGTTAAACGCTACAGCACAGCTGCTTTGCTCTGTAGCCCATGCGGCATGCGCTGCTGCATGAGGTTAGACGTGTGATTTCATTCTGCATCGTGGTTTTGCGTTTGTATAATAGAGAACGTCGATGCAGCAAAGTTAAACTTTCGACTGAGAAATCGAATCAGAAGGTGGGTACTTTCAACCACCGGATGGAGAAAAATATTTTAAAATTCTTAATGCACACTTAAAATGAGTTTGATTATAACTTGGAAATCTACTTAAATAGTTCACGCTATAAGTTATATCAGGTCTTGTTTCTGTGCTAATATATAACATTCACCAATTAAATTTCTATATACTTCTTACATCAATTTCTGTTGCCTGCTGTAGTTTCAAATTACTCTCCATGGGACTTTGATATAGTTTCGCATTTTCTTGACTATATTTTTCAGCCAAAGATTTAATATATTTTGTTTGACTTTAAGTCATTAATCTCCTGTGAGCACTATAATTAATATCAATATCTATATAATCACTGACTTTACTTAAGTCTTTCATTACAAATCTTTCTATTAAACTGGATTTAATTTCAAAAATCTTATTAAGATCTTTACAAGCCATCAACTAATCATCAACAAAAACGAATAAATATATTGAATCAATGTCTTTTTTAAATATAAACAATAGTCATAATTACTTCTTTCAAATCCAAACTTTTTTACAAATTCATGAAAACAATCATACCAATCTCTTGAGCATTCTCTTAAACCATAGAACGATTTTAATAATTTGTAAACTTTATTTTTTCCAAGCTGTAATGGTGTATTTTGCTGAAAAAGGGCCTCCTTTAAATGGTTAAGGGAGTTTTCCTGGCTCTCCCATTACAAGAATATTCATTCTCCAAAATTAAGGGGAAAACTCACTTTAAATTCTGGGGGTTAGGGTTCCCACAGAAAGAACTATCCGGGACTGGCTGGTGAAGCTGAAAGAAGAAGTAAATGAATTTTTTTTTCTTGTAGAATTTGGTTTGAATCGTTTATTCTTGTCTACAAAATCAGAGTCTACGAGTTCACAAAAAAAAGAATATTTTTTTTTTAAACAAAGAAATAAAAGAAAGAATCGTTAAAAAAAAAACAAAATGGCGGAGAAAAACGCCACGCGAAAATCCTAATTGATTTCAATAATAACAAAAAAAATAAATAATTAAACGCAATTAAGTTTCCATTCGCCACACGCAAAGAAAAAAAAACATGCGTCAAAAAAAAAACAAATTAATATCTTATTACATATTAAAATTAATACTTAATCTTACAATCTCGGACTTTGATCCAAAATGGCCTCTTTATTAAATCTCTTCTTTTTTTTTTTTTTTTTCTTATTACTATTTTCCAACTTGTTAGTTACTCGCAAACAACCCAAATCTCTCCTGAAATTATTAATTTGATGAGCTAGCTGAAAGAAAAGGAAGAAAAAAAGAAAACTAAGGAAAAATATCTACAAATTTTGAAGGAAAGGACAAAGAAAGAACTTAGAAAAATGGCATTCTTTAAAACACTACCTCATTCTACAACTACCAAGACCGGAGTGACGCTCCTCGCGTCTGGCAATCCTCACTTCCTTCTTCTTCATTCTCAAAAATTTCCCGCGGCCAGTAAAAATAACTTTTTAACTTTACATCCATCCACACCGGCAGTATAATACAATTTCCACCAATCACACTCACTCAAATAATACCATCCAATCACGTTCTCTTAAAATAAATTTCCGGTGGCGATCGTCACACCACCTATACAATGCGCGTCATTACAAAAAAAATGTACCGTGCACGCAGTACTTAAATTATAAAATAACTATGGCTTACACACACATACTCGTTGTCTCTCTTTCACCTACGTTCGCACACGTAGACCATGCATAGTTAATTCAGCACTCAATCGTGGTAATCTTGTAGTTGATTCTATGTACGCGCATGCGCCTGCAGACGCAGCCAGCTTATACTCAGCGTCGTCTGCAAACATGTGCTATGCACCTCCTGCATCGCTGGAGACTCCTGGACGGAGAGTCGGGACCTGCGTGGTGTGTTGGTGTAGTGTACGTGCGCGTCCCGGGGCCAGGCGAGCGCTCCCGGGTGTTTGTGTGTGTGTATGTGTCATGTGGGTGTGTATGTGTGTACGGTGCGCAAGTTGTAGGTTCGCGTTGCTACAGCAGCAACTAGCCGGCGGTGGCAGCCACCACGTGATCGGCCTCAGCAATGTCACCTGGAAAAGGAAAAAAAAAAAAAAAAAAAAAAATTCTGTTGTTTCCCAGGTGACTTGACATTGCCAGGTAAGAGAGAAGAAATTCAAACATGACAAGGGATTCACTCCCTCGCAAAGCTGATCATAACTTTTTGGTTGATTTACGTAAACTTCGATTTTTACTTTACCATTTAAAAATGCAGTTTCAACATCCATTTGTTCTATATACAAATTATTCACGCAACTATAACTTAATAAAATTGTCAATGTTTGCATTTTCCCTACTGGTGAATATAAAGATTTTCCAGATGCTCTTTCTGTTGAAAGCCTCTACTACTAATCTAACTTTAAAAGTATTATCAATTTTCTTTCTAAAAACCCACTTTAGATAAACTATCTTTTTATTTTTAGGTTTATCTACTACAACCCATGTTTTATTTTTATTCAAACTTTCAATTTCAGAATTCATAGCTTTTTGCCAATTTTCAGATTCACTGGAGTTCATCATATCCTCAAAAGTATTTGGTAAATTTGCATTGACATAATTTACATAAATACGATGTGTCACTGAATTACTGTATCTTTGTATCAGGCTGCTTTTTTTATTTGATCTCTTTGGTAAAATTAAATTGTTATAATTTTCATTTTCATCACTAATGACATTAATTATTTCATTTTTATCTTCAACTGAAATTTTATCATTATCGTCTAAACTGTTTTGACTCGACTCACTTAAATTATCATTATCATTCTCAAAATCAATATTTTCATTATTTAAACTCTAGTTGATACTCTCATTATCATTTTCATTATAAATCTTTTCTGAACAAATTAATTTCTTCTCATTTTCAATTACTCTTACATGTCTATCATTAATTACTTTGTTATTTAGCAAAACTCTATAACTATAATTATTATAACCTACTAAAATACCGATTTTAGCTTTATCATTCCATTTGCCTTTTCTCAAGATCTCAGGAATTCTCACAAAAACTTTATTTCCATAAATTTGCATGTGTTTAACATTTGGTTTTTTTTTTTTAAGACTTATATGAATAAAACGAACGGGTATCACTGTTCAAGAATTGAAAGAACAGTGATACCCGTTCGTTTTATTCATATAAATCTTAATCAAAACACTGTTGTCCGAATCACAAAAATTAAATTTGGTTTCTTTCCAAAAAATATTTCATACGGGGTCTTATTTTTCTGGAGTATTAGCAACTGTACAATTTTTCAAAGAAGAGACTGTTTATATAAATTCAGGCCAATACCTATTGTGAATTTCCGCTTCTCGGGATAAACACCGACCAATATCCACTGCGGATCTATTATATCTCTCGGCCACACCGTTTAACTCATGCACATAACTTGGACATGGTGATAATTCAATACCCTTGTATCTAATAAAATTACAAATTTCACGATTCAAATATTCTTTGCCATTATCACAGCGTAATTTTTTAACACTCTTATTAAAAATATTTTCTACCGAATTAATATATTCAATAAAACAACCCGCGGTTTCATCTTTCCTTTAATGCAAAATGTTCTCGTACATTTACATCAAGAAACGTTCAAAAATATTTCTCACCATAGTAACCTGTTGTTCTGTGCGGACCATTTAGATACTACTGTTCTCTACTGTTTACGTCATTTCTTGTAAAACTTTTTTCTTGTATTTAAGCTTTGATGTAGTCAACTGTTCTGTCCTGTTTTGGCACTAGATCAATGAACTCACCAATATAAGTGTAACTCACTGGCAAAGCATTTAACATAAATCTCATTTTTTCCTCTTCACTGATTTTTCCACCAGTGGCCTTGAAATTGTTGCTCGCCTTTTCAATATCCACAAAAAATTTTTCAGTGGTATCATAGTTTTTTAACTTTATCTTCTCTAACTTGTGCCTATTTATCATTTGTAGCATTGTTGATTCTGTTAGATACATTCTATCAAATGCTTGTATCATGTCTAGAGTTGTGTTGTACTGACGGACGTACTCTAATTGTTTATATGTTATTGTACTTATTAAGATTGTTTTTGCTCTTAAATCTTTCTTCTTCCAAGCATCAGCTGTTTCATTTTCAAGTCTTTCTCTCTCTGCTGGCATTAGTCTATACTACCAGTTTTCATAATCTTCATCATCCAAAATTGGGATTAAAATATTGTCGACTTTTACGTATTTAGCCATTTCTTCTTCTTTTTTTTTTTTTTTTTTTTCAATGTATAATTTTACGCCTAAAACGTTTTTTAAACCACTCAAAAATCTTTTTCTCAAGTAATTTCTATTTTCTGTACTTGGAATAATTTCACTGTGCTCCGATTCTTCAGCTTTAATTTAATCTTTGACGAACAAAACTTGAACGATCCGGAATCTGTGCAACTCATTAAGGACGCGGAGAGAGACAGACTTCTAGGACCCGGAGATGAAAACAGGAGAGAAGCTCTCAGAAATATCGAAAGGATTTAGCGTGAAAACAGCCAAACCTACAACAGAAAGTGCAAAAAGGCCAAGGTGAACGCAGTTGGCAACCTGGTAGCAATTAAAAAAACACACCCGATCAGAAATGTGAAGATTGGCGTAAGTATGGGCCAAGCATTTTGCCATCCCTACCAATTTTGGCACAGGCCTGGCAAAGCTTAATCTTAAGCGGTGGTGACGCGGCACACAGCTGGGCCAGGCTTAGTAAATTCAATAAATTGTAATATAACCTGTAACGGGGTATTTCTAAGAAAAAGGGCCTCCCTTAAATAATTAACGGAGTTTCCCGGGCCCTCCCGTTACAAGAAAAATCTCTTTCAAAAACTCTAGGGGAAAACTCCTTAATCTGGGGTCAGGGTTTCCACGGAGAGAAAACCTCCGGGAACGGTTGGTGAGCTAGAGAGAGAGAAAATAAATTATTACAAAAATTTTAGGTTAAATTTGATTTTTATTCTTGTCTACAAAATTTTAAAAAAAAATCAAGTCTACAATTACAAAAAAATAAAATTTTAATTTGAGAACAAAGGAATTAAACAAACTATAAAATAGTCTACAAAATGGCGGGTAACGACGCCGCGCCAAGACAAAAAAAAACTCTATCGAATTTAATAAACTTTTAATAATAGCCAAACAGAATTCTCATTTATCGTGCAATGTACGAAATTTCCGGAAAAACCATGCTTTATAAAGTTTCCAATAAAATAAAACAAAAACCTTACGTTACAAAAATTTCAACCAAAAATTCTCTGATGCCCCAAAATGGCTACTCTCTGGTTTTTCAACTCTCGGTATTGCAAGAAGGAAATAACCCAAGTCTTCGAATTCTTCTTGTACCTAGCTGTAAATAAAGAAAAAAAATGTCTACAACTCAACTAAAGAAAACGAGAAAAAGGGAACTTAGGAAAAAGTCTACTCAAAGAAACTAAAAAAAATCACACTCTCAAACACTACCTCACGCTGTGGCTACTGAGAACAGAGTGACGCTCCCCGCGTCTCTCTGACTCGACTTCCTTCCTCACCATCCCCTCCAAACACTCTCCACCAATCAACAAAAATCAATCCAATTAAGCCTCATTCATACTCCAGGAACAGTCATTTGTCCACCAATCAGACACATTCACGCCACAACACCCAATCACGCTCCCGTCTACAATCTTCCGGTGGCGATCGCCACGCCACCTATAGTACGCGCGAAAATCCAAAATAAGAATAAAAATAATGCACACGAGGCACTCACTGCGTTACCCTATCCCTTGCGCACATACTCTCTCTCTCGCTCTCCCCCATACGCACACATTGTTCGCGCAACGTACACAATACAGAAAAAAATAATATCTCACTCACGCCCGTGTCTACTGTGGTGAGCGTGCGCGCACGCGCTTGGCGACGCAGTTGCGTCGTCTGCCGTCACGCGCCAAGCACCTCCTCCGTCGAAAACTCCCCGACGGAGAATCGGAACCCGTGTGTGGTGTATGTGTGTGTACGTGCGCGCCCTGGGCCGGGAGAGCCTTCCCGGGTGGTGAACATGTGTGTGTGTATATGTGTCATGCGCGCGCCGGGTGCTCGTGCTGCTGCAACAGCAGCGTCCAGCCGACGGCGATCGTCGCCACGTGGTCTGCTTCTGCTGCGCGAGAAAGTGGCATGGTTATCACCTGGGAAAGTAAACAAACAAATTAATTATTTCATTGTTTCCCAGGTGACGTGACACTGCCAGGTAAGAAAAATAATTTACGAGGGATTCACTCCCTCGCAAACCTTATCAGATAAAAATTAATATATATTTATCAATTTTCAGAATGAGTAAATAGAAAAGTTTATAGAGTAATTCCCCTGCTGTATAGCCACACGGGTGCGACACGTAAAATGGACTTGAGCAAACTTTTATTCTTTTGCTAAATATTATATAACATTATGAAGTCAGGGTGGACACCTGGTTCACCTGGTAATGATAACGCCTTGTAGATGATTTCCCCAGAAAGTTTTGATCCCAGGGGGGTGAGAATGGACACCTGTTGCACCTGGTAATAATAACGTCTCGGAAAAGATGTCCCCAGGAAGTTTTGATCCAAGGAAGGTCAGAATGGACACCTGGTGCACCTGGTCATAATAACGCCATGTAGATGATTTCCCCAGGAAGGTTTGATCTCAGAGGGGTCAGGACGGACACCTGGTGCACCTAGTGGTAATAACGCCATGTAGATGATTTCCCCAGGAAGATTTGATCCCAGAGGAGTCAGGACAGACACCTGGTGAACCTAGTGGTAATAACGCCTTGTAGATGATTATCCCAGGAAGCTTTGATCCCAGAGGGGTCAGGACAGACACCTGGTGCCCCTAGTGGTAATAACGCCTCGGAGATGATTTCCCCAGGAAGGTTTGATCCCAGAGGGGTCAGGAAGGACACCGGGTGCACCTAGTGGTAATAACGCCTCGGAGATGAATTCCGCAGGAAGATTTGATCCCAGAGGAGTCAGGACGGACACCTGGTGCACCTAGTGGTAATAACGCCTTGTAGATGATCTTTCCAGAAAGTTTTGATCCAAGGGGGGTAAGGATAGCCACCTGGTGCACTTGGTGATAATAACGCCTCGGAGATGATTTCCCCAGGAAGTTTTGATCCAAGGAGGGTCAGGATGGACACCTGGTTCACCTGGTCATAATAACGCCATGTAGATGATTTCCCCAGGAAGGTTTGATCCCAGAGGGGTCAGGACGGACACCGGGTGCACCTAGTGATAATAACGCCTTGCAGATGATTATCCCAGGAAGGATTGATCCCAGAGGGGTCAGGATGGACACCAGGTGCACCTAGTGGTAATAACGCCTCGGAGAAGATTTCCCCAGGAAGGTTTGATCCCAGAGGGGTCAGGAAGGACACCGGGTGCACCTAGGGGTAATAACGCCTTGTAGATGATTATCCGAAGAAGGTCGGATCCCAGAGGGGTTAGGACGGACACCTGGTGATTCTAGTAGTAATAACGCCTCGGAGATGATTTCCCCAGGAAGGTTTGATCCCAGAGGAGTCAGGACGGACACCTAGTGCTCCTGGTGGTAATAAAACCTCGGAGATGATTTCCCCAGGAAGGTTTGATCTCAGAGGCGTCAGGATGGACACCTGGTGTAACTAGTGGTCATAACGCCTCGGAAATGAATTCCGCAGGAAGATTTGATCCCAGAGGGGTCAGGACGGATACCTGGTGCACCTAGTGGTAGTAACGCCTTGTAGATAATCTTTCCAGAAAGTTTTAATCTTAGGGGGGTAAGGATGGACACCTGGTTTACCTGGTCATAATAACCCCATGTTGATGATTTCCCCATGAAGGTTTGATCCCAGAGGGGTCAGGACAGACACCTGGTGCCCCTAGTGGTAATAATGCCTCGGAGATGATTTCCCCAGGAAGGTTTGATCCCAGAGGGGTCAGGAAGGACACCGGGTGCACCTAGTGGTAATAACGCCTCGGAGATGAATTCCGCAGGAAGATTTGATCCCAGAGGAGTCAGGACGGACACCTGGTGCACCCTGTGGTAAAAACGCCTTGTAGATGATCTTTCCAGAAAGTTTTGATCCAAGGGGGGTAAGGATAGCCACCTGGTGCACTTGGTGATAATAACGCCTCGGAGATGATTTCCCCAGGAAGTTTTGATCCAAGGAGGGTCAGGATGGATACCTGGTTCACCTGTTCATAATAACGCCATGTAGATGATTTCCCCAGCAAGGTTTGATCCCAGAGGGGTCAGGATGGACACCTGGTGCAACTAGTGGTAATAACGCCTTGGAGAGGATTTCCCCAGGAAGGTTTGATCCCAGAGGAGTCAGGAAGGACACCGGGTGCACCTCGGGGTAATAACGCCTTGTAGATGATTATCCCAGGAAGGTTTGATCCCAGAGGGGTCAGGACGGACACTGGGTGCACCTAGTGGTAATAACGCCTTGTAAATGATTATCCCAGGAAGGTTTGATCTCAGAGGGGACAGGACGGACACCTGGTGCAACTAGTGGTAATAACGCCTTGGAGAGGATTTCCCCGGGAAGGTTTGATCCCACAGGAGTCAGGAAGGACACCGGGAGCACCTAGGGGTAATAACGCCTTGTAGATGATTATCCCAGGAAGGTTTGATCCCAGAGGGGTCAGGACGGACACCTGGTGCACCTAGTGGTAATAACGCCTCGGAGATGATTTCCCCAGGAAGGTTTGATCCCAGAGGGGTTAGGACGGATACCTGGTGCAACTAGTGGTAATAACGCCTTGGAGAGGATTTCCCCAGGAAGGTTTGATCCCAGAGGAGTCAGGACGGACACTTGGTGCACTTAGTAGTAATAACGCCTTGTAGATGATTATCCCAAGAAGGTTTGATCCCAGAGGGGTCAGGATGGACACAAGGTGCACCTAGTGGTAATAACTTCTCGGAGATGATTTCCCCAGGAAGGTTTGATCCCAAAGGGGTCAGGACGGACACCTGGTAACCCTGGTGGTAATAATGCCTCGGAGATGATTTCCCCAGGAAGGTTTGATCCCAGAGGAGTCAGGAAGGACACCGGGTGCACCTAGGGGTAATAACGCATTGTAGATGATTATCCCAGGAAGGTTTGATCTCAGAGGGGTCAGGACGGACACCTGGTGCAACTAGTGGTAATAACGCCTTGGAGAGGATTTCCCCAGGAAGGTTTGATCCCAGAGGAGTCAGGAAGGACACCGGGTGCACCTAGGGGTATTAACGCCTTGTAGATGATTATATCAGGAAGGTTTGATCCCAGAGGGGTCAGGACGGACACCTGGTGCACCTAGTGGTAAGAACGCCTCGGAGATGATTTCCCCAGAAAGGTTTGATCCCAGAGGGGTTAGGACGGATACCTGGTGCACCTAGTGGTAATAACGCCTTGTAGATGATGTCCCCAAGAAGTTTTGATCCAAGGAAGGTCGGGATGGACACCTGGTGCACCTGGTCATAATAACGCCATGTAGATGATTTCCCCAGGAAGGTTTGATCCCAGAGGAGTCAGGACGGACACTGGGTGCACCTAGTAGTAATAACGCCTTGTAGATGATTATCCCAGGAAGGTTTGATCCCAGAGGGGTCAGGACGGACACTGGGTGCACCTAGTGGTAATAACGCCTTGTAAATGATTATCCCAGGAAGGTTTGATCTCAGAGGGGACAGGACGGACACCTGGTGCAACTAGTGGTAATAACGCCTTGGAGAGGATTTCCCCGGGAAGGTTTGATCCCACAGGAGTCAGGAAGGACACCGGGAGCACCTAGGGGTAATAACGCCTTGTAGATGATTATCCCAGGAAGGTTTGATCCCAGAGGGGTCAGGACGGACACCTGGTGCACCTAGTGGTAATAACGCCTCGGAGATGATTTCCCCAGGAAGGTTTGATCCCAGAGGGGTTAGGACGGATACCTGGTGCAACTAGTGGTAATAACGCCTTGGAGAGGATTTCCCCAGGAAGGTTTGATCCCAGAGGAGTCAGGACGGACACTTGGTGCACTTAGTAGTAATAACGCCTTGTAGATGATTATCCCAAGAAGGTTTGATCCCAGAGGGGTCAGGATGGACACAAGGTGCACCTAGTGGTAATAACTTCTCGGAGATGATTTCCCCAGGAAGGTTTGATCCCAAAGGGGTCAGGACGGACACCTGGTAACCCTGGTGGTAATAATGCCTCGGAGATGATTTCCCCAGGAAGGTTTGATCCCAGAGGAGTCAGGAAGGACACCGGGTGCACCTAGGGGTAATAACGCATTGTAGATGATTATCCCAGGAAGGTTTGATCTCAGAGGGGTCAGGACGGACACCTGGTGCAACTAGTGGTAATAACGCCTTGGAGAGGATTTCCCCAGGAAGGTTTGATCCCAGAGGAGTCAGGAAGGACACCGGGTGCACCTAGGGGTATTAACGCCTTGTAGATGATTATATCAGGAAGGTTTGATCCCAGAGGGGTCAGGACGGACACCTGGTGCACCTAGTGGTAAGAACGCCTCGGAGATGATTTCCCCAGAAAGGTTTGATCCCAGAGGGGTTAGGACGGATACCTGGTGCACCTAGTGGTAATAACGCCTTGTAGATGATGTCCCCAAGAAGTTTTGATCCAAGGAAGGTCGGGATGGACACCTGGTGCACCTGGTCATAATAACGCCATGTAGATGATTTCCCCAGGAAGGTTTGATCCCAGAGGAGTCAGGACGGACACCGGGTGCACCTAGGGGTAATAACGCATTGTAGATGATTATCCCAGGAAGGTTTGATCTCAGAGGGGACAGGACGGACACCTGGTGCAACTAGTGGTAATAACGCCTTGGAGAGGATTTCCCCGGGAAGGTTTGATCCCACAGGAGTCAGGAAGGACACCGGGAGCACCTAGGGGTAATAACGCCTTGTAGATGATTATCCCAGGAAGGTTTGATCCCAGAGGGGTCAGGACGGACACCTGGTGCACCTAGTGGTAATAACGCCTCGGAGATGATTTCCCCAGGAAGGTTTGATCCCAGAGGGGTCAGGACGGATACCTGGTGCAACTAGTGGTAATAACGCCATGTAGATGATTTCCCCAGGAAGGTTTGATCCCAGAGGAGTCAGGACGGACACTGGGTGCACCTAGTAGTAATAACGCCTTGTAGATGATTATCCCAGGAAGTTTTGATCCCAAAGGGGTCAGGATGGACACAAGGTGCACCTAGTGGTAATAACGCCTCGGAGATGATTTCCCCAGGAAGGTTTGATCTCAGAGGGGTCAGGACGGACACTGGGTGCACCTAGTAGTAATAACGCCTTGTAGATGATTATCCCAGGAAGTTTTCATCTCAGAGGGGTCAGGATGGACACAAGGTGCACCTAGTGGTAATAACGCCATGTAGATGATTTTCCCAGCAAGGTTTGATCCCAGAGGGGTCAGGATGGACACTGATTGCACCTAGTGGTAATAACGCTTTGTAGATGATTATCCCAGGAAAGTTTTATCCCAGAGGATTCAGGACGGATACCTGGTGCACCTAGTGGTAATAACACCTCGGAGATGATTTACCCAGGAAGGTTTGATCTCAGAGGCGTCAGGACGGACACCTGGTGCACCTAGTGGTCATAACGCCTCGGAGATAATTTCCCCAAGAAGTTTTGATCCAAGGAAGGTCGGGATGGACACCTGGTGCACCTGGTCATAATAACGCCATGTAGATGATGTCTCCAAGAAGTTTTGATCCAAGGAAGGTCGGGATGGAAACTGATGCACCTGGTCATAATAACGCCTTGTAGATGATTATCCCACTAAGGTTTGATCCCAGAGGATTCAGGACGGACACTTGGTGCACCTAGTGGTAATAACGCCTCGGAGAGGATTTCCCCAGGAAGGTTTGATTCAAGAGGGGTCAGGACGGATACCTGGTGCAGCTAGTGGTAATAACGCCTTGTATATGATGTCCCCAAGAAGTTTTAATCCAAGAAAGGTCGGCATGGAAACTGGTGCACCTGGTCATAATAATGCCATGTAGATGATTTCCCCAGGAAAGTTTGATCTCAGAGGAGTCAGGACGGACACTGGGTGCACCTAGTAGTAATGACGCCTTGTAGATGTTTATCCCAGGAAGTTTTGATCCCAGAGGGGTCAGGATGGACACAAGGTGCACCTAGTGGTAATAACGCCTCGGAGATGATTTCCCCAGGAAGGTTTGATCTCAGAGGGGTCAGGACGGACACTGGGTACACTTAGTGGTCATAACGCCTTGTAGATGATTTTTCCAGAAAGTTTTGATCTTAGGGGGGTGAGGATGGACACCTAGTTTACCTGGTCATAATAACACCATGTAGATGATTTCCCCAGCAAGGTTTGATCCCAGAGGGGTCAGGATGGACACTGATTGCACCTAGTGGTAATAATGCTTTGTAGATGATTATCCCAGGAAGGTTTCATCCCAGAGGATTCAGGACGGATACCTGGTGCACCTAGTGGTAATAACACCTCAGAGGTGATTTACCCAGGAAGGTTTGATCTCAGAGGCGTCAGGACGGACACCTGGTGCACCTAGTAATCATAACGCCTCGGAGATAATTTCCCCAAGAAGTTTTGATCCATGGAAGGTCGGGATGGACACGTGGTGTATCTGGTCATAATAACGCCATGTAGATGATATCTCCAAGAAGTTTTGATCCAAGGAAGGTCGGGATGGAAACTGATGATTCTGGTCATAATAACGCCTTGTAGATGATTATCCCACTAAGGTTTGATCCCAGAGGATTCAGGACGGACACTTGGTGCACCTAGTGGTAATAACGCCTCGGAGAGGATTTCCCCAGGAAGGTTTGATTCAAGAGGGGTCAGGACGGATACCTGGTGCAGCTAGTGGTAATAACGCCTTGTATATGATGTCCCCAAGAAGTTTTAATCCAAGAAAGGTCGGCATGGAAACTGGTGCACCTGGTCATAATAATGCCATGTAGATGATTTCCCCAGGAAAGTTTGATCTCAGAGGAGTCAGGACGGACACTGGGTGCACCTAGTAGTAATGACGCCTTGTAGATGTTTATCCCAGGAAGTTTTGATCCCAGAGGGGTCAGGATGGACACAAGGTGCACCTAGTGGTAATAACGCCTCGGAGATGATTTCCCCAGGAAGGTTTGATCTCAGAGGGGTCAGGACGGACACTGGGTACACTTAGTGGTCATAACGCCTTGTAGATGATTTTTCCAGAAAGTTTTGATCTTAGGGGGGTGAGGATGGACACCTAGTTTACCTGGTCATAATAACACCATGTAGATGATTTCCCCAGCAAGGTTTGATCCCAGAGGGGTCAGGATGGACACTGATTGCACCTAGTGGTAATAATGCTTTGTAGATGATTATCCCAGGAAGGTTTCATCCCAGAGGATTCAGGACGGATACCTGGTGCACCTAGTGGTAATAACACCTCAGAGGTGATTTACCCAGGAAGGTTTGATCTCAGAGGCGTCAGGACGGACACCTGGTGCACCTAGTAATCATAACGCCTCGGAGATAATTTCCCCAAGAAGTTTTGATCCATGGAAGGTCGGGATGGACACGTGGTGTATCTGGTCATAATAACGCCATGTAGATGATATCTCCAAGAAGTTTTGATCCAAGGAAGGTCGGGATGGAAACTGATGATTCTGGTCATAATAACGCCTTGTAGATGATTATCCCAGGAAGGTTTGATCCCAGAGGATTCAGAACGGACACCTGGTGCACCTAGTGGTAATAACGCCTCGGAGAGGATTTCCCCAGGAAGGTTTGATTCAAGAGGGGTCAGGACGGATACCTGGTGCAGCTAGTGGTAATAACGCCTTGTAGATGATGTCCCCAAGAAGTTTTGATCCAAGAAAGGTCGGGATGGAAACTGGTGCACCTGGTCATAATAACGCCATGTAGATGATTTCCCCAGGAAGGTTTGATCCCAGAAGGGTCAGGACGGACACTGGGTGCACCTAGTGGTAATAACGCCTTGTAGATGATTATCCCTGGAAGGTTTGATCCCAGAGGGGTCAGGACGGACACCTGGTGCACCTAGTGGTCATAACGCCTCGGAGACGATTTACCCAGGAAGGTTTGATCTCAGAGGCGTCAGGACGGACACCTGGTGCACGTAGTGGTCATAACGCTTCGGAGATAATTTCCCCAAGAAGTTTTGATCCAAGGAAGGTCGGGATGGAAACTGGTGCACCTGGTCATAATAACGCCATGTAGATGATTTCCCCAGGAAGGTTTGATCCCAGAAGGGTCAGGACGGACACTGGGTGCACCTAGTGGTAATAACGCCTTGTAGATGATTATCCCTGGAAGGTTTGATCCCAGAGGGGTCAGGACGGACACCTGGTGCTCCTAGTGGTAATAACGCCTCGGAGATGATTTACCCAGGAAGGTTTGATTTTACAGGCGTCAGGACGGACACCTGGTGCACCTAGTGGTCATAACGCCTCGGAGACGATTTACCCAGGAAGGTTTGATTCAAGAGGGGTCAGGACGGATACCTGGTGCAGCTAGTGGTAATAACGCCTTGTAGATGATGTCCCCAAGAAGTTTTGATCCAAGAAAGGTCGGGATGGAAACTGGTGCACCTGGTCATAATAACGCCATGTAGATGATTTCCCCAGGAAGGTTTGATCCCAGAAGGGTCAGGACGGACACTGGGTGCACCTAGTGGTAATAACGCCTTGTAGATGATTATCCCTGGAAGGTTTGATCCCAGAGGGGTCAGGACGGACACCTGGTGCTCCTAGTGGTAATAACGCCTCGGAGATGATTTACCCAGGAAGGTTTGATTTTAGAGGCGTCAGGACGGACACCTGGTGCACCTAGTGGTCATAACGCCTCGGAGACGATTTACCCAGGAAGGTTTGATCTCAGAGGCGTCAGGACGGACACCTGGTGCACGTAGTGGTCATAACGCTTCGGAGATGATTTACCCAGGAAGGTTTGATCTCAGAGGCGTCAGGACGGACACCTGGTGCACCTTGTGGTCATAACGCCTCGGAAATGAATTTCGCAGGAAGATTTGATCCCAGAGGGGTCAGGACGGATACCTGGTGCACTTGGTGATAATGACGCCTCGGAAATGATTTCCCCAAGAAGTTTTGATCCAATGAAGGTCGGGATGGACACCTGGTGCACCTGGTCATAATAGCGCCATGTAGATGAGGTCTCCAAGAAGTTTTGATCCAAGGAAGGTCGGGATGGAAACTGATGCACCTGGTCATAATAACGCCTTGTAGATGATTATCCCAGGAAGGTTTGATCCCAGAGGATTCAGGACGGACACCTGGTGCACCTAGTGGTCATAACGCCTCGGAGAGGATTTCCCCAGGAAGGTTTGATTCAAGAGGGGTTAGGCTGGATACCTGGTGCAGCTAGTGGTAATAACGCCTTGTAGATGATGTCCCCAAGAAGTTTTGATCCAAGGAAGGTCGGGATGGAAACTGGTGCACCTGGTCATAATAACGCCATGTAGATGATTTCCCCAGGAAGGTTTGATCCCAGAAGGGTCAGGACGGACACTGGGTGCACCTAGTGGTAATAACGCCTCGGAGATGATTTACCCAGGAAGGTTTAATCTCAGAGGCGTGAGGACGGACACCTGGTGCACCTAGTGGTCATAACGCCTCGGAGATGATTTACCCAGGAAGGTTTGATCTCAGAGGCGTCAGGACGGACACCTGGTGCACCTTGTGGTCATAACGCCTCGGAAATGAATTTCGCAGGAAGATTTGATCCCAGAGGGATCAGGACGGAAACCTGGTGCACTTGGTGAAAATGACGCCTCGGAAATGATTTCCCCAAAAAGTTTTGATCCACGGAAGGTCGAGTTGGACACCTGGTGCACCTGGTCATAATACCGCCATGTAGATGATTTCCCCAGGAAGGTTTGATCCCCGAGGAGTCAGGACGGACACTGGGTGCACCTCATAGTAATAATGCCTTGTAGATGATTATCCCAGGAAGGTTTGATCCCAGAGGGGTCAGGACGGACACTGGGTACACCTAGTGGTAATAACGCCTCGGAGATGATATCCCCAGGAAGGTTTGATCCCAGAGGAGTCAGGAAGGACACCGGGTACACTTAGTGGTCATAACGCCTTGTAGATGATTTTTCCAGAAAGTTTTGATCTTAGGGGGGTGAGGATGGACACCTGGTTTACCTGGTCATAATAACGCCATGTAGATGATTTCCCCAGCAAGGTTTGATCCCAGATGGGTCAGGATGGACACTGATTGCACCTAGTGGTAATAACGCCTTGTAGATGATTATCCCAGGAAGGTTTGATCCCAGAGGATTCAGGACGGACACCTGGTGCACCTAGTGGTAATAACGCCTCGGAGATGATTTCCCCAGGAAGGTTTGATCCCAGAGGGGTTAGGACGGATACCTGGTGCAACTAGTGGTAATAACGCCTTGGAGAGGATTTCCCCAGGAAGGTTTGATCCCAGAGGAGTCAGGACGGACACTTGGTGCACTTAGTAGTAATAACGCCTTGTAGATGATTATCCCAAGAAGGTTTGATCCCAGAGGGGTCAGGATGGACACAAGGTGCACCTAGTGGTAATAACTTCTCGGAGATGATTTCCCCAGGAAGGTTTGATCCCAAAGGGGTCAGGACGGACACCTGGTAACCCTGGTGGTAATAATGCCTCGGAGATGATTTCCCCAGGAAGGTTTGATCCCAGAGGAGTCAGGAAGGACACCGGGAGCACCTAGGGGTAATAACGCCTTGTAGATGATTATCCCAGGAAGGTTTGATCCCAGAGGGGTCAGGACGGACACCTGGTGCACCTAGTGGTAATAACGCCTCGGAGATGATTTCCCCAGGAAGGTTTGATCCCAGAGGGGTTAGGACGGATACCTGGTGCAACTAGTGGTAATAACGCCTTGGAGAGGATTTCCCCAGGAAGGTTTGATCCCAGAGGAGTCAGGACGGACACTTGGTGCACTTAGTAGTAATAACGCCTTGTAGATGATTATCCCAAGAAGGTTTGATCCCAGAGGGGTCAGGATGGACACAAGGTGCACCTAGTGGTAATAACTTCTCGGAGATGATTTCCCCAGGAAGGTTTGATCCCAAAGGGGTCAGGACGGACACCTGGTAACCCTGGTGGTAATAATGCCTCGGAGATGATTTCCCCAGGAAGGTTTGATCCCAGAGGAGTCAGGAAGGACACCGGGTGCACCTAGGGGTAATAACGCATTGTAGATGATTATCCCAGGAAGGTTTGATCTCAGAGGGGTCAGGACGGACACCTGGTGCAACTAGTGGTAATAACGCCTTGGAGAGGATTTCCCCAGGAAGGTTTGATCCCAGAGGAGTCAGGAAGGACACCGGGTGCACCTAGGGGTATTAACGCCTTGTAGATGATTATATGAGGAAGGTTTGATCCCAGAGGGGTCAGGACGGACACCTGGTGCACCTAGTGGTAAGAACGCCTCGGAGATGATTTCCCCAGAAAGGTTTGATCCCAGAGGGGTTAGGACGGATACCTGGTGCACCTAGTGGTAATAACGCCTTGTAGATGATGTCCCCAAGAAGTTTTGATCCAAGGAAGGTCGGGATGGACACCTGGTGCACCTGGTCATAATAACGCCATGTAGATGATTTCCCCAGGAAGGTTTGATCCCAGAGGAGTCAGGACGGACACCGGGTGCACCTAGGGGTAATAACGCATTGTAGATGATTATCCCAGGAAGGTTTGATCTCAGAGGGGACAGGACGGACACCTGGTGCAACTAGTGGTAATAACGCCTTGGAGAGGATTTCCCCGGGAAGGTTTGATCCCACAGGAGTCAGGAAGGACACCGGGAGCACCTAGGGGTAATAACGCCTTGTAGATGATTATCCCAGGAAGGTTTGATCCCAGAGGGGTCAGGACGGACACCTGGTGCACCTAGTGGTAATAACGCCTCGGAGATGATTTCCCCAGGAAGGTTTGATCCCAGAGGGGTCAGGACGGATACCTGGTGCAACTAGTGGTAATAACGCCATGTAGATGATTTCCCCAGGAAGGTTTGATCCCAGAGGAGTCAGGACGGACACTGGGTGCACCTAGTAGTAATAACGCCTTGTAGATGATTATCCCAGGAAGTTTTGATCCCAAAGGGGTCAGGATGGACACAAGGTGCACCTAGTGGTAATAACGCCTCGGAGATGATTTCCCCAGGAAGGTTTGATCTCAGAGGGGTCAGGACGGACACTGGGTGCACCTAGTAGTAATAACGCCTTGTAGATGATTATCCCAGGAAGTTTTCATCTCAGAGGGGTCAGGATGGACACAAGGTGCACCTAGTGGTAATAACGCCATGTAGATGATTTTCCCAGCAAGGTTTGATCCCAGAGGGGTCAGGATGGACACTGATTGCACCTAGTGGTAATAACGCTTTGTAGATGATTATCCCAGGAAAGTTTTATCCCAGAGGATTCAGGACGGATACCTGGTGCACCTAGTGGTAATAACACCTCGGAGATGATTTACCCAGGAAGGTTTGATCTCAGAGGCGTCAGGACGGACACCTGGTGCACCTAGTGGTCATAACGCCTCGGAGATAATTTCCCCAAGAAGTTTTGATCCAAGGAAGGTCGGGATGGACACCTGGTGCACCTGGTCATAATAACGCCATGTAGATGATGTCTCCAAGAAGTTTTGATCCAAGGAAGGTCGGGATGGAAACTGATGCACCTGGTCATAATAACGCCTTGTAGATGATTATCCCACTAAGGTTTGATCCCAGAGGATTCAGGACGGACACTTGGTGCACCTAGTGGTAATAACGCCTCGGAGAGGATTTCCCCAGGAAGGTTTGATTCAAGAGGGGTCAGGACGGATACCTGGTGCAGCTAGTGGTAATAACGCCTTGTATATGATGTCCCCAAGAAGTTTTAATCCAAGAAAGGTCGGCATGGAAACTGGTGCACCTGGTCATAATAATGCCATGTAGATGATTTCCCCAGGAAAGTTTGATCTCAGAGGAGTCAGGACGGACACTGGGTGCACCTAGTAGTAATGACGCCTTGTAGATGTTTATCCCAGGAAGTTTTGATCCCAGAGGGGTCAGGATGGACACAAGGTGCACCTAGTGGTAATAACGCCTCGGAGATGATTTCCCCAGGAAGGTTTGATCTCAGAGGGGTCAGGACGGACACTGGGTACACTTAGTGGTCATAACGCCTTGTAGATGATTTTTCCAGAAAGTTTTGATCTTAGGGGGGTGAGGATGGACACCTAGTTTACCTGGTCATAATAACACCATGTAGATGATTTCCCCAGCAAGGTTTGATCCCAGAGGGGTCAGGATGGACACTGATTGCACCTAGTGGTAATAATGCTTTGTAGATGATTATCCCAGGAAGGTTTCATCCCAGAGGATTCAGGACGGATACCTGGTGCACCTAGTGGTAATAACACCTCAGAGGTGATTTACCCAGGAAGGTTTGATCTCAGAGGCGTCAGGACGGACACCTGGTGCACCTAGTAATCATAACGCCTCGGAGATAATTTCCCCAAGAAGTTTTGATCCATGGAAGGTCGGGATGGACACGTGGTGTATCTGGTCATAATAACGCCATGTAGATGATATCTCCAAGAAGTTTTGATCCAAGGAAGGTCGGGATGGAAACTGATGATTCTGGTCATAATAACGCCTTGTAGATGATTATCCCAGGAAGGTTTGATCCCAGAGGATTCAGAACGGACACCTGGTGCACCTAGTGGTAATAACGCCTCGGAGAGGATTTCCCCAGGAAGGTTTGATTCAAGAGGGGTCAGGACGGATACCTGGTGCAGCTAGTGGTAATAACGCCTTGTAGATGATGTCCCCAAGAAGTTTTGATCCAAGAAAGGTCGGGATGGAAACTGGTGCACCTGGTCATAATAACGCCATGTAGATGATTTCCCCAGGAAGGTTTGATCCCAGAAGGGTCAGGACGGACACTGGGTGCACCTAGTGGTAATAACGCCTTGTAGATGATTATCCCTGGAAGGTTTGATCCCAGAGGGGTCAGGACGGACACCTGGTGCACCTAGTGGTCATAACGCCTCGGAGACGATTTACCCAGGAAGGTTTGATCTCAGAGGCGTCAGGACGGACACCTGGTGCACGTAGTGGTCATAACGCTTCGGAGATAATTTCCCCAAGAAGTTTTGATCCAAGGAAGGTCGGGATGGAAACTGGTGCACCTGGTCATAATAACGCCATGTAGATGATTTCCCCAGGAAGGTTTGATCCCAGAAGGGTCAGGACGGACACTGGGTGCACCTAGTGGTAATAACGCCTTGTAGATGATTATCCCTGGAAGGTTTGATCCCAGAGGGGTCAGGACGGACACCTGGTGCTCCTAGTGGTAATAACGCCTCGGAGATGATTTACCCAGGAAGGTTTGATTTTACAGGCGTCAGGACGGACACCTGGTGCACCTAGTGGTCATAACGCCTCGGAGACGATTTACCCAGGAAGGTTTGATTCAAGAGGGGTCAGGACGGATACCTGGTGCAGCTAGTGGTAATAACGCCTTGTAGATGATGTCCCCAAGAAGTTTTGATCCAAGAAAGGTCGGGATGGAAACTGGTGCACCTGGTCATAATAACGCCATGTAGATGATTTCCCCAGGAAGGTTTGATCCCAGAAGGGTCAGGACGGACACTGGGTGCACCTAGTGGTAATAACGCCTTGTAGATGATTATCCCTGGAAGGTTTGATCCCAGAGGGGTCAGGACGGACACCTGGTGCTCCTAGTGGTAATAACGCCTCGGAGATGATTTACCCAGGAAGGTTTGATTTTAGAGGCGTCAGGACGGACACCTGGTGCACCTAGTGGTCATAACGCCTCGGAGACGATTTACCCAGGAAGGTTTGATCTCAGAGGCGTCAGGACGGACACCTGGTGCACGTAGTGGTCATAACGCTTCGGAGATGATTTACCCAGGAAGGTTTGATCTCAGAGGCGTCAGGACGGACACCTGGTGCACCTTGTGGTCATAACGCCTCGGAAATGAATTTCGCAGGAAGATTTGATCCCAGAGGGGTCAGGACGGATACCTGGTGCACTTGGTGATAATGACGCCTCGGAAATGATTTCCCCAAGAAGTTTTGATCCAATGAAGGTCGGGATGGACACCTGGTGCACCTGGTCATAATAGCGCCATGTAGATGAGGTCTCCAAGAAGTTTTGATCCAAGGAAGGTCGGGATGGAAACTGATGCACCTGGTCATAATAACGCCTTGTAGATGATTATCCCAGGAAGGTTTGATCCCAGAGGATTCAGGACGGACACCTGGTGCACCTAGTGGTCATAACGCCTCGGAGAGGATTTCCCCAGGAAGGTTTGATTCAAGAGGGGTTAGGCTGGATACCTGGTGCAGCTAGTGGTAATAACGCCTTGTAGATGATGTCCCCAAGAAGTTTTGATCCAAGGAAGGTCGGGATGGAAACTGGTGCACCTGGTCATAATAACGCCATGTAGATGATTTCCCCAGGAAGGTTTGATCCCAGAAGGGTCAGGACGGACACTGGGTGCACCTAGTGGTAATAACGCCTCGGAGATGATTTACCCAGGAAGGTTTAATCTCAGAGGCGTGAGGACGGACACCTGGTGCACCTAGTGGTCATAACGCCTCGGAGATGATTTACCCAGGAAGGTTTGATCTCAGAGGCGTCAGGACGGACACCTGGTGCACCTTGTGGTCATAACGCCTCGGAAATGAATTTCGCAGGAAGATTTGATCCCAGAGGGATCAGGACGGAAACCTGGTGCACTTGGTGAAAATGACGCCTCGGAAATGATTTCCCCAAAAAGTTTTGATCCACGGAAGGTCGAGTTGGACACCTGGTGCACCTGGTCATAATACCGCCATGTAGATGATTTCCCCAGGAAGGTTTGATCCCCGAGGAGTCAGGACGGACACTGGGTGCACCTCATAGTAATAATGCCTTGTAGATGATTATCCCAGGAAGGTTTGATCCCAGAGGGGTCAGGACGGACACTGGGTACACCTAGTGGTAATAACGCCTCGGAGATGATATCCCCAGGAAGGTTTGATCCCAGAGGAGTCAGGAAGGACACCGGGTACACTTAGTGGTCATAACGCCTTGTAGATGATTTTTCCAGAAAGTTTTGATCTTAGGGGGGTGAGGATGGACACCTGGTTTACCTGGTCATAATAACGCCATGTAGATGATTTCCCCAGCAAGGTTTGATCCCAGATGGGTCAGGATGGACACTGATTGCACCTAGTGGTAATAACGCCTTGTAGATGATTATCCCAGGAAGGTTTGATCCCAGAGGATTCAGGACGGACACCTGGTGCACCTAGTAGTAATAACGCCTCGGAGAGGATTTCCACAGGAAGGTTTGATCCCAGAGGGGTTAGGACGGATACCTGGTGCACCTAGTGGTAATAACGCCTTGTAGATGATTTCCCCAGCAAGGTTTGATCCCAGAGGGGTCAGGACGGACACTGGGTGCACCTAGTGGTAATAACGCCTTGTAGATGATTTTTCCAGAAAGTTTTGATCCCAGGAGGGTGAGGATGGACACTGGGTACACCTAGTGGTAATAACGCCTTGTAGATGATTTTTCCAGAACGTTTTGATCCTAGGAGGGTGGGGATGGACACCTGGTCTACTTGGTGATAATGACGCCTCGGAGATGATTTCCCCAAGAAGTTTTGATCCAAGGAAGGTCGGGATAGAGACCTTGTGCACCTGGTCATAATAACGCTATGTAGATGATTTCCCCAGGAAGGTTTGATCCCAGAGGAGTAAGGACGGACACTGGGTGCACCTAGTGGTAATAACGCCTTGTAAATGATTATCCCAGGAAGGTTTGATCTCAGAGGGGTCAGGACGGACACCTGGTGCACCTAGTGGTAATAACGCCTCGGAGAGGATTTCCCCAGGAAGGTTTGATCCCAAAGAGGTTAGGACGGATACCTGGTGCACCTAGTGGTACTAACGCCTTGTAGAGAATTATCCCAGGAAGGTTTGATCTCAGAGGGGTCAGGACGGACACCTGGTGCACCTAGTGGTAATAACGCCTCGGAGAGGATTTCCCCAGGAAGGTTTGATCCCAAAGAGGTTAGGACGGATACCTGGTGCAACTAGTGGTAATAACGCCTTGGAGAGGATTTCCCTAGCAAGGTTTGATCCGAGAGGGCTGAGGACGGAACCTGGTGCACACAGTGGTAATAACGCCTTGTAGATGATGTCCCCAAGAAGTTTTGATCCAAGGAAGGTCAATAAGGACACCTGGTGCACCTGGTCATAATAACGCCATGTAGATGATTCCCCCAGGAAGGTTCGATCCCAGAGGAGTCAGGACGGACACTGGGTGCACCTAGTAGTAATAACGTCTTGTAGATGATTATCCCAGGAAGGTTTGATCCCAGAGGGGTCAGGACGGACACTGGGTGCACTTAGTGGTCATAACGCCTTGTAGATGATGTCCCCAAGAAGTTTTGAACCAAGGAAGGTCGGGATGGACACCTGGTGTACCTGGTCATAATAACGCCATGTAGATGATTTCCCCGGGAAGGTTTGATCCCAGAAGGGTCAGGACGGACAATGGGTGCACCTAGTGGTAATAACGCCTTGTAGATGATTATCCCAGGAAGGCTTGATCCCAGAGGATTCAGGATGGACACCTGGTGCACCTAGTGGTAATAACGCCTCGGAGAGGATTTCCCCAGGAAGGTTTGATCCCAAAGAGGTTAGGACGGATACCTGGTGCACCTAGTGGTAATAACGCCTTGTAGATGATGTCCCCAAGAAGTTTTGATCCAAGGAAGGTCGGGATGGACACCTGGTGCACCTGGTCATAATAACGCCATGTAGATGATTTCCCCAGCAAGGTTTGATCCCAGAGGGGTCAGGATGGACACTGATTGCACCTAGTGGTAATAACGCTTTGTAGATGATTATCCCAGGAAAGTTTTATCCCAGAGGATTCAGGACGGATACCTGGTGCACCTAGTGGTAATAACACCTCGGAGATGATTTACCCAGGAAGGTTTGATCTCAGAGGCGTCAGGACGGACACCTGGTGCACCTAGTAATCATAACGCCTCGGAGATAATTTCCCCAAGAAGTTTTGATCCATGGAAGGTCGGGATGGACACGTGGTGTATCTGGTCATAATAACGCCATGTAGATGATATCTCCAAGAAGTTTTGATCCAAGGAAGGTCGGGATGGAAACTGATGATTCTGGTCATAATAACGCCTTGTAGATGATTATCCCAGGAAGGTTTGATCCCAGAGGATTCAGAACGGACACCTGGTGCACCTAGTGGTAATAACGCCTCGGAGAGGATTTCCCCAGGAAGGTTTGATCTCAGAGGCGTCAGGACGGACACCTGGTGCACCTAGTGGTCATAACGCCTCGGAGATAATTTCCCCAAGAAGTTTTGATCCAAGGAAGGTCGGGATGGACACCTGGTGCACCTGGTCATAATAACGCCATGTAGATGATGTCTCCAAGAAGTTTTGATCCAAGGAAGGTCGGGATGGAAACTGATGCACCTGGTCATAATAACGCCTTGTAGATGATTATCCCACTAAGGTTTGATCTCAGAGGAGTCAGGACGGACACTGGGTGCACCTAGTAGTAATGACGCCTTGTAGATGTTTATCCCAGGAAGTTTTGATCCCAGAGGGGTCAGGATGGACACAAGGTGCACCTAGTGGTAATAACGCCTCGGAGATGATTTCCCCAGGAAGGTTTGATCTCAGAGGGGTCAGGACGGACACTGGGTACACTTAGTGGTCATAACGCCTTGTAGATGATTTTTCCAGAAAGTTTTGATCTTAGGGGGATGAGGATGGACACCTAGTTTACCTGGTCATAATAACACCATGTAGATGATTTCCCCAGCAAGGTTTGATCCCAGAGGGGTCAGGATGGACACTGATTGCACCTAGTGGTAATAATGCTTTGTAGATGATTATCCCAGGAAGGTTTCATCCCAGAGGATTCAGGACGGATACCTGGTGCACCTAGTGGTAATAACACCTCAGAGGTGATTTACCCAGGAAGGTTTGATCTCAGAGGCGTCAGGACGGACACCTGGTGCACCTAGTAATCATAACGCCTCGGAGATAATTTCCCCAAGAAGTTTTGATCCATGGAAGGTCGGGATGGACACGTGGTGTATCTGGTCATAATAACGCCATGTAGATGATATCTCCAAGAAGTTTTGATCCAAGGAAGGTCGGGATGGAAACTGATGATTCTGGTCATAATAACGCCTTGTAGATGATTATCCCAGGAAGGTTTGATCCCAGAGGATTCAGAACGGACACCTGGTGCACCTAGTGGTAATAACGCCTCGGAGAGGATTTCCCCAGGAAGGTTTGATTCAAGAGGGGTCAGGACGGATACCTGGTGCAGCTAGTGGTAATAACGCCTTGTAGATGATGTCCCCAAGAAGTTTTGATCCAAGAAAGGTCAGGATGGAAACTGGTGCACCTGGTCATAATAACGCCATGTAGATGATTTCCCCAGGAAGGTTTGATCCCAGAAGGGTCAGGACGGACACTGGGTGCACCTAGTGGTAATAACGCCTTGTAGATGATTATCCCTGGAAGGTTTGATCCCAGAGGGGTCAGGACGGACACCTGGTGCACCTAGTGGTCATAACGCCTCGGAGACGATTTACCCAGGAAGGTTTGATCTCAGAGGCGTCAGGACGGACACCTGGTGCACGTAGTGGTCATAACGCTTCGGAGATAATTTCCCCAAGAAGTTTTGATCCAAGGAAGGTCGGGATGGAAACTGGTGCACCTGGTCATAATAACGCCATGTAGATGATTTCCCCAGGAAGGTTTGATCCCAGAAGGGTCAGGACGGACACTGGGTGCACCTAGTGGTAATAACGCCTTGTAGATGATTATCCCTGGAAGGTTTGATCCCAGAGGGGTCAGGACGGACACCTGGTGCTCCTAGTGGTAATAACGCCTCGGAGATGATTTACCCAGGAAGGTTTGATTTTAGAGGCGTCAGGACGGACACCTGGTGCACCTAGTGGTCATAACGCCTCGGAGACGATTTACCCAGGAAGGTTTGATTCAAGAGGGGTCAGGACGGATACCTGGTGCAGCTAGTGGTAATAACGCCTTGTAGATGATGTCCCCAAGAAGTTTTGATCCAAGAAAGGTCGGGATGGAAACTGGTGCACCTGGTCATAATAACGCCATGTAGATGATTTCCCCAGGAAGGTTTGATCCCAGAAGGGTCAGGACGGACACTGGGTGCACCTAGTGGTAATAACGCCTTGTAGATGATTATCCCTGGAAGGTTTGATCCCAGAGGGGTCAGGACGGACACCTGGTGCTCCTAGTGGTAATAACGCCTCGGAGATGATTTACCCAGGAAGGTTTGATTTTAGAGGCGTCAGGACGGACACCTGGTGCACCTAGTGGTCATAACGCCTCGGAGACGATTTACCCAGGAAGGTTTGATCTCAGAGGCGTCAGGACAGACACCTGGTGCACGTAGTGGTCATAACGCTTCGGAGATGATTTACCCAGGAAGGTTTGATCTCAGAGGCGTCAGGACGGACACCTGGTGCACCTTGTGGTCATAACGCCTCGGAAATGAATTTCGCAGGAAGATTTGATCCCAGAGGGGTCAGGACGGATACCTGGTGCACTTGGTGATAAGGACGCCTCGGAAATGATTTCCCCAAGAAGTTTTGATCCAATGAAGGTCGGGATGGACACCTGGTGCACCTGGTCATAATAGCGCCATGTAGATGAGGTCTCCAAGAAGTTTTGATCCAAGGAAGGTCGGGATGGAAACTGATGCACCTGGTCATAATAACGCCTTGTAGATGATTATCCCAGGAAGGTTTGATCCCAGAGGATTCAGGACGGACACCTGGTGCACCTAGTGGTCATAACGCCTCGGAGAGGATTTCCCCAGGAAGGTTTGATTCAAGAGGGGTTAGGCTGGATACCTGGTGCAGCTAGTGGTAATAACGCCTTGTAGATGATGTCCCCAAGAAGTTTTGATCCAAGGAAGGTCGGGATGGAAACTGGTGCACCTGGTCATAATAACGCCATGTAGATGATTTCCCCAGGAAGGTTTGATCCCAGAAGGGTCAGGACGGACACTGGGTGCACCTAGTGGTAATAACGCCTTGTAGATGATTATCCCAGGAAGGTTTGATCCCAGAGGGGTCAGGACGGACACCTGGTGCACCTAGTGGTAATAACGCCTCGGAGATGATTTACCCAGGAAGGTTTAATCTCAGAGGCGTGAGGACGGACACCTGGTGCACCTAGTGGTCATAACGCCTCGGAGATGATTTACCCAGGAAGGTTTGATCTCAGAGGCGTCAGGACGGACACCTGGTGCACCTTGTGGTCATAACGCCTCGGAAATGAATTTCGCAGGAAGATTTGATCCCAGAGGGATCAGGACGGAAACCTGGTGCACTTGGTGAAAATGACGCCTCGGAAATGATTTCCCCAAAAAGTTTTGATCCACGGAAGGTCGAGTTGGACACCTGGTGCACCTGGTCATAATACCGCCATGTAGATGATTTCCCCAGGAAGGTTTGATCCCCGAGGAGTCAGGACGGACACTGGGTGCACCTCATAGTAATAATGCCTTGTAGATGATTATCCCAGGAAGGTTTGATCCCAGAGGGGTCAGGACGGACACTGGGTACACCTAGTGGTAATAACGCCTCGGAGATGATATCCCCAGGAAGGTTTGATCCCAGAGGAGTCAGGAAGGACACCGGGTACACTTAGTGGTCATAACGCCTTGTAGATGATTTTTCCAGAAAGTTTTGATCTTAGGGGGGTGAGGATGGACACCTGGTTTACCTGGTCATAATAACGCCATGTAGATGATTTCCCCAGCAAGGTTTGATCCCAGATGGGTCAGGATGGACACTGATTGCACCTAGTGGTAATAACGCCTTGTAGATGATTATCCCAGGAAGGTTTGATCCCAGAGGATTCAGGACGGACACCTGGTGCACCTAGTAGTAATAACGCCTCGGAGAGGATTTCCACAGGAAGGTTTGATCCCAGAGGGGTTAGGACGGATACCTGGTGCACCTAGTGGTAATAACGCCTTGTAGATGATTTCCCCAGCAAGGTTTGATCCCAGAGGGGTCAGGACGGACACTGGGTGCACCTAGTGGTAATAACGCCTTGTAGATGATTTTTCCAGAAAGTTTTGATCCCAGGAGGGTGAGGATGGACACTGGGTACACCTAGTGGTAATAACGCCTTGTAGATGATTTTTCCAGAACGTTTTGATCCTAGGAGGGTGAGGATGGACACCTGGTCTACTTGGTGATAATGACGCCTCGGAGATGATTTCCCCAAGAAGTTTTGATCCAAGGAAGGTCGGGATAGAGACCTTGTGCACCTGGTCATAATAACGCTATGTAGATGATTTCCCCAGGAAGGTTTGATCCCAGAGGAGTAAGGACGGACACTGGGTGCACCTAGTGGTAATAACGCCTTGTAAATGATTATCCCAGGAAGGTTTGATCTCAGAGGGGTCAGGACGGACACCTGGTGCACCTAGTGGTAATAACGCCTCGGAGAGGATTTCCCCAGGAAGGTTTGATCCCAAAGAGGTTAGGACGGATACCTGGTGCACCTAGTGGTACTAACGCCTTGTAGAGAATTATCCCAGGAAGGTTTGATCTCAGAGGGGTCAGGACGGACACCTGGTGCACCTAGTGGTAATAACGCCTCGGAGAGGATTTCCCCAGGAAGGTTTGATCCCAAAGAGGTTAGGACGGATACCTGGTGCAACTAGTGGTAATAACGCCTTGGAGAGGATTTCCCTAGCAAGGTTTGATCCGAGAGGGCTGAGGACGGAACCTGGTGCACACAGTGGTAATAACGCCTTGTAGATGATGTCCCCAAGAAGTTTTGATCCAAGGAAGGTCAATAAGGACACCTGGTGCACCTGGTCATAATAACGCCATGTAGATGATTCCCCCAGGAAGGTTCGATCCCAGAGGAGTCAGGACGGACACTGGGTGCACCTAGTAGTAATAACGTCTTGTAGATGATTATCCCAGGAAGGTTTGATCCCAGAGGGGTCAGGACGGACACTGGGTGCACTTAGTGGTCATAACGCCTTGTAGATGATGTCCCCAAGAAGTTTTGAACCAAGGAAGGTCGGGATGGACACCTGGTGTACCTGGTCATAATAACGCCATGTAGATGATTTCCCCGGGAAGGTTTGATCCCAGAAGGGTCAGGACGGACAATGGGTGCACCTAGTGGTAATAACGCCTTGTAGATGATTATCCCAGGAAGGCTTGATCCCAGAGGATTCAGGATGGACACCTGGTGCACCTAGTGGTAATAACGCCTCGGAGAGGATTTCCCCAGGAAGGTTTGATCCCAAAGAGGTTAGGACGGATACCTGGTGCACCTAGTGGTAATAACGCCTTGTAGATGATGTCCCCAAGAATTTTTGATCCAAGGAAGGTCGGGATGGACACCTAGTGCACCTGGTCATAATAACGCCATGTAGATGATTTCCCCAGGAAAGTTTGATCCCAGAAGGGTCAGGACGGACACTGGGTGCACTTAGTGGTAATAACGCCTTGAAGATGATTATCCCAGGAAGGTTTGATCCCAGAGGGGTCGGGACGGACACCTGGTGCAACAAGTGGTAATAACGCCTCGGAGATGATTTCCCCAGGAAGGTTTGATCCCAGAGGAGTCAGGAAGGACACCGGGTGCACCTAGGGGTAATAACGCCTTGTAGATGATTATCCCAAGAAGGTTTGATCCCAGAGGGGTCAGGACGGACACCTGGTGCACCTAGTGATAATGACGCCTCGGAGATAATTTCCCCAGGAAGTTTTGATCCAAGGAGGGTCGAGATGGACACCTGGTTCACCTGGATATCATAACTACATGTAGATGATTTCCCCAGGAAGGATTGATCCCAGAGGGGTCAGGACGGACACTAGGTGCACCTAGTGGTAATAACGCCTTGTAGATGATTTTTCCAGAAAGTTTTGATCCTAGGAGGGTGAAGATGGACACCTAATGCACTTGGTGATAATGACGCCTCGGAGATGATTTCCCCAAGAAGTTTTGATCCAAGGAAGGTCGGGATGGACACCTGGTGCACCTGGTCATAATAACGCCATGTAGATGATTTCCCCGGGAAGGTTTGATCCCAGAGGAGTAAGGACGGACACTGGGTGCACCTAGTGGTAATAACGCCTTGTAAATAATTATCCCAAAAAGGTTTGATCTCGGAGGGGTCAGGACGGACACCCGGTGCAACTCGTGGTAACAACGCCTTGGAGAGGATTTCCCCAGGAAGGTTTGATCCCAGAGGAGTCAGGAAGGACACTGGATGCACCTAGGGGTAATAACGCCTTGTAGATGATTATCCCAGGAAGGTTTGATCCCAGAGGGGTCAGGACGGACACCTGGTGCACCTAGTGGTAATAACGCCTCGGAGATGATTATCCCAGGAAGGTTTGATCCCAGAGGGGTCAGGACGGACACTGGGTGCACTTAGTGGTCATAACGCCTTGTAGATGATGTCCCCAAGAAGTTTTGAACCAAGAAAGGTCGGGATGGACACCTGGTGCACCTGGTCATAATAACGCCATGTAGATGATTTCCCAAGGAAGGTTTGATCCCAGAGGGGTTAGGACGGATACCTGGTTCACCTAGTGGTAATAACGCCTTGTAGATGATGTCCCCAAGAAGTTTTGATCCAAGGAAGTTCGGGATGGACAACTGGTGCACCTGATCATAATAACGCCATGTAGATGATTTCCCCAGGAAGGTTTGATCCCAGAGGAGTCAGGACGGACACTGGGTGCACCTCGTAGTAATAATGCCTTGTAGATGATTATCCCAGGAAGGTTTGATCCCAGAGGGGTCAGGATAGACACTGGGTACACCTAGTGGTAATAACGCCTCGGAGATGATTTTTCCAGAAAGTTTTGATCCTAGGAGGGTGAGGATGGACACCTGGTGCACCCGGTCATAATAACGCCATGTAGATGATTTCCTCAGGAAGGTTTGATCCCAGAGGAGTAAGGACGGACACTGGGTGCACCTAGTGGTAATAACGCCTTGTAAATGATTATCCCAGTAAGGTTTGATCTCAGAGGAGTCAGGATGGACACCTGGTGCAACTAGTGGTAATGACGCCTTGCAGAGGAGTTCCCCAGGAAGGTTTGATCCCAGAGGAGTCAGGAAGGACACCGGGTGCACCTAGGGGTAATAACGCCTTGTAGATGATGTCCCCAAGAAGTTTTGATCCAAGGAAGGTCGATATGGACACCTGGTGCACCTGGTCATAATAACGCCATGTAGATGATTCCCCCAGGAAGGTTTGATCCCAGAGGAGTCAGGACAGACACTGGGTGCACCTAGTAGTAATAACGCCTTGTAGATGATTATCCCAGGAAGGTTTGATCCCAGAGGGGTCAGGATGGACACTGGGTACACCTAGTGGTAATAACGCCTTGTAGATGATTTTTCCAGAAAGTTTTGATCCTAGGAGGGTGAGGATGGACACCTGGTGCACTTGGTGATAATGACGCCTCGGAGATGATTTCCCCAAGAATTTTTGATCCAAGGAAGGTCGGGATGGACACCTGGTGCACCTGGTCATAATAACGCCATGTAGATGATTTCCCCAGGAAGGTTTGATCCCAGAGGAGTAAGGACGGACACTGGGTGCACCTAGTGGTAATAATGCCTCGGAGATGATTTCCCCAGGAAGGTTTGATCCCAGAGGGGTTAGGACGGATACCTGGTGCAACTAGTGGTAATAACGCCTTGGAGAGGATTTCCCCAGGAAGGTTTGATCCCAGAGGAGTCAGGACGGACACCTGGTGCCCCTGGTGGTAATAATGCCTCGAAGATGATTTCCCCAGGAAGGTTTGATCCCAGAGGAGTCAGGAAGGACACCGGGTGCACCTAGGGGTAATAACGCCTTGTAGATGATTATCCCAGGAAGGTTTGATCTCAGAGGGGTCAGGACGGACACTGGGTGCACCTAGTGGTAATAACGCCTTGTAAATGATTATCCCAGGAAGGTTTGATCTCAGAGGGGTCAGGACGGACACCTGGTGCAACTAGTGGTAATAACGCCTTGGAGAGGATTTCCCCAGGAAGGTTTGATCCCAGAGGAGTCAGGACGGACACTTGCTGCACTTAGTAGTAATAACGCCTTGTAGATGATTATCCCTAGAAGGTTTGATCCCAGAGGGGTCAGGATGGACACAAGGTGCACCTAGTGGTAATAACGCCTCGGAGATGATTTCCCCAGGAAGGTTTGATCCCAAAGGGGTCAGGAAGGACACCGAATGCACATAGGGGTAATAACACCTTGTAGATGATTATCCCAAGAAGGTTTGATCTCAGAGGGGTCAGGACGGACACCTGGTGCAACTAGTGGTAATAACGCCTTGTAAATGATTATCCCAGGAAGGTTTGATCCCAGAGGAGTCAGGAAGGACACCGGGTGCACCTAGGGGTAAAAACGCCTTGTAGATGATTATATCAGGAAGGTTTGATCCCAGAGGGGTCAGGACGGACACCTGGTGCACCTAGTGGTAATAACGCCTCGGAGATGATTTCCCCAGGAAGGTTTGATCCCAGAGGGGTTAGGACAGATACCTGGTGCACCTAGTGGTAGTAACGCCTTGTAGATGATGTCCCCAAGAAGTTTTGATCAAAGGAAGGTCAGGATGGACACCTGGTTTACCTGGTCATAATAACGCCATGTAGATGATTTCCCCAGCAAGGTTTGATCCCAGAGGGGTCAGGATGGACACCTGGTGCAACTAGTGGTAATAACGCCTTAGAGAGGATTTCCCCAGGAAGGTTTGATCCCAGAGGAGTCAGGAAGGACACTGGGTGTACCTAGGGGTAATAACGCCTTGTAGATGATGTCCCCAAGAAGTTTTGATCCAAGGAAGGTCAATATGGACACCTGGTGCACCTGGTCATAATAACGCCAAGTAGATGATTCCCCCAGGAAGGTTTGATCCCAGAGGAGTCAGGACAGACACTGGGTGCACCTAGTAGTAATAACGCCTTGTAGATGATTATCCCAGGAAGGTTTGATCCCAGAGGGGTCAGGACGGACACTGGGTGCGTTTAGTGGTCATAACGACTTGTAGATAATTATCCCAGGAAGGTTTGATCCCAGAGGGGTCAGGACGGACACTGGGTGCACTTAATGGTCATAACGCCTTGTAGATGATTTTTCCAGAAAGTTTTGATCTTAGGGGGGTGAGGATGGACACCTGGGGCACCTGGTCATGATAACGCCATGTAGATGATTTCCCCAGGAAGGTTTAATCCCAGAGGAGTAAGGATGGACACTGGGTGCACCTAGTGGTAATAACGCCTTGTAAATAATTATCCCAGAAAGGTTTGATCTCAGAGGGGTCAGGACGGACACCTGGTGCAACTAGTGGTCATAACGCCTTGGAGCGGATTTCCCCAGGAAGGTTTGATCCCAGAGGAGTCATGAAGGATACCAGGTGCACCTAGGGGTAATAACGCCTTGTAGATGATTATTCCAGGAAGGTTTGATCCCAGAGGGGTCAGGACGGACACCTGGTGCACCTAGTGGTAATAACGCCTCGGAGATGATTTCCCCAGGAAGGTTTGATTCCAGAGGGGTTAGGACGGATACCTGGTTCACCTAGTGGTAAGAACGCCTTGTAGATGATGTCCCCAAGAAGTTTTGATCCAAGGAAGGTCGGGATGGACACCTGGTTTACCTGGTCATAATAACGCCATGTAGATGATTTCCCCAGGAAGGTTTGATCCCAGAGGAGTCAGGACGGACACTGGGTGCAACTCGTAGTAATAATGCCTTGTAGATGATTATCTCAGGAAGGTTTGATCCCAGAGGGGTCAGGATGGACACTGGGTACACCTAGTGGTAATAACGCCTTGTAGATGATTTTTCCAGAAAGTTTTGATCCTAGGAGGGTGAGGATGGACACCTGGTGCACTTGGTGATAATGACGCCTCGGAGATGATGTCCCCAAGAAGTTTTGATCCAAGGAAGGTCAATATGGACACCTGGTGCACCTGGTCATAATAACGCCATGTAGATGATTCCCCCAGGAAGGATTGATCCCAGAGGAGTCAGGACGGACACTGGGTGCACCTAGTATTAATAACGCCTTGTAGATGATTATCCCAGGAAGGTTTGAACCCAGAGGGGTCAGGACGGACACTGGGTACACTTAGTTGTCATAACGCCTTGTAAATGATTTTTCCAGAAAGTTTTGATCTTAGGGGGGTGAGGATAGACACCTGGTGCACTTGGTGATAATGACGCCTCGGAAATGAATTCCCCAAGAATTTTTGATCCACGGAAGGTCGGGATAGACACCTGGTGCACCTGGTCATAATAACGCCATGTAGATGATTTCCCCAGGAAGGTTTGATCCCAGAGGAGTCAGGACGGACACTGGGTGCACCTAGTAGTAATAACGCCTTGTAGATGATTATCCCAGGAAATTTTGATCCCAGAGGATTCAGGACGGACACCTGGTGCACCTAGTGGTAATAACGCCTCGGAGAGGATTTCCCCAGGAAGGTTTGATTCAAGAGGGGTTAGGCTGGATACCTGGTGCAGCTAGTGGTAATAACGCCATGTAGATGATTCCCCCAGGAAGGTTTGATCCAAGGAAGGTCGGGATGGAAACTGGTGCACCTGGTCATAATATCGCCTTGTAGATGATTATCCCAGGAAGGTTTGATCCCAGAGGATTCAGGACGGACACCTGGTGCACCTAGTGGTAATAACGCCTCGGAGAGGATTTCCCCAGGAAGGTTTGATTCAAGAGGGGTTAGGCTGGATACCTGGTGCAGCTAGTGGTAATAACGCCATGTAGATGATTTCCCCAGGAAGGTTTGATCCAAGGAAGGTCGGGATGGAAACTGGTGCACCTAGTGGTAATAACGCCTTGTAGATGATTATCCCAGGAAGGTTTGATCCCAGAGGGGTAAGGACGGACACCTGGTGCACCTAGTGGTAATAACGCCTCGGAGATAATTTCCCCAAGAAGTTTTGATCCAAGGAAGGTCGGGATGGACACCTGGTGCACCTGGTCATAATAGCGCCATGTAGATGATGTCTCCAAGAAGTTTTGATCCAAGGAAGGTCGGGATGGAAACTGATGCACCTGGTCATAATAACGCCTTGTAGATGATTTACCCAGGAAGGTTTGATCTCAGAGGCGTCAGGACGGACACCTGGTGCACCTTGTGGTCATTACGCCTCGGAAATGAATTTCGCAGGAAGATTTGATCCCAGAGGGGTCAGGACGGATACCTGGTGCACTTGGTGATAATGACGCCTCGGAAATGATATCCCCAAGAAGTTTTGATCCACGGAAGGTCGGGATGGAAACCTGGTGCACCTGGTCATAATAAGGCCATGTAGATGATTTCCCCAGGAAGGTTTGATCCCAGAGAAGTGAGGACGGACACTGGGTGCACCTAGTGGTAATAACGCCTTGTAAATGATTATCTCAGGAAAGTTTGATCTCAGAGGGGTCAGGACGGACACCTGGTGCAACTAGTGGTAATAACGCCTTGGAGAGGATTTCCCCAGGAAGGTTTGATCCCAGAGGAGTCAGGAAGGACACCGGGTGCACCTTGGGGTAATAACGCCTTGTAGATGATTATCCAAGGAAGGTTTGATCCCAGAGGAGTCAGGACAGACACTGGGTGCACCTAGTAGTAATAACGCCTTGTAGATGATTATCCCAGGAAGTTTTGATCCCAGAGGGGTCAGGATGGACACAAGGTGCACCTAGTGGTAATAACGCCTCGGAGATGATTTCCCCAGGAAGGTTTGATCCCAAAGGGGTCAGGACGGACACCTGGTGCCCCTGGTGGTAATGATGCCTCGGAGATGATTTCCCCAGGAAGGTTCGATCTCAGAGGGGTCAGGATGGACACCTGGTGCTATTAGTGGTAATAACGCCTTGGAGAGGATTTCCGCAGGAAGGTTTGATCCCAGAGGAGTCAGAAAGGATACCGGGTGCACCTAGGGGTAATAACGCCTTGTAGATGATTATCCCAGGAAGGTTTGATCCCAGAGGGGTCAGGACGGACACCTGGTGCACCTTGTGGTCATAACGCCTCGGAAATAAATTTCGCAGGAAGATTTGATTCCAGAGGGGTCAGGACGGATACCTGGTGCACTTGGTGATAATGACGCCTCGGAAATGATTTCCCCAAGAAGTTTTGATCCACGGAAGGTCGGGATGGACACCTGGTGCACCTGGTCATAATAACGCCATGTAGATGATTTCCCCAGGAAGGTTTGATCCCAGAGGAGTCAGGACGGACACTGGGTGCACCTAGTAGTAATAACGCCTTGTAGATGATTATCCCAGGAAGTTTTGATCCCAGAGGGGTCAGGATGGACACAAGGTGCACTTAGTGGTAATAACGCCTCGGAGATGATTTCCCCAGGAAGGTTTGATCTCAGAGGGGTCAGGACGGACACTGAGTGCACTTAGTGGTCATAACGCCTTGTAGATGATTTTTCCAGAAAGTTTTGATCTTAGGGGGGTGAGGATGGACACCTGGTTTACCTGGTCATAATAACGCCATGCAGATGATTTCCCCAGCAAGGTTTGATCCCAGAGGGGTCAGGATGGACACTGATTGCACCTAGTGGTAATAACGCTTTGTAGATGATTATCCCAGGAAGGTTTGATCCCAGAGGACTCAGGACAGATACCTGGTGCACCTAGTGGTAATAACACCTCGGAGATGATTTACCCAGGAAGGTTTGATCTCAGAGGCGTCAGGACGGACACCTGGTGCACCTAGTGGTCATAACGCCTCGGAGATAATTTCCCCAAGAAGTTTTGATCCCAGAGGGGTTAGGACGGATACCTGGTGCACCTAGTGGTAATAATGCCTTGTAGATGATGTCCCCAAGAAGTTTTGATCCAAGGGAGGTCGGGATGGACACCTGGTGCACCTGGCCATAATAACGCCATGTAGATGATTTCCCCAGGAAAGTTTGATCCCAGAAGGTTCAGGACTGACATTGGGTGCACCTAGTGGTAATAACGCCTTGTAGATGATTATCCCAGGAAGGTTTGATCCCAGAGGGGTCAGGACGGACACCTGGTCCAACTAGTGGTAATAACGCCTCGGAGATGATTTCCCCAGGAAGATTTGATCCCAGAGGAGTCAGGAAGGACACCGGGTGCACCTAGGGGTAATAATGCCTTGTAGATGATTATCCCAGGAAGGTTTGATCTTAGGGGGGTGAGGATGGACACCTGGTTTACCTGGTCATAATAACCCCATGTAGATGATTTCCCCAGGAAGGTTTGATCCCAGAGGGGTCAGGACGGACACTGGGTACACCTAGTGGTAATAACGCCTTGTAGATGATTTTTCCAGAAAGTTTTGATCCTAGGAGGGTGAGGATGGACACCTGGTGCACTTGGTGATAATGACGCCTCGGAGATGATTTCCCCCGGAAGTTTTGATCAAAAGGAGGGTCAGGATGGACACCTGGTTCACCTGGTCATAATAACTCCATGTAGATGATTTCCCCAGGAAGGTTTGATCCCAGAGGGGTCAGGACGGACACTGGGTGCACTTAGTCGTCATAACGCCTTGTAGATGATTATCCCAGGAAGGTTTGATCTTAGGGGGGTGAGGATGGACACCTGGTGCACTTGGTGATAATGACGCCTCGGAGATGATTTCCCCCGGAAGTTTTGATCAAAAGGAGGGTCAGGATGGACACCTGGTTCACCTGGTCATAATAACTCCATGTAGATGATTTCCCCAGGAAGGTTTGATCCCAGAGGAGTCAGGAAGGACACCGGGTGCACCTAGGGGTAATAATGCCTTGTAGATGATTATCCCAGGAAGGTTTGATCTTAGGGGGGTGAGGATGGACACCTGGTTTACCTGGTCATAATAACCCCATGTAGATGATTTCCCCAGGAAGGTTTGATCCCAGAGGGGTCAGGACGGACACTGGGTACACCTAGTGGTAATAACGCCTTGTAGATGATTTTTCCAGAAAGTTTTGATCCTAGGAGGGTGAGGATGGACACCTGGTGCACTTGGTGATAATGACGCCTCGGAGATGATTTCCCCCGGAAGTTTTGATCAAAAGGAGGGTCAGGATGGACACCTGGTTCACCTGGTCATAATAACTCCATGTAGATGATTTCCCCAGGAAGGTTTGATCCCAGAGGGGTCAGGACGGACACTTGGTGCACTTAGTCGTCATAACGCCTTGTAGATGATTATCCCAGGAAGGATTGATCCCAGAGGGGTCAGAATGGACACCAGATGCACCTAGTGGTAATAATGCCTCGGAGATAATTTCCCCAGGAAGGTTTGATCCCAGAGGGGTCAGGACGGACACCTGGTGGACCTAGTAGTAATAACGCCTCGGGAATGAATTCTGCAGGAAGATGTGATCCCAGAGGGGTCAGGACGGACACCTGGTGCACCTAGTGGTAATAACGCCTTGTAGATGATCTTTCCAGAAAGTTTTGATCTTAGGGGGGTGAGGATGGACACCTGGTTTACCTGGTCATAATAACCCCATGTAGATGATTTCCCCAGGAAGGTTTGATCCCAGAGGGGTCAGGACGGACACTGGGTACACCTAGTGGTAATAACGCCTTGTAGATGATTTTTCCAGAAAGTTTTGATCCTAGGAGGGTGAGGATGGACACCTGGTGCACTTGGTGATAATGACGCCTCGGAGATGATTTCCCCCGGAAGTTTTGATCAAAAGGAGGGTCAGGATGGACACCTGGTTCACCTGGTCATAATAACTCCATGTAGATGATTTCCCCAGGAAGGTTTGATCCCAGAGGGGTCAGGACGGACACTGGGTGCACTTAGTCGTCATAACGCCTTGTAGATGATTATCCCAGGAAGGATTGATCCCAGAGGGGTCAGAATGGACACCAGATGCACCTAGTGGTAATAATGCCTCGGAGATAATTTCCCCAGGAAGGTTTGATCCCCGAGGAGTCAGGACGGACACTGGGTGCACCTCATAGTAATAATGCCTTGTAGATGATTATCCCAGGAAGGTTTGATCCCAGAGGGGTCAGGACGGACACTGGGTACACCTAGTGGTAATAACGCCTCGGAGATGATATCCCCAGGAAGGTTTGATCCCCAAGGAGTCAGGAAGGACACCGGGTACACTAGTGGTATATAACGCCTTGTAGATGATTTTCCAGAAAGTTTTGATCTTAGGGGGGTGAGGATGGACACCTGGTGCACCTGGTCATAATAACGCCATGTAGATGATTTCCCCAGGAAGGTTTGATCCCAGAGGAGTCAGGACGGACACCGGTGCACCTAGGGTAATAACGCATTGTAGATGATTATCCCAGGAAGGTTTGATCTCAGAGGGGACAGGACGGACACCTGGTGCAACTAGTGGTAATAACGCCTTGGAGAGGATTTCCCGGGAAGGTTTGATCCCACAGGAGTCAGGAAGGACACCGGGTGCACCTAGTGGTAATAACGCCTTGTAGATGATTATCCCAGGAAGGTTTGATCCCAGAGGGGTCAGGACGGACACCTGGTGCACCTAGTGGTAATAACGCCTCGGAGATGATTTCCCCAGGAAGGTTTGATCCCAGAGGGGTCAGGACGGATACCTGGTGCAACTAGTGGTAATAACGCCATGTAGATGATTTCCCCAGGAAGGTTTGATCCCAGAGGAGTCAGGACGGACACTGGGTGCACCTAGTAGTAATAACGCCTTGTAGATGATTATCCCAGGAAGTTTTGATCCCAAAGGGGTCAGGATGGACACAAGGTGCACCTAGTGGTAATAACGCCTCGGAGATGATTTCCCCAGGAAGGTTTGATCTCAGAGGGGTCAGGACGGACACTGGGTGCACCTAGTAGTAATAACGCCTTGTAGATGATTATCCCAGGAAGTTTTCATCTCAGAGGGGTCAGGATGGACACAAGGTGCACCTAGTGGTAATAACGCCATGTAGATGATTTTCCCAGCAAGGTTTGATCCCAGAGGGGTCAGGATGGACACTGATTGCACCTAGTGGTAATAACGCTTTGTAGATGATTATCCCAGGAAAGTTTTATCCCAGAGGATTCAGGACGGATACCTGGTGCACCTAGTGGTAATAACACCTCGGAGATGATTTACCCAGGAAGGTTTGATCTCAGAGGCGTCAGGACGGACACCTGGTGCACCTAGTGGTCATAACGCCTCGGAGATAATTACCCCAAGAAGTTTTGATCCAAGGAAGGTCGGGATGGACACCTGGTGCACCTGGTCATAATAACGCCATGTAGATGATGTCTCCAAGAAGTTTTGATCCAAGGAAGGTCGGGATGGAAACTGATGCACCTGGTCATAATAACGCCTTGTAGATGATTATCCCACTAAGGTTTGATCCCAGAGGATTCAGGACGGACACTTGGTGCACCTAGTGGTAATAACGCCTCGGAGAGGATTTCCCCAGGAAGGTTTGATTCAAGAGGGGTCAGGACGGATACCTGGTGCAGCTAGTGGTAATAACGCCTTGTATATGATGTCCCCAAGAAGTTTTAATCCAAGAAAGGTCGGCATGGAAACTGGTGCACCTGGTCATAATAATGCCATGTAGATGATTTCCCCAGGAAAGTTTGATCTCAGAGGAGTCAGGACGGACACTGGGTGCACCTAGTAGTAATGACGCCTTGTAGATGTTTATCCCAGGAAGTTTTGATCCCAGAGGGGTCAGGATGGACACAAGGTGCACCTAGTGGTAATAACGCCTCGGAGATGATTTCCCCAGGAAGGTTTGATCTCAGAGGGGTCAGGACGGACACTGGGTACACTTAGTGGTCATAACGCCTTGTAGATGATTTTTCCAGAAAGTTTTGATCTTAGGGGGGTGAGGATGGACACCTAGTTTACCTGGTCATAATAACACCATGTAGATGATTTCCCCAGCAAGGTTTGATCCCAGAGGGGTCAGGATGGACACTGATTGCACCTAGTGGTAATAATGCTTTGTAGATGATTATCCCAGGAAGGTTTCATCCCAGAGGATTCAGGACGGATACCTGGTGCACCTAGTGGTAATAACACCTCAGAGGTGATTTACCCAGGAAGGTTTGATCTCAGAGGCGTCAGGACGGACACCTGGTGCACCTAGTTATCATAACGCCTCGGAGATAATTTCCCCAAGAAGTTTTGATCCATGGAAGGTCGGGATGGACACGTGGTGTATCTGGTCATAATAACGCCATGTAGATGATATCTCCAAGAAGTTTTGATCCAAGGAAGGTCGGGATGGAAACTGATGATTCTGGTCATAATAACGCCTTGTAGATGATTATCCCAGGAAGGTTTGATCCCAGAGGATTCAGAACGGACACCTGGTGCACCTAGTGGTAATAACGCCTCGGAGAGGATTTCCCCAGGAAGGTTTGATTCAAGAGGGGTCAGGACGGATACCTGGTGCAGCTAGTGGTAATAACGCCTTGTAGATGATGTCCCCAAGAAGTTTTGATCCAAGAAAGGTCGGGATGGAAACTGGTGCACCTGGTCATAATAACGCCATGTAGATGATTTCCCCAGGAAGGTTTGATCCCAGAAGGGTCAGGACGGACACTGGGTGCACCTAGTGGTAATAACGCCTTGTAGATGATTATCCCTGGAAGGTTTGATCCCAGAGGGGTCAGGACGGACACCTGGTGCACCTAGTGGTCATAACGCCTCGGAGACGATTTACCCAGGAAGGTTTGATCTCAGAGGCGTCAGGACGGACACCTGGTGCACGTAGTGGTCATAACGCTTCGGAGATAATTTCCCCAAGAAGTTTTGATCCAAGGAAGGTCGGGATGGAAACTGGTGCACCTGGTCATAATAACGCCATGTAGATGATTTCCCCAGGAAGGTTTGATCCCAGAAGGGTCAGGACGGACACTGGGTGCACCTAGTGGTAATAACGCCTTGTAGATGATTATCCCTGGAAGGTTTGATCCCAGAGGGGTCAGGACGGACACCTGGTGCTCCTAGTGGTAATAACGCCTCGGAGATGATTTACCCAGGAAGGTTTGATTTTACAGGCGTCAGGACGGACACCTGGTGCACCTAGTGGTCATAACGCCTCGGAGACGATTTACCCAGGAAGGTTTGATTCAAGAGGGGTCAGGACGGATACCTGGTGCAGCTAGTGGTAATAACGCCTTGTAGATGATGTCCCCAAGAAGTTTTGATCCAAGAAAGGTCGGGATGGAAACTGGTGCACCTGGTCATAATAACGCCATGTAGATGATTTCCCCAGGAAGGTTTGATCCCAGAAGGGTCAGGACGGACACTGGGTGCACCTAGTGGTAATAACGCCTTGTAGATGATTATCCCTGGAAGGTTTGATCCCAGAGGGGTCAGGACGGACACCTGGTGCTCCTAGTGGTAATAACGCCTCGGAGATGATTTACCCAGGAAGGTTTGATTTTAGAGGCGTCAGGACGGACACCTGGTGCACCTAGTGGTCATAACGCCTCGGAGACGATTTACCCAGGAAGGTTTGATCTCAGAGGCGTCAGGACGGACACCTGGTGCACGTAGTGGTCATAACGCTTCGGAGATGATTTACCCAGGAAGGTTTGATCTCAGAGGCGTCAGGACGGACACCTGGTGCACCTTGTGGTCATAACGCCTCGGAAATGAATTTCGCAGGAAGATTTGATCCCAGAGGGGTCAGGACGGATACCTGGTGCACTTGGTGATAATGACGCCTCGGAAATGATTTCCCCAAGAAGTTTTGATCCAATGAAGGTCGGGATGGACACCTGGTGCACCTGGTCATAATAGCGCCATGTAGATGAGGTCTCCAAGAAGTTTTGATCCAAGGAAGGTCGGGATGGAAACTGATGCACCTGGTCATAATAACGCCTTGTAGATGATTATCCCAGGAAGGTTTGATCCCAGAGGATTCAGGACGGACACCTGGTGCACCTAGTGGTCATAACGCCTCGGAGAGGATTTCCCCAGGAAGGTTTGATTCAAGAGGGGTTAGGCTGGATACCTGGTGCAGCTAGTGGTAATAACGCCTTGTAGATGATGTCCCCAAGAAGTTTTGATCCAAGGAAGGTCGGGATGGAAACTGGTGCACCTGGTCATAATAACGCCATGTAGATGATTTCCCCAGGAAGGTTTGATCCCAGAAGGGTCAGGACGGACACTGGGTGCACCTAGTGGTAATAACGCCTCGGAGATGATTTACCCAGGAAGGTTTAATCTCAGAGGCGTGAGGACGGACACCTGGTGCACCTAGTGGTCATAACGCCTCGGAGATGATTTACCCAGGAAGGTTTGATCTCAGAGGCGTCAGGACGGACACCTGGTGCACCTTGTGGTCATAACGCCTCGGAAATGAATTTCGCAGGAAGATTTGATCCCAGAGGGATCAGGACGGAAACCTGGTGCACTTGGTGAAAATGACGCCTCGGAAATGATTTCCCCAAAAAGTTTTGATCCACGGAAGGTCGAGTTGGACACCTGGTGCACCTGGTCATAATACCGCCATGTAGATGATTTCCCCAGGAAGGTTTGATCCCCGAGGAGTCAGGACGGACACTGGGTGCACCTCATAGTAATAATGCCTTGTAGATGATTATCCCAGGAAGGTTTGATCCCAGAGGGGTCAGGACGGACACTGGGTACACCTAGTGGTAATAACGCCTCGGAGATGATATCCCCAGGAAGGTTTGATCCCAGAGGAGTCAGGAAGGACACCGGGTACACTTAGTGGTCATAACGCCTTGTAGATGATTTTTCCAGAAAGTTTTGATCTTAGGGGGGTGAGGATGGACACCTGGTTTACCTGGTCATAATAACGCCATGTAGATGATTTCCCCAGCAAGGTTTGATCCCAGATGGGTCAGGATGGACACTGATTGCACCTAGTGGTAATAACGCCTTGTAGATGATTATCCCAGGAAGGTTTGATCCCAGAGGATTCAGGACGGACACCTGGTGCACCTAGTAGTAATAACGCCTCGGAGAGGATTTCCACAGGAAGGTTTGATCCCAGAGGGGTTAGGACGGATACCTGGTGCACCTAGTGGTAATAACGCCTTGTAGATGATTTCCCCAGCAAGGTTTGATCCCAGAGGGGTCAGGACGGACACTGGGTGCACCTAGTGGTAATAACGCCTTGTAGATGATTTTTCCAGAAAGTTTTGATCCCAGGAGGGTGAGGATGGACACTGGGTACACCTAGTGGTAATAACGCCTTGTAGATGATTTTTCCAGAACGTTTTGATCCTAGGAGGGTGGGGATGGACACCTGGTCTACTTGGTGATAATGACGCCTCGGAGATGATTTCCCCAAGAAGTTTTGATCCAAGGAAGGTCGGGATAGAGACCTTGTGCACCTGGTCATAATAACGCTATGTAGATGATTTCCCCAGGAAGGTTTGATCCCAGAGGAGTAAGGACGGACACTGGGTGCACCTAGTGGTAATAACGCCTTGTAAATGATTATCCCAGGAAGGTTTGATCTCAGAGGGGTCAGGACGGACACCTGGTGCACCTAGTGGTAATAACGCCTCGGAGAGGATTTCCCCAGGAAGGTTTGATCCCAAAGAGGTTAGGACGGATACCTGGTGCACCTAGTGGTACTAACGCCTTGTAGAGAATTATCCCAGGAAGGTTTGATCTCAGAGGGGTCAGGACGGACACCTGGTGCACCTAGTGGTAATAACGCCTCGGAGAGGATTTCCCCAGGAAGGTTTGATCCCAAAGAGGTTAGGACGGATACCTGGTGCAACTAGTGGTAATAACGCCTTGGAGAGGATTTCCCTAGCAAGGTTTGATCCGAGAGGGCTGAGGACGGAACCTGGTGCACACAGTGGTAATAACGCCTTGTAGATGATGTCCCCAAGAAGTTTTGATCCAAGGAAGGTCAATAAGGACACCTGGTGCACCTGGTCATAATAACGCCATGTAGATGATTCCCCCAGGAAGGTTCGATCCCAGAGGAGTCAGGACGGACACTGGGTGCACCTAGTAGTAATAACGTCTTGTAGATGATTATCCCAGGAAGGTTTGATCCCAGAGGGGTCAGGACGGACACTGGGTGCACTTAGTGGTCATAACGCCTTGTAGATGATGTCCCCAAGAAGTTTTGAACCAAGGAAGGTCGGGATGGACACCTGGTGTACCTGGTCATAATAACGCCATGTAGATGATTTCCCCGGGAAGGTTTGATCCCAGAAGGGTCAGGACGGACAATGGGTGCACCTAGTGGTAATAACGCCTTGTAGATGATTATCCCAGGAAGGCTTGATCCCAGAGGATTCAGGATGGACACCTGGTGCACCTAGTGGTAATAACGCCTCGGAGAGGATTTCCCCAGGAAGGTTTGATCCCAAAGAGGTTAGGACGGATACCTGGTGCACCTAGTGGTAATAACGCCTTGTAGATGATGTCCCCAAGAAGTTTTGATCCAAGGAAGGTCGGGATGGACACCTGGTGCACCTGGTCATAATAACGCCATGTAGATGATTTCCCCAGGAAGGTTTGATCCCAGAGGAGTCAGGACGGACACTGGGTGCACCTAGTAGTAATAACGCCTTGTAGATGATTATCCCAGGAAGGTTTGATCCCAGAGGGGTCAGGACGGACACTGGGTGCACCTAGTGGTAATAACGCCTTGTAAATGATTATCCCAGGAAGGTTTGATCTCAGAGGGGACAGGACGGACACCTGGTGCAACTAGTGGTAATAACGCCTTGGAGAGGATTTCCCCGGGAAGGTTTGATCCCACAGGAGTCAGGAAGGACACCGGGAGCACCTAGGGGTAATAACGCCTTGTAGATGATTATCCCAGGAAGGTTTGATCCCAGAGGGGTCAGGACGGACACCTGGTGCACCTAGTGGTAATAACGCCTCGGAGATGATTTCCCCAGGAAGGTTTGATCCCAGAGGGGTTAGGACGGATACCTGGTGCAAGTAGTGGTAATAACGCCTTGGAGAGGATTTCCCCAGGAAGGTTTGATCCCAGAGGAGTCAGGACGGACACTTGGTGCACTTAGTAGTAATAACGCCTTGTAGATGATTATCCCAAGAAGGTTTGATCCCAGAGGGGTCAGGATGGACACAAGGTGCACCTAGTGGTAATAACTTCTCGGAGATGATTTCCCCAGGAAGGTTTGATCCCAAAGGGGTCAGGACGGACACCTGGTAACCCTGGTGGTAATAATGCCTCGGAGATGATTTCCCCAGGAAGGTTTGATCCCAGAGGAGTCAGGAAGGACACCGGGTGAACCTAGGGGTAATAACGCATTGTAGATGATTATCCCAGGAAGGTTTGATCTCAGAGGGGTCAGGACGGACACCTGGTGCAACTAGTGGTAATAACGCCTTGGAGAGGATTTCCCCAGGAAGGTTTGATCCCAGAGGAGTCAGGAAGGACACCGGGTGCACCTAGGGGTATTAACGCCTTGTAGATGATTATATCAGGAAGGTTTGATCCCAGAGGGGTCAGGACGGACACCTGGTGCACCTAGTGGTAAGAACGCCTCGGAGATGATTTCCCCAGAAAGGTTTGATCCCAGAGGGGTTAGGACGGATACCTGGTGCACCTAGTGGTAATAACGCCTTGTAGATGATGTCCCCAAGAAGTTTTGATCCAAGGAAGGTCGGGATGGACACCTGGTGCACCTGGTCATAATAACGCCATGTAGATGATTTCCCCAGGAAGGTTTGATCCCAGAGGAGTCAGGACGGACACCGGGTGCACCTAGGGGTAATAACGCATTGTAGATGATTATCCCAGGAAGGTTTGATCTCAGAGGGGACAGGACGGACACCTGGTGCAACTAGTGGTAATAACGCCTTGGAGAGGATTTCCCCGGGAAGGTTTGATCCCACAGGAGTCAGGAAGGACACCGGGAGCACCTAGGGGTAATAACGCCTTGTAGATGATTATCCCAGGAAGGTTTGATCCCAGAGGGGTCAGGACGGACACCTGGTGCACCTAGTGGTAATAACGCCTCGGAGATGATTTCCCCAGGAAGGTTTGATCCCAGAGGGGTCAGGACGGACACCTGGTGCAACTAGTGGTAATAACGCCATGTAGATGATTTCCCCAGGAAGGTTTGATCCCAGAGGAGTCAGGACGGACACTGGGTGCACCTAGTAGTAATAACGCCTTGTAGATGATTATCCCAGGAAGTTTTGATCCCAAAGGGGTCAGGATGGACACAAGGTGCACCTAGTGGTAATAACGCCTCGGAGATGATTTCCCCAGGAAGGTTTGATCTCAGAGGGGTCAGGACGGACACTGGGTGCACCTAGTAGTAATAACGCCTTGTAGATGATTATCCCAGGAAGTTTTCATCTCAGAGGGGTCAGGATGGACACAAGGTGCACCTAGTGGTAATAACGCCATGTAGATGATTTCCCCAGCAAGGTTTGATCCCAGAGGGGTCAGGATGGACACTGATTGCACCTAGTGGTAATAACGCTTTGTAGATGATTATCCCAGGAAAGTTTTATCCCAGAGGATTCAGGACGGATACCTGGTGCACCTAGTGGTAATAACACCTCGGAGATGATTTACCCAGGAAGGTTTGATCTCAGAGGCGTCAGGACGGACACCTGGTGCACCTAGTGGTCATAACGCCTCGGAGATAATTTCCCCAAGAAGTTTTGATCCAAGGAAGGTCGGGATGGACACCTGGTGCACCTGGTCATAATAACGCCATGTAGATGATGTCTCCAAGAAGTTTTGATCCAAGGAAGGTCGGGATGGAAACTGATGCACCTGGTCATAATAACGCCTTGTAGATGATTATCCCACTAAGGTTTGATCCCAGAGGATTCAGGACGGACACTTGGTGCACCTAGTGGTAATAACGCCTCGGAGAGGATTTCCCCAGGAAGGTTTGATTCAAGAGGGGTCAGGACGGATACCTGGTGCAGCTAGTGGTAATAACGCCTTGTATATGATGTCCCCAAGAAGTTTTAATCCAAGAAAGGTCGGCATGGAAACTGGTGCACCTGGTCATAATAACGCCATGTAGATGATTTCCCCAGGAAAGTTTGATCTCAGAGGAGTCAGGACGGACACTGGGTGCACCTAGTAGTAATGACGCCTTGTAGATGTTTATCCCAGGAAGTTTTGATCCCAGAGGGGTCAGGATGGACACAAGGTGCACCTAGTGGTAATAACGCCTCGGAGATGATTTCCCCAGGAAGGTTTGATCTCAGAGGGGTCAGGACGGACACTGGGTACACTTAGTGGTCATAACGCCTTGTAGATGATTTTTCCAGAAAGTTTTGATCTTAGGGGGATGAGGATGGACACCTAGTTTACCTGGTCATAATAACACCATGTAGATGATTTCCCCAGCAAGGTTTGATCCCAGAGGGGTCAGGATGGACACTGATTGCACCTAGTGGTAATAATGCTTTGTAGATGATTATCCCAGGAAGGTTTCATCCCAGAGGATTCAGGACGGATACCTGGTGCACCTAGTGGTAATAACACCTCAGAGGTGATTTACCCAGGAAGGTTTGATCTCAGAGGCGTCAGGACGGACACCTGGTGCACCTAGTAATCATAACGCCTCGGAGATAATTTCCCCAAGAAGTTTTGATCCATGGAAGGTCGGGATGGACACGTGGTGTATCTGGTCATAATAACGCCATGTAGATGATATCTCCAAGAAGTTTTGATCCAAGGAAGGTCGGGATGGAAACTGATGATTCTGGTCATAATAACGCCTTGTAGATGATTATCCCAGGAAGGTTTGATCCCAGAGGATTCAGAACGGACACCTGGTGCACCTAGTGGTAATAACGCCTCGGAGAGGATTTCCCCAGGAAGGTTTGATTCAAGAGGGGTCAGGACGGATACCTGGTGCAGCTAGTGGTAATAACGCCTTGTAGATGATGTCCCCAAGAAGTTTTGATCCAAGAAAGGTCAGGATGGAAACTGGTGCACCTGGTCATAATAACGCCATGTAGATGATTTCCCCAGGAAGGTTTGATCCCAGAAGGGTCAGGACGGACACTGGGTGCACCTAGTGGTAATAACGCCTTGTAGATGATTATCCCTGGAAGGTTTGATCCCAGAGGGGTCAGGACGGACACCTGGTGCACCTAGTGGTCATAACGCCTCGGAGACGATTTACCCAGGAAGGTTTGATCTCAGAGGCGTCAGGACGGACACCTGGTGCACGTAGTGGTCATAACGCTTCGGAGATAATTTCCCCAAGAAGTTTTGATCCAAGGAAGGTCGGGATGGAAACTGGTGCACCTGGTCATAATAACGCCATGTAGATGATTTCCCCAGGAAGGTTTGATCCCAGAAGGGTCAGGACGGACACTGGGTGCACCTAGTGGTAATAACGCCTTGTAGATGATTATCCCTGGAAGGTTTGATCCCAGAGGGGTCAGGACGGACACCTGGTGCTCCTAGTGGTAATAACGCCTCGGAGATGATTTACCCAGGAAGGTTTGATTTTAGAGGCGTCAGGACGGACACCTGGTGCACCTAGTGGTCATAACGCCTCGGAGACGATTTACCCAGGAAGGTTTGATTCAAGAGGGGTCAGGACGGATACCTGGTGCAGCTAGTGGTAATAACGCCTTGTAGATGATGTCCCCAAGAAGTTTTGATCCAAGAAAGGTCGGGATGGAAACTGGTGCACCTGGTCATAATAACGCCATGTAGATGATTTCCCCAGGAAGGTTTGATCCCAGAAGGGTCAGGACGGACACTGGGTGCACCTAGTGGTAATAACGCCTTGTAGATGATTATCCCTGGAAGGTTTGATCCCAGAGGGGTCAGGACGGACACCTGGTGCTCCTAGTGGTAATAACGCCTCGGAGATGATTTACCCAGGAAGGTTTGATTTTAGAGGCGTCAGGACGGACACCTGGTGCAACTAGTGGTAATAACGCCATGTAGATGATTTCCCCAGGAAGGTTTGATCCCAGAGGAGTCAGGACGGACACTGGGTGCACCTAGTAGTAATAACGCCTTGTAGATGATTATCCCAGGAAGGTTTGATCCCAGAGGGGTTAGGACGGATACCTGGTGCAACTAGTGGTAATAACGCCATGTAGATGATTTCCCCAGGAAGGTTTGATCTCAGAGGGGACAGGACGGACACCTGGTGCAACTAGTGGTAATAACGCCTTGGAGAGGATTTCCCCGGGAAGGTTTGATCCCACAGGAGTCAGGAAGGACACCGGGAGCACCTAGGGGTAATAACGCCTTGTAGATGATTATCCCAGGAAGGTTTGATCCCAGAGGGGTCAGGACGGACACCTGGTGCACCTAGTGGTAATAACGCCTCGGAGATGATTTCCCCAGGAAGGTTTGATCCCAGAGGGGTCAGGACGGACACTGGGTGCACCTAGTGGTAATAACGCCATGTAGATGATTTCCCCAGGAAGGTTTGATCTCAGAGGGGACAGGACGGACACCTGGTGCAACTAGTGGTAATAACGCCTTGGAGAGGATTTCCCCGGGAAGGTTTGATCCCACAGGAGTCAGGAAGGACACCGGGAGCACCTAGGGGTAATAACGCCTTGTAGATGATTTCCCCAGGAAGGTTTGATCCCAGAAGGGTCAGGACGGACACTGGGTGCACCTAGTGGTAATAACGCCATGTAGATGATTTCCCCAGGAAGGTTTGATCTCAGAGGGGACAGGACGGACACCTGGTGCAACTAGTGGTAATAACGCCTTGGAGAGGATTTCCCCGGGAAGGTTTGATCCCACAGGAGTCAGGAAGGACACCGGGAGCACCTAGGGGTAATAACGCCTTGTAGATGATTATCCCAGGAAGGTTTGATCCCAGAGGGGTCAGGACGGACACCTGGTGCACCTAGTGGTAATAACGCCTCGGAGATGATTTCCCCAGGAAGGTTTGATCCCAGAGGGGTTAAGACGGATACCTGGTGCAACTAGTGGTAATAACGCCATGTAGATGATTTCCCCAGGAAGGTTTGATCCCAGAGGAGTCAGGACGGACACTGGGTGCACCTAGTAGTAATAACGCCTTGTAGATGATTATCCCAGGAAGTTTTGATCCCAAAGGGGTCAGGATGGACACAAGGTGCACCTAGTGGTAATAACGCCTCGGAGATGATTTCCCCAGGAAGGTTTGATCTCAGAGGGGTCAGGACGGACACTGGGTGCACCTAGTAGTAATAACGCCTTGTAGATGATTATCCCAGGAAGTTTTCATCTCAGAGGGGTCAGGATGGACACAAGGTGCACCTAGTGGTAATAACGCCATGTAGATGATTTCCCCAGCAAGGTTTGATCCCAGAGGGGTCAGGATGGACACTGATTGCACCTAGTGGTAATAACGCTTTGTAGATGATTATCCCAGGAAAGTTTTATCCCAGAGGATTCAGGACGGATACCTGGTGCACCTAGTGGTAATAACACCTCGGAGATGATTTACCCAGGAAGGTTTGATCTCAGAGGCGTCAGGACGGACACCTGGTGCACCTAGTGGTCATAACGCCTCGGAGATAATTTCCCCAAGAAGTTTTGATCCAAGGAAGGTCGGGATGGACACCTGGTGCACCTGGTCATAATAACGCCATGTAGATGATGTCTCCAAGAAGTTTTGATCCAAGGAAGGTCGGGATGGAAACTGATGCACCTGGTCATAATAACGCCTTGTAGATGATTATCCCACTAAGGTTTGATCCCAGAGGATTCAGGACGGACACTTGGTGCACCTAGTGGTAATAACGCCTCGGAGAGGATTTCCCCAGGAAGGTTTGATTCAAGAGGGGTCAGGACGGATACCTGGTGCAGCTAGTGGTAATAACGCCTTGTATATGATGTCCCCAAGAAGTTTTGATCCAAGAAAGGTCAGGATGGAAACTGGTGCACCTGGTCATAATAACGCCATGTAGATGATTTCCCCAGGAAGGTTTGATCCCAGAAGGGTCAGGACGGACACTGGGTGCACCTAGTGGTAATAACGCCTTGTAGATGATTATCCCTGGAAGGTTTGATCCCAGAGGGGTCAGGACGGACACCTGGTGCACCTAGTGGTCATAACGCCTCGGAGACGATTTACCCAGGAAGGTTTGATCTCAGAGGCGTCAGGACGGACACCTGGTGCACGTAGTGGTCATAACGCTTCGGAGATAATTTCCCCAAGAAGTTTTGATCCAAGGAAGGTCGGGATGGAAACTGGTGCACCTGGTCATAATAACGCCATGTAGATGATTTCCCCAGGAAGGTTTGATCCCAGAAGGGTCAGGACGGACACTGGGTGCACCTAGTGGTAATAACGCCTTGTAGATGATTATCCCTGGAAGGTTTGATCCCAGAGGGGTCAGGACGGACACCTGGTGCTCCTAGTGGTAATAACGCCTCGGAGATGATTTACCCAGGAAGGTTTGATTTTAGAGGCGTCAGGACGGACACCTGGTGCACCTAGTGATCATAACGCCTCGGAGACGATTTACCCAGGAAGGTTTGATTCAAGAGGGGTCAGGACGGATACCTGGTGCAGCTAGTGGTAATAACGCCTTGTAGATGATGTCCCCAGGAAGGTTTGATCCCAGAAGGGTCAGGACGGACACTGGGTGCACCTAGTGGTAATAACGCCATGTAGATGATTTCCCCAGGAAGGTTTGATCTCAGAGGGGACAGGACGGACACCTGGTGCAACTAGTGGTAATAACGCCTTGTAGATGATTATCCCTGGAAGGTTTGATCCCAGAGGGGTCAGGACGGACACCTGGTGCTCCTAGTGGTAATAACGCCTCGGAGATGATTTACCCAGGAAGGTTTGATTTTAGAGGCGTCAGGACGGACACCTGGTGCACCTAGTGGTCATAACGCCTCGGAGACGATTTACCCAGGAAGGTTTGATCTCAGAGGCGTCAGGACGGACACCTGGTGCACGTAGTGGTCATAACGCTTCGGAGATGATTTACCCAGGAAGGTTTGATCTCAGAGGCGTCAGGACGGACACCTGGTGCACCTTGTGGTCATAACGCCTCGGAAATGAATTTCGCAGGAAGATTTGATCCCAGAGGGGTCAGGACGGATACCTGGTGCACTTGGTGATAAGGACGCCTCGGAAATGATTTCCCCAAGAAGTTTTGATCCAATGAAGGTCGGGATGGACACCTGGTGCACCTGGTCATAATAGCGCCATGTAGATGAGGTCTCCAAGAAGTTTTGATCCAAGGAAGGTCGGGATGGAAACTGATGCACCTGGTCATAATAACGCCTTGTAGATGATTATCCCAGGAAGGTTTGATCCCAGAGGATTCAGGACGGACACCTGGTGCACCTAGTGGTCATAACGCCTCGGAGAGGATTTCCCCAGGAAGGTTTGATTCAAGAGGGGTTAGGCTGGATACCTGGTGCAGCTAGTGGTAATAACGCCTTGTAGATGATGTCCCCAAGAAGTTTTGATCCAAGGAAGGTCGGGATGGAAACTGGTGCACCTGGTCATAATAACGCCATGTAGATGATTTCCCCAGGAAGGTTTGATCCCAGAAGGGTCAGGACGGACACTGGGTGCACCTAGTGGTAATAACGCCTTGTAGATGATTATCCCAGGAAGGTTTGATCCCAGAGGGGTCAGGACGGACACCTGGTGCACCTAGTGGTAATAACGCCTCGGAGATGATTTACCCAGGAAGGTTTAATCTCAGAGGCGTGAGGACGGACACCTGGTGCACCTAGTGGTCATAACGCCTCGGAGATGATTTACCCAGGAAGGTTTGATCTCAGAGGCGTCAGGACGGACACCTGGTGCACCTTGTGGTCATAACGCCTCGGAAATGAATTTCGCAGGAAGATTTGATCCCAGAGGGATCAGGACGGAAACCTGGTGCACTTGGTGAAAATGACGCCTCGGAAATGATTTCCCCAAAAAGTTTTGATCCACGGAAGGTCGAGTTGGACACCTGGTGCACCTGGTCATAATACCGCCATGTAGATGATTTCCCCAGGAAGGTTTGATCCCCGAGGAGTCAGGACGGACACTGGGTGCACCTCATAGTAATAATGCCTTGTAGATGATTATCCCAGGAAGGTTTGATCCCAGAGGGGTCAGGACGGACACTGGGTACACCTAGTGGTAATAACGCCTCGGAGATGATATCCCCAGGAAGGTTTGATCCCAGAGGAGTCAGGAAGGACACCGGGTACACTTAGTGGTCATAACGCCTTGTAGATGATTTTTCCAGAAAGTTTTGATCTTAGGGGGGTGAGGATGGACACCTGGTTTACCTGGTCATAATAACGCCATGTAGATGATTTCCCCAGCAAGGTTTGATCCCAGATGGGTCAGGATGGACACTGATTGCACCTAGTGGTAATAACGCCTTGTAGATGATTATCCCAGGAAGGTTTGATCCCAGAGGATTCAGGACGGACACCTGGTGCACCTAGTAGTAATAACGCCTCGGAGAGGATTTCCACAGGAAGGTTTGATCCCAGAGGGGTTAGGACGGATACCTGGTGCACCTAGTGGTAATAACGCCTTGTAGATGATTTCCCCAGCAAGGTTTGATCCCAGAGGGGTCAGGACGGACACTGGGTGCACCTAGTGGTAATAACGCCTTGTAGATGATTTTTCCAGAAAGTTTTGATCCCAGGAGGGTGAGGATGGACACTGGGTACACCTAGTGGTAATAACGCCTTGTAGATGATTTTTCCAGAACGTTTTGATCCTAGGAGGGTGAGGATGGACACCTGGTCTACTTGGTGATAATGACGCCTCGGAGATGATTTCCCCAAGAAGTTTTGATCCAAGGAAGGTCGGGATAGAGACCTTGTGCACCTGGTCATAATAACGCTATGTAGATGATTTCCCCAGGAAGGTTTGATCCCAGAGGAGTAAGGACGGACACTGGGTGCACCTAGTGGTAATAACGCCTTGTAAATGATTATCCCAGGAAGGTTTGATCTCAGAGGGGTCAGGACGGACACCTGGTGCACCTAGTGGTAATAACGCCTCGGAGAGGATTTCCCCAGGAAGGTTTGATCCCAAAGAGGTTAGGACGGATACCTGGTGCACCTAGTGGTACTAACGCCTTGTAGAGAATTATCCCAGGAAGGTTTGATCTCAGAGGGGTCAGGACGGACACCTGGTGCACCTAGTGGTAATAACGCCTCGGAGAGGATTTCCCCAGGAAGGTTTGATCCCAAAGAGGTTAGGACGGATACCTGGTGCAACTAGTGGTAATAACGCCTTGGAGAGGATTTCCCTAGCAAGGTTTGATCCGAGAGGGCTGAGGACGGAACCTGGTGCACACAGTGGTAATAACGCCTTGTAGATGATGTCCCCAAGAAGTTTTGATCCAAGGAAGGTCAATAAGGACACCTGGTGCACCTGGTCATAATAACGCCATGTAGATGATTCCCCCAGGAAGGTTCGATCCCAGAGGAGTCAGGACGGACACTGGGTGCACCTAGTAGTAATAACGTCTTGTAGATGATTATCCCAGGAAGGTTTGATCCCAGAGGGGTCAGGACGGACACTGGGTGCACTTAGTGGTCATAACGCCTTGTAGATGATGTCCCCAAGAAGTTTTGAACCAAGGAAGGTCGGGATGGACACCTGGTGTACCTGGTCATAATAACGCCATGTAGATGATTTCCCCGGGAAGGTTTGATCCCAGAAGGGTCAGGACGGACAATGGGTGCACCTAGTGGTAATAACGCCTTGTAGATGATTATCCCAGGAAGGCTTGATCCCAGAGGATTCAGGATGGACACCTGGTGCACCTAGTGGTAATAACGCCTCGGAGAGGATTTCCCCAGGAAGGTTTGATCCCAAAGAGGTTAGGACGGATACCTGGTGCACCTAGTGGTAATAACGCCTTGTAGATGATGTCCCCAAGAATTTTTGATCCAAGGAAGGTCGGGATGGACACCTAGTGCACCTGGTCATAATAACGCCATGTAGATGATTTCCCCAGGAAAGTTTGATCCCAGAAGGGTCAGGACGGACACTGGGTGCACTTAGTGGTAATAACGCCTTGAAGATGATTATCCCAGGAAGGTTTGATCCCAGAGGGGTCAGGATAGACACTGGGTACACCTAGTGGTAATAACGCCTCGGAGATGATTTTTCCAGAAAGTTTTGATCCTAGGAGGGTGAGGATGGACACCTGGTGCACCCGGTCATAATAACGCCATGTAGATGATTTCCTCAGGAAGGTTTGATCCCAGAGGAGTAAGGACGGACACTGGGTGCACCTAGTGGTAATAACGCCTTGTAAATGATTATCCCAGTAAGGTTTGATCTCAGAGGAGTCAGGATGGACACCTGGTGCAACTAGTGGTAATGACGCCTTGCAGAGGAGTTCCCCAGGAAGGTTTGATCCCAGAGGAGTCAGGAAGGACACCGGGTGCACCTAGGGGTAATAACGCCTTGTAGATGATGTCCCCAAGAAGTTTTGATCCAAGGAAGGTCGATATGGACACCTGGTGCACCTGGTCATAATAACGCCATGTAGATGATTCCCCCAGGAAGGTTTGATCCCAGAGGAGTCAGGACAGACACTGGGTGCACCTAGTAGTAATAACGCCTTGTAGATGATTATCCCAGGAAGGTTTGATCCCAGAGGGGTCAGGATGGACACTGGGTACACCTAGTGGTAATAACGCCTTGTAGATGATTTTTCCAGAAAGTTTTGATCCTAGGAGGGTGAGGATGGACACCTGGTGCACTTGGTGATAATGACGCCTCGGAGATGATTTCCCCAAGAATTTTTGATCCAAGGAAGGTCGGGATGGACACCTGGTGCACCTGGTCATAATAACGCCATGTAGATGATTTCCCCAGGAAGGTTTGATCCCAGAGGAGTAAGGACGGACACTGGGTGCACCTAGTGGTAATAATGCCTCGGAGATGATTTCCCCAGGAAGGTTTGATCCCAGAGGGGTTAGGACGGATACCTGGTGCAACTAGTGGTAATAACGCCTTGGAGAGGATTTCCCCAGGAAGGTTTGATCCCAGAGGAGTCAGGACGGACACCTGGTGCCCCTGGTGGTAATAATGCCTCGAAGATGATTTCCCCAGGAAGGTTTGATCCCAGAGGAGTCAGGAAGGACACCGGGTGCACCTAGGGGTAATAACGCCTTGTAGATGATTATCCCAGGAAGGTTTGATCTCAGAGGGGTCAGGACGGACACTGGGTGCACCTAGTGGTAATAACGCCTTGTAAATGATTATCCCAGGAAGGTTTGATCTCAGAGGGGTCAGGACGGACACCTGGTGCAACTAGTGGTAATAACGCCTTGGAGAGGATTTCCCCAGGAAGGTTTGATCCCAGAGGAGTCAGGACGGACACTTGCTGCACTTAGTAGTAATAACGCCTTGTAGATGATTATCCCTAGAAGGTTTGATCCCAGAGGGGTCAGGATGGACACAAGGTGCACCTAGTGGTAATAACGCCTCGGAGATGATTTCCCCAGGAAGGTTTGATCCCAAAGGGGTCAGGAAGGACACCGAATGCACATAGGGGTAATAACGCCTTGTAAATGATTATCCCAGGAAGGTTTGATCCCAGAGGAGTCAGGAAGGACACCGGGTGCACCTAGGGGTAAAAACGCCTTGTAGATGATTATATCAGGAAGGTTTGATCCCAGAGGGGTCAGGACGGACACCTGGTGCACCTAGTGGTAATAACGCCTCGGAGATGATTTCCCCAGGAAGGTTTGATCCCAGAGGGGTTAGGACAGATACCTGGTGCACCTAGTGGTAGTAACGCCTTGTAGATGATGTCCCCAAGAAGTTTTGATCAAAGGAAGGTCAGGATGGACACCTGGTTTACCTGGTCATAATAACGCCATGTAGATGATTTCCCCAGCAAGGTTTGATCCCAGAGGGGTCAGGATGGACACCTGGTGCAACTAGTGGTAATAACGCCTTAGAGAGGATTTCCCCAGGAAGGTTTGATCCCAGAGGAGTCAGGAAGGACACTGGGTGTACCTAGGGGTAATAACGCCTTGTAGATGATGTCCCCAAGAAGTTTTGATCCAAGGAAGGTCGATATGGACACCTGGTGCACCTGGTCATAATAACGCCAAGTAGATGATTCCCCCAGGAAGGTTTGATCCCAGAGGAGTCAGGACAGACACTGGGTGCACCTAGTAGTAATAACGCCTTGTAGATGATTATCCCAGGAAGGTTTGATCCCAGAGGGGTCAGGACGGACACTGGGTGCGTTTAGTGGTCATAACGCCTTGTAGATAATTATCCCAGGAAGGTTTGATCCCAGAGGGGTCAGGACGGACACTGGGTGCACTTAATGGTCATAACGCCTTGTAGATGATTTTTCCAGAAAGTTTTGATCTTAGGGGGGTGAGGATGGACACCTGGGGCACCTGGTCATGATAACGCCATGTAGATGATTTCCCCAGGAAGGTTTAATCCCAGAGGAGTAAGGATGGACACTGGGTGCACCTAGTGGTAATAACGCCTTGTAAATAATTATCCCAGAAAGGTTTGATCTCAGAGGGGTCAGGACGGACACCTGGTGCAACTAGTGGTCATAACGCCTTGGAGCGGATTTCCCCAGGAAGGTTTGATCCCAGAGGAGTCATGAAGGATACCAGGTGCACCTAGGGGTAATAACGCCTTGTAGATGATTATTCCAGGAAGGTTTGATCCCAGAGGGGTCAGGACGGACACCTGGTGCACCTAGTGGTAATAACGCCTCGGAGATGATTTCCCCAGGAAGGTTTGATCCCAGAGGAGTCAGGACGGACACTGGGTGCAACTCGTAGTAATAATGCCTTGTAGATGATTATCTCAGGAAGGTTTGATCCCAGAGGGGTCAGGATGGACACTGGGTACACCTAGTGGTAATAACGCCTTGTAGATGATTTTTCCAGAAAGTTTTGATCCTAGGAGGGTGAGGATGGACACCTGGTGCACTTGGTGATAATGACGCCTCGGAGATGATGTCCCCAAGAAGTTTTGATCCAAGGAAGGTCAATATGGACACCTGGTGCACCTGGTCATAATAACGCCATGTAGATGATTCCCCCAGGAAGGATTGATCCCAGATGAGTCAGGACGGACACTGGGTGCACCTAGTATTAATAACGCCTTGTAGATGATTATCCCAGGAAGGTTTGAACCCAGAGGGGTCAGGACGGACACTGGGTACACTTAGTTGTCATAACGCCTTGTAAATGATTTTTCCAGAAAGTTTTGATCTTAGGGGGGTGAGGATAGACACCTGGTGCACTTGGTGATAATGACGCCTCGGAAATGAATTCCCCAAGAATTTTTGATCCACGGAAGGTCGGGATAGACACCTGGTGCACCTGGTCATAATAACGCCATGTAGATGATTTCCCCAGGAAGGTTTGATCCCAGAGGAGTCAGGACGGACACTGGGTGCACCTAGTAGTAATAACGCCTTGTAGATGATTATCCCAGGAAATTTTGATCCCAGAGGATTCAGGACGGACACCTGGTGCACCTAGTGGTAATAACGCCTCGGAGAGGATTTCCCCAGGAAGGTTTGATTCAAGAGGGGTTAGGCTGGATACCTGGTGCAGCTAGTGGTAATAACGCCATGTAGATGATTCCCCCAGGAAGGTTTGATCCAAGGAAGGTCGGGATGGAAACTGGTGCACCTGGTCATAATATCGCCTTGTAGATGATTATCCCAGGAAGGTTTGATCCCAGAGGATTCAGGACGGACACCTGGTGCACCTAGTGGTAATAACGCCTCGGAGAGGATTTCCCCAGGAAGGTTTGATTCAAGAGGGGTTAGGCTGGATACCTGGTGCAGCTAGTGGTAATAACGCCATGTAGATGATTTCCCCAGGAAGGTTTGATCCAAGGAAGGTCGGGATGGAAACTGGTGCACCTAGTGGTAATAACGCCTTGTAGATGATTATCCCAGGAAGGTTTGATCCCAGAGGGGTAAGGACGGACACCTGGTGCACCTAGTGGTAATAACGCCTCGGAGATAATTTCCCCAAGAAGTTTTGATCCAAGGAAGGTCGGGATGGACACCTGGTGCACCTGGTCATAATAGCGCCATGTAGATGATGTCTCCAAGAAGTTTTGATCCAAGGAAGGTCGGGATGGAAACTGATGCACCTGGTCATAATAACGCCTTGTAGATGATTTACCCAGGAAGGTTTGATCTCAGAGGCGTCAGGACGGACACCTGGTGCACCTTGTGGTCATTACGCCTCGGAAATGAATTTCGCAGGAAGATTTGATCCCAGAGGGGTCAGGACGGATACCTGGTGCACTTGGTGATAATGACGCCTCGGAAATGATATCCCCAAGAAGTTTTGATCCACGGAAGGTCGGGATGGAAACCTGGTGCACCTGGTCATAATAAGGCCATGTAGATGATTTCCCCAGGAAGGTTTGATCCCAGAGAAGTGAGGACGGACACTGGGTGCACCTAGTGGTAATAACGCCTTGTAAATGATTATCTCAGGAAAGTTTGATCTCAGAGGGGTCAGGACGGACACCTGGTGCAACTAGTGGTAATAACGCCTTGGAGAGGATTTCCCCAGGAAGGTTTGATCCCAGAGGAGTCAGGAAGGACACCGGGTGCACCTTGGGGTAATAACGCCTTGTAGATGATTATCCAAGGAAGGTTTGATCCCAGAGGAGTCAGGACAGACACTGGGTGCACCTAGTAGTAATAACGCCTTGTAGATGATTATCCCAGGAAGTTTTGATCCCAGAGGGGTCAGGATGGACACAAGGTGCACCTAGTGGTAATAACGCCTCGGAGATGATTTCCCCAGGAAGGTTTGATCCCAAAGGGGTCAGGACGGACACCTGGTGCCCCTGGTGGTAATGATGCCTCGGAGATGATTTCCCCAGGAAGGTTCGATCTCAGAGGGGTCAGGATGGACACCTGGTGCTATTAGTGGTAATAACGCCTTGGAGAGGATTTCCGCAGGAAGGTTTGATCCCAGAGGAGTCAGAAAGGATACCGGGTGCACCTAGGGGTAATAACGCCTTGTAGATGATTATCCCAGGAAGGTTTGATCCCAGAGGGGTCAGGACGGACACCTGGTGCACCTTGTGGTCATAACGCCTCGGAAATAAATTTCGCAGGAAGATTTGATTCCAGAGGGGTCAGGACGGATACCTGGTGCACTTGGTGATAATGACGCCTCGGAAATGATTTCCCCAAGAAGTTTTGATCCACGGAAGGTCGGGATGGACACCTGGTGCACCTGGTCATAATAACGCCATGTAGATGATTTCCCCAGGAAGGTTTGATCCCAGAGGAGTCAGGACGGACACTGGGTGCACCTAGTAGTAATAACGCCTTGTAGATGATTATCCCAGGAAGTTTTGATCCCAGAGGGGTCAGGATGGACACAAGGTGCACCTAGTGGTAATAACGCCTCGGAGATGATTTCCCCAGGAAGGTTTGATCTCAGAGGGGTCAGGACGGACACTGAGTGCACTTAGTGGTCATAACGCCTTGTAGATGATTTTTCCAGAAAGTTTTGATCTTAGGGGGGTGAGGATGGACACCTGGTTTACCTGGTCATAATAACGCCATGCAGATGATTTCCCCAGCAAGGTTTGATCCCAGAGGGGTCAGGATGGACACTGATTGCACCTAGTGGTAATAACGCTTTGTAGATGATTATCCCAGGAAGGTTTGATCCCAGAGGACTCAGGACAGATACCTGGTGCACCTAGTGGTAATAACACCTCGGAGATGATTTACCCAGGAAGGTTTGATCTCAGAGGCGTCAGGACGGACACCTGGTGCACCTAGTGGTCATAACGCCTCGGAGATAATTTCCCCAAGAAGTTTTGATCCCAGAGGGGTTAGGACGGATACCTGGTGCACCTAGTGGTAATAATGCCTTGTAGATGATGTCCCCAAGAAGTTTTGATCCAAGGGAGGTCGGGATGGACACCTGGTGCACCTGGCCATAATAACGCCATGTAGATGATTTCCCCAGGAAAGTTTGATCCCAGAAGGTTCAGGACTGACATTGGGTGCACCTAGTGGTAATAACGCCTTGTAGATGATTATCCCAGGAAGGTTTGATCCCAGAGGGGTCAGGACGGACACCTGGTCCAACTAGTGGTAATAACGCCTCGGAGATGATTTCCCCAGGAAGATTTGATCCCAGAGGAGTCAGGAAGGACACCGGGTGCACCTAGGGGTAATAATGCCTTGTAGATGATTATCCCAGGAAGGTTTGATCTTAGGGGGGTGAGGATGGACACCTGGTTTACCTGGTCATAATAACCCCATGTAGATGATTTCCCCAGGAAGGTTTGATCCCAGAGGGGTCAGGACGGACACTGGGTACACCTAGTGGTAATAACGCCTTGTAGATGATTTTTCCAGAAAGTTTTGATCCTAGGAGGGTGAGGATGGACACCTGGTGCACTTGGTGATAATGACGCCTCGGAGATGATTTCCCCCGGAAGTTTTGATCAAAAGGAGGGTCAGGATGGACACCTGGTTCACCTGGTCATAATAACTCCATGTAGATGATTTCCCCAGGAAGGTTTGATCCCAGAGGGGTCAGGACGGACACTGGGTGCACTTAGTCGTCATAACGCCTTGTAGATGATTATCCCAGGAAGGATTGATCCCAGAGGGGTCAGAATGGACACCAGATGCACCTAGTGGTAATAATGCCTCGGAGATAATTTCCCCAGGAAGGTTTGATCCCAGAGGGGTCAGGACGGACACCTGGTGGACCTAGTAGTAATAACGCCTCGGGAATGAATTCTGCAGGAAGATGTGATCCCAGAGGGGTCAGGACGGACACCTGGTGCACCTAGTGGTAATAACGCCTTGTAGATGATCTTTCCAGAAAGTTTTGATCTTAGGGGGGTGAGGATGGACACCTGGTTTACCTGGTCATAATAACCCCATGTAGATGATTTCCCCAGGAAGGTTTGATCCCAGAGGGGTCAGGACGGACACTGGGTACACCTAGTGGTAATAACGCCTTGTAGATGATTTTTCCAGAAAGTTTTGATCCTAGGAGGGTGAGGATGGACACCTGGTGCACTTGGTGATAATGACGCCTCGGAGATGATTTCCCCCGGAAGTTTTGATCAAAAGGAGGGTCAGGATGGACACCTGGTTCACCTGGTCATAATAACTCCATGTAGATGATTTCCCCAGGAAGGTTTGATCCCAGAGGGGTCAGGACGGACACTGGGTGCACCTAGGGGTAATAATGCCTTGTAGATGATTATCCCAGGAAGGTTTGATCTTAGGGGGGTGAGGATGGACACCTGGTGCACTTGGTGATAATGACGCCTCGGAGATGATTTCCCCCGGAAGTTTTGATCAAAAGGAGGGTCAGGATGGACACCTGGTTCACCTGGTCATAATAACTCCATGTAGATGATTTCCCCAGGAAGGTTTGATCCCAGAGGAGTCAGGAAGGACACCGGGTGCACCTAGGGGTAATAATGCCTTGTAGATGATTATCCCAGGAAGGTTTGATCTTAGGGGGGTGAGGATGGACACCTGGTTTACCTGGTCATAATAACCCCATGTAGATGATTTCCCCAGGAAGGTTTGATCCCAGAGGGGTCAGGACGGACACTGGGTACACCTAGTGGTAATAACGCCTTGTAGATGATTTTTCCAGAAAGTTTTGATCCTAGGAGGGTGAGGATGGACACCTGGTGCACTTGGTGATAATGACGCCTCGGAGATGATTTCCCCCGGAAGTTTTGATCAAAAGGAGGGTCAGGATGGACACCTGGTTCACCTGGTCATAATAACTCCATGTAGATGATTTCCCCAGGAAGGTTTGATCCCAGAGGGGTCAGGACGGACACTTGGTGCACTTAGTCGTCATAACGCCTTGTAGATGATTATCCCAGGAAGGATTGATCCCAGAGGGGTCAGAATGGACACCAGATGCACCTAGTGGTAATAATGCCTCGGAGATAATTTCCCCAGGAAGGTTTGATCCCAGAGGGGTCAGGACGGACACCTGGTGGACCTAGTAGTAATAACGCCTCGGGAATGAATTCTGCAGGAAGATGTGATCCCAGAGGGGTCAGGACGGACACCTGGTGCACCTAGTGGTAATAACGCCTTGTAGATGATCTTTCCAGAAAGTTTTGATCTTAGGGGGGTGAGGATGGACACCTGGTTTACCTGGTCATAATAACCCCATGTAGATGATTTCCCCAGGAAGGTTTGATCCCAGAGGGGTCAGGACGGACACTGGGTACACCTAGTGGTAATAACGCCTTGTAGATGATTTTTCCAGAAAGTTTTGATCCTAGGAGGGTGAGGATGGACACCTGGTGCACTTGGTGATAATGACGCCTCGGAGATGATTTCCCCCGGAAGTTTTGATCAAAAGGAGGGTCAGGATGGACACCTGGTTCACCTGGTCATAATAACTCCATGTAGATGATTTCCCCAGGAAGGTTTGATCCCAGAGGGGTCAGGACGGACACTGGGTGCACTTAGTCGTCATAACGCCTTGTAGATGATTATCCCAGGAAGGATTGATCCCAGAGGGGTCAGAATGGACACCAGATGCACCTAGTGGTAATAATGCCTCGGAGATAATTTCCCCAGGAAGGTTTGATCCCAGAGGGGTCAGGACGGACACCTGGTGGACCTAGTAGTAATAACGCCTCGGGAATGAATTCTGCAGGAAGATGTGATCCCAGAGGGGTCAGGACGGACACCTGGTGCACCTAGTGGTAATAACGCCTTGTAGATGATCTTTCCAGAAAGTTTTGATCTTAGGGGGGTGAGGATGGACACCTGGTTTACCTGGTCATAATAACCCCATGTAGATGATTTCCCCAGGAAGGTTTGATCCCAGAGGGGTCAGGACGGACACTGGGTACACCTAGTGGTAATAACGCCTTGTAGATGATTTTTTCAGAAAGTTTTGATCCTAGGAGGGTGGAGTGGACACCTGGTGCACTTGGTGATAATGACGCCTCGGAGATGATTTCCCCCGGAAGTTTTGATCAAAAGGAGGGTCAGGATGGACACCTGGTTCACCTGGTCATAATAACTCCATGTAGATGATTTCCCCAGGAAGGTTTGATCCCAGAGGGGTCAGGACGGACACTGGGTGCACTTAGTCGTCATAACGCCTTGTAGATGATTATCCCAGGAAGGATTGATCCCAGAGGGGTCAGAATGGACACCAGATGCACCTAGTGGTAATAATGCCTCGGAGATAATTTCCCCAGGAAGGTTTGATCCCAGAGGGGTCAGGACGGACACCTGGTGGACCTAGTAGTAATAACGCCTCGGGAATGAATTCTGCAGGAAGATGTGATCCCAGAGGGGTCAGGACGGACACCTGGTGCACCTAGTGGTAATAACGCCTTGTAGATGATCTTTCCAGAAAGTTTTGATCTTAGGGGGGTGAGGATGGACACCTGGTTTACCTGGTCATAATAACTCCATGTAGATGATTTCCCCAGGAAGGTTTGATCCCAGAGGGGTCAGGACGGACACTGGGTGCACTTAGTCGTCATAACGCCTTGTAGATGATTATCCCAGGAAGGATTGATCCCAGAGGGGTCAGAATGGACACCAGATGCACCTAGTGGTAATAATGCCTCGGAGATAATTTCCCCAGGAAGGTTTGATCCCAAAGGGGTCAGGACGGACACCTGTCGCCCCTGGTGGTAATAACGCCTTGGAGATTATTTCCCCAGGAAGATTTGATCTCAGAGGCGTCAGGACGGATACCTGGTGGACCTAGTAGTAATAACGCCTCGGGAATGAATTCTGCAGGAAGATGTGATCCCAGAGGGGTCAGGATGGACACCTGGTGCACCTAGTGGTAATAACGCCTTGTAGATGATCTTTCCAGAAAGTTTTGATCTTAGGGGGGTGAGGATGGACACCTGGTTTACCTGGTCATAATAACGCCATGTAGATGATTTCCCCAGCAAGGTTTGATCCCAGAGGGGTCAGGACGGACACTGATTGCACCTAGTGGTAATAACGCCTTGTAGATGATTTTCCCAGGAAGGTTTGATTCCAGAGGGGTCAGGACGGACACCTCGTGCACCTAGCGGTAATAACGCCTCGGAGATGATGAAATATAACCTTATCAGATAAAAATTAATACATATTTATCATTTTTCAGAATAAGTAAATAGAAAAGTTTATAGAGTAATTCCCCCGCTGTATAGCCACACGTGTGCCTTACGTAAAATAGACTTGAGCAATTTTTTATTCTTTTGCTAAATATTATAACATTATGAAGTCAGGGTGGACACCTGGTTCACCTGGTGATGATAACGCCATGTAGATGATTTCCTCAGAAAGTTTTGATCCCAGGGGGGTGAGAATGGACACCTGTTGCACCTGGTTATAATAACTCCTCGGAGATGATGTCCCCAGGAAGTTTTGATCCTAGGAGGGTGAGGATGGACACCTGGGGCACCTCGTCATAATAATGGAATGTAGATGATTATCCCAAGAAGGTTTGATCCCAGAAGGGTCAGGACGGACACTGGGTGCACCTAGTGGTATTAACGCCTTGTAGATGATTATCCCAGGAAGGTTTGATCCCAGAGGGGTCAGGATGGACATCAGGTGCACCTAGTGGTAATAACGCCTCGGAGATGATTTCCCCAAAAAGGTTTGATCCCAAAGGGGTCAGGACGAACACCTGGTGCACCTGGTGGTAATAACGCCTTGTAGATGATTTTTCCAGGAAGGTTTGATCCCAGAGGGGTCAGGACGGACACCTCGTGCACCTGGTGGTAATAACGCCACGGAGATGGTTGTCACCGGAAGTTTTGATCCCAGGAGGGTCAGGATGGACACTTGGTGCACCTGGTGTTAAAGAGTTAAGTATCCTGGGATTAAAGAGTCCATACCTAGTAAATTTTTTGTTTTATTTTTAATTTAGAATCAAATGGTGCACAAAAAAGAAAATCTAAAATCAGAATCTTTAAGACTATAATATTAAAAATTTCGTATCCATACATATTAAAAAAAAAAACAGGTGGTAGAAAATTTTTTTAAAAAACTGTTGAAAACATTAATTTAGAACTCGTCAACTAATCTTTCTTAAATCATTATCACGGTCACTGACTCATCTCTAGTAGTCTCAATAACTGGAGTAATAACTATAAAATATTATCTTAAAAAATAACTTTTTTTTGTTTTAGTTTTTACACACTGAATGTATTCGGTATGCGCTTTTTGACGCAAAAATTAAAACTTAACAAAAAAAAAATTACGTAAAAATTTTTTTTTACTTTTCCACATAAATGATTTTTTTTTTTTTTTTTTTTAAACCATTTCCGGAACAATTAATTTTTGGGGCAAATTTGTCATAAAATTAATTTTTACCTGGGAAAACTAAAGCTAAATTAAAAAAACTCTAAAAATTGTTTAAAAAAAGAGAAAAACATTTTAATCCATCCAGTGTCCTACGAACAATTTTGGATTTATATACCTCAAACTTGGCAAAAAAACTTCCTTTTGTGTGTACCAATCGAATGATCTATATTTTGTGAGGGTTTAGAAAGATTTGCTGACAGTACCAGTTGTCCTAAGATAATCATTTTTTGCCTTTTTTAAATTACTAGAAATTACTCAGCGAGTACGGACCCTTATTAATTGCTTTTGCAAAAGAAATTTTTGTTACATAAAATAAAAAATTCAAACTTCATCAGTTTTTAAATTGTTTTACTTTACACAGCCTCTCTAAGCGTGCTGCAAGCGTGCATAGGAAAAAAAACAAAAATAGTAACCTCAAATGCACTTTTCGAATATTTTAAAAACTTCTTCACCAATCAGCTCACGAATAAGAAGTTTACGCAAGATGGCGAAAACTCTCTTTTATAAAGGGATTTTTTAATAACTCTCAAGCTCTGGGGGCAAGAGTTAGAAAGGGACGAAAATTTTTTTTTAATAAAAAAGTTATTTTTTGGTCCTAAACTAACTTTTAAAGGGGTGGCACTTACATATACAGCAACATTTCGGGAAATAACAAACGCCTTAATCTGTATGCGCCCTACTAACATGCTCTTAAGTTTTTTTTGACAGATATTTTTTTTTTTTCGTAAATCCATATCTTAAACCGACCAACGTTTTGACTTTATAATTCAATAAAATACAATAAAAGTCTTACCTCAGTGGTTTCATTAAGTACATACCAGGTGCAGTTTGTATACAGGGTCTGTCCGTATGTCACGGGTGTTACATCATACACAGTTTTTTAAATATTTATGAACATAGAATACTAAAAAAAAAAAAATTGATACTAAAGGGAAGCACTTTTTTTTTAGAAAATTTTCATGTCATTCAAAAATTTTTCACATCTTTCATTTTTCTAAAAATTTAATGTAAAGTCCGTTCCGGGCGTTACTGAAAACAGAAGTGGTTCTGATGTTACCGGTAAGAATACAAGAACTCAGCGAATTATGAAATGATGCAGTTCTGAAAAAAATTAATGTTCAAGTTAAGTCTTGAAACATTTACGCTCATATAAAAGTTTTTGTATTTTTCATTTTTTTTACTTAATAAAAATTTATCTTTATGTTCTGGGTGTTACACGAATTTGTTCCGGGTGTTACGCGTACGAATAAATTTCTTGTAGAACACTGAAAAAATGATTTCTGATACATATTTGATACTATTAAATTAAAAATTATCTATTGAAAAACTCTGAAGCAGTTTATTTAAGAAAAAATATTTTTTGAAGATTTTACATTTTTAACGGGTGTATAATATAAACATTATTATATAATACTACTTAAATTAAAATCTTTGATAATATAAGATCTAATAGTCAAATTGATCACCATGAATATATTTTTTAATATTTTATCTCATTTAATTCAACGGAATCTTTTTTTAAAAGTAATTTTTTCTTTTTTCGTCTTTTTTTATCTCTGATTCTTTTTTTATAGTCTGGGCGCCGCGCCGTAGGGGTTTTCGTGACCCGATAGCGGTCAGCGATCCAGGCTTAAAAGATGTATTTTGTACTCTTAATGAAGAATTTCGAGGGTGGACGGAAAAATTTGTTTACAATTATTTAAACAAATAACAAAGTAAAAAAGTCATTTTTTCGATGAAAAAATTTTTTTTTAATATTTTTCAGCTAAAAATAAGTTGAAAATGTAAGCGGACTTTTATTTGTAAAGTCAATAGTTTTTGAGAAAAAAATCATTAAAGTTTAAAAAAACCGTGCATCTGTAGAAAATTAGTCGAGCCTACCATGGCGGCCGGAGTATAAGTTTTTTAAAACTTTGATGATTTTTTTCTCGAAAACTATTGACTTTACGAAAAAAAGTCCACTTACATTTTCGACTTATTTTTAGCTGAAAAATATTTTAAAAAATTGTTTTTCATCGAAAACATGAGTCCAAAAGATTGAACGGAGGCAAAAAGACCAATGCTCTAAAATACGTTTAAAAGTGAAAAAAAAAAAAAAAAAGATATCTGTATTGTTTCTTTTTAATTACTTAGTAATATTATACTTTTTTCTGCTTAAATAATGTATTAATTCTGAAAGATTCAAGTGCACTTTAACAGCGACGTCTGTGACATGTAACACCCGGAACGCATTTTTTCGGAAAGAGGAGTCTCAAAAATTTTTTCTACAGTAGGGGGGAATTAGCTATCTTAAGATAGCTTTGTAAACAAGAAGCTGAGTAAAAATATTAAAAGCTCAAGTCATTATACAAACAATACCCTTTTTTAGCGTTCCGGGTGTTACAGAGAAATAAGAATTTTTACCACAGCACAAAATTTTCTGTAATTACCGAAACAAATTGAAACTTTGCTGAGAGCTCAATCACACTGCATTCTAAAGAGTGAAACATAACTTATAAATCTTTGTTGATATCGAACGATTTACAGTGCTTCCAACTTTGCACCAACTTTGCACAAGAATCACACAAGTCAGGCCAGTGGTGTTCATAGATTCATCAACAGGCTAAAAAATTTTAAATTAAAAAAAAAAGTGGTAGAACTAGTATAGTTCCAGAAACTGCATATAATTTCTGACCAGAAAAAACGGTTTATATATTTTTTTTTCATAATTTAATTTTTTACTCTGAGGTTCGTTTTTATACGGACAGACCCTACAGTCGAAAAAAAAAAAAAAAAAACTTTTTTTTTGGTACTTATAGTTAGTTAAGTGTTTGATGATTTTGGAAATGATTACAGATGAGTTAGTCACTGGCTCCAATAAGTTGAGATGAATTTCATTTCTATTTACCTTTGAAATTTTTTCTAATTTATTAATATTTTGTGAGTTAACAAATTGTTACTTTGGCTGCGCCTCAGACTTCTATTTTGAGGGCCTGTAGTGCAGCTGAAAAAAAAAGTGCTTAAGTTCCGTTATTTTTGACCAAAATAACGCGTATCTAAGGAATTTTTGGCTGTGCCTCACGGAAAAAATTATGCCCTTAAACTATATAATATAGTAAGATATATGTATACGCGTTTCAACACGTGACTGTTGGTTTTTCTTACGTTTTGGCAAATGCTCATAATTTTTTTTTCTAGTTGAGAATACAGTATTTTTCTTCACGATCGTCTAGAGGAGAGCTTAAGCAATAATTGTCTGAAAAAAATTTTAATTTTAATAGAGGAGAACTTGGTTAAAACTCCATTTGTTTATCTTAAAATTGTGAATTTATTGCGAAATAATATTTTTTTTTTTTGACAAATGATTTATTTTGTTTTCTAGATATTCCCGAGACTTCCAATAAATTTTTGTCAACTTTCATCAAAAATTAATCAAAATATGGCAATTTAAAATATAATATGACTCAAAGTTCATTTATTTATAACTTTTTCAAAAGTTAAAAAAAAAAAAAAAAATCATTTATTTACCTTTGCGGATTCATAAAAATATATATCAAATTCGTTATGTTAGTTTTTAGTGGTCCACTTAGAATGGCTTGACTCGTATATATTGTACTTTTTTATTTGCATAGCAAACTCGTAGAAATGATTTACATTCAAAAATATTTATGATTTTTCTCATCATCTGGTACCAAAAAGCTATGCCCAAAGTTTGAGTAAGATCAGTGACCCAAATATTAGGTCTCCTTGTCTACCCCTAAATCCCTACCCCTTAAATCCAGCTGGATTTCCAGCTGGAAATCCGACTGGAATTCCAGTAGGGATATCTTTTTTTAACATCCATGTATTTCAAACATTATAATGATACTCTAGAATTATCTTTGTATTACAAAATGACATTATGATTAAAAAAACTTTGAATTGTAAACTTTTTTCAGTATCTATAATTTAAAATTTTTCAGATAATCCGTTGATTTGTGACTGTGACTTACTTTGGTTTGCTGTTTGGTTAGATAACCTTAAAGATCAATCTGATGAAGTAATGTCAAAAAAGAAAACTATATGCACGATGCCAATGGAACATCGAGAGTATCTCATTCAAAAAATGCCAACACAGAAACTAGGTTGTTCAAAGTTTAAAAGTTATGAAAGAGCTTTGTCAATGTCAGGCACAAAATATATTACTTATGGGTCAACATTTATTATAATAATTGCATTCACAATGTGAAATGAACAAAAAATATTATAATTTACAAACAAATGATCATTACATTATTTTTTCACAATAAAATATAGATGAAAATTTGTTCAAATGATTTTTACACTCTACACAAAGAAAACCAGAATAATATTTGAGCTAAAGCTGCGGAAATTGTCAGAGGGAAAGTAAATCTGAAAGTAATACTTTTAGTTAGCCCGATACTCTTGAATTTAAGAAAAAATAAGTGAAAATAAGAAATTCTGATCATGCATGTTTTACTTTCAAATGTAATTAATTTCATCATTTGAAAATCCTTATAGGGAAGATGCACATTTTCTAATTATATTTTTTTCTGAAAGTTCTCGATTTTTAATGAATTTTAAAGATTTTTTAAATAATTTTCATGACAATAGTGGAGATGTAATTTTTTGAAAAATGGTACTGTAACAGTACTAGTCCGAGGTAGCCGACGAGTTCCTCACTGTTTACAACAACTTCCTGGAGTACTCCGTCCTGAGTAATCTCAGCTTAATCCGTACCTAAAAAGAATTCTGTCATGCTTGGGGACACGCGCACGCGAGCTAACTTTCAAATGCCGGTATTGGGCGGGGTGAGATTCCCCAAGCTAAATTCAAAATAATAAAAAAAAACAAACAAAGAGAATATGATTCTCTCGATAATTCCTAGCCGAGGAAAAGCTGAGCGGAGGATGAGAGTTATTCATCAAATGACGAACACCAAAAAAATCAATTTTATACTTCAATTTATTACATCAATCAAAATAAAGAAAAAGTCTACAATAAAATTAATAGTGTTCGGTGATCGAGTTAAGTTCGGTCAATTGCACTGGCGGCCGAACAAAGCACAAAAAAAAATAAACAAAAAAGTTAACAAATAAATCTGCCAAGCGACTACGCCAGTCGGCTCGCAAGTTTCTACGCGTAAATTCTATCGAGAAGTTGCGCGCAGAATCTTATTGAAAAAACAAGACAGGCAGAGAAAAATCTATCAGCATTTTCTCTCCCTCTACATACAGCACTCCTGCGTGCTCGCTCGCACATGATCGCGGGGTTTACCAACCTTTCTCGCTGGTGTGGAAATCTCTGGGTTCACAGGGGTACTTGTGCGCGGTGACGACACACTTACACACTCTTTTCTTCGCACAACCTGCGACGTCGAATCTACAGCAAACGACACGACTCGCCGCGTTACATAACTTTCTTTCGAACAACGAAAAACGAGTAAAAACAATGAGTGTTCAACTTGGCGTCCTACACACGTCTGGCGCGTGTCGGTCCCATTCCTCCGGTCCGGCCGCTAACGGTCAGTCCGTTCCGGAATGGTGCACTAGCAGCCGACTGTCAGCTGCTAACCCGCGTCCACACGGAAAATCAATATCTATCGTGTGAGCGGATATTTTCACCGACCGTGACAGTACTCGTAACGTCATCAGTACCATTTTATATTCAAAATATATCTATGTATATGATTATTTTGAGAAATTTCAAAGTCTATATCTCCTTCAATTTTCATATTTTTTTCAATAAAAAAAAAAAAAAAATACGTATCGATTATTTTTTGATCTACTATCTAATCAAGTCGGTACCCGATCATTCCCCCGACAATCATTCCCTTGACAGTCATTCCCCCGGGCCTATTTATCCCCCGACAGTCATTTCCCCGAGCTTATTCATCCCCCGACAGTCATTCCCCCGGGTTTATTTATCCCCCGAAATGGAAAAAAATATTTTTACATATTAGACGATTTATTTACTATGTACGATTACAAGAGCTTTCCATAACATTCGCAACTGCTTCGAAGTAATCAGCAATGGCTATCGCTTCGTAATTTAAGACAATACCACGGAGTCTTGCTTGAGCAGCTAACCACTTCCGCTTCAGGGCAGCCTTTATTTTTCGGCCGAGGGATGGCTCTGTGACCGCTACCTGCGCATCTCCCTACTCTTTTTTAAATTGATCGATGCAGCCGGTGATATCGAAATAATTTACAAAGTCCTGCATCTCCTCGGGCGCTATCCCTTTTAAATAATCGGATTAATTTTTCGGGGTAAATATACGTCAGAAAAATGGGTTTTCGAGGGATTGACTGTTGGGGATTTTTCAAGGGTTTGAAGGTTCGGGGGAATGATAGGGAATCTTTTTGACTTTATTGATTCCCTATCTAAATAATTTTTTTATGCATATTCCTCATTAGATATCCTATTAGAAACAACTTCAATTACAGTTACGACGTAATTTACCAATAACAAATATAGGTTCTTAATATTTAAGTTTTTAAGTGTCAACAGTAATTATTTTTTATTTAATGATAAGAAAGTATTTTTTTGTTGAGTTTTTTTTATTAGTTGTTGTTAGCATAAATATTAGTTAGTACAAAAAATCTTCTTCAACTTTTACAGTTTGAAGCTATCATATTTTTTGTTTAATTTTCTCTGAAATTTCAGAGACACAAATTTTCATTTTAAGCGATTATGAAAACTACAACGATCGTTTTGAACCCCAGTTTACCTGATAAATATTTCCAAAAAATAACTGATATTATTTGTTTAAGTGTAAACTTTAACGAAACATAACATTTTTAACTGTTATTTGCACTCATGAAATACTCAAAAAGTCTGAATTTTTTGAATATACATCTTAAAATCCACACTTTTAACATACTTAAGTCTATCAATTTAAAACTCTCAAATTTCATGAAAAGATGATGATTTCTAATACTGATATACTTTATACAGGGCCTTCGCTAGCAGCTAAAGCAAAGAATAGAGAAGACAAAAATTCATTTCACTGGACAGGATATCCCTATCCTCATCAGTTCTTTACTTAGAAGTTCAATTAAATATGCATGTCTTTATTGTATTCCTCAGCATGAAAAACTGTGATCACATTGATTGACTTAGAAGTACGTCAACATCATGTTCCTGTCGAAACGTCGTCAATAAACAATTATAGCAAACTAACACCTGTTTGTTTTATTTATGCTCACTGATATCCACAAGCAAATTCCATTCTCATACAACGTGAGCAAGTAACTACTCATCATATTTGTATACAATTGAAAGATGTGAATTCTGTGGTGTCCAAAAACACATGATGGATAAGAATCATAAGTTTAAATTTTTACAAGTGAAAATACTTGACAATGAGAAAAGATTTTATAGTAGATAACTTTCTGAAATGTTGTGAATAAAACTAGCCAGCAATAGCATTAATGAAAAGACTGATGTTCGTTTTCTCAATAAAATCTACTCCGCAACATGTTCAAAATTTTTACTAGACTAGCCAACCGTTATTTATATTTTTTTAGATTCAATCATTGTATATTTTAATTATTGCTACTGTGTTAAATATAGATTTATATGCGTAACACTGTGCGATGTGAGCCTATTGTTCCATCAGAAAGGAGGGGAAGGACTCGACGAAACGTACCATGAAAAGATCCTATTCCACCGTGACCTCTTTGATAGGCGGATTCGATGTAGACTCGTCCTATTCCTCTGCATCCTCCTCTGTCTCCAGTGGCTTGAACATTGAAAAATTTCTCGTATCTGTTCGTCATTGATCAATCTAACCTCTAAAAATTCAACGTTACCGTCAACGTCCTATAGTCGAATAAGCTTGGGTTACCAAGGTCGTCCTTTATATCTATTTCGATCGTTGAAAATGTATTTTTCAGTAGGGGTACGTACATGCAAAGGAAAAAGCTTTTTACTCTTCTACTACCATGAGTGTATACTCAATCACCAAGAGAAACTGAGCGCAGCATCGTATCAGGTAAGGCCTGCGGCATTTGCATAACGCAATCCTTGCCAACATCAATCACAGCAACTAACCGCACACGTACTGCGTCTTTGTCTCAAATGCTTCATCTCTGAACGAATCAACTACGGCGAGCAATGATGATCCGTTCAACGAGATACTGAAGGAGTTATCCAGCCTCAAAACTTCGATCAACTCGTACAATTCTCACTTCGATGCCATTGACGAAAAACTCTGTGTCCTGGATGAAATACCTAATCCCGTCGAAAGAATGGACAATCCGGAGGTAGAACTTGAGGAGCTCAAAAAGGAATTGGAAGAGTGCAAACAAAGGCTTGAAAACCCCAAGGAGGGGTTTTCAAGGTTAATCTGAAGTTCAAGGTTAATCTGAAACAAAAACAACGTTTTAAATTTATTGTGCTCACCACATCCAAATTACTAATTATTATACCTAGACAGAGTTGAGCAAATCACACAAAAATTTATTAATAATAAAAAATAATTTAAATTCACCAAAAAAATTAGTCGTTGCTACTCTGAGTCATGATTTTTATTGCTATTGGATATTATCTCCTAAGTTACCTGCAAAATAGATAAATTATTAAATCAGAAGTAGCAATAATTGGTTAAAACAGCATCAAGCCGAAGAGAAAGCCGTTTATAATACTCTACGAAGAATTGTAAGAAACGCCGAAATCATTTATATTAGAGGATATGAAAAGTGGTTGCTTCTACATAAAATTACCGGAGCTAAAGTAATTAATTTAGAGTACGATAATCTATGTTTAAAAATTTTTCCGAGAATAGTGTGTACTGCCTTCGTCACGCGATAAACAATTTTAATAATGACAACCCCTGCGAAAAATTACTCAATCAAAAAATTTCTGGTATGGGATATCCAATTCATTTCACAAAAACAGCGTAAAAGAAGTTGTTGAAATTGAAGCTTCGTTGGACCCTACAGTACCATCGCCGGCAGCACCAAAAAGGACAAAAAGAAGTGTAATTTTAGTTTAGTTTTCATAGACTTGTCGATGAATTTAAACGGAGGTTGTTGAACCTTGAAATTAGGGACATTTACGCGAGAATTGCACGCCTATACAAAACAGTTCGAGAACTTATTGACGATTTGAATTTATCGATTAGTGAGAATTTGACTATCGACTTCGTGAGGTTTTGCAAATTTACTAACTGCAGGAAGTAATGCAATTCGAATATATTAAAGGCTAGGAAGTTCAATAAACTCGTCGCGAAAAAAAGTAAAAAAATGTCACCTCTGCACGACTCTCACGTCAACAGCGAATTTGTAAATAAGGATAGTTGGGTCACTAACCTGACCAACGTCGAGCTCCCGGCTGAGGTGCACAATACTCTACTTTTAGGTGAAAAGTTTAATTTTACCTCTTATCCTGGCAAAACTACATACTTTGAGCTTTTGAAATCAGTCAACTCCACATACAGGATTGACAGAGAGATAAAGAATGAATTAATCACATTTGTGACCGACAGCATTAATACCTTGGTTCAAACGCAAACATCGCGTGGACACTATAGATAAAAAAATTGAGATTGATCTTGTTTTTTGTAGAAAATTTGCGAAGGACAACCCAGACATTATGTTCACGCGTACAGATAAAGACGGTAACACCGTCGTGATTAGTAAAAATGATTATCTCGGGAAAATGAACTCAGCCCTTTCGAATAATAAGCATTATTTGCTTCTGGAGAAAGATCCAGTGTGGAAAAGTGTCAGAGAAATGAATATTTTGATTAAAAAGTGGTGCAAAACGGGCACTTTTAAGCGTGACTACTTTAGATTGACGGAAGAGCAGAGGAATCTGAAAAACTCATTGACACCCAGGGCCTATGGGCTAATCAAAATATGCTATCTGCTATCAACAGCCCAACGTACACTTTTGATAAAGCCCTCGCGAACTTTCTCAACAAAGTTTTAGAATTGCCAGTGAGCAATATTAAAAATTGCCTTGAGCTGAAAGCACAGCTCGAAAACATTGAAATCGAGAATAAACACCGTTTGATCTCCTTTGACGTGGTCGCTCTTTTTTCTAATATTTCGCATAATCTAATTTTGCAAGCTTTGAGTGAGAAATGGGATCACACCCCCCCCCCCACACCTCGTTAGAGAAGCATGAATTCTTGTCGGATATTTTAGTTTTCTTAAATTGTAATTATTTACAATTTAATGACAAATTTTATAAACAAATTCTAGGTGCGCCGATGGGATTTTGTAGTAGCCCTTGTTTTGCTAATTTCGCGATGGAGATGTTGGAAAAACGTGCATTAAGCATTGGCCTCTGCAAAACCGTTTTTTATCGTCGGTATGTTGATGACTGTTTTTTGATAATCGAGGAGCGTGAGATCGACAAAACTCTCGACGTTTTTAATAACTTAGATGAAAATTGTCGCGGATTTACTGCTCCATTAATTTTATTTTCATTTGCCGGACTAAAAGCTGGTAGAGGAGGGCTGTCAAATAAATTGAGAAGACCATTAATTAACTTTATGTGAATTTTATTTTTTGAATATATTATTATTTACAAAAAAAGTTCAAGTTTAATAACTTTTATTAAATCTCTTAATAATTAATGAACAAGTATGAAATTTAAGTAGTTAATGTGTATTGACAGATTATTTAATTTGATGTTGATAACATGAGCTCATTACTATAAAATAGAAAGAGCGAACTTGAGTTAACCAGTGTAATAAATGCTACTTGATTTTAAGTGGTTTACTTCAACTTGAGAGAATTACAATAAGTGATGAGAATATAACAAATCATCAAAGTATAAAATAACTTAAGTTGGAATTTGTAAGCAAATGATTAATGATTTAACCAGTGAGAATTTAATTGTAATTGAAAAAAATGAGAATAATAATTTAGTACACTAATATTATTTAATTTTGTTTTAATAAAGCTCCTCACTTCTTATTACAAGTGGGAATGAGTAGTAAAGTTACACTTAAGGAGAGTGAGAGAGAGAGAGAGAGAGAAGAAGCAAGAGAGATACATTCAAGGTCAAGAATTAATGACCTTGAATAAGATTTGATTTTCGCTAGAGAAAATGATCAGCACAGGAATTTTATTGATTTTCTGGCTGTGAGAATGGCAAAGTAAAAACACCGGTAAATTATTGTTACCGGTGCTGAGCAAAATACCTGAGGATGCCGTGGGCGATCTCCCTGCTGAGCAACTAACCCAAGAATTGAAGTGAATCAAGCCAATTAAATTGGCTTAATTGAAGATGAGATGCCTCCAGAGTTGAACCACCACCGAGTGAATAATTTGTTGAGATGACTGTGCAGATTAGACGACTGCGTTGATGATGATGAAAAAGAGTCGAGAGAAATGCCAAGAGAAAAAACCCACGAGGTAGCACAAAATGGCGAATGAAACGTCTATTCACGAGCGTTGTCGAGAAGAGAGAGAGAAGAGCAGCTGGCCCGGCAGCATCAGCGACAGCAGCAGCGGCCGCCCCAAGCTGCGCAGTCGGCGAGAGCACCAGCATTATGTAGTTCTGCGTGGTCCAAGAGGAAGGCGCCACGCAGTCTACAAACTATTGATTTTTTGCTTGACGATGTGTACGGAGTGAAATAATTGTTCGCTCCGCAACAAAAATCTTAAATTCACGTGCGAGATTGAGATTGAGAAAAGTTTAAATTTTCTAGATATCACAATCTATCGCGAAGACGATAAACTTGTCACTAACTGGTACCAAAAACCCACAGTTTTCAACAGGTACATTAATTATTACTCACACCACCCCATCAGCCAGAAAATTGCAATTATTTATAACCTGATAGACAGAGCCATAAAACTTTCACACCCCCGCTTCCATAATTACAACTTAATTAAGACTAAAGACATACTGAAAACTAATAGCTACCCCAACACGTTTTTTGACAAATACACAAAAAGAAAACTTAAAAAAATTGCACATGATAATGGGACTAATGAAGACAATAACATGGACAACAATAACAATAATACTGATAATACCAAACCATTTATTTGCCTCCCCTTTATAAAGAAACTCTCAGACTCAATAGTCAATAGTTTACAAAAATTCAAACTGAACATCGTGTATACGAATATCAATAAATTAAATTCAATTATAAAGCTTGGGAAAGACAGAATTCATAAATACTCTTGCAATAACATTGTTTACAAGATAGATTGTGCCGATTGTGATAATTTCTATGTTGGCCAAACCTCCAGGAAGTTTAGAAAGAGACTATACGAGCACGATTACGCGGTTAGGAAATTGAAATCGAATAATGCTCTAGCTTGCCATGTCGCCGATACGAAACACACTATTGATTTTGATAACGCGAAAATAATCGAAAAATAATCGAACTTTTAGCGAGATGCTGAATATTTATTACCATGACAATACCTTGAATGTGATTACAGACACAATGAATTTGAGGAACGACTACAAAAAAGGTATTGATAATGTAAAAAAACATGTGAAAAAACATATTGTCAATAGTTAACTAATTATATGTACACACTTTTGCAAGAATGAATTACTTTTGCACTACGCGAGACGGTCGTTCTCCCGACGATACCACTAGGAGCACATGAGAGCCTAGGAGGTGTCGGGGTACCTATGTGTTCAGTTCCCTCTTTCTCACGCCCCTCCACGTACTTACTATTCTATTACAACCGTACCGAGCTCTCCGCTCTTCTTTCCTCACAACCCCACTTTTATAACTTTTCTAACCCTTCCTTTTCGGGTTTTTAGGCTTGCCGTTTAAATCAAATTCATTCTTGAACAAGTGTTTAGCAAATACAGATCGCCCTGGACCAACTCCTTTACTTCGCTTAAAGGAAGTTTCCTTTTTTACTTTATGTGAGTAGAATTATCGTTATACCGTTATTGTAATTACATGCGTAAATCATTTGTATCTGTAAAAAATTGTTTTGAAAAATTGTTATAAAGGATTTTTTCTTTAAATCATTTGAAATTTTTAAATAATTGTTATCAATTGTGAAAACACTTTTATATATTACTTGATATTTTTAATTATTTACATAATCAAAAATATATTATTTTATTAATTTTTGTAATTATGCCAAATGTCTGATGATTATATTGTTTTTTAATAAACAGCCCTGAAGATGGATGCTTAGACATCCGAAACGTTGGCGAATAATAAATAAATTTGCTTGTAAATAAGGATACCTGAGTGGAATTATTGACTTTTATCGAATTACAAGCTACTGAGAGAAATTTTCGAACAAGGGTAATTTTAGCTACAGTAAGTTTCAGCTACTGAAAAAAATTTTTATGCAAGTGCGTTGACCGGAACTTAAACTATTTACAAGTGTAAGCTAAAGTGCGAGTATAGTTGAACGTAATCATGCAGTGCGCATTTATGGACTGAATAAGGTGCGGGTTTAAACAATGAAAAGACAGTCCAATTATTAACAATATTTTTAATTAAATCTTAAAGTTTTACAATGGCTCTAGGGCCGAGATTAAGCTTGTGTGTGGAACGAGGTTAGCTGTCGCTCGTGACGAGGCTGGCACAAGACTGAAGGCGGCGCCTGGCTATGCATGGCTCAATTGTTCACGACGTCGGTCCACAGTCGCGGTTGCAGTTGCTGCTTGGACCTGTGTCCGCACGGAACGTTCTGGGGAGCAATCCTGACGGCCACTCCCCCTCCAGAGACCTTCGCAGGTTAAAGCAGCGAGGGGAACGATACCCGCTTCATTCTTCGAGGAGAGGATGGCGTCGATGCAGCTGGAGCCGGAGTTGTTGGAGTCGTCGGCTCTGCAGCAGGTTCCATAGACCACTCGCATTGCTCTGGTAGAGGAGGAGCTTTCAAGTCAGCGGTGGCGAGGTACGCCAGCTTCAGGTGGTCGGTGGACACAACCCTCTCTCTGCCGTTGACCTTGATGACGAAAACCTTCTCGTTGACACGCTTTGTTACCTCGTGAGGGCCAGTGTACGGAGGTTCTAGGGCTTCTTGATGGTGTTCACCTTTAGGAAGACGTGCGAGCAGGTTTTGAGGTCCTTAAAGATGAACGGTCGATGTTTGGCATGGTCTGCGGCTAGCACAGGCTTGATTTCCCGCATGAGGGTTCGCAACTTCTTCAAGAAGCTTCTGGGGTCAACTTCCCTTGTAGTATGAGTGAAAAATTCTCCTGGTACGCGTAGAGTTGTACCGAAGATCATTTCGGCCGGTGATGCTTGTCAACAGCTCTCGGTCGTAGGTGCTGTACATTTGTTGCATGGGTGATAGTTTGCTGGAGAAGAAACCGACTGGATGCCAGACGTTGTCGATTTCTTGCTCTAGGGCGGCGCTGATGCCACTGTCGCAGGCGTCTGTCGTCAGGCGCAGTGGCATCGATGGGGACAGGAAGGTGTTGGTTGTGGCCCTTTTCAAGTTCTCCTTGCATCTCTGAAAATCTGCCTCCACTTCAGGGGTTCAGCTGACCTTGACTTTGCGTCCTCTGGGAAGGCCGCACAGCATGTCGTTCAGCGACGCCTATCGTTTGGCCACTCCAGGAAGACAGCATCGGTAGTGGTTTAGCACCCCCAAGAAGCTGTGGAGCTGCGTGGCCGTCTCAGGCTTGGAGATCTCCATGATGGCGTCCACCTTGCGTGCTGGTGGCCGGAAACCCTCGGGCAAGATGGTGTAGTATAGGAACTGGACCTCGGACTGACCTACCAAGCACTTCTGGAGATTGATGGTGAGTCATGCCTCTCGCAGTCGCTGGAAGACGAGACAAAGATATTCCAGGTGCTCCTTGTGGTTTCGGGACTTAATGCGCACATCGTCGATGTAGCACTTAACAAAGGGCATGTCCCGAAACAGCGCATCCATGAAGCGCTGAAACGTTTGCGTTGCGTTGCGCAAACCCATGGAGAGGTACAAGAACTCGTAGAGCTCATAGGGTGTTGTGTCGGCCATCTTACTGATGTGTTCCTCTGTCATTGGGAATTTGGTAGAATCCTTTCCCAGATCCAGGGTGGTGAAAGCGTTGCAGCCATGAGTCATGAAGAATATCCTCAATGACATAGGAATCGAGTAGCAGTCCGGACTCGTGCAGGTATTCACACGGTAGAAGCCTGTCATCCTGTATCCAACAGACTTCTTAGGCACCATGTGTATTGGGCTCGTCCATTGGCTAGATGATGGCCTGATAATTCCTCTTTAGGAGCTCGTTGATCTTTTGCTCGGCCACCTAAAGACGCTCGCCATGGAGCTGCCATAGGCGCTCAAAGACCGGATGGCCCTTAGTGAAAATGTAGTGTACAACCAGAGTGCCACTGAGGTTTGCCTTTCCCTGCCGGGGCTTGGTGATGTCAGCAAATTCCACCAAAAACTGATCGTAGACCATGTGGTGTTTGTCCTCAGCGGAGCAGCTCTGGATGCCAACGCCAAAGACTTCTGCGGTGTGGAGCGTAGCTTCGACAGTGAGGGTGATGGTAGGATCGGCCAGGCGACGATGCTGGAGGTCCACCAGAAGGCCAGTGCTAGCCAAGAAGTCTGTGCTTAGAGTGGGGTTGTGGACATCGGCGATGATGAAAGGCCAAGTGAAGTCTCGACGAAGCCCCAGGTTGAGGGTCACCATTCTTCGGCCGTACGTCTTAATGACAGTTTTGTTGGCTGCTGCCAGTTGCAGGACCTGGACAGGAGGTTTTCCTTCCACCGCCGAGAGTGGTAGTAAGGACACGATCGAACCAGAGTCGACCAGGAAGCGTAGGCCAGTGTTCCGGTCCATGATGAGGTGATTTTCACGGAGCTGATCTTTGCTGCCAGCCGCCACCTCAACTGACGGCAGCAATGTGAGTTTCCCTGATTGGCTGATGATCTGAAGCTGCAGGGTTGCTCGCATTTTCGAGCGTCGGCGCCGAATTGGTGGTGAAAATAGCAGAACCCACCTGGTGTAGCTGAGCGTGGCCTACTCCTGCTTCGGCGACGCGACTGATGGGCACCCTCAGTTGGCCTTGGTTGAAACCCACGGACGGCGCTTAGTATCATGTCGTTGGACGCGTTGAGCTTTTCCAGAGCTGCTCGTATGCCGGCGAGCTCATCTGTCCAGCTAGACTTGTGAGAGCCGGTGCTTTGGGCACCGCCACGATGATGATGGGACGGGCTGCGCTGCCTGTTTTTACTTACCACCTAGAGTCCTGGAGACACGTCGTGCATCTCATCTGCTGCTACGGCTAACTTATCCGAGGTGTTGTTACGCAGGACTCGGAGAGTGCGTGTGAAGTGCGCGGGCAGGAGGTTGAGCCATTTGACCTTGAGCGCGTCATGGGCCACCTTCGTGCCGGCGGCCAGGTTGCACATGTGGCGAAGCAGCTGCAAGGGCATCCAGTTCCATTCTGGTGAAGAGTCAGGTTAGCTGCTAGTCTGCTGACTCCGAGAACCAGGAAAGCACTTGCGTCTTCAAATGCTTGTACTTTCCGTTTGCTGAAGCAGTGCGCAGGACAGCCAGAAGGTCTTCGATGGAGTCCTGGTCGAGGGAGGCAACGACGAGGTTTTACTTCGAAAAATCCGAGCGGATGTTGCTCGTGCCGAATAAAGCCTCAATCTGCATGAGCCACGTTTCGGGGGAATGCTTCTAGAAACCCGGCAGCTTAAGGAGACCACATGAATAATCTGTGTGCCGTAAGAACGTTGTTTACGGACGGTTACGGCTCCTTACAGCTCTTTACGGCTGCTTACGGACACCCTACGGCCCACGGAAACATAACCTCCAAGAGCCGTTGGGTGTCCGTAAGCCGCCGTAAGGAGCCGTAAAGGAGACCACATGAATAATCCGTGTGCCGTAAGAACGTTGCTTAAGGCTGGTTACGGCTCCTTACAGCTCCTTACGGCTGCTTACGGACACCCTACAGCACGAAAACATAACCTTTAAGAGCCGTTGGGTGTCCGTAAGCAGCCGTAAGGAGCCGTAACCGGCCGTAAGCAACGTTTTTACGGCACATGGATTATTCACGTGGTCTCTTTAACTGGCCGTAAGCAACGTTTTTACGGCACACGGATTATTCATGTGGTCTCCTTTACACTGCGTGACAGCCTCCACTAGGACGTCATTTTGTTGAATTGGCGGTAGTTGGCCATCGACCCCTCCAGCGACATCCTCATTAACTATCACACAATTTGTAATGAATACGAGGCGCAAGTGATAGATTTTAATAATAGTAGATTACACGCTTAGGGAGTCAAAAATGAGTAAGCCCTTAGCAAACCCAAATTGATGTCCGAACCGAAGGCGAGGTTGGTTCATTTTTGCACTCCCGAAGCGTTTATACTATTTTTCACGCTAGCAGACCGAAAATACAAAAAACCCGAAAGTACTTTCGACACTAGTAGCGTGAAGAAAATAATGTAATGAGTGCTATCGAAAATGACGAAAAAATGTTTATCGAATTGTCAGTACTGAAACAAAAAGTAATTAGTAGGATTCAGGATCTTGTGTGCCAAAAAATTTTCTCCAATACAAAAATACGAATTACATTTGTTTAAATTTTTTTATTAAGAAATATTTTAAATTCACCTAAATTAATAATAAAAAATTAAAAATTAAAAAAATTAAAAAATCTTAAAAATCACTCTTTTTAAGCAGCAGCCGCAAGTTCCACTGTAATAATTCCTATCAATCTTGCCATATCGGCAAAAAAAGGAAATTAAGTATAATAGACCAGGAATTTCGTAAAAAAAAAAATTATACTGACTTTTGTTCAAAGGGTAACGACGTCCAAAAACTCTATAAATAAATGGAAATTTTATTTTGAGGTTATAAAATCAAATTTCTTTGTACCTACCTCATTTTGATGCTTGAAGGTATACTGAAGCAGTCTAACTTTGTTGTTGTTTTTATACACTACTTCCTAGTACAAAAATAATTGCAATTTTCCACAACATTCCGTATGACAGATGGTACAGTTGGATATTTTGAATATAGAGGTGTTGCAAAATGTGTGTCCCCAAGGCAAGCAAGCATCATTTACTTGTTTATCATAACAAATTTTACACGCATATTTAGTATCGTTAATTTTTGGAAACTTAAAACTCACGAGAAATGCACACCAACCACCCCACTTTTTATGTTCTTTCATGGGATTTTCATTTTTTCTCCTCATACAAATTTCACTGTTGCAAGAAAAGCATCTGACCCTGTCAATTTTACCAGTATGATAAAAAACTGCTTCGGCTAATTGTTCTGGAGTAACAATAAGGTTTGGCCATTTTTTAAAAGACAAGAAGCTTTTAACTTTTCGCAACGAGTTAACATGCGATTTATTATACACTTTTTATTTTGATCACGTAGCTTATAAACTAAAGCGGACATACTGATGAAATTCATAAAAAGGACAATCTTTCTATACTCCTCAATTATATGAATAAAGGGAACATCCACAATTACACTCACTTTCCACCAGTAACAACCTTTAATAACATTAATAAATGATTAAATACAAAATTCCTACCTTCATACAACATTTCCTCACACCGGACTCCGCACCTACCACTATTGTATAGGACATAGATTTACTCATAATAAATAATAAATAATACAACCGTTTTTAATAAAATTAATAATAAATAAATAGAAGTACCTGCTTTCCTAATTCCCATTAATTTCTAATCGAATTTCTAATCTTGCCTAATCCTGGAGCTTCATAAAAAATGATACAGGGTTACACCTGCTAGCAGACGACACTCCTATAGTATTTTGATCGAGAACGCCCATAGCTACACTACTCAGATAATTAAAGACATGGACCTGATCAGGTCTAAACATTTTTTCATGAAATATTTCTTTCTTGCAGCTTTTTTTAAGTCAACGGTGTACTACACCGGATGAAAAAAAAAAAATTTTTTAAACCTTAATGCAGTTTTTTTTTGAAGACTACGCTACTGCAGGGTACGATTTGAAACTCTACAAAGATGTAGGTTAGAGTGCAGCTTTCTTCTTGAAGACGACGCTTCACTGCAGCAAGATCGTTATTGATGTACTGCATCGTTTTTAAGTTTGAACATGCTTTTTTGACATAATATTGTTTATTTTTACGTTTAATATATTTTATAACGTGCAATTTAATAGATTTGAATGTTAAATTTGTGATAATTACAGCTTGTTACGTTAAATTTAGGCTAATATATTAAACAATTCATTCTCACGCGTTTATAATAACCTGAAAAGACCCTTGAAATTTTCATGAAATATCTTACTCTTACGTTTGAAAAATTTTTTTAGTCCTTATACGGACTTTTTTTTTACTTTATTATAATTAAATAATTATAAATACATTTATTTGAAATTATAATTGACTTTGAAAAGAATGATGCATGTATGCACAATGATTTAAAAAGTTGGCTTCCTGCCCAAAAAAAATCTCTCAGGGTACTCTCAAATGTGTATAATTAAATCCTGGAAGAGGACTTCCAATCGCATGCAAAAAGGCTGCGGTTCCAGGTAGATTCTTTTCATCAAGGTCCTCCTCGTCGCTTCTCTTCTCACGACTGCTAACCTGAAGCTCGATCGAGGCATTGGAAAAACCGTCCTCCTTCATGGATGAGGTCATTTCGTAGTGGAAGTCGTCACTTTCCCCGTTGTGATCCAGGGCATCTCCTGCGTTGACAACGATGATGTTGCAACTTGGCTGCGGAGAAGGTGGTAGTGTTAGCAATGATGCGTCGACTCTCTTAAATCTTGGTGGTAGAACAAGTTCCATCTCCAGGTCGTTGACTTCCCTGGGGACATCGAATAAAACCTTTATATTTGAAGAGCTCATTGTTGCAGTAAGTTAATCAAAAGAATGATGAAAAATTAGTTGAAGCGCTTTCTTTTATCCCTTTCAACCTCGCACAAGGGGGAGAGGAGGAGGGCGGTAACATAGTCTTCTCAACCTCATGTTGAGTAGAAGAGGAGATTACAACTCACATTCAAAGTATAATATAAGGCGCGATTAGGATTTATTATTTCCAATTCAACCTTTGACATAGAAGACGATGGGTTCCTGGAGTTTTTCTGGCAGAATGGCTTCATCTTTGCGGACGAGGCTGAGTTCATGCAGACACTGGAGAACACTACAGAAATGGACGCCGTGGAGCAAACACCAGCTACACATCCTCAAACAGTCAAGTAAGAGCATGATTTCCTGCAGGTTCTTAGGCTGTTGATTTTCCGATGATACCTTACAAATCGTACTACAACCTGCAACACTTCGGCTCACCCCAGAGGATGGAAAAACTCACACTACATCTGCTGATGCGATCATCAAGACTGGTGAACGTGTTCCGGTCGTTGTAATCGAACCAACGCAGGAGGTTATTCCTCACGTAGAGGTCTATGATAGCGACTTATCTTTAAACGTGCACCCGCCAAAGTTGACATCTTTTCAGACTCAGACGTATTGCTGGATGATGTAATGGAGGTTATCAGCTCTGACCTGGAGACAAAGAAAGAGGATATTTCGGCCATCTTCGGCCTGAGTGAAATCATCCAATACTTGAATCCATCAGAAGTAAGTTATACAATTTTTATAAAATTTTTAATATTAATTTTTGTCACTTTATTAATAATTTATCTTTTTTTTTTGAATGAACGTGTAAGGGTGTTTCAAAAGGAAAAAAAAATTGAAGCAGGTCATGTCGGATGTCGTAGCAGCTATGGAGATGCCCAAGGATGCGCTCTTCACCCACTGATAATCTACTTTTGGACATCAACTCCAAGAAGAAGGAGAAAAATTTTCTTTGATAGAAAGCCTGCAGACAGTTGTAGGGTGAATGCAACGTAACGACGAGAAAATCTTCATCGCGCGCAACGTCACGGTGAAATTTTTTTAACACAGGGTTTCACCATAGGGACATGTTCGAGGTGTACACCAGCAAAGATCGCCTTCCAACGAGAGTCCTCGTCGGTGTGTGCGCGTTTGAAGGAGAGATCACATCTTTGCGAGGGGTATTATCGTCGGGTGCGTGCACGTTGGGAGTAGAGACGCGAGTGCAGATCACACTCTGAGCATGGTCGACCAGGTCAACATCATCACCGAGGCATACAGGAGCAACGAGAAAATCTTCATCGACGCATGTAATCAAAAGAACAACGTGAAGCTCGTTATCAAAGACGGCGTCAGGAAGAGCAACGAAAACCATGGAGTCATGGTTATAAAAAATATCAGAAAAGATAATAATAATTTTTTTATTTAACGCTGTATTTTTTCTCTTGGTTAAATAAAAAAAAAGTCACATCATAAACCTTTTATAAAATTTATTCACACCTACACTAAATAAAAGTAATAAATTATAATCAATTAATTTTCCATTTAAAATAATTTCTTTAAAAAAAAAATAAAGTAGTTCTAATAACTTTTCAAATTTAAAATGGAAAATTAATGACAGAACAAGACATTAAAAACTTCTTGATCAAATCAACATTTCCGCTGCATCACTTCGCTTTTGAAAAAATTTGGTGTGATCCTCGTGTTCTACAGTAGTGCTATAAATAAATTTTATAATTGGAATAGCATCCACAGCCCATTCATACAAATCAAATGCACTTACTAATAAAATATCAAGAGGTCTCTTTAAACTAGAGTAGACAAACCCGGTTAGCGCGAGACAGACGTGACGTCACGGAGTGAGGTGCGCGGGGCCCTCCGGAGTGAGGGGAAGAATGGGGCTTTGTGGTGAATAGCGGCGAGGGCGGCGATATTGTCCCACTGTGTGGTAGTTAGCGGGAGGGGGAAGAAAAGGATGTTGGTTTTTTATTTTTACGGGTTGGTTCGAGGGAGGAAAATGGGCGTGTATGTGGATTTTGAAAATTCAGCGTTATGTTACACTGCGTTTAATTTTTGAAAAAGTTTGATTGTAAATTATTTATGGATTTTTAAACGTTGGTTGTGGGTGATGAAATGAAAAAGTATTTTGTACATTGAATTTATTTTAAATCATTATTGCAAGTAATTTGTAGTACAATTTTATTCAATTTTTTACAAATTATTTTTGTGTAACCATCTTTTTTAGGATTACTAGAATAATATTTTACAAACATGTTGTTTTATATGTAACAGCTAGCGCGTTGATTAAATTCGAATTTGGCGCTAACTGTTATGGAACGCAGATGCGGATCGGTAAGTCAGGTGATGACGAGATCTACCGATCAGCATTACTCTAATTTCGGCGCTTGGCGCGATCACACGTGTGTCAGAGAGCGAATATACTTATTTACTTTTTTGTGTTGTTAGATAACTTTATCGAGGTTGTGTTAGATAAAGTTATCAGTGAGAAGTTGTGTAGATTTTCCTGTGATCCAGTTGTCATTGGATCGGAGCGGGGAAGGCGAACATCTCACGGAAAGTCAGCGTGCGGCCTTGGAAGGCATTGTCGTCTTGTGTGAAGCCAATCGGGCCAGTAGTAATTATCATTATTATTGTTTAATCAAGCGAAGGTGCACCTGCTAGAAAAGTAAGTCCGCGTAGCGGTTAATCATTGAGTATTTGTTCGTGTGATAGTTAGAGTCGGAGTGTGTGTGTGAAGTACAGTAAGTACTTAGATTTTGTATCGGAGTTAGTCCACGCCTTTGTTTTTTTGGCGCGCTGCAGCAAGCAGACGAGCGCGAGAGTGTGTGTGTGCGTCGGTGTGTTAGTAGCGACCACAACACAGACGACGAACTTTATTTTTGTAAAATCAATTTTCGTTGACTTAAGACTTTGAGTCATTCGGGTTTACTTGTTTGTAAACAATCGGGTAAAATTAATTTGAGATATCATGTAACTTTTGATTTTTTTTATTTTTATTGTTAATTAAAATTATTAAAATTGACGTTTGATCATTAATTTAATTAACCCGTGTTCCTGCGATCAGTCCACGTAAACTCACGCCACTACCGACGAAGGAGAGCAGCCGCGCCGCGTAATAATAACATTTGTTCACGTACGCGTCTTCCCCCCAGTTTTCAGGATTGAAGAAAAATCGACGGATTGTCGTGTGCACAGAAAGTGCATTTTGTCAGCAGGTCGGAGGAGTGTGGACGACGATCGCCGCGGGTTCTCGTGATCAATCACGATCCTCCGAGGAATTAAATTCCTTAATTTGAGCCCTGTGACAATTTACACAGAAATTTTCGAGAATTTACAATTTCAAAACTACAACTATACTAAATTACATACACATCAGTCATTTTTTTTACATGGTTATTCTTTTGAAACCAAAAGGTACAGGTTCAGTGTGATTAATGAACCGTCTTTTTTTGAAAAACTACCGATTGTAGTACAATTTTATTCAATTTCATACAAATTATTTGTGTAAAACCATCTTTTTTAGGATTACTAGAATAATATTTTACAAACATGTTGTTTTACATTCACACAGAAATTGTCGAGTATTTACAATTTAGATTTAGGATTACTAGAATAATATTTTACAAACATGATGTTTTAATTTACACAGAAATTTTCGAGTATTTACAATTTCGAAACTACAACTATACTAAATTATGTATACACCAGTCATTTTTTTTTTTTTTACAAGGTTATTCTTTTGAAACCAAAAGGTACAGATTCAGTGTGATTTATGAATCGTCTTTTTTTTAAAACTACCGAGCACGTTTTTTGCTCATTGCGTGTAACAACTTCGTGAGTTGATAAACGTCTGATATCTTTAAACTTTAGTTCGATTGAATCGTTGGGTGATGTGAACGCATTGTGGATTAAATTTTTAATACTTTCAAAGTTAATTTTTTTTATATTGTTATAGTTTAGCGTAATACCTTTTACTTTTCCACACTCACTTGTAGCACCAGTAGTCGGTGATATTACACGATAACCGTAAAACTAAGGCCCACCCGAAAGAAACACTTGGATATATGAGCCGGGACCATAGCTTTCGAGTTTATTAGTCCTATCACCGAGAAATGGTCCTAGAGGTGGTGAATATTCATTTGGGTTAGCGGAATTATTGACAAAAATACATGAATCAGTGTCGCAATAAAGAGCACGACCTGAAAATTTTTCTAAATAACTGTACAATTTTAGACGTGCTTGAGCTGTTACAAAAGTGGCTATTACAACGTTAGTATAACTGGTTGTAGGGACAACATCGTCTCTAAACTCCCGATTTACGTATAAAACTTTGTCGATGGCGGGAAGAATATTAAAAACTTCTTTACCTGGATCGCACAATAATTTTAAAAGTTTTTCTTGAGTCTCAACTATATCAGTACGTTTTTGAACGTCGCGCTGGTCCAGCTTGCCCCAAAATGAGTTAAGCGCTAGTTTAGCGACTGCACGTAAACCTGGATTTTTTTAATTTTTTCATATTCTAAATCGATGCCTTCCGCGTCTTTGTAATCTTGTAAGTACTTTTGTTTCGACGCTTCATCGGTGCAGTCAACGGGCCAACCGCTGGCTTCCTGCTTTATTTTTAAAAACTTGTTAATATACTCTATAAATAATCCGCCCGACCCAGTTGTTTTATCGTAAGCGGTAATCTCAAATTTCCAAATTACGAAAACTTCTGTAATAACGTATCCTAATTCGACAGCTTTACGGAGCTCTTCGGTCACCCACACCCCAGTGAACTCGCGCTCTTTTGGTGTTTCATGCGTGCACTCACCGTTATTTAAGCCTTCGCAACACGATCGACACAGTGAAAATAATAATTTTCCGTGCATTTTTATAGGTCAAAGCGGAGTGTATAAGTCACGTGGAGTTAGAACTTTACACTTGACCAAACCATGAATATCCGATAAATTATTTTTATCACCACCGTTTAAAGCCTCGCATTCAGAGCCTTTGAATATCTGTGGGTGTGACAAGGGAAAGATACCTGTTTTACAAATGAAAGGGTACATCGAAGTAATATCACTGTAAGATATTTTTTCGTTATTTCTGACGCTATAGGAAGTAACAAAATTTTCGGTTCTACCACCAAAAAACGCATCGTGGGGGTTTAATTTTACGCTATTAACGCGTGGGTGATTTTTAAAAAATTTTTGAAGCTCTGGGTCTTTTTTTTCGCTTGTCAAACTCGTGCTCCCAAATTTCTTCAACCTCGTAGCCTAATGATTTTAAATTGGTAATTTTCTTTATTGTGGCTAAAAACATCTCGTTGAACGATTTTTTGTTTTTTCACCGAAGAATATCTCAATGTGATTCAAAACACTTTATTCACCCGTGGTAATAACACCCTTGATACTCAAATACGGTTCCTTTATGGTCGGTGTTTGATGGTAAAAATCCATCAACCAAATAATTTTCAGGTAAACGAAATTCACGCGCGCGACCAGCATGAATAATCGGTCGACTAAAAATCTTTTCGTTGCATACCAACCATTCAATGGCTTTTTGTGATTGAGTATCTGAGTCAGTATACCCGTTCGGTGGTATAATCACTATCGTGTCTTTTTTTTTAAAGTTTTTTTGAAAAACTTGCGAGCAAGCCAAAGCTATCGTTGTTGCTGCTACAAACGGGTCTGTAGCACCAACTTTTAACAAAATATCGCGGAAAGCTAAACACGCTTTCCGTAAAATCTCAACGCCGATTCGTCAATATTCAACAATATCGTTTTTAAAGTCAAAAACAATCTCGTTGGTGGTTTGATTATTGTACCACTTAAAAAATTTCGCACGCTCTTCTACGCTCATCGAATTAGGTTCGTAAAATTGAACGTCAGGAATACGACCGATGTACTCCTGATCTTCAACTGTGTTAAAAAGATGAGGGAAATATCCCTTCTTTTGGCCTGCGGGTAACCCAAAAGTTTTTGGTAATTCGCTTAACTTCATGTGAAAGTAATTTAAACTATCGATAAATTTTACTTTCTTATATGTCATTAGAATAATTTGTGTTCCATTAAGAATAATCTCAGGAACGATTGGGTTTTCACGATCAACCATATTTTTAAAAATTGACACCCAAAACCAGCCATATTATGGGCAATACAAATTATTTGGCGAAATTTGGTTTTATCGCGACAAACGTAATCTACAAAATTTTTCACTGGATCGTCGTGAAAAATTTGCTCGCATCTTCCACATGCCTGACAAAATACGATATTGTCAGGTATATCAAGACAGTCTGAGCACCGTTGCTGAAGAACACATAGGCTCACGACATGTGTCGATATACCCTCATCTATAAGATTATCCTGTCGCGTTTCGAAATCATAAAAAACAAACAAAAATTTGTCATGTTCTTTTATGCTTTCTTCTACAGGTTGCATGTGGCAAAGGGTGTTGGCCGAGTGTTTTCCTTTACATTCATGACAATAACTGATCCCGCACTGATGGTCTTTTTTAATTTTTTTACGACATACTGGGCATAATCGAATTTTTTCGCAAATACTTTTCGCGTTTTTTTTTAAATGATTTTATTTCAATATGGTTTTTGAAGCATTCAGGGCCGAAGAAATACCGGTTGCAAGCGCTGCAAAATTTTTTTCTGTTCTTCTTATCACACACTGGTGACGCAAAGCAACAATTACATCTATAACTACATGTGTGACTAGTTATATCTTCATACCCTACATCACATTTATCGCAAAAATATTTTGATTCGAAACAACCCGTCATATTAGTGATGGTGCTGAAATGTTTACCCTCAATATCAAATAAGATGTTGATCACACCATCAATCTCATCTAAATCCTTTCTACCATCATAAAAAATCGACAGATTGTTGCTATTTTTTTTAAACTTGTTACCAAACGTTTTTATGTCGTGAACGACAATCGCGATTTTTTTCCTAACATAAAATTTCTGAAACGCAATAATTTCGCTCATTCCGCACCCATCCATCGAAATTCTGACACTGGCTTCTTCAAGAAGTCTTTTTGCCCAAAGTTTTTGCGTTGGGTTAGAACGTCTGATTTTATTATAAAAAGCAATGGATTTTTCGGATTTTAATTTTTCTTTATTTAAATGGGCTTCCCCTACCACTAACGCGCGCAGGAGACAAGTATTGTCGTCGTTCTTAATTTGAACAGCCGATCGTTTTCGCGCCGTGTTTATATTAAATCCTCTTCCTAAGCCTCGCGGAGTATCAACATAGCTAGTTTCTATAATAAAACTATTATCAATCGAGAGCCCCGCGTTCGATTAAATTACGCAACTAATTATACCCCAAAAATCCGAAAAAGTTACATTTAAAATTGGCTTAAACGATAGACCCGCTGCACCGTTTGAAAAACGCTCGCTGCGTACACTAACTCCTAACCAATCATTATCGGACCTTCTCCTACTTACGAGCAAGCCAAGTATATCTTGAAAAACTAATTCTAAGTATTCTATCATATTAACATTACCCACACTTTCATTAATTCTAATTCTAAAAACTAAACCCAATAATCCAAACTGACGAATGTTAGTCTCTTGAGTATGAATAATAATAAATCGGTTTTTGCCTGTACCTATTTGCTCAACCGCTGCATTGACGAGTTCGTTGTTCGCCTCCGCTTGATCATCTACTCGCTGTTGGTTCGGTGACACTGGTGGTTCTTGGAGTTGATCCGCGGGTTCCCTAGCCTCTTCATTCAATGGGGTGGTATCTTGTGAAGAAACTCTGTTTTTAATAATTTAAAAATTATTTTCAATAAAAATTATTTTTAAAAATTCTAAAATTTAATAAAATCAAAACTAAAAAGTGAAAACTCAACCAACTTTATACTTAAAATATTTGATCAATTGGAAAAAAAAAACTGAATTTAAATCTATTTTAAAAATTCTTTGAAATAACTAAAAATTTTAATTCAATTCAACAGAGTTAGGTGAGCAATTCCATACGTGACGAACGTTACATTTTGACGCTATGAAAAGGTTATTTCTCTGAAACTAACCCTCAAGTGTGATATTTTTTGTTTAATTATGAAGCTTAACCTGAATATAATCACTATATAAAATTTCAAACGTCACTTTTTGACAAGTTTAACTTATTCCTGCAATAAAAATTGCAGGAAAGTCGGGATCGAGCGATTGAAAATTTTCCGATAATTTTTGGTTGAGGCACTACTGCAATCCTGCTGGGGCAACTTCAGATTCATTGGCACGATTTCGAACGGACTCAAAGTAAAGACTCAAAACGATGTCTTCGTGAACATACACAATACATAATCATTCGATTATATTTAGGTGCAGCTATAAAGCAACTTGATAAACTTGTTAACTTGTTCAAAGAAATTTTACAGATACTACGATAACTTGACCTTACTTTTAATGTCCTAGGCTTATGACATTTACTCCTGAAAAAACTGTAAATAACAAAATTGGTAGTTTCAAAAATTATTTTTGTACATTTTCTTTTTTCAATAACAATTAATTTAGAATGTGAAAGCGTGCTTATCTTGGTAGAATTTAATTTTAACCTGTCATGTAACCAAGAAGTAGGTTTTAATGTGAAGTCTGGGGCTAAATTAAATTATTTAATTTAAAGCAAAATATACTATGGTTCGGATCTAGGGTATAATTTTACCTTTTAAGTCCCTTTGGCCTGGGAAATAGTGAATTTTGAAATTTTACTCTCTATTGAGAACCTGACCTACCTTGGAGGATAGGTAAACCCCGACTGTTTTCACAGCCAACGAGTACCTTTGAGGAATGGAGATTTTATTAATTTTCCCAAAGAGACTACAGCACTTTTATCCAAACAGGATAATTGACTCAACTTAACAAGTCCTCAACTGTACGGAGTACAGCATCAGAAAAAACTTAGTGTTTTCACAGCAAGTTCAGGTTAAATAAAGGTGAAAGAAGAGAAATTAAAATGGAAGTTATTGAAAAAATAATTATGTTTCTATTGTTTATTCAAGCTCAATAGCTTCTCTGATTGGGGTAAGGTGATGGTTAGTGGTGACTGTCAACCTGAAGGTGGCTCTGGGCAGAACTGACCAAGACTTGTGAATGACCAACTGATGAAGTGTTCAGGACCAAACCAGAAAACAGGACCAACCGTGACTCTTGAGTGTTGGGGACGTTCTGCCTCGATCTGCTCCAGGCTGCTCGATTTATGATGGCCCAAACACTACAGTCTTGTTTTCACAGAAACAAAATACCGCGCCCAATCGGAAAACGCTTTTCCGGACAAATTTTCCAACCGCTAATCAGAGGGAAGCTTACAGAGTGGGGGTAGATCGCCGTTCATGGTACTCAGTCCATGAGACAAAAATCTTAATTTAATCCTAATTATAACCAAGCCTACGATGTTTATCGAATTAAAATATCACCTAGGCAATTTCAAAACAACAAAGCGTAACAACAAACAATCGATTAATGATCAAGCTACGATGCTTCAAGAATACTTCCCAGCAGTTATCGATGATTTGAAAACTTAACTAGAATGAAACTTGACAAACTTCTCAAATATCTGATAGATTTGACAAGCAAGCTACGTCTTTTCATGAATTCTAAGAAAAATAACCTCACGAACCCAAGAGTTAAAAGTGCAGCTTAATAAACTAAGAAAGTAAATGAAAAAATGAAGTACTAGTTATGACAGGAAAAAATTCTTGCATGAACTTCTTTTGATCTTCAAATAAACAAGTTAAAAGACCCAAATTTGATGATTCAGTTAACCTAGGCTACGATGTTCATCGAATTTAAATATTACCTAGGCAATAACAAAAAAACTAAACATAACAACAAACAATCGATTAATGATCAAGCTACGATTGTTCAGGAGTACTTACCGGCAGTTATCGATAATTTGAAAACTTAACTAAAATGAAACTTGACAAACTTCTTAAATATCTAATAGATTTGACAAGCAAGCTACGACTTTTCATGAATTCTTAGAAAAATTACCTCATGAACCCAAGAGTTAAAAGTGCAGCTTCAAAAACGAAGAAAATAAATAAAAAATCAAGTAGTAGTTATGACTTTAAGACCACTACCAGGACGTCAAGAAAATAGTTTTACACCCCAAAGTATTGAAAAACCTACTCAAATCAATCTGGGAAAGTGGAATTTTGAAAGCTTCATCTGAAAATCGGAATCTTTTGATTATGGATATGGCTTTAACGAAAAAAATTTTGCATGAACTTATTTGGATCTTCAAAGTAACGAGTTTGTTGCGGAATTTATCAAATTTAAATATTCGCGCCCATGTCCGCAGTTGATGTCGTCGCCACGGCGTCTCTCGAAAAATAGCGCTGCTAATCGTTAGTGGTTCAAAACCGCTGACTCACCTGCGCAGAGTATTGATTTTTCGCTCTGTCTCTCTCTCTCTCACGTGCCTTCAAGCTACGCGCTGTTGCTGCTGTCGCTGACGCTGCTGGGCCTGCGGCGTCTCTCTAGTTCTCTTCTCGACAACGCTCGTGAATAGACATTTCTTTCGCCATTTTGTGTTATCTCTTGGGTTCTTTTCACTTGGCATTTCTCTCGACTCTTTCTCATCATCAACGCAGTGGTCTCATCTGCACAGTCATCTCAACAAATAATTCACCTGATTGTAGTCAACTCTGGAGACATCTCATCTTGAATTCGATCGGCTTGATTCACTTCAATTCTTGGGTTAGCAGCTCAGCAAGGAGATCATCCTAGGCATCCTCAGGTATTTTTGCACAGCACCGGTAACAATAATTTACCGGTGCTTCTCATTGTCATTTCGGAGCCAGAAAATCAATAAAATTTACTGTGCATTCTCTTGCTCTCTCTCTCCTTTCTTTGTGCTGTCTTACAAGCAGCCATTTTCTTTTCTATTCTGTTCAAGGTCATTCTCTGCTGCTGCTTTAATTTCTCTTGGGCATCTCTCTCTCTCTCTCTCTTTTCAAGGCCATTTCTGTTGCCTTGTTTATCTCAACTATACTCAAACAAAACTTGTGTTTATGGCTTTAATTAATATAATCAAGTCCATAAAGAGTTTTGACTAGGTGTTTCTCAAATTAATTAATTAATTTGAGAAAAGCAGAAGCAGCCAATACTGGACATCACTCGGATGAGACCTCTCAACATTTGGATAACTCAACGCTAGGAGCTACTGGTGGCTCAGCTCCTGCTGCCACTGTACCAAAGGTACTTATACAGCCTGCTGGTATATCGGAGCAGGAAAATCTCTTGAATGTGGTGGATGGTGGGTCCAGGCCGAGGACTCGCTCAAGCTCTGGCTCTGTACCTGCAGACTTTATCTGCAGGACCAGATCTCAAAAAGAGCGGTTGACCAGCTTAGAAGGTTACAGCACCATAATTAAAGAGAAAGGCGCTACTGCTGGTTTGATGGTGGTCAATCAGTGGCGTGAGTCTGTGGAGTCACTGATGTTTTCATTTAGATCTGACCATGGACAATTGGTGTCATCTTGTCCTGCCACTATGGTCAATGATGAATATTTCACCGCTGGCTACCTCAACAAAATGGAAATGCTTTACCTGGACATCCTCATGGAATTGGCAACGCTCAGGAAAAATCTCACACCTCCAGCTCCACCAGTCACCTCATCTCACCCAAGGTCAACGTCTCCTCAGAACATGAAGTTACCGGATATCAATTTGCCACCGTTTTCTGGATCCTACTCTCAGTGGCAGTCGTTCAAGGAAATGTTTGAGGAGATGGTGCTCAACAACACTAAAATTTTGGATTCCTTCAAGGCCATGTACTTGAAGAGGTCCTTGACTGGTGAAGCTGCGAGTTTGGTTCAAAACTACCCCCTCACCCTGGAAGGTCTCAATCTTGGCTGGCAAAAACTCAACGAGCGCTACGAAAACAAACGTCGTTTAATTGAGGAGCTCTTCAATGAGTTGACTAAGGTCCCGTCGGTGCAGCCTAAGGACTCAAAGTCCCTCAATACTTTGGTGACGTCAACCTCAAACACTTTCAAGTTATTGGCGTCGTACGTAGATACAGAACGGCTGGGGGACGTTCTCATTACGGCAAACACGTTGAAACTCCTGGATCGACCGTCAAGAGAGGCTTGAGAGACCTCGGTCACATCATCTTCGGAGTTTCCCTCCTTCAAAGAATTGGAAAAGTTTCTAATGGCCAGGGTGCGAGCCTTAGAAAACACAGAGAGCACCCACCGACCTGTGGCATCCCAACCTGGTAAATCTCAACAACCTGGGCACCCTTTCCAAAAGAGTGTAAAAGCTCACGTGGGTATCTCATCTGGGTCACAAGGGTCATCTGGGCAAAGGCCCAACACTCAGCAACAGCAGCACACCTGCTCTCATTGTGGACAGGGTCACTTCATTGTTTCCTGTTCTGGATTCAGGGAACTCTCACCAGCAGATCGCAGACGGGTAGTCACACAAAAGTCATTGTGTTATAATTGTTTGGGTAGGCATTCATTTAAAAATTGCCAATCGAAGACGAGATGCAAGACTTCCGATAAAATGCATCACACCATGATTCACGTGGACCCATCCGTCGCTTCAACTGCAGTTGATACTCCCTCATTACCCTTGGCTCCATCTCAACAACAATAGGAGGCAGGCGCAATCACTCTTGGTTTTTCTCACGCCCTGGATACCTCTCTTTTGGCTACAGCGGTAGCTGTTCTCATCACTGGGTCAGCATCTCACATGGTTAGACTTCTCATCGACCCTGGTTCAGAATTATCATTCATCTCATCTGCATTGGTGCACTTGCTCAAAATCCCTCGAACTCATTCATCATTCTCAATACTTGGCATTGGCGCTTCAAAAGCTGGTCAAACTCACGGAAAGGCAGTGGTTATTCTCAAATCTGCATATCGAAATACTCAAGTGAAACTTCACGTTCATATTCTAAATTGTCTCACTTCGACCTTACCTTCTCAACCATGCGATGAAGGGACTTGGCCTCACATCAATAATCTATGTCTGGCCGATTCTCAATTTGGACATCCTCGAAAAATCGATATTATTCTTGGATCTGATCATTACGGCTTGATCATAAAACCCAATATTATTAAAGGAGCTCCACACGAACCTATTGCTCAACTCTCAATCTTTGGTTGGTTGGTACTTGGTCCTTGCTCCTTGGAATCTGGCTCAATAAAACAATCATTTTCAATAGTACCTCTCAATCTGGACGCTTTACATGAAGCTATCTCAAAATTCTGGACATTGGAGGAAACCCCAAATTCTCAACTGGCAGCCTTGACGGCTGGTGAAAAGGAATGTGAAGAACACTTTTCAACCACACACTCACGAACTCAACAGGGAAGGTACGTTGTCCGGCTTCCTCTCATCCAAGATCCTTCCGTGCTGGGTCATTCTCTTGGTCATGCTCAAGCTTGTGTTCGAGGAATCATGAGACGATTATCAAAGGACGAAGATTACAAAAAATTGTATTTTGAGTTCATGGAGGAATATCTCAAATTGGGACACATGGTTCAAGTGCCAGCCGATTCAATCAACGTTACCCCTTGTTACTACCTACCTCATCATGGTGTTCTCAAACTGGATAGCCTCACTACAAAACTGAGGGTAGTATTCAATGGTTCGGCTGCTACTTCATCTGGTTACTCTCTCAACGACATCATGCATACTGGACAAGATTTGCTTCTCAACATATTGGACGTTATCCATTGGCTCAGGGTCTACAAATTTTTGTTCGTTACTGATGTCACAAAGATGTACAGGCAGATCTTGGTCCACCAAGATGATCAAGATTTACAAAGAATCATTTGGGTCGACAAACTTTTCAGGGAAATTCATTACAAATTGACAACAGTGACGTATGGTACTCGAGCAGCTCAATTCTTGGCTATCCGAGTGTTGTTACAACTCATAAAGGACGAAGGTGCCCGTTTTCCATTGGCAATCGACTCTCTCACATTTGGAAGGTATGCGGATGACATCTTTGGTGGCGCTGACTCTTTATCTCTTCTCAATGAAAAGGCTGCTCAATTAGAAGGATTGTGCATGGCGGGCGGGTTTCCACTAGCCAAATGGAATTCAAACAATCGGAAATTCTCAAAATTGGACCGCTCGACTCCACAATCAAATAGCTCAATCTCATTTAGTGATTGCACTGCCAAAATCCTCGGATCAACTTGGTCTCCTCAACGGGATATTATCATTGTGAAGCTCTGCTTACCAGAGGTGAGTAAAGTTATCTCGAAAAGAAACATCTTGTCGGAGGTGGCTCAAATCTTCGACCCAATTGGGATGGTCTCACCAGTCGTTATCAAGGCCAAAATTCTACTGCAGGAATTGTGGTTAGAGAAATTGAATTGGGATGAAGCAGTGCCAGCTTCAACCCAGAAAAAGTGGTTAGAAATCAGAGAAGATTTCAAAAATTTGGAAAAAATCTCACTACCCCGTTGGCGTGGAACACTTTCAAACTCAGTGGTCGATATTCATGGTTTCTCGGATGCTACTCAATTCGCTATGGCTGCAGTTATCTACACGAGAGTTCAATCAACTAAGGGCATAACAGTTTCTTGGTTATGCTCAAAAACAAAGGTGGCCCCTCTCAAACCAGTTTCGATTCCAAGATTGGAATTAGTAGCTGCCCACATTCTCAGCAAACTGGTGCATCATTTCTTATCGACCACGAAATTGGACATAAACTCTGTGATTCTTTGGATTGACTCCAAGACTGCTCTCGCATGGATTAGCTCTCACCCATCACGCTGGAAAGAGTTCGTGCGCAACAGGGTACACTCAATTCAAGAGTTGGTCCCTCAAGCGCACTGGAGGCATGTACCTGGTCACTGTAATCCAGCTGACTGTGCCTCTCGTGGTATTCTCACCTCTCAACTTGTTGGTCATCAGCTTTGGTGGAATGGACCACCGTGGCTTTCTCAACCAGAGGAATATTGGCCAGCCCCCGCTGCTCCCCTGGATCTACACGCTCTTCCAGAACAAAGAAAGTCTACACCAGTAGTGGCTGTTGCTCTTGCCAAGGAACAGTGGAATCTCATACGCAGGTATTCATCTCTTACCAAATTATTAAGAATCACAGCTCTCTGTATGGTTGCAGTACAACGATTCAAGAGAAATTTCCAGCAGTCGTCAGTCATCTCGTCTGAGTTGCTTAACAAAGCAAAACAATTTTGGATTGGCTTCTCTCAACAACAAGATCTCTCTGATGAGATAAAACTGGTTTCGAGCTCAACGCTTCCAAAATCTCACCCTCTCAATAAATTAACACCATTTGTGGATGCTTACGGTATTTTGAGGCTTGGTGATCGGTTAAATCAAACGAATTTGGGTTATTCGACCAAGCATCCAGCAATTCTCACTAGAAACGCACCTCTCACAGCACTCATCATTGGTCAAGCTCACCTGGATACTTGGCATGGAGGCACTCAACTTACCCTGTCGAAAGTTCATCAGGAATATTGGATCATTGATGGCCGAGCTACTGTCAAGTCTCACATAGTGCACTGTGTGGTTTGCGCAAGACAGAGGAGTTCTCTAGCTCGGCAACTCATGGGACAACTACCCTTGGCCAGGGTAACTCCCTCTCGTCCTTTTTCCCACTCTGGTGTAGATTACGCTGGCCCTCTCAACATCACTTCTTGGAAAGGACGAGGTTCAAAAGTTTACAAAGGTTGGCTGTGCGTGTTTGTTTGCTTTTCATCATCGGCTGTACACTTGGAGACAGTCAGTGATGACTCAACAGACGGTTTTCTCGCTGCCTATAGAAGGTTTACATCAAGGAGGGAGTTGCCTTCTCACATGTACTCGGATTGTGGTACCAATTTTCAGGGTGCAGACAAAGAGTTGAGGACTCTATTCAGGCAAGCTCAATCTCAAGACTCAACTTTGGCTAGGGTTTTGGCTCAAGATGGGACGAAATGGAATTTCAATCCACCTGCTGCCCCTCACATGGGTGGAAAATGGGAATCAGTTGTGAAATTAATAAAATTTCACCTAAAAAGGACAATTGGCGATACCGTACTTACCTTTGAGGAACTCACCACACTGCTCACTCAAATAGAAGGTATTCTCAACTCGCGTCCATTGGAACCTCTCAGTGATGACCCTGAAGATCTTCAGTTTCTCACCCCTGGACACTTTCTCATTGGAGCAGCTCTCAATGCGGTCCCAGAACCAAGCCTTCTGGATCTCAACTCGTCCAGGCTCTCTCGATGGCTACTTATACAGCAAAAAATTCAACAGTTTTGGAAGCAATGGTCTTCTCAATACATTCATCACTCGCAAACTGTGTCTAAGTGGAAACATCCATTTTTTAACATCAATGTTGGTTCGATGGTCTTACTCACCAATGAGAATTCACCGCCTAGTAAGTGGCCCATGGCACGGGTCATTCAACTTCACCCTGGTAATGATGGACTTACTCGAGTGGTGACTCTCAAGACATCTTCTGCAACTCTCAAAAGACCGGTGACAAAATTGGTGGTTCTTCCAGTTTATTCGACTGATGGTGATCAACACATTGGTTGATGGCGGGCGGAATGTTGCGGAATTTATCAAATTTAAATATTCGCGCCCATGTCCGCAGTTGATGTCGTCGCCACGGCGTCTCTCGAAAATTAGCGCTGCTAATCGTTAGCGGTTCAAAACCGCTGTCTCAACTGCGCAGAGTATTTATTTTTCGCTCTGTCTCTCTCTCTCTTACGTGCCTTCAAGCTACGCGCTGTTGCTGCTGTCGCTGACGCTGCTGGGCCTGCGGCGTCTCTCCAGTTCTCTTCTCGGCAACGCTCGTGAATAGACGTTTCTTTCGCCATTTTGTGTTATCTCTTGGGTTCTTTTCACTTAGCATTTCTCTCGACTCTTTCTCATCATCAACGCAGTGGTCTCATCTGCACAGTCATCTCAACAAATAATTCACCTGGTGGTAGTCAACTCTGGAGACATCTCATCTTGAATTCGATCGGCTTGATTCACTTCAATTCTTGGGTTAACAGCTCAGCAAGGAGATCATCCTAGGCATCCTCAGGTATTTTTGCACAGCACTGGTAACAATAATTTACCAGTGCTTCTCATTGTCATTTCGCAGCCAGAAAATCAATAAAATTTACTGTGCATTCTCTTGCTCTCTCTCTCCTTTCTTTGTGCTGTCTTACAAGCAGCCATTTTCTTTTCTATTCTGTTCAAGGTCATTCTCTGCTGCTGCTTTAATTTCTCTTGGGCATCTCTCTCTCTCTCTCTCTTTTCAAGGCCATTTCTGTTGCCTTGTTTATCTCAACTATACTCAAACAAAACTTGTGTTTATGGCTTTAATTAATATAATCAAGTCCATAAAGAGTTTTGACTAGGTGTTTCTCAAATTAATTGATTAATTTTCTTTACATGAAAATTAAGAGTGGAAATTCTCCACTCAAACTATAATATTCTCACCTCTCAGTTTTTTTGCATTAAAATAATTTTTATTAACCTGTATAAACTCACTTATTGTAATTTTGAATTATTTGAATATTGTTGTAAATAGGGTGTTGTGTTAAAATAAATAAATTAACACTGTTGGTATTAAATTAAGTCTGTCTCAACATTTATTTGACAACCCTCCCCTACCAGCTTTTAATCCGGCAACAAAATAAAATTAATAAAGCAGTAAATCTGTAACAGAGTTCAAAGACCAAAATTTTATGATTCAGTTAACCTAGGCTACGATGTTCATCGAATTGAAATATCACCTAGGCAATTTCAAAACAACGAAGCGTAACAACAAACAAGCGATTAATGATCGAGCTACGATTCTTCAAGAATACTTCCCAGCAGTTATCGATAATTTGAAAACTTATTAATTTATTAACTTTGTTCATGAATTTAAGAAAAAAAAACCTCATACCCCAAGATTTTAAAGTGCAGCTTAATAAACTAAGAAATTAAATGAAAAATGAAGACTAGTTATGACAGGGAAAAATTTTTGCATGGACTTCTTTGATCTTCAAATTAACGAGTTAAAAGACCCAAATTTGATGATTCAGTTAACCTAGGCTATGATGTTCATCAAATTCAAATATCACCTAGGCAATTTCAAAACAACTAAGCGTAACAACAAACAAGCGATTAATGATCAAGCTACGATTCTTCAAGAATACTTCTCAGCAGTTATCGATAATTTGAAAACTTAACTAGCGTTTGTTCATGAATTTTAAGAAAAAAAAACCTCATACCCCAAGATTTGAAAGTGCAGCTTAATAAACAAAGAAATTAAATGAAAAATGAAGACTAGTTATGACAGGGAAAAATTTTTGCATGGACTTCTTTGATCTTCAAATTAACGAGTTAAAAGACCCAAATTTGATGATTCAGTTAACCTAGGCTACGATGTTCATCGAATTCAAATATCACCTAGGCAATTAAAAAAAAACTAAGCATAACAACAAATAATCGATTAATGAACGAGCTACGATTTTTCAAGAATACTTCTCAGCAGTTATCGATAATTTGAAAAGTTAACTAGAATGAAACTTTACAAACTTCTCAAATATCCAATAGATTTGACAAGCAAGCTGCGTCTTTTCATGAATTCTAAGAAAAATAACCTCATCAACCCAAAAGTTAAAAGTGCAGCTAAATAAACTAAGAAAGTAAATGAAAAATCGAGTAGTAGTTACGACTTTAAGACCATCATCATAAAGTCGAGGAAAAAGTTTTTCACTTCAAAGTATTGGAATACGTACTCAACTCAATCTGGGCAAGTGGCATTTTCAAAGCATCATCTGGAAATCGGCATCTTTTGGTTATAGAAATGGCTTTAACGATAAAAATTTTGCATGTACTTCTTTTGATCTTCAAGTTCACCAGTTAAAAGACGCAAATTTTATGATTCAGTAAACCTAGGCAACGATGTTCATCGAATCAAAATATCACCTAGGCAATTTCAAAACAACTAAGCATAACAACAAACAAGCAATTAATGATTGAGCTAGGATTTTTCAAGAATACTTAACAAAAGTTATTGGGATCTAGCAGGAGGGGAATTGTAGGCTCTTGCATGCAAAATCTCATGTAAAATTTAAGTTAGAGAAATCGCAACCAATTTTTTGTTGGCTATTTTTACAGCTGTTTACGTACAACAACAACCCCAATGAACCTCTTCTTATGCTAGATGACAATCGATAATTTGAAAACTTAACTAAGATGAAGCTTGAGAAACTTTTCAAATATCGAATAGATTTGACAAGCAAGCTACATCTTTTCATGAATTCTGCGAGGGAGTGAATCCCTCGTAAATTATTTTTCTTACCTGGCAGTGTCAGGTCACCTGGGAAACCGTGAAATAATTAATTTGTTGTTTACTTTCCCAGGTGATAACAATGCCGTTTTCTCGCGCAGCAGAAGCCGACCACGTGGCGACGGTCGCCGTCGGCTGAACGCTGCTGTAGCAACACGAGCACACGGCGCGCGCACGACACATACACACACACACACACACACATGTTCACCACCCGGGAAGGCTCTCCCGGCCCAGGGCGCGCACGTACACACACATACACCACACACGGGTTCCGATTCTCCGTCGGGGAGTTTTCGGCGACGGAGCAGGTGCGCGGCGCGTGTCGGCAGACGACGCAACGGCGTCGCCAAGCGCGTGCGCGCACGCTCACCACAGTAGACACGGGCGTGAGTGAGATTTTATTTTTTTTTGTATTGTGTACGTTGCGCGAACAATGTGTGCGTATAGGGGAGAGCGAGAGAGAGAGTATGTGCGCGAGGAATAGGTTAACGCGGTGAGTGCCTCGTGTGCATTATTTTTATTCTTTATTTTGGATTTTCGCGCGTACTATAGGTGGTGTGGCGATTGCCACCGGAAGATTGTAGATGGGAGCGTGATTGGGTGTTGTGGCGTGAATGTGTCTGATTGGGGGACAAATGACTGTTCCTTGAGTATGAATGAGGCTTAGTTAGATTAATTTGTGTTGATTGGCGGAGAGTGCTTGGAGGGGATGGTGAAGAAGGAAGTCGAGTCAGAGAGACGCGGGGATCGTCACTCTCTTCTCAGTAGCCATAGTGTGAGGTAGTGTTTTTTGAGAGTGTGATCTTTAAATTTCTAAGTTCTCCTTTCGTAGACTTATTTTAAATTTTTTCCTTTTTTTTTTTTTCTTTTGAGTTGTAGACTTTTTTTTTTATTTTATTTACAGCTAGGTGGATACCAGATTAATAAAAAACTTGGGTTAGTCCACTGCACTTTGAGAGTTGGAAAGCAAATAAAAAAAAAAAGAGAGTAATTGAAGTGGCCATTTTGGAAATAGAAATTTTTGGGTAAAAGTAAGGTTTTCTATATTATTTAATGGAAAGTTGGAAAAGCATGTTTTTTTTTCGTTGTTTTTTTTTGGTTGCGGTTTTTATAAATAAAAATTTATTCGCGTACACTTAAACAATAAATAAATGCGATTTTCCTTTACGTGGCATCCCGCCATTTTGTAGACAAAATTTTCAATTATATTCCTTTGTTCTCAAATTAGATTTGTTTGTAATTGTAGACTTGATTTTCCGTAGACAAGAATAAAATGAATTTAACCTAAAATTTTTGTAATAATTTATTTTTTCTCTCTCTAGCTCACCAACCATTCCCGGAGGTTATCTCTCCGTGGAAACCCTGACCCCAGATTAAGGAGTGTTTCCCCGAATTATTTTTAGAAAGAATCACCTTGTAACGGGAGGGCCCGGGAAACTCTCTTAATTATTTAAGGGAGGCCCTTTTCTCAAGAAATACCCCGTTACAAATGGCACCCGAACATAATTTTTTTGTTAATTTTTTTTTTTTAAATTAATCCGCAGAGAGTTGGTGAGAGGAGGGGAAATATTTTTTTTTTCGGTTATTACATTTTTTTTATTTTTGTTTTAATTTTTTATTTTTGTTTTAGTTTTGACTAGAGGTGTTTTTGTGTTTTTTTTTTTTTTTTTTTTTTTTTTTTTTTTTTTTTTTTCTCGAGAATAAAGGGACTTAAGAAATTTTGTAGACAGGCTAGGGACTTAGAAAATTTTTGTAGACAGGTTAGGGACTTACAATAATTTCGGAAGAGTTGAACTTAGAAAAATTTTCGGCGAGAGAACTTAGAATTTTTTTTAGCAGTTGGACTTAGTAGAATTTTTCATAGGTGGAACATTGAAAAATTTCGAAAAGTGAACTTAGAATTTTTCTTTTGGCAGTTGGACTTAGTAGAATTTTTCATAGGTGGAACATTGAAAAATTTCGAAAAGTTGGACTTTGAAAATTTTTCGGTGATAGAAATTAGAATTTTTTTTTCTTTTGCGGAAGTTGGACTTAGTAGAATTTTTCATAGGTGGAACATTGAAAAATTTCGAAAAGTTGGACTTAGAAAATTTTTTGGTGATAAAAGTTAGAATTTTTTGTTCTTTCGCGACAATTGGACTTAGTAGAATTTTCCAGGGTGGTACATAGGAAAATTTCGAAAGGTTGAACTTTGAACGGATGAGTGTGGATTTATGGAAATTAACAATTGGTGAAGGATATTTGGGGATATTTGGGAATATTTGTGGCAAATATTATAATTAATTGTTGGCTAGTGTCCAACTGAAATATTTCTTTTATTTTTTGGATTTTACCAGGTTTTAGGAAGATTTATTTGTAGTACAAAAGAGAAGAGCTAATAAAATAAAAATAACAGCTACTGAGAAACAGGTTCAAGAACATTGTAGACAGGAAATTTTTTTTTTGTGAATTAAGAAAATTAGAGTCAGTGAAAATTTTCTTTCAGGTTCAAGAACATTGTAGACAGAAAATTTTTTTTTTTGTGTGAATAAAGAAAATTAGAGTCAGTGAAAATTTTCTTTCAGGTTCAAGAACATTGTAGACAGAATTTTTTTTGTGTGAATAAAGAAAATTAGAGTCAGTGAAAATTTTCTTTCAGGTTCAAGAGTATTGTAGACAGTGATAATTTTCTTTTCAGGTCCAAGATTAAGTGTAGACACAAAATTTTTTTTTTTTGTTTTTCCAGATTCAAGATTGAGTAGACAGTGAAATTTTTTTTTAATTTTCTCTCTAGGGTGGAAATTAAATACATAGTGAAATTTTTCTCTCTCTCTTTTTCTTGTGGTTGTGTTCTCGTGGGAAATGGCAGAGAAGATGGAATACCGGACATATGTAGACAGCATGAGAAGATTATTAACAAATTCTCGTGACATTAGGAAAAGGTTGAATGAAATCAGATCGATGAGTGAAAATCAAGTGAAGGAAGAGCTGGTGAAAGCGAAGGTAAGCACGACGGGCTCTTTTGAGACAAACTGTGAAAGACTGTTACGAGTTGAGTTAATCCAGGAAGGAAAAAGGTTGGACATCCCGTGGATACCATCCGTAGACAATGAAGGAATGGATCCGAAAGAACAACCAGCGAAAGAATACGTGCTGGACACGAGACTACACAGACAGAGGAAATCGAGGCAAACGAATCAAAAACGGGGAACGAGGGAAGACAAATTGTTGACAGACGATAGCGGGAGTGAATATCAGACAGATGGAGACGAGAATGATTCGCAGGATAGAGAGAAAAATCGATTGGGGAGAGATGTGGCTAACAATAAAGAACAAGAATCTAAGACAAGTTACTCAATTCCAGAGAACGATGGCACAAAGAAGAGAATGAATGAAACGGGTTTAAGAAAAACCATAATTCAACCACCTCTGGATGTGAGAAACTTGTTTATGTCTCCTTCACACGGTGTTCACTCGGAGTGGGAAAACAAGCAATTAAACTTGGGTTTGAGAAAACAAGAAGTAGACACAAGTAGACACATGGAAAAGTCAATGGACCGAAGGAAAGGAGAAAATAGATTGATTGGTGGATATGCTAATGAGTCAGAGAAAAACTATGAGAGTGGAGATTCAGGTGATAGTAGGATAGAGAAACGAAGAAAACAGCTAGTAAAGAGAAGTACTAGAAATGGAAAAATGGAAAGTAGACAGGAAGAGATGAAAAGATTCGGAAAAGAAAAGAAACAGTACAATGAAAGAAGACAAAACAGACAATGTACAAGTAGTGGTAGTGAAACAAACGACGATGAGATAACTAGACAGCGTGAGAATAACAAGTTTCATAACAATAAAAAGAATGAGTCGTCTCGTCATCGTGGACAACGTTATAGATCCTCCTCTAGGGAGAACCACTACAAATCGACACCTGGTCATAAGAGATATAAATCTACATCACGGGAAAGACGTCACGTCAACATTAAATCTCGGGATCTCGATCACAGTTCTCTAGAAAGAAGAGATCGAAGATCGAGGTCCAAAGAACTACATCATGGACATTCACATGGTTTTAAACTACGAACTTCCATAACTCGACACAATCGTCACGGATCCCCGTCTCGTAAGAGAAGGGATTCATCGTCACGAGAAAGGAGTCATAGAAGAGTCAATAGTAGACTACGAGGCCATCGACACCGATCGTCTTCTTCATCGGAGGAACGTCGTCGTGGGTCGTGGATCCGAGGCCATAGATGTAATAGAGAACATAGTAGACGTAGACGAAATTATCGCAGTAGATCCGGTTCGAGAGAGCATAGACATGTCTCAAGACGAAATCGCAGTATTTCATCATCAGACAGTCGATCACCAGTAAGACATCGTAGACACGGTTATACACAGTCTGGCAATATCAATTATGTGAGAATCTTAAAAGATTGGAATTTAAAATTCTCAGGGGATGAGGGAAAAGAAAACCCAGAACAATTCCTGAACAAGCTAGACAGGTGTAGACGAAATAGTAACATGTCGGACACTCAAATAATAAACGCAGTGGCGAGTGTGATGGAGGATCGTGCACTAAGATGGTACAACACGGCGATTTTGAAAATTGAAACGTGGCATGATTTTAAAAAAGCGTTCCAGAGAAACTTTATTGGCCAATACTCACAGTATGAGGTCATGGACAAGATAAGGAATAGGACTCAAGGCAAAGGAGAAACGATCTCAAACTACATCACTTGTCTGGGAGTCCTTTTTAAATATTTAAAGCATCCTCTGGAAGAAGACGAACAAATAGAGATAATAAGAAGAGGGTTGCAGCCTGAATACAAGTGGTACTTGGATAATAAAAGACTAGACACGGTAGACGATTTGGAGCACTACGGAAGAAAATACGAAAGACAGAAAGAGGATTGTAACAGATTTGTAGGACTACCAACCAAAGACAAATGCCGGATACCTATAGCAGCATTTACGAACACGAAAAGTAAAGTGGCTGCAGTAAATGAAGTTGCGATAGTTAGTGGTGAGGAAAAGAAAGCGAAAAAGAAAAACAAAAAGAACAGAAACGTAGACAGCCCAATTCAAGGACAGGGAAATGAAGTAGCAAGTATTTAGGTGCAAAGTAATCAGTAGGGTAATCAACCAAAGTGGAAAAATAGACAAAACAACGGAAACAACCAAAATGGCTGGCAGAACAACCAGTATAACCAACAAAACTTCAATTAACAAATGAGGCCACCACAACTAGGTCCTCAAATACAAACACAACAAAATTCACAACAACAATCACGTCCACAAATACAACAACAACTAGACCAACAACCCCAGCAAGCTAGACAACAATTAGAACGAGAAAATAGACAAACTCAACAACAACAATCACGACAACAACAAACTCAAAGTGAAGGTAGACCGATGGGTAACTGTCGTAGCTGTGGTAGACCTGGTCATCGGATTTGGGAATGCCCAGATCTATGCTGCTATAAATGCAGACAGACTGGACATTTTGCAAATAGTTGCCCATTGAATGCCCAGGCAACAAGTTGTCAAGTTTGTGGTGCAAAGGGTGTTACAGTGAGAAACTGTGGAAATTGCTCAAAGTTGTTAGCCTTGCTGGGAAACGCAAAGACGGGAGCGTCGGGTGGCCCAACACTCTCAAACAACAAACAGGGGCCACAACAACAGTAGACAACAGTAGCGAAGTAGACGGGGAGAAGGAGGTGGACGTGGAACAACAGGTGGAAGAAATGTGGGAGGAAGATTGGACGGGTGAGGAGGAAAGTGAGGAGGTAAAGGAGTTTAGGGAGACAGAAAGTGAGAGTGAGGAGAGTGAAAAATGGGATGTGTGGAAGGTGGTGAATGATTTTAAGGCCAGGAGAACAGGAGCAACTCCTAAGAGTAGGAGTGGGATAAAATGGGGTGAGGAGAAAAAACCAACGCAGGAAGAAAGTAATCATGGTAATAAAGTAGCGGAAGCAGGAGTAGCCGAAAGTGAAAGGACCTGTGAAAATGCCAAAGAAAATGTAGACAAGGGTGTAGACATGAGTATTAGCAGTAGAGTAACGAGGTCAGGAGTAACACAAGTGAAAAGTTTTGTGAAAATCCTACAGAAATCGTTTACAAGGAGGTAAACGAAAGTATTGGCGACAAAGTAGACAAGACAAAAGTAACTACAGGTGAAAAAGCTGGTGAAATTAGTGGTGAAATCGGCGTTGAGTGTAGACAAAGGGATGAGGTGGATAATGTGGAAACGGAGAGGGAAGGTGATATAGAGGTTAATGGGGAAGAGATAGGACAGATAATTGAAAGGTTGGCAAGTGGGGATAATATAAATGATAAGCAACTCACACAGATAAATGTTGCAATGCAGAAATTTGTGGAACAAATCGACTGGTCTCCAAATCGAAAGTTTTATAAAACCCCTACTAAAAAGTTGAGTGAACAAGCTGAAGGTTTTCAGACTAGTTCACGTCAAGGGGGGGGGGGGGGTGGAACTGTGCGAAGCCCAGTTGAGGAAGTAGACGATGAAGTAAGTGGTTTGGTGAGAGATAACAGGTTTTCCTTTAAGGTCTTGTTGGATGGGAAACCATTTCAAGCATTACACGACCTTAACCTGTCTCAGGTTAAGTATTCCGGGCTCAAATGAGATCTGACTTTTTTTTCAAGAGTTTTTGCTTGATTGAAATTAGTTTTAATCAAAAAAATCATTTGTCAATTGATTAGCACCTCTCAGAATTGAAATTAAACAACTCGCCCCGGCCTTAACCTGTCTCAGGTTAGATGTTCCGGGCTCAAATGAGATCTTCCTTTTTTTCGGAAATTCTTGCTTAATTACAAGACATTTGAATCAAAAAAATCATTTGTCACATAACTAGCTTCTCTCAGAGTAAAAATTAAACAGCTCGGCCTGACCATAACCTGTCTCAGGCTAAGTATTCCAGGCTCAAATAAGATCTGACTTTTTTTTCATGATATCTTGTTTGATTAAAAGGCATTTGAATCAAAAAAATCATTTGTCATTTGATTAGCACCTCTCGGAATCCAAATTCAAAAGCTCAGCCTGACCTGAAAAAGATATCCCGGTATTGAAAAATGTCTAGCTTGATTTTTTCATCATTTTAAATCCAAATAGAGGCCTCCGAGTCAAAACAGTGATTTGTGAACGAAACAGAAAAAATTTCAGTCGATCTCCAACAGTCAACTAGTCTCAGGTTAGGTATTCCGGGCTCAAATGAGATCTGACTTTTTTCAAGAACACTCGCTTGATTAAAAGGCATATGAATCAAAAAAATCATTTGTCATTTGATTAGCACCTCTCAGAGTTGAAATCGAACAGCTCACCCCATCCTCAGCCTGTCTCAGGTTAGGTATGCCGGGCTCAAATGAGATCTAACTTTTTTTTCTGAAATTCTTGCTTTATTAGAGGATATTTAAATCAAAAAATCATTTGTCATTTGATAAGCGCTACTAAAAGTTGAAATTGAACTACTCACCACGGCCTTGACCTGTCTCAGGTTGGGTATTCCGGGCTCAAATGAAATCCGACTTTTTTTTCAGGAGTTTTTGCTTGATTGAAATTAGTTTTAATCAAAAAAATCATTTGTCAATTGATTGGCACCCCTCAGAGTTGAAATTGAACAGCTCGCTCCGACCTTAACCTGTCTCAGGTTATTTTTTTGATTAAAACTAATTTCAATCAAGCAAAAACTCTTGAAAAAAAAGTCGGATTTCATTTGAGCCAGGAATACCCAACCTGAGACAGGTCAAGGCCGTGGTGAGCAGTTCAATTTCAACTTTTATTAGTGCTTATCAAATGAAAAATGATTTTTTGATTCAAATATCTTCTAATAAAGCAAGAATTTCAGAAAAAAAAGTTAGATCTCATTTGAGCCCGGAATACCTAACCTGAGACAGGTCGAGGATGGGGTGAGCTGTTCGATTTCAACTCTGAGAGGTGCTAATCAAATGACAAATGATTTTTTTGATTCATATGCCTTTTAATCAAGCGAGAGTTCTTGAAAAAAGGTCAGATCTCATTTGAGCCCGGAATACCTAACCTGAGACTAGTTGACTGTTGGAGATCGACTGAAATTTTTTCTGTTTTGTTCACAAATGACTGTTTTGACTGGGAGGCCTCTATTTGGATTTAAAATGATGAAAAAATCAAGCTAGACATTTTTCAATACCGGGATATCTTTTTTAGGTCAGGCTGAGCAGTTGAATTTGGATTCCGAGAGGTGCTAATCAAATGACAAATGATTTTTTTGATTCAAATGCCTTTTTATCGAACAAGATATCTTGAAAAAAGTCAGATCTTATTTGAGCCCGGAATACCTAGCCTGAGACAGGTTATGGTCAGGCCGAGCTGTTTAATTTTTACTCTGAGAGAAGCTAGTTATGTGACAAATGATTTTTTTGATTCAAATGTCTTGTAATTAACCAAGAATTTCAGAAAAAAAGTTAGATCTCATTTGAGCCCGGAACACCTAACCTGAGACAGGTTAAGGCCGGGGCGAGTTGTTTAATTTCAATTCTGAGAGGTGCTAATCAAACGACAAATGATTTTTTTAACTCATATGCCTTTTAATCAAGCGAGAGTTCTTGAAAAAAAGTCAGATCTCATTTGAGCCCGGAATACCCAACCTGAGACAGGTTAAGGCCGGGGCGAGTTGTTTAATTTCAACTCTGAGAGGTGCTAATCAAATGACAAATGATTTTTTTGATTCAAATGCCTTCTAATTGTGCTAATCAAATGACAAATGATTTTTTTGATTCAAATGCCTTCTAATTGAGCAAGAATTTCGGAAAAGAAAGTTAGATCTCATTTGAGCCTGGAATACCTAGCCTGAGACAGGTTAAGGTTGAAGCGAGCTGTTCAATTTCAACTCTGAGAGGTGCTAATCATATGCCAAATGATTTTTTTGATTCATATGCCTTTTAGTCAAGCGAGAGTTCTTGAAAAAAAAGTCAGATCTTATTTGAGCCCGGAATACCCAACCTGAGACAGGTCAAGGCCGTGGTGAGCAGTTCAATTTCAACTTTTATTAGTGCTTATCAAATGAAAAATGATTTTTTGATTCAAATATCTTCTAATAAAGCAAGAATTTCAGAAAAAAAAGTTAGATCTCATTTGAGCCCGGAATACCTAACCTGAGACAGGTCGAGGATGGGGTGAGCTGTTCGATTTCAACTCTGAGAGGTGCTAATCAAATGACAAATGATTTTTTTGATTCATATGCCTTTTAATCAAGCGAAAGTTCTTGAAAAAAGGTCAGATCTCATTTGAGCCCGGAATACCTAACCTGAGACTAGTTGACTGTTGGAGATCGACTGAAATTTTTTCTGTTTTGTTCACAAATGACTGTTTTGACTCGGAGGCCTCTATTTGGATTTAAAATGATGAAAAAATCAAGCTAGACATTTTTCAATACCGGGATATCTTTTTTAGGTCAGGCTGAGCAGTTGAATTTGGATTCCGAGAGGTGCTAATCAAATGACAAATGATTTTTTTGATTCAAATGCCTTTTTATCGAACAAGATATCTTGAAAAAAGTCAGATCTTATTTGAGCCCGGAATACCTAGCCTGAGACAGGTTATGGTCAGGCCGAGCTGTTTAATTTTTACTCTGAGAGAAGCTAGTTATGTGACAAATGATTTTTTTGATTCAAATGTCTTGTAATTAACCAAGAATTTCAGAAAAAAAGTTAGATCTCATTTGAGCCCGGAACACCTAACCTGAGACAGGTTAAGGCCGGGGCGAGTTGTTTAATTTCAATTCTGAGAGGTGCTAATCAAACGACAAATGATTTTTTTAACTCATATGCCTTTTAATCAAGCGAGAGTTCTTGAAAAAAAGTCAGATCTCATTTGAGCCCGGAATACCCAACCTGAGACAGGTTAAGGCCGGGGCGAGTTGTTTAATTTCAACTCTGAGAGGTGCTAATCAAATGACAAATGATTTTTTTGATTCAAATGCCTTCTAATTGTGCTAATCAAATGACAAATGATTTTTTTGATTCAAATGCCTTCTAATTGAGCAAGAATTTCGGAAAAGAAAGTTAGATCTCATTTGAGCCCGGAATACCTAGCCTGAGACAGGTTAAGGTTGAAGCGAGCTGTTCAATTTCAACTCTAAGAGGTGCTAATCATATGCCAAATGATTTTTTTGATTCATATGCCTTTTAGTCAAGCGAGAGTTCTTGAAAAAAAAGTCAGATCTTATTTGAGCCCGGAATATCTAACCTGAGACATGACATTTTAAAAAATTTCATGATCTCATTATCATGAGATTTTTTAAAATTTCATGATAATTCGTGAGAAACACATAAGAGAGGTCCCTAGCAAGGTGTCAGTTTTTCTGTCCTCAAAAAGCAAACTTACATTCGCACGTGCTGTTACCATCATGAACTGTGGTTAGAATAGCTCTGGCTTCGTTCTTAAGCTTAAAGTAAAAATTATTCCACCTAGAAATTTTTTAAAATTTCGTGATAATTCATAAAAAACACATTAGAGAGGTCCCTAGCAAGGCGTCAGTTTTGCTGACCTCAAAGAGCAAACTGATATTGGCACGTGCTGTGACCATTGTGATTTGTAGTGAGAATAGCTCTGGCTTTGTTCTTAACCTCAAAGTAAAATTTATTCCTACTAGAAATTTTTTAAAATTTCATGAAAATTCATAAATGACATATTAGAAGGGTCCCTGGCAAGGCGTCAGTTTTTCCAACGTCAAAGATCAAACAGATATCAGCACGTGCCGTTACCATCGTGCACTGTAGTTAGAATAGCTCTAGTCTCGTCTCTTACTTAAAAGTAAAATTAATTCAACCTAGAACTCTTTTTAAATTCTATGAAAATTCATAAACTACATATAAGAAGGGTCCCTGGCAAGGCGTCAGTTTTTCCGACCTCAAAGATCAAACTGATATCGTCACACGTGCTGTTACCATCGTGACCTGAGTCCAAACTTCCTGGGGAAATCATCTCCAAGGCGTAAGTATCACCAGGGGCACCAGGTGACCGCCCTGATTCCTCTGAAGTCCAAACTTCCTGGGGAAATCATCTCCAAGGCGTAATTAATACCAGTTGCACCAGGTGTCCACCCTGGCCCCTTTGGAGTCAAAACTTCCTGGGGAAATCATCTCCAAGGCGTAAGTATCACCAGGTGCACCGGGTATCTCCCCTGACCCCTCCGGAGTCCTTAGTTTCTGGGGAAATCATTTCCAAGGCGTAATTAATACCAGTTGCACCAGGTGCCCACCCTGGCCTCGTTGGAGTCCAAGCTTCCTGGGGAAATCGTCTCCAAGGCGTAAGTATCACTAGGTGCACCGAGTGTCCACCCTGGCCCCTCCGGAGTCCAAACTCCCTGGGGAAATCGTCTCCAAGGCTTAAGTATTACCAGGTGCACCGAGTGTCTACTTTGGCCCCTCCGGAGTCCAAACTTCCTGGGGAAATCATCTCCAAGGCGTAATTAATACCAGTTGCACCAGGTGTCCACCCTGGCCCCTTTGGAGTCAAAACTTCCTGGGGAAATCATCTCCAAGGCGTAAGTATCACCAGGTGCACTAGGTGTCCGCCCTGACTCCTCCGGGGTCCAAATTTCCTCCGAAATATTTTTTCACCCTTCTGTTATAAAATTTTTACATTCATTGATAACTCGATTAAAAAAAAAAAAAAAAAAATGAATAAACAATTTCTTCAAACACGTGGTACATAATTGTGCAGAACCCCCTACTACATAGTACACCACGCGCGCAGATCGCATATAAGTTCGGGACGCACATGTCTCAGAGGTTACGATCGATATTTTGTTTTTCTTGATTGTATAGATGGAGGAGCTTTTTCAGAGCTTTTTTAGAACTTTTTACACATTTTTAATTCTCGATAACTAAAAATCTGATTTAAAAAAACCTATACTCATATATATTTTCGGAATCAGCGTAAAATAATGAATCGGAAAATATAATTATCTCAGTTGGGGAAATAAAGTTGAATCACGTGTAGATATAGCTTAACCAAAAAAAAACTTGCATTTAATTAAGTAAAACTTTAATAAAATATATTTATAATCATAGAGTTTAAACAACAAATATTTTGCATGATATCCTTTTTATCTTTGATTTAGTCAGTCGAATGACCCGAATTTCATCATTTTGTTAACTTTTCAAGGCTAGGTATTGATGTTTATCGAACTAAAATATCTGCATGGAAATATCAAAACTATGAATCATATCGGTCATTAATCGTTTAACAATGTAGCTACGTTTTTCAAGACTACTTAGTACGATTAGTCGATACTTGAACGTGCAACTAAAATGCCGCTTCACGAAGTTTTTAAATACTGAAAAGATTGAATGTGCGAGCTTCGGCTTTTTAAGAACATTTCAAACGATTAGTCGATACTATAAAAGTATAACTAAATTGCAGTTTGACAAACTAATAAAATGTTGAAAAATGTGAATAGTGATGATGACAATTTAACTTTACGAGATAACCTATTATCTTTCATCTTGGACAGGGGTATTTTTAGACATCATTTTTAAATCTGCAACGCTTGATTCATATGGAAGTTTATTTTATATTTCAGAAATAATGTATTGAGTTCTTTTAACTTTCAAGTTAAGCAGTTGTAGAATCTGACCAACAATCGTTTCACGACCCTGCTACGTCTTCACGAACACACTTAGTACGTTCTTTTGAAAATGCAAAAAGTAAGCAGGAATCTGCCAGAAAAAATTATTAGATTGTTTCAAGGTTTCAATCGAGAGTCGGATAATTTGATCATATTTATGTAGTCATAAGAAAAATTTGAAATGCTCAAGAACATTACAATCTGCTTGGCTATACCTAAGACAAGGAATTTTCAAATAATGATTTTTAATTCCGAAAAACTCGAGAAATGCTGTATCTTTCATGACAAAAATTGTGTATCAAATTGCTTGAACCGTCAAGTTAGCCTATTGTAAAATTCGATTTTTTTTTCAAGGATTGTTTGAAAGCTCATTATCGTTATTTACAGATTTTTAATATCAGGTTGGCAATTTCTAAATTAATTGAACTTGATTAACAAACATTTTTATTGGACATTTTATGTTTTCACTAGTAACTACAGTATGATTGTTCGATAGTTAAGGTGTGGCCAAAAATAAGCTTGATATATTAATATTTGTGTTAAAAAGTTTATGAAGTGATTATTATATCTCGACCAAATTTCTTGAGTCATAGGAAAAATTTGTTGCTTTTGAGAAAATCGAAAGCAATTAGTCAGATTTGAAATTTTTTTTCAATTTAATTAAAAATTTAACCTTGAAGTGGGAATCACGGATTCTTGTAGCGATTAACTTGAATCTGTTGTGTCTAAAAAAAATATATTGAAAGCAAGCACTCGAATCATTATTAAATTATAATTTATTATTTTGAATCTGTTTGAAGTATGACGCACAGCTGTATTTGGGACAAGGGCTTTTTTAAAAGATCTCTGCACCCAAAAAACTTATATATTGATGGTGTTTGCACGACAAAAGTTATTTATAAAATTTTCTCAACCATCAAGTGATTTTTTTAAAGAATCTAATTCCTTGATTTTAGGAACTTTTTTACTTTGCAAAGTTTTTCATCGAACTTCTTTATCATGGAGACAGTTCTAAGATTTCAGACTTGTCAAACAAATAACTTTTTGTTGATTCAGGTAAGTATGTCTTACTGAATTTACTCAGTATGATCATTCGATGATGGTTTTGCTAAAAAACAACTTGATAGACTTTTAAAGTGGTTTCAAATTTGATACAGCATAAAAAATGATCATTTCTTCGCGTCTTATCGTAGTAGTAAACACTTATGTCCGAACTTTAGTCTGGGACAGGGGTATTTTTATAAAAATTTCTTCACACCTGGAAATATTTTATAGGGTATGTTGCAAATCCTTAAATGAAATTCTCGCTGACAATAAATCTCGCCAACAACAATCTCACCAACAAAATTTTTTTTGGCTGTAAAAAAAATTCTCTGACGGTAAAACAGTTTTTAAATAAAATTTATGTCAGATGGCAAAAAACTGATTGGCTACCCTCCAAGCTCTAAGCCCACAAAACCCTGGGCACCCGGGTTCAACAAAATACTGATTGGCTACCCCCCAAGCTTTAAGCCCCAAATACCCTGGGCGCCCGGGTTCAACAAAATACTGATTGGCTACACCCCAAGCTTTAAGGAACAGTAAAAGTAGATAATTTTTTATTCCTTGTTTATTAATTTTTTCCATAACTAATTTATGAATATAAAAAAAATAAAAAATAAAATCGGTACCAGCAAAGTTTCTTGCACTTGATCAACATAATAAGATTCATTCTGCAAAATTTTGAAATCGAAGTTTTAATTATTTTCGGTTTACCATTGTCAGTCATTTTTACAAAACACTGTTTTTCAAGCAAAATTTTTATAAAATACGGCTGACAAAGTTTTTCCAAATGTAATCAAAATTTTGATTTGAAATTTGGCAGAAAGTTACATTACTTGTATATCTAGTACAAGTATCTCTTCATTTTCAATAATATTGTTTACTGTTTAAGATTGAGATCAATATTTAAGTTATTATAGTTCTTCTTTAACACAATATCATTGATCTGATTTTGATAGTTCTTATATATTATTTTTTTTTTTTAAAACCAAATAATATTATTGAAAATGAAGAGATACTTGCGCTAGATATACAAGTAATGGAACTTTCTGCCAAATTTCAAATCAAAATTTTGATTACTTTTGGAAAAACCCTGTCAGCCGTATTTTATCGAAATTTTGGTTGAAAAACAGTGTTTTGTGAAAATGACTGACAATGGTAAACCGAAAATAATAAAAACTTCAATTTCAAAATTTTGCAGAATGATTCATATTATGTTGATCAAATGCAAAAAACTTTGCTGGTACCGATTTTATTTTTTAATTTTTTTATATTGATAAATTAGTTATGGAAAAAATTAATAAAGAAATAATAAAAAATTATCCACTTTCACTGCCCTTTAAGCCCACAAAACCCTGCGCGCCCGAGTTAAACAAAATATTGAATGGCTACCCCCCAAGCTTTAACCCCCCAAAACCCTGTGCGCCCGAGTTCAGCCAAAAAACTGATTGGCTACCCCCCAAGCTTTAAGCCCCAAATACCCTGGGCGCCCGAGTTAAACAAAATATTGATTGGCTACGCCCCAAGCTCTAACCCCCAAAACCCTGTGCGCCCGAGTTCAGCAAAAAAACTGATTGGCTACCCCCAAGCGCTAACCCCCAAATATCCTGGGCACCCGGGTTCAACAAAAAAATGGATCGGCTACCCCCCAAGCTCCAAGCCACCAAAACCCTGGGCGCCCGAATTCAACAAAATACTGATTGGCTACACCCCAAGCTTTAAGCCCCAAATACCCTGGGCGCCCGGGTTCAACAAAATACTGATTGGCTACCCCCCAAGCTTTAAGCCCACAAAACCCTGGGCACCCGGGATCAACAAAAAAATGGATCGGCTACCTCTAAAGCTCCAAGCTACCAAAACCCTGGGCGCCCGAATTCAACAAAATACTGATTGGCTACCCCCCAAGCTCTTACCCCCAAAAACCATGGGGGCCCGGGTTCAACTAAATACTGATTGGATATCCCCCAAGCTTTAAGCCTCAAAAACCCTGGGCGCCCGAGTTCAACAAAAAAATTGATCGGCTATCCCCCAAGCTCTAAACCCCCAACAACCTTGGGGAAAATTTTTTCAAGCTTCATTCTAGTTAAGTTTTTAAATTATCGATTGTCATCTAGCATGAGAAGAGGTAAATTGGAGGCGCTGTTGCACGTAAACAGCCGTAAAAACAGCCTACAAAAAATTGGTGGTAATTTCTTGAACTAAAATTTTTACATGGGATTTTGCATGCAAGAGCCTACAGTTTCCCCTCTTGCTAGATGCCAATAATGGTGTTTTAGTATTCTTGAAGAATCGTAGCTCGAACATTAATCGCTTGTTTGTTGTTACGCTTAGTTGTTTTGAAATTGCCTAGGTGATATTTTAATTCGATGAACATCGTAGCCTAGGTTAACTGAATCATAAAATTTTGGTCTTTTCATTCGTTACTTTGAAGATCAAAATAAGTCCATGCAAATTTTTTTTCGTTAAAGCCATATCCATAATCAAAAGATTCCGATTTTCAGATGAAGTTTTCAAAATGCCACTTTCCCAGATTGAGTTGAGTAGGTTTTCCGATACTTGGGGGCGAAAAACTATTTTCTTGACGTCATGTCAAAGGTCTTAATGTCATAACTACTATTTCATTTTCATTTAATTTCTAAGTTTATTTAGCTGCACTTTGAATCCTTGGGTTTATGAGGTTATTGTTCATAGAATTCATGAAAAGACGAAGCTTGCTTGTCAAATCTATTAGATATTTGAGAAGTTGCTTTAGCTTCATTTTTGTTAAGTTTTCAAAGTATCGATAACGGCTGTTACGTATTCTTGAAAAATCGTAGCTCAATCACTAATCGATTGTTTTTTGTTACGCTTTGTTGTTTTGAAATTGCCTAGGTGATATTTTAATTCGATAAACATCGTAGGCTAGGTTATAATTAGAATTTAATTAAGATTTTTGTCTCATGGACTGAGTACCATGAACGGGGACCTACCCCCACTCTGTAAGCTTCCCTCTGATTAGCGGTTGGAAAATTTGTCCGGAAAAGCGTTTTCCGATTGGGCGCGGCATTTTGTTTCTGTGAAAACAAGACTGTAGTGTTTGGGCCATCATAAATCGAGCAGCCTGGAGCAGATCGAGGCAGAACGTCCCCAACACTCAAGAGTCACGGTTGGTCCTGTTCCCTGGTTTGGTCCTGAACACTTCATCAGTTGGTCTTTCACAAGTCTTGGTCAATTCTGCCCAGAGCCACTTCCGGGTTGACAGTCACCACCAACCATCACCTTACCCCAATCAGAGAAGCTATTGAGCTTGAATAAACAATAGAAACATAATTATTTTTTCAATAACATTATTACAAAAAAGTCGGGCAACATGCATGCGCGCTGTTCAGCTTGATTTGTTATTCTTAGATTGAGTTATTATTAAGTGTTAATAAAGTGTAATTAAGCGTTAGTTTGTTTTTGAATTTATTGCTGAGCTAGAGCAATTAAAACTACAAGTGATCTTGCTGTCCTACTGTACTATTTGTGTATTTCTTCTTGGTGGTATTTTTGAGGTTAGGATCTCAAACTGCTTGTAGTGTTTTATTCTATTAGAAATGTCTCACTGTGCAGAGTGTAATAAGAAGTTATCTTCTACAGTTGCTATTGCCTGTTGTAAATCTTGCAATAATTTATTTCATGCTTCCCAGGAGTGTACTGGTCTCAGTGCTACTGAGATCAGAGTTATTGAGCTGAAAACAAAGTCTCTTGTTTTCAAGTGTGCCTCATGCACCAGCTGTGATAATCCAGCTGATATTGGTGACTTGAAGGAATTATTTAAAGATCTTAGGGAAAAAGTTGACAGAATTGCTGATGACTCTAGTAAATTGCAGGATAAGAAAAAAGAAAGAAATGAAAATGTTGATAGTAAACTTGATAAAATTCTACAGTACTTGGATGAGGTTAAAAACAAATTCAATGAGGATATGCAGCTTAGGACTGATATAAAAACTAATTTTGTCGCAGCGGAACTCTTCAATGCAACTAAAACTGAACTTATTGATAGGATGGAAAACATTAAGACCTCATCTGATAATAAGTTTGTTGAGATTGAATCTAAATTAGCACAACTCAAGTCAGATACTCCTGTTGCTGGTAATATGTTTAATTCTGAAACATCAACCTTTCTTCTTCACAAGCTAATAATTTTCAGCAATTTTTCAAGGAAGCGCAACTGAGATCAAATAACAGTAAGAATGTTATTATACATAACCTTGATGAATCTCCTCTTGCCACTGCTGATGAAGATGATAGATCCAAAATCATTAATGTCCTGAAGGACATACAAGTTGAGACAAATTTGCAGACAGCTAAATTTTTTAGAATTGGTAACAGATCATTAAACAAGGTTAGGAGCATTAAGCTACAATCGAATGCAAGGAATGATGTTACCAACATCTTGAAAAATTGGAGGAAATTCCCTCAAAAATTGAAAACTAATGAAGATCATACTAAAATGCAGAGGGAACAGTACCGTATCTTGAAAGGCAGGGTTGATGATCATAACCTTAAAAATCCTGGAGATCTGCAGATGGTCATTTTTGATAATGGTTGTCCCAAAATAGTTGTTAAGAAAGTTAAATCTGTTAACACTGACAATCAAAATTCACAAAATTTTTAAATTTAAAATCATCAACTGTACCAGTCATATATTTTCAAAATGTTAATGGCCTTTGAACCAAACTTGATAAATTTAGAACCAACTTCAGTACCATCTCACCAAAACCAAATGTAATTATACTAGTTGAAACTAAACTGCATTGTGATATTAAAAATAGTGAACTTGGCCTTACTGATTATATAATTTATAGATTGGATAGATTTGAGTGTACTAATGCTCCAGCAGGAGGAGGTGTTTTGATTGCTATTGATAAAAACTATATTTCTAATATTGTTAAAGTTGAGCCTAGACTAAATAACCAGTGTGAGCAAGTTTTTGTTGAATTGCACTTACAAAACTTCAAATATATTATTGGCTGTGTTTACCTACCTCCTGATTCTGTTAACTCTAGTTATTTATTTCACAAGAAGACCATAAAAACTTTGAAAACAAAATATCCTGGTCGTGAATTTATCATTGCAGGTGATTACAACTTGCCTGATACCACTTGGTCAAATGAAGATAATCTTCAAGCACTTTACAATGGTAATAGTTGCAGTAAATTAGAATGTATGTTAACCACCGTTAGATGTTACTCTGTTTTTGAATTTCAACAACTATTTCCTATACTTCCATCTAAGGGTTATACGCTGAATTTACTATTTTCATCATCAAACTGTAATTTGAGACTCATTGAATCTCCTGATTACCTTGTCGATGTTGAAGTGTTGAACCACAGACAGTTTTTTATTGAGATGCCAGATTACAACACATTTTTACCCCATAAGAAGCTGTTCTTAGATTATAGAAATGCTAACTACAGCCAGATGATTCAGGACCTTAACTGTATTTCTTGGACTGAAATTTTTGAAGCTGGTGATATTGAGAATTCAACTAAGTCATTTTATAATATACTTAATGGAATCTGTGATAAACATGTACCTAAACTTGAAGTCTCTGGTAATTCTTACCCGGAATGGTTCTCTGCTGAACTTATCAGTCTAACAATCAGCAAGAAGAAGAGTCACAAGATCTGGTTACAATATGGCTTTAATGAAAACAAAATAGCATTCAACAAACTGAGAGCGCAATGTATTAGGAAATCCAGAATAGATAAGAGTAATTTTATTGATAAAATTGAAATCATGTCAGCTAGAAATATTAAAAATTTCTGGAGATATGTAAATAAACTTTCTAAATCAAATGAGATTCCCAATTCAATGTTCCTTGGTGGAAGCAATGTCAACAAGATGGATGATATTTCTGATCTATTTGCTCAACATTTTAAAGCAGTTTATTCAATAAACAGTACAAACAATGTCTCTGGAAATTATGATTATTCAGGCTTATTCAACACTTTAACTATTACTGATGAAGATATTTTAGAGGCGTTAGATTCCATTGATTCTTCTTTATCTCTCACTGCTGATAATATTCCCTCCATTGTTTTAAAAAAAATGCTCGTCAGCTCTGTTAAAACCTATCAGCCTACTTTTCAATCAATCACTTCACGATGGTCAAGTTCCTTCTTTATGAAAACTTCCCTTAGTTACTCCAATTTTTAAGACTGATGATAGGCAGAATATTCAAAATTACAGACCCATTTCTATTCTTGGATCTATTGCTAAATTGCTAGACTTGGTTATTTCAAAAAAACTTACTTCGTTATTGGCTGATCAAATAACTCTAGCTCAACATGGTTTCACTAAGGGTCGTTCTACTACTACTAATTTATTAATCTCCAGTAACTATCTCGCTGAAGCTATTGCTAATAATACGCAAGTTGATTCCATTTACTTGGATTTTGCCAAAGCTTTTGATAGGGTTGACACTAATACCTTACTAAACAAACTTCATCAATTTGGAATTGATGGACAACTTCTCAAGTGGCTACATTCGTACCTTACAGGCAGAACGCAGAAAGTCAATATTAAGGGCCATTTATCCAGGCCTATTACAGTAACATCTGGTGTACCACAGGGCTCTCATCTGGGTCCCTTCTTATTTCTGCTATTTTTTAATGACATTCGAGACAAGCTTGATGCAGTGATGATTTTGATATTTGCGGATGATTTTGAACTATTTTATAAGGTGGAATCGGTATTGGACTGCACAAAACTTCAAAGGGATTTGAGTGTGATTAACAAGTGGTCGATTGATAATAAACTTGAACTAAATATTGATAAGTGTAAAGTGATCTCTTTTTATAAAACTAGTGTTGATATTGAATTTAATTATTTGTTAGGTACAAGTGAATTACAGAGAGTCACCTCTATAACTGACCTTGGTGTGATATTTGACTCTAGACTCAAATTTGACTTACACTTGAACTTAGTGCTTACAAAATCTAGGAGAATGCTGAAATTTTTGATCAGAACAACTAAGGAGTTCAAGAAGCTAGAGACTTTTATACAATTATACAAGACCTTGGTTCTCCCTCATTTACTTTATTGTTCTCAAATATGGTCACCCTATCAGGCCTATAATATTTATGAGATGGAGAAGGTGAATCATAAATTTCTGAGATGTCCATCGTTTAAGGCCAAAGCTCCTTTAAATCCTATTAGTCATGACTACATTGATATAGCAGCTAAATTTAATATACACTCAATCAAGTCACTACATAACTACTATGATCTACTGCTAGTGTTCAAGATATTGCAGAAGTTTATTATTTGCCCTCCACTGACTATTTCCTTATCGCAGTTTGACTTTTAATTTGAGACATCTCAGGGATCTTTTTGAAATTAATACGAACTCTGATTTTCTTTATAATGCTAATGTCAATAGGCTCAGGAGAGCCTGGAATACTTCACCCTCAGAACTCAGAGCTTGTAATAGTATTAGCAAATTCAAAGTGGAATGTAGGAAAGCTACTACTGTTTTTGGTTAGCCTCCGTGCAACTAATATTGTTAATATATTTTATTTTGAAATTTTGTTAATCTTGTAATTTTGTTATTTATTGTTAATTAAAATAATTATGTTTTTGTAAATTTTCTTTTATATTTGTATATTAAAGGACACATGTGTCCGTTGATGATTTTGAATAAATAAATAAAAATAAATAAATAAATAACTTTCATTTTAATTTCTCTTCTTTCACCTCAATTTAACCTGAACTTGCTGTGAAAACACTAAGTTTTTTCTGATGCTGTACTCCGTACAGTTGAGGACTTGTTAAGTTGAGTCAATTATCCTGTTTGGATAAAAGTGCTGTAGTCTCTTTGGGAAAATTAATAAAATCTCCATTCCTCAAAGGTACTCGTTGGCTGTGAAAACAGTCGGGGTTTACCTATCCTCCCAAGGTAGGTCAGGTTCTCAATAGAGAGTAAAATTTCAAAATTCACTATTTCCCAGGCCAAAGGGACTTAAAAGGTAAAATTATACCCTTGATCCGAACCATAGTATATTTTGCTTTAAATTAAATAATTTAATTTAGCCCCAGACTTCACATTAAAACCTACTTCTTGGTTACATGACAGGTTAAAATTAAATTCTACCAAGATAAGCACGCTTTCACATTCTAAATTAATTGTTATTGAAAAAAGAAAATGTACAAAAATAATTTTTGAAACTACCAATTTTGTTATTTACAGTTTTTTCAGGAGTAAATGTCATAAGCCTAGGACATTAAAAGTAAGGTCAAATTATCGTAGTATCTGTAAAATTTCTTTCAACAAGTTAATAAGTTTATCAAGTTGCTTTATAGCTGCACCTGAATATAATCGAATGATTATGTATTGTGTATGTTCACGAAGACATCGTTTTGAGTCGTTACTTTGAGTCCGTTCGAAATCGTGCCAATGAATCTGAAGTTGCCCCAGCAGGATTGCAGTAGTGCTCAACCAAAAATTATCGGAAAATTTTCAATCGCTCGATCCCGACTTTCCTGCAATTTTCATTGCAGGAATAAGTTAAACTTGTCAAAAAGTGACGTTAGGGATTTTTTCGAAAAAATCCAGAGACTCGTTTATCCTCTAAATCAGATGTGAGTTTTTCGGAAAATTTTCAATTACTAGATTTCGACTTTTGTGCAATCTTTATTGCAAAAATTGGTCAAACTAGTCGAAAAATGACATTAGGAAGTAAAAAAAATCCCACTCATAAATGCAATGACATTCACCAATTCCTGCAAAAAAAAAATTACAGGAAAGTCGAAATTGTACGATTAAACATTTTCTGAAAAACTTACGCCTGATTTAGAGGATAAACAAATCTTATTATTGTGGTTTTTTTTGCTTAGGTTGTTGGTCTTTCATCATCCGGAAACCATCTGACATTATTTACTTTTATGTAAGACTAGATAAATAAATTATGTAGATAAATTCTGATTCATAACCACTGTAATCCTGGTGCAGGTGCTAGCTTCAGATTTATGTTCAACTATAATTTTTGAAATTGCCTAATGAAAGTAACAACATAAAAAATTTCTCTCCAAAGTGAACTCTTGGCATATTGGGAACTTTGACTATATCGTCAATGTGCCTATTTTATATATAGAATTTTGACGATATCGTCAAAGTGCCGGTTTTCTCTTCAAAATGACCAATTAAGTGAAAATTTCTCGTCAAAGTTCTCTTTTGCAATATATATAATTAGTATCAAATGTAATGTCAGATTTCCTAAACTGCCCTTAGTACCCTCTCTCTTACTTTCGTAAAACTTTTTGATAATGACTAAAAAGTCTCTTTACCAGTCAAATAATTTTTATTTATATTAAAAACAAGACAATTACAGAAAGAAATTGGAAAGTATGTATAAAATTAAATCTTACCCCTCATTTAGCCCTTAACCCCAAATGGCCGAGATTTTTCAGTAAACTTGGGGTTGAAAAATCTTAAAGAAAAATTCAAAAAATTGATAAGGAAACTCCCAATTTAACCATTTTCAAGTATTATCTACAAGATCCTGTAGTTACAAATAGCAAAAAAATTTGTTTTTCAATTGTTTATTAACAAAATTAAAAAAAAAAAAAAAAAAAGTTATTTCATAGAATTTTTTTTTTCAATCGAATTTTTCGGGGGGTAGGAATTCTTTTTACCGTCGAAAAGTTGATAAAAGGGGGCTGTTAGGTTTGAAGTTTCCAAATTTTTTTTTTAAATTGTTGTTGTGATTTTTTTTGACAAAATGGCGGTTAAAAAACTTGGGCATAAATTATCGCGTCGTGGCAAATGTTTGAACGGACATAAAAAACGAGTTTTTTTTTACTAAATATGGGCTTGAGAATAAAAAAGTGTGTTGTATTTGTTTTTGCATAAAAATTCATTGATATTGGTCCCACCACGACAATCTATAGTATTATAAAGAGTTGATGGGGTTGTTGATCAATTTCAATGAATTTTTATGCAAAAATGTACGCCTAATCAAAAGAATGCCAATGATACTTTGCTTTTAAAATTTTTAGTAGAATACGGTAGTATTTTTTATTTTTCAATAACTCTATTTTTAATTTTGGGTCCTGATGGTATTGGGCCTAATTCTTCACGTTTATTACGCTGGGCCCGCCACCCGAAAGCTCCAATATCTGACATACACTATATTTTTTAGCTATTTTTTAGCTATTTTGTGACACCGACCCCGATTTTTTTGCTGTAGCCGTTTCCGAGAAATCACGGCTGGCCCAGCGTAACATTACGTCAGGCCCGCCACCCCCACTATCTCGTCGACGGAGCGTCAGATCGAAACGGGGTGGGAACGTGATTTTTTAGCTATTTTGTAGCTGCGAGGTGGTGGGATTCGTAAAAAAATATGGTGTATGTCAGACATTGGAGCTCTCGGGTGGCGGGCCCAGCGTAATAGACGTTAATTCTTCGAATTTTGAAAATTTAATGATGGAGACTATTACAAAACAAATACAACACACTTTTTTATTCTCAAGCCCATATTTTGTTCTAAAAAAAACTCGTTTTTTATGTCCGTTCAAACATTTGCCACGACGCGATAATTTATGCCCTAGTTTTTTAACCGCCATTTTGTCAAAAAAATCACAACAACAATTTTAAAAAAAAATTTGGAAACTTCAAACCTAACAGCCCCCTTTTATCAACTTTTCGACGGTAAAAAGAATTCCTACCCCCCCCCCCCCAAAACGTCGATTGAAAAAAAATCCTTGAAAAACTTGTTTTTTTTTTTTTAATTTTGTTAATAAACAATTGAAAAACTATTTTTTTGCTATTTTTAACTATAGGATATTGTAGAGAATACTTGAAAATGGTTAAATTGGGAGTTTCCCTATCAATTTTTGGAATTTTTCTTTAAGATTTTTCAACCCAAAGTTTACTGAAAAATCTCGGCCATTTGGGCGTTAATGGGTTACAATTCACATATGTAAATTTTACACAATGTTGACATGAGCTCTGTTATCCGGACCCTATCTTAAATAAAATTATATATAATATTTTTAAATTGACAAGTACCGTTACAAAAAAAATTTGTACATCTTCTCCAAAATATCTTTTAAGTTACACTTTGTAGTAATTTTTATATGACTTAGTATTCAACATATCGAAAAATCAAAGTTTAAAAAATAATTATCGAAAGTATCTTTTAAATTTTTACCTACAAACTCTTGAAGATACGTACTTTCTTATAGAAATATTTGTACAGTAGTTTTACAAAAGAGAACATTTATTTTGAAATTTGAAGAGAAATAAATGAAGCTAAAGATAATCGATGCTATTTCATTTTTGCTGTTTTCTGTTAGACCGCAAACGCGCACGTCTGAGCATCAAACAGTAGTTTGAACGCTTTATTAAAAGTAGGTATTTCTATATTGTTGATTTTGATTGAGAAAAAATAAATTTTCCACTCTAAAGAACCTTTGCGTGGAGAAAAAAAGTGGAGTTTTCCTAATAGTTAATGAGCATTACCAAAAAAAAAAATAGGAATTTCTCCAATCTTAGAAAACAGTAGTTTCTCCTATTTTTTTATTTTTTTTTTAAACTTCCCTCTCAAAATTGTATTCTACAATGAGAAATTTAGAGATAATTCTTGTGATAGATTAATTATATATAGAGTTCGCAGATCACATGGATTTCAAGGAAGACCTGTAGAAAAGTATATTCAAGGTCAACCAGGGCGCCGGTGACAGGTATATTTGGGCTTCATCCTGGAGAAACCCTTACAAATTTCTAACGCGCGCACTACCCGAACTACTAGGGCATCTATGACGGCTATACCTTGGGGTCATTCTCGGGGAATTTTTGAAAATTTCTCGAAGGTGCCATGATTCTCAGCAAATTTCATTGCTTTTACTCACATAAAATATTTTTCGTATATTCATCTATTTTAAGTCATATTGACATTAATTACATAAACTACCTGAACAACCTCAGCTTAATGGACGAAATAAAACAATACAGGTGAAGAGTCCTGAAGAAAAAATAAGAGAAACTTTCCGTGTGGGTTCACCATGTGAACGTTAAGAGTAAATGAAATTGTTTTATTTTATTCAATGGTTAATGTTGGAGAGGGGTTTTGAATAATAGAAAAACAGAGTTTTAATTAATAGAAAGTTTTATTTCAATCTATCTGAGCCCGGAGCTTGGTTTTTACAAAAAAACGTCAGCGTTCGCACACTGCCAAATCTCAAGTGAAGTGCGCGCAGCAGTGCCGCCGCTGCGGTGAGGAGAGGGGAGAGGAGTGGGAACGCGTAAGGCTGCCTATAATCCAACAGTTAATATAATTATTGATTAATCAGTTTAAAAAATAAGTAATTTTTGCCAATAAATTTTTTTAAATTGTATTTGTCTTTTAAATTTATAATGACTGAACAATATGAAAAACTTCCTAAATACATCTGGCAAAATTCTTCTGGCTTGAAGTAAGTTTCTTAAAAAAATAAAATTAAAAAAAAGATGTTTAAAATATTTAATTGAATATATATAATGAATAATATATATAATTTTAAAAAAGCATTTATTTTTTTTAGTTCATAATATTATAATAAACCTAGGGTATTAATAAGTAAACTGAGCAGGAAAAAGCATTATAAATTGAAAAAAAAATTTATTTTATATATTCCCAATTCAAGTTTCGGGGGGGGGGGCGAGGCGTAGCGAGCAGAACCTCCCTAGTATATATGTATATATTTATGAGTTTTTAAATTTGAAGTATTTTAATTTATGAATAAATAAGAATTAAATAAACACACAACTTCGATAAGCCATACGTCGAGTGACCGTGCGCACGAGTACCAGAACGAGAATTTAGCTATACGCTGTCGGTCTTCGGCAGCAGCTTCAGAACATGCGCACAGCAGTGTTGCACACGTCAGTCATACCGCGTGTATTCAAATAATAATATAAATAATGTCGGAATATTCACATAATTCAACAATGAAAGGCGCCATAAAAAAATGTAAAGATCAATTTTTGTCTTCGTATTTCTTAAGAGATAAAGAGTAAGGCTTTCTCAAGTGGGCCACTAAAAATGAAGTTGTAGAATTTCGTATGTGTTTTTAGGGATTACAAAAGGTAGGTATCTCAAAATTAACCCCCCCAAATATTTTTGAAAAATTTCAATTTTTCCAAAAGTTATAAACAAATGAACTTTTGACCAACTTTTTCATTAAATTGCTGTATTTCGAAGAATTTTTAATGAAACTTTACAAAAATTTAATGGTATGCAGAGAAATGCTTAAAGAATAAAAAAAAAATATTGTTCATCACAAAAAACTAAAATTTATAAATAAATATTCAATTTTGCAATAAACAATTGACGATTTAACCACTTTCTATAGCATGAAATTTTTTTTCTTTTCACGCTTTGAAACCTTAAAGCCTCCCCTAAATAACCGTGCAAGAAAATTTTAGTACACTCAAATAGAAAAAAAGTTATGAATTTTTTAAACATTAGGTGCGCGCTACACAGTGAACGCCAGATGAGCGCGCCGCACCACGCACGCTGGTAAGCTTGATTATTAACGTGAAGCGATTTTTAACACCACATTAATGTAAATTTTATGAAATAGATCCACTTACTTGGCACTCTTAAAAAATATTATTTATTTTTACATAACGAAAATTAAATACTAACTATTATTACAGCATCACGTGCATAATACTTTCATTGATTCGTACATTACGTTTTTTTTTGTTTTATTTTTCTTAATTAATACCATTTTCATTTACAATATTTACAGCACTATATATTTTCTTACTTAATTTGAATTTGACGAAATTTTTCATTCGAACATATTTGTAAAGCGCAGCAGACGCATGTTTAAACAAATGAAAATCGCAAATCACACACGTCGTTTTGCTTTCGTAAATTTCTCTTAGTTGTTTATCATCATGGCTCCACCATCGAAATGTTGTAACCCTTTTGGTAAAAAACGTCATAACAATGTAATTAATAAATTACACTTTGTATCAAACGCTTGGGACAGAAGATTTAGTGCTCTCTTTGTGTTGCGGAATTTATCAAATTTAAATATTCGCACCCATGTCCGCAGTTGATGTCGTCGCCACGGCGTCTCTCGAAAATTAGCGCTGCTAATCGTTAGCGGTTCAAAACCGCTGACTCACCTGTGCAGAGTATTGATTTTTCGCTCTGTCTCTCTCTCTCACGTGCCTTCAAGCTACGCGCTGTTGCTGCTGTCGCTGACGCTGCTGGGCCTGCGGCGTCTCTCCAGTTCTCTTCTCGGCAACGCTCGTGAATAGACGTTTTTTTCGCCATTTTGTGTTATCTCTTGGGTTCTTTTCACTCGGCATTTCTCTCGACTCTTTCTCGTCATCAACGCAGTGGTCTCATCTGCACAGTCATCTCAACAAATAATTCACCTGGTGGTAGTCAACACTGGAGACATCTCATCTTGAATTCGATCGGCTTGATTCACTTCAATTCTTGGGTTAGCAGCTCAGCAAGGAGATCATCCTAGGCATCCTTGGGTATTTTTGCACAGCACCGGTAACAATAATTTACCGGTGCTTCTCATTGTCATTTCGCAGCCAGAAAATCAATAAAATTTACTGTGCATTCTCTTGCTCTCTCTCTCCTTTCTTTGTGCTGTCTTACAAGCAGCCATTTTCTTTTCTATTCTGTTCAAGGTCATTCTCTGCTGCTGCTTTAATTTCTCTTGGGCATCTCTCTCTCCCTCTCTTTTCAAGGCCATTTCTGTTGCCTTGTTTATCTCAACTATACTCAAACAAAACTTGTGTTTATGGCTTTAATTAATATAATCAAGTCCATAAAGAGTTTTGACTAGGTGTTTCTCAAATTAATTAATTAATTTTCTTTACATGAAAATTAAGAGTGGAAATTCTCCACTCAAACTATAATATTCTCACCTCTCAGTTTTTTTGCATTAAAAATAACTTTTATTAACCTGTATAAACTCACTTATTGTAATTTTGAATTATTTGAATATTGTTGTAAATAGAGTGCTGTGTTAAAATAAATAAATTAACACTGTTGGTATTAAATTAAGTCTGTCTCAACATTTATTTGACAACCCTCCCCTACCAGCTTTTAATCCGGCAACAAAATAAAATTAATAAAGCAGTAAATCTGTAACATTTGGTCCTTCGAGCCGGATGCTGGTGGGTGGCTGGGCTAGTTCTTGAATAATCTCATCATCATAACCATCATCCTCAGGTTTTCTCAACAAGTGGCACCTGGTTTTCATCAGTTGGCACCTCTCATCTCAGGACATGGACAATACTCAGGATAAGAAATCAGAGGCTCCAAGCGATAAGACCAAACTTGAAGCAGCCAATACTGGACATCACTCGGATGAGACCTCTCAACATTTAGATAACTCAACGCTAGGAGCTACTGGTGGCTCAGCTCCTGCTGCCACTGTACCAAAGGTACTTGTACAGCCTGCTGGTATATCCGAGCAGGAAAATCTCTTGAATGTGGTGGATGGTGGGTCCAGGCCCAAGACTCGCTCAAGCTCTGGCTCTGTGCCTGCAGACTTTATCTGCAGGACCAGATCTCAAAGAGAGCGGTTGACCAGCTTAGAAGGTTACAGCACCATAATTAAAGAGAAAGGTGCTACTGCTGGTTTGATGGTGGTCAATCAGTGGCGTGAGTCTGTGGAGTCACTGATGTTTTCATTTAGATCTGACCATGGACAATTGGTGTCATCTTGTCCTGCCACTATGGTCAATGATGAATATTTCACCGCTGGCTACCTCAACAAAATGGAAATGCTTTACCTGGACATCCTCATGGAATTGGCAACGCTCAGGGAAAATCTCACACCTCCAGCTCCACCAGTCACCTCATCTCACCCAAGGTCAACGTCTCCTCAGAACATGAAGTTACCGGATATCAATTTGCCACCGTTTTCTGGATCCTACTCTCAACGGCAGTCGTTCAAGGAAATGTTTGAGGAGATGGTGCTCAACAACACTAAAATCTTGGATTCCTTCAAGGCCATGTACTTGAAGAGGTCCTTGACTGGTGAAGCTGCGAGTTTGGTTCAAAACTACCCCCTCACCCTGGAAGGTCTCAATCTTGGCTGGCAAAAACTCAACGAGCGCTACGATAACAAACGTCGTTTAATTGAGGAGCTCTTCAATGAGTTGGCTAAGGTCCCGTCGGTGCAGCCTAAGGACTCAAAGTCCCTCAATACTTTGGTGACGTCAACCTCAAACACTTTCAAGTTATTGGCGTCGTACGTAGATACAGAACGGCTGGGGGACGTTCTCATTACGGCAAACACGTTGAAACTCCTGGATCGACCGTCAAGAGAGGCTTGGGAGACCTCGGCCACATCATCTTCGGAGTTTCCCACCTTCAAAGAATTGGAAAAGTTTCTAATGGCCAGGGTGCGAGCCTTCGAAAACATAGAGAGCACCGACCGACCTGTGGCATCCCAACCTAGTAAATCTCAACAACCTGGGCACCCTTTCCAAAAGAGTGTAAAAGCTCACGTGGGTATCTCATCTGGGTCACAAGGGTCATCTGGGCAAAGGCCCAACACTCAGCAACAGCAGCACACCTGCTCTCATTGTGGACAGGGTCACTTCATTGTTTCCTGTTCTGGATTCAGGGAACTCTCACCAGCAGATCGCAGACGGGTAGTCACACAAAAGTCATTGTGTTATAATTGTTTGGGTAGGCATTCATTTAAAAATTGCCAATCGAAGACGAGATGCAAGACTTGCGATAAAATGCATCACACCATGATTCACGTGGACCCATCCGTCGCTTCAACTGCAGTTGGTACTCCCTCATTACCCTTGGCTCCATCTCAACAACAATAGGAGGCAGGCGCAATCACTCTTGGTTTTTCTCACGCCCTGGATACCTCTCTTTTGGCTACAGCGGTAGCTGTTCTCATCACTGGGTCAGCATCTCACATGGTTAGACTTCTCATCGACCCTGGTTCAGAATTATCATTCATCTCATCTGCATTGGTGGACTTGCTCAAAATCCCTCGAACTCATTCATCATTCTCAATCTTGGCATTGGCGCTTCAAAAGCTGGTCAAACTCACGGAAAGGCAGTGGTTATTCTCAAATCTACATATCGAAATACTCAAGTGAAACTTCACGTTCATATTCTAAATTGTCTCACTTCGACCTTACCTTCTCAACCATGCGATGAAGGGACTTGGCCTCACATCAATAATCTATGTCTGTCCGATTCTCAATTTGGACATCCTCGAAAAATCGATATTATTCTTGGATCTGATCATTACGGCTTGATCATAAAACCCAATATTATTAAAGGAGCTCCACACGAACCTATTGCTCAACTCTCAATCTTTGGTTGGTTGGTACTTGGTCCTTGCTCCTTGGAATCTGGCTCAATAAAACAATCATTTTCAATAGTACCTCTCAATCTGGACGCTTTACATGAAGCTATCTCAAAATTCTGGACATTGGAGGAAACCCCAAATTCTCAACTGGCAGCCTTGACGGCTGGTGAAAAGGAATGTGAAGAACACTTTTCAACCACACACTCACGAACTCAACAGGGAAGGTACGTTGTCCGGCTTCCTCTCATCCAAGATCCTTCCGTGCTGGGTCATTCTCTTGGTCGTGCTCAAGCTTGTGTTCGAGGAATCATGAGACGATTATCAAAGGACGAAGATTACAAAAAATTGTATTTTGAGTTCATGGAGGAATATCTCAAATTGGGACACATGGTTCAAGTGCCAGCCGATTCAATCAACGTTACCCCTTGTTACTACCTACCTCATCATGGTGTTCTCAAACTGGATAGCCTCACTACAAAACTGAGGGTAGTATTCAATGGTTCGGCTGCTACATCTGGTTACTCTCTCAACGACATCATGCATACTGGACAAAATTTGCTTCTCAACATATTGGACGTTATCCATTGGCTCAGGGTCTACAAATTTTTGTTCGTTACTGATGTCACAAAGATGTACAGGCAGATCTTGGTCCACCAAGATGATCAAGATTTACAAAGAATCATTTGGGTCGACAAACTTTTCAGGGAAATTCATTACAAATTGACAACAGTGACGTATGGTACTCGAGCAGCTCAATTCTTGGCTATCCGAGTGTTGTTACAACTCATAAAGGACGAGGGTGCCCGTTTTCCATTGGCAATCGACTCTCTCACATTTGGAAGGTATGCGGATGACATCTTTGGTGGCGCTGACTCTTTATCTCTTCTCAATGAAAAGGCTGCTCAATTAGAAGGATTGTGCATGGCGGGCGGGTTTCCACTAGCCAAATGGAATTCAAACAATCGGAAATTCTCAAAATTGGACCGCTCGACTCCACAATCAAATAGCTCAATCTCATTTAGTGATTGCACTGCCAAAATCCTCGGATTAACTTGGTCTCCTCAACGGGATATTATCATTGTGAAGCTCTGCTTACCAGAGGTGAGTAAAGTTATCTCGAAAAGAAACATCTTGTCGGAGGTGGCTCAAATCTTCGACCCAATTGGGATGGTCTCACCAGTCGTTATCAAGGCCAAAATTCTACTGCAGGAATTGTGGTTAGAGAAATTGAATTGGGATGAAGCAGTGCCAGCTTCTACCCAGAAAAAGTGGTTAGAAATCAGAGAAGATTTCAAAAATTTGGAAAAAAGCTCACTACCCCGTTGGCTTGGAACACTTTCAAACTCAGTGGTCGATATTCATGGTTTCTCGGATGCTTCTCAATTCGCTATGGCTGCAGTTATCTACACGAGAGTTCAATCAACTAAGGGCATAACAGTTTCTTGGTTATGCTCAAAAACAAAGGTGGCCCCTCTCAAACCAGTTTCAATTCCAAGATTGGAATTAGTAGCTGCCCACATTCTCAGCAAACTGGTGCATCATTTCTTATCGACCACGAAATTGGACATAAACTCTGTGATTCTTTGGACTGACTCCAAGACTGCTCTCGCATGGATTAGCTCTCACCTATCACGCTGGAAAGAGTTCGTGCGCAACAGGGTACACTCAATTCAAGAGTTGGTCCCTCAAGCGCACTGGAGGCATGTACCTGGTCACTGTAATCCAGCTGACTGTGCCTCTTGTGGTATTCTCACCTCTCAACTTGTTGGTCATCAGCTTTGGTGGAATGGACCACCGTGGCTTTCTCAACCAGGGGAATATTGGCCAGCTCCCGCTGCTCCCCTGGATCTACACGCTCTTCCAGAACAAAGAAAGTCTACACCAGTAGTGGCTGTTGCTCTTGCCAAGGAACAGTGGAATCTCATACGCAGGTATTCATCTCTCACCAAATTATTAAGAATCACAGCTCTCTGTATGGTTGCAGTACAACGATTCAAGAGAAATTTCCAGCAGTCGTCAGTCACCTCGTCTGAGTTGCTTAACAAAGCAAAACAATTTTGGATTGGCTTCTCTCAACAACAAGATCTCTCTGATGAGATAAAAATGGTTTCGAGCTCAACGCTTCCAAAATCTCACCCTCTCAATAAATTGACACCATTTGTGGAAGCTTACGGTATTTTGAGGCTTGGTGGTCGGTTAAATCAAACGAATTTGAGTTATTCGACCAAGCATCCAGCAATTCTCACTAGAAACGCACCTCTCACAGCACTCATCATTGGTCAAGCTCACCTGGATACTTTGCCTGGAGGCACTCAACTTACCCTGTCAAAAGTTCGTCAGGAATATTGGATCATTGGTGGCCGAGCTACTGTCAAGTCTCACATAGTGCACTGTGTGGTTTGCGCAAGACAGAGGGGTTCTCTAGCTCGGCAACTCATGGGACAACTACCCTTGGCCAGGGTAACCCCCTCTCGTCCTTTTTCCCACTCTGGTGTAGATTACGCTGGCCCTCTCAACATCACTTCTTGGAAAGGACGAGGTTCAAAAGTTTACAAAGGTTGGCTGTGCATGTTTGTTTGCTTTTCATCATCGGCTGTACACTTGGAGACAGTCAGCAATTACTCAACAGACGGTTTTCTCGCTGCCTATAGAAGGTTTACATCAAGGAGGGGCTTGCCTTCTCACATGTACTCGGATTGTGGTACCAATTTTCAGGGTGCAGACAAAGAGTTGAGGACTCTATTCAGGCAAGCTCAATCTCAAGACTCAACTTTGGCTAGGGTTTTGGCTCAAGATGGGACGAAATGGAATTTCAATCCACCTGCTGCCCCTCACATGGGTGGAAAATGGGAATCAGTAGTGAAATTAATAAAATTTCACCTGAAAAGGACAATTGGCGATACCGTACTTACCTTTGAGGAACTCGCCACACTGCTCACTCAAATAGAAGGTATTCTCAACTCGCGTCCATTGGAACCTTTCAGTGATGACCCTGAAGATCTTCAGTTTCTCACCCCTGGACACTTTCTCATTGGAACAGCTCTCAATGCGGTCCCAGAACCAAGCCTTCTGGATCTCAACTCGTCCAGGCTCTCTCGATGGCAACTTATACAGCAAAAAATTCAACAGTTTTGGAAGCAATGGTCTTCTCAATACATTCATCACTTGCAAACTGTGTCTAAGTCGAAACATCCATTTTTTAACATCAATGTTGGTTCGATGGTCTTACTCACCAATGAGAATTCACCGCCTAGTAAGTGGCCCATGGCACGGGTCATTCAACTTCACCCTGGTAATGATGGACTTACTCGAGTGGTGACTCTCAAGACATCCTGTGCAACTCTCAAAAGACCGGTGACAAAATTGGTGGTTCTTCCAGTTTATTCGACTGATGGTGATCAACACATTGGTTGATGGCGGGCGGAATGTTGCGGAATCCATCAAATTTAAATATTCGCGCCCATGTCCGCAGTTGATGTCGTCGCCACGGCGTCTCTCGAAAATTAGCGCTGCTAATCGTTAGCGGTTCAAAACCGCTGACTCACCTGCGCAGAGTATTGATTTTTCGCTCTCTCTCTCTCTCTCACGTGCCTTCAAGCTACGCGCTGTTGCTGCTGTCGCTGACGCTGCTGGGCCTGCGGCGTCTCTTCAGTTCTCTTCTCGGCAACGCTCGTGAATAGACGTTTCTTTCGCCATTTTGTGTTATCTCTTCGGTTCTTTTCACTCGGCATTTCTCTCGACTCTTTCTCGTCATCAACGCAGTGGTCTCATCTGCACAGTCATCTCAACAAATAATTCACCTGGTGGTAGTCAACTCTGGAGACATCTCATCTTGAATTCGATCAGCTTGATTCACTTCAATTCTTGGGTTAGCAGCTCAGCAAGGAGATCATCCTAGGCATCCTCAGGTATTTTTGCCCAGCACCGGTAACAATAATTTACCGGTGCTTCTCATTGTCATTTCGCAGCCAGAAAATCAATAAAATTTACTGTGCATTCTCTTGCTCTCTCTCTCCTTTCTTTGTGCTGTCTTACAAGCAGCCATTTTCTTTTCTATTCTGTTCAAGGTCATTCTCTGCTGCTGCTTTAATTTCTCTTGGGCATCTCTCTCTCTCTCTCTTTTCAAGGCCATTTCTGTTGCCTTGTTTATCTCAACTATACTCAAACAAAACTTGTGTTATTATAATATAATCAAGTCCATAAAGAGTTTTGACTAGGTGTTTCTCAAATTAATTAATTAATTTTCTTTACATGAAAATTAAGAGTGGAAATTCTCCACTCAAACTATAATATTCTCACCTCTCAGTTTTTTTGCATTAAAAATAATTTTTATTAACCTGTATAAACCCACTTATTGTAATTTTGAATTATTTGAATATTGTTGTAAATAGAGTGCTGTGTTAAAATAAATAAATTAACACTGTTGGTATTAAATTAAGTCTGTCTTAACATTTATTTGACAACCCTCCCCTACCAGCTTTTAATCCGGCAACAAAATAAAATTAATAAAGCAGTAAATCTGTAACACTTTGGTTCGTTTGTTTGTGTTAAGTGTAAGTTGCAGATGTACAGAAATAAAGGTTATGTTAGTTTTAACAAAACAGAAGAGTTTTCAAAAAATCAAAGTCCACAAGAGTCAGCTTTACCTCAAATATTAGATGAAGGCGAAGAAGTTGATGAAGAATCAGTTTCTAACAAAAAAGATCCGGATTACGTTTGTAAAGCAGTAGATAATGAAAATAAACGAAAGGCGCTTGCCGCCGCTTTTCAAAACGTAATTATGACTCCTACTATAAAAAAAGCTCGCTTAAATTTATCAGACGCCGAGACTGAAATTTTACGACAGACATTTAAGAATAGCAGCGTTAAAATATCTAATGATGAGGGATGCCATAACTGGATTACTGAATTAAAAAATGCGATGTCTCAAGCGTCCTCTCGTCAACAAAAAATTTATTTGTTAACGACATTTCCTTTAAAGTGGTCTACCCGTAAAATTGCTAGAGAATTCGGTGTTAGTAGACGATTGGTTGGTGTTGCTAAGGAGTTTCAAAATAGTAAAGGCTACGGTTCTCACCCTGATAAAAAAAAAGGACGCGCTATGTGTTTGAATCTCATAAAAACCGTCGAAGAATTTTACCTTTTGGACAACGTCAGTCGTGTACTACCAGGAATGAAAGATTGGAAATCAGTGAAAATAGATGGAAAACGTGAGCATAAAACGGTTCGTTATTTCAGCTTTATTTAGTTTTAATTTTTTCTTTTTTAAATCGAGGCAAATGAACTAGCAATACTTAACTTTTTTTTTTTTTTTTTAATTTTCCGATATTTTTATTTAAATATTAAGAAAGCTCTATTTAAAATATTTCAAATAAATTATTAATAAAATGACACATTTTTTCTAAATTAAAAAAATTTTTTTAGAGACGTTTATTGTTGGGAGATCTTGATGATCTACATAAAGACTTTTTGGAAAAATATCCAGACTTAGAAATTTCCTTGTCATCTTTCAAAACTTTGAGGCCCCAACAATGTATTCCTGTTGGAGCCAAAGGATCGCACAACGTGTGTGTTTGTAAAATACACGAAAACATTCGACTTCAAATTAGAGGCCTCAAAGAAGAATTGGAGCGAAAAAAATATGATTTTCAAACGACTTATCGTGATTATATGGAAAACATGGTATGCTCAAACCAAACTTCGGATTGTTTTTTGGGAAAATGTAAAAAGTGCCTCGGAACTGATCAAGATCTTAAAAACTTGAAAGAAATATTGCAAAGTCTAAAAATTAAAAGTGTATCTTTTAATCAATGGCTTTCTACTGATAGGTAAAAATAACTTTTTTAAAAATAATCATGAAAATTTTTAATCATCTTTTTTAATGCCTTTTCTTTTAGATGCCAATTGCTTGAGAAAACTGAAAAAGTAGATGCTTTTATAGAAAAACTTGCTCAAGAATTGCCGGATGTTCTGAAGCATGACTTTCTGGCTGAAAGTCAAGCTAAGTATTTAAATGAAGTCAAAAATTCACTTAAGGATGGTGAACTTTTGGTCACACTTGACTTCTCGGAGAATTACTCACTCGAAGTGCAAAATGCGATACAATCTCAACATTTCAATAAACAACAAGTTTCGTTACATGTCTATGTTATTTGTTGTAAACAGCGTGATATTATACACCATATGAATTTTGCTGTTTTTTCGGAGTATGACAAGCACGACGCGGCTGGAGTATATTTATATAATACTAGATTAATTAAGTTTAAAAAAAAAAAATTTGGTTATCGTAAAGTGAAAAAAATTACCTATTTCTCTGACGGCGCCGGATCGCAATATAAGAACAAATATAACTTCATCAATTTGTTGCACCATCAAAAAGATTTCAACGTTGAAGCGGAGTGGCATTTTTTTTGCCACTTCGCACGGGAAGGGAGCCTGCGATGGCGTCGGAGGGTCTGTCAAGAGACATGCTTATCGAGCGACTTTACAAAATAAAAGTATCAATACGATCCAAAAACTTAATGAATGGGCGTGTGGATTCTTTAAAAAAATTGAATTTGACATTTGTACACTAGCTGATAATAATAAACACAAGGAAAGCTTAAAGAAGCGTTTTGATTCAGCTGTACCAATTATTGGAACTCGTCAATTTCATTGCTATAAGCCAAGTAAAAATAAGAAATTAGAGTGTAAAATTTTTTCTGCTTCTTCAGAAAGTACAGAGTTAAAAGTGAGTACTTAAATAATGAATAATCATTATATTACGAAAAAATTTTCAACAAATATAAAAATTTCGTCAAATTCAAATTAAGTAAGAAAATATATAGTGCTGTAAATATTGTAGGTGAAAATTTTATTAATTAAGAAAAATAAAACAAAAAAAACGTAATGTACGAATCAATGAAAGTATTATGCACGTGATGCTGTAATAATAGTTAATATTTAATTTTCGTTATGTAAAAATAAATAATATTTTTTAAGAGTGCCAAGTATGTGGATCTATTTCATAAAATTTACATTAATGTGGTGTTAAAAATCGCTTCACGTTAATAATCAAGCTTACCAGCGTGTGTGGTGCGGCGCGCGGCTAAGCGCGCTCATCTGGCGTTCACTGTGTAGCGCGCACCTAATGTTTAAAAAATTCATAACTTTTTTTCTATTTGAGTGTACTAAAATTTTCTTTCACGGTTATTTAGGGGAGGCTTTAAGGTTTCAAAGCGTGAAAAGAAAAAAAAATTTCATGCTATAGAAAGTGGTTAAATCGTCAATTGTTTATTGCAAAATTGAATATTTATTTATAAATTTTAGTTTTTTGTGATGAACAATATTTTTTTTATTCTTTAAGCATTTCTCTGCATACCATTAAATTTTTGTAAAGTTTCATTAAAAATTCTTTGAAATACAGCAATTTAATGAAAAAGTTGGTCAAAAATTCATTTGTTTATAACTTTTGGAAAAATTGAAATTTTTCAAAAATATTTGGGGGGGTTAATTTTGAGATACCTACCTTTTGTAATCCCTAAAAACACATACGAAATTCTACAACTTCATTTTTAGTGGCCCACTTGAGAAAGCCTTACTCAAACTGAAAAATTAAAAAACATGAATAAATTTATTGATGCTGAACATTTTAAGATAAAAGATAAAAAGACCACGATTTGTATAATTAACAAAAATGATTTTTTAGCTAAAATTAATTTAAAAGATGATTTAATACCTATTTCTAAAAAATACCGTAAATATTTTAGATTCTCGTGGATAAACGAAATTTTTGAATTCTGCTGTTTACTATTTGGGTTATGTCCTACGCCTTTTGTTTTTACCAAAATTCTGAAGCCTTTTGCACAAATATTAAGATCAAAAGGTTTTCGATCCGTCATATATTTAGACCATATATTTTTAATTGGAAATTCTATCGACATGTGTAAATTAAATGTAACAAATACCATTATATTTCTTGAATCATAAGGATTTGTTTTAAATATTGAAAAATGTAATTTAAACCCATCACAAACTTGTAAATTTCTTGGCTTTATTTTTAACACAAAAAATTATTGCGTTCGTTTACCAGTTGAAAAGCAGGAATCCATCAAAGATCTTTAGAAAAAATTTAGAAATAAAACGAAGTGTAAAATACGTAAATGGGCTGAATTAGTGAGTATTCTTGTTACCGCATTGTAAATTACGGTATTTTATACATGCAAGGTTATAGTACGACCAGGTACTGTATCTTTGCAGGGGGTACGGCACACGCTCCGTCATTGTTCTTTCAAAAACGCAAAATTCGAGCCAACAGTATTACCGACGATGCCTGCACGGCCACAAAACGCCGGACGCCGCACAGCTAACATCAATGTTCTCCACGACCAGGTAGGATTTAGGAAGCTAGACTACCGCAGCAGCGCATATCCCCACCATCACCCGGTCCAGGTAGCGTCTGCATGCCAAGTTCCCTCTCCTTGACCCCGAAAGTCGAGCGTGACGCATGTCAGGCAACCACCGAAGGCGCTAATCACGGAAGAGTGATCATCTTCATCGGTACAGCACCCCTAATGCTACCCTTAAGACAATCGCGAACACCGATTATGATTGGCTCATGGGACTTACGTCCCCAGGGGAATAAATAGACTGCCCGGAACCGGCGGACGATACTTATTATCGTACTCTAAATGAATCAAAAACTAAATTTTCGTAAAATTCCCTCAGACATAGAAAATCGTGCCATACGTTTTTGGTCTCGGTTCCGATAACATCTTCGAGATTCCACCTTTGCTCTTGTGTGTGGAGAAAAGTATCGTGCCGTGTCGTTTCTTTTCGGCTTGAATTTAATCGTGCGCTGTGCAGCAAATCACGTAAGTTTACCCTCTCATTGTCGGTGAGCATTTATTTTGCTGTACCAGGACCAACCTACTAGTCTCAATTAGCAGTAGGCTTTCCTACATAGCGAAAGGGCGAGTTCTTAAGAACTTAGTAGAGACAGGTCCAAGTAGTGACAAAAGAAAAAAAGCACGCGATTAGCAGCTAAATCAAAATTTGTTTTAGTGCAGCGAACGTGTGGTCTAGCACCTTCTTTGTCATTGCGTCTTTTTTTTTGAGGAATAATCATATCGCAAGGTCTTTTCAGTAAAATAATCTAAATTCTCTGCATACATTCATGATGTCTATTCGAATAAACCCTACCCCGAGATTTTCTATTTTGTATCGATATTAAAAGAAAAAGAGGATGATCATTTTTTTGATAGAACAGAACTTTTGCGACCACACGCTAACAAAAAATTAAGTTTCATCTCACTGTCCAACGATTATTATTTTTTTTTTAGTTTTATGGAATAATTAATTAATTTGTTTAGTTTAGTTTAGTTCATCAATAAATATCGAGTATAGGAAGAACCTATCATACTCGTAAGGTTACAGAGTAGTTACAATAAAGTTATTAATTATGTGAATGTACATGTTGTAAGTATAAGTATAATAAAGTTTAACAATAAGTATATACATGATGATAAAATACATAGTAGTAGTAGTAAAGACAATAAATTGAATTCTTAATTATCTGCATTTGTTTGCAATGGGTGAGTCTTGACGTGGTTTTAGTGTGTTTTGTTGAAGGATTTAAGCCGGAGACCTTCAATGTAATGTAATCACTGAGCGAGTATGCTTCTCTAGTACGCAGGGGTTATCTTAGCCGCATAAGGTTTTCAATTAGTGGTGGGTAAGGCGGGTAGTGGTCAACTGTGAAAGGCGATTAGATGTGGAGAAGTTGTATAAGAACACCGCGTATTGGTGGGGGCATGACTTCAAGGCCTCGTCGCAGTCCCGTGAAAAAAGGACATACTTGAGTGCAGATTTGAACATTTCTGGGATGTTGAGAGTGATGGTTAGGTATTCTCTACGTGTATCGGGAGTAAGCCATCTTAGGGCAAGCCTAAAGGGAGTTACAGGAGACATTCTGAGTATGCCTCCGTGTGCAAGCCTGACACAAGCATTGTGTAGCATCTTTAGCCTGTCCTTCTGTTTCCGACTGAATGTGGTGAGGAGAGGGGAACTCTAGTCAAAGATGGATAACACTAAGGCTTAATTAAATATTTTGAGGCCCATAATTCATCATTTCAATAAATATGCATCTAATAAACACCTTTGTACGATTACAGAGTCCAATAGTGTAGTTACAAATTTTGTACATGCGTAAAAAGTTGATTATTTCACTCATTTTGACCGTTTTTTAACAATTTTTGATGAATTTTTAAAAATTGAAGAAACGATCTTTCAGAGTCTTGTAAGCAGGATTTTCTTTCTCAAACATTATATTTTTGAAAAAAAATTTTTGCATAGCTCCACGAGGGGTTATCAACTCGCAACTCAGTAAGAGTTCCTAAGAGTTATAAAGAGTTATACTCTCATAACTCTCGCAAGAGTTGCGAAGAGTTATAGAGAGTTGTAGAGAGTTTCAATGATGAGTCAGCCCCAGCCGCGCGGCTCGCAGCCTTGCGTGTTCATGTTTACAAATACTGCAGGGCCCGGCCGCCAGCGTGGCGGCCCAGGCAACGGCTTTGAAGGTGGCTTAGGATTAAGTATCTTACTTTTGTTCTATAGGTCAACTACTATCAACTACTTTTTTTTTCTAATTAAAAATTCTCAACGAAAATTAAAGTTTTATTTTATTTTTGTTTTAATTATGGAAAATTTTTTTTATATATATTTATTTAAAAAATAATACAAAATTATTATACAATAAATGATAAATAAGTAAATGAATTAGATTAAGTTAAGCATAACTAGGTATGATCAAGTTTTGATAATCAAGCCCCGAAGAGGTACAATTTAAAGAGTCATAGTCATGGTGCCCCCGGACATAGTGCCCCCCGCTTTATTTGGGAAAATTGACCGGCACAGTTACCGCGCAAGTTTGAAAGCTGAATGTGTAACAGGAACCGTTGCAAATAATAAATCAATATATAAATAAATAAATAAACCACCAAGCTCTAAACCCCCATAACGCTGTGGAAAGCAATGAATAAATAACTTTTTATAAACAATTAAATAAACCGCCAAGCTCTAAGCCCCCATAACGCTGGGGAGAGCGATAAATAAATTATTTTTTATAAACAATTAAATAAACGGACAAGCTCTGAACCCACATAACGCTGGGGAGAGCGATAATGGAATTACTTTTTATAAACAATTAAATCAACCACCAAGCTCTAAGCCCCCATAACGCAGCGGAGAGCGATAAATAAATTATTTTTTATAAACAATTAAATAAACGGACAAGCTCTGAACCCACATAGCGCTGGAAAGAGCGATCAATAAATTATTTTTTGTAAACAATTAAATAAACCACCAAGCCCTAAGCCCCCATAACACTGCGGAGAGAGATAAATAAATTATTTTTTATAAACAATTGAATAAACCGACAAGCTCTAAACCCACATAACGCTGGCGAGAGCGATACATAAATTATTTTTTATAAACAATTGAATAAACCACCAAGCTCTAAGCCCCCATAACGCTGCGGGGAGCGATAAATAAATTATTTTTTATAAACAATTAAATAAACCGACAAGCTCTCAACCCACATAACGCTGGGGAGAACGTTACATAAATTATTTTTTATAAACAATTAAATAAACCGACAAGCTCTAAACCCCCATAACGCTAGAAAGAGCGATAAATAAATTATTTTTTATAAACAATTTAATAAACCGACAAGCTCTAAGCCCTCATAACGCTGGGGGGAGCGATAAATAAATTTTTTTTTATAAACAATTAAATCAACCATCAAGCTCTAAACCCCCATAACGCTGGAAAGAGCGATAAATAAATTATTTTTTATAAACAATTAAATAAACCACCAAGCTCTAAGCCCCCATAACGCAGCGGAGAGCGATAAATAAATTATTTTTTATAAACAATTAAATAAACCGACAAGCTCTCAACCCACATAACGCTGGGGAGAACGATACATAAAATATTTTTTATAAACAATTAAATAAACCGACAAGCTCTAAACCCACATAACGCTGGCGAGAGCGATAAATAAATTTTTTTTTATAAACAATTAAATAAACCGACAAGCTCTAAGCCCTCATAACGCTGGGGGGAGCGATAATTAAATTTTTTTTTATAAACAATTAAATAAACCATCAAGCTCTAAACCCCCATAACGCTGGAAAGAGCGATAAATAAATTATTTTTTATAAACAATTAAATAAACGGACAAGCTTTGAACACACATAACACTGGAAAGAGCGATCAAAAAATTATTTTTTGTAAACAATTAAATAAACCACCAAGCACTAAACCCCCATAACGCTGGAAAGAGCGATAAATAAATTATTTTTTATAAACAATTAAATAAACCACCAAGCTCTAAGCCCCCATAACGCAGCGGAGAGCGATAAATAGATTATTTTTTATAAACAATTAAATAAACTGACAAGCTCTAAGCCCCCATAACGCTGGGGAGAGCGATAATGGAATTACTTTTTATAAACAATTAAATAAACCACCAAGCTCTAAGCCCCCATAACGCTGCGGAGAGCGATAAATAAATTATTTTTTATAAACAATTAAATAAACGGACAAGCTCTGAACCCACATAGCGCTGGAAAGAGCGATCAATAAATTATTTTTTGTAAACAATTAAATAAACCACCAAGCCCTAAGCCCCCATAACGCTGCGGAGAGCGATAAATAAATTATTTTTTATGAACAATTAAATAAACAGACAAGCTCTCAACCCACATAACACTGGAAAGAGCGATCAATAAATTAATTTTTGTAAACAATTAAATAAACCACCAAGCCCTAAGCCCCCATAACGCTGCGGAGAGCGATAAATAAATTATTTTTTATAAACAATTAAATAAACCGACAAGCTCTAAAACCACATAACGCTGGCGAGAGCGATACATAAATTATTTTTTATAAACAATAAATAAACCGACAAGCTCTAAACCCACATAACGCTGGGGGGAGCGATACATAAATTTTTTTTTTATAAACAATAAAATAAACCGACAAGCTCTAAACCCACATAACGCTGGGGGGAGCGATACATAAATTATTTTTTATAAACAATTAAATAAACCGACAAGCTCTAAACCCACATAACGCTGGCGAGAGCGATACATAAATTATTTTTTATAAACAATTAAATAAACTGACAAGCTCTAAACCCACATAACGCTGGGGGGAGCGATAAATGAATTATTTTTTAAAAACAATTAAATAAACGGACAAGCTCTGAACCCACATAACACTGGAAAGAGCGATCAATAAATTTTTTTTTGTAAACAATTAAATGAACCACCAAGCACTAAACCCCCATAACGCTGGAAAGAGCGATCAAAAAATTATTTTTTATAAACAATTAAATAAACCGACAAGCTCTAAACCCACATAACGCTGGGGAGAGCGATACATAATTTTTTTTTTAAATTTAAGGGCGTTTACGGGCGTCCGATTTTTTTTTTTTTAAATAAATTAACTAACCGTCAAGCATAAACACCCCATCACGCTGGGCGTTTGAGTTTTTCAAATAAATAAATGGATGAACCGCGAAGCGCTACAACCCCATAACGCTGGGTACCCGTGTTTTTCTAATAAACAAATTGATAAACCGCCAAGCGCTACAACCCCAAAACGCTGGGTGTAGGTTTTTTTTTTTTTTAAATAAATGAACTAACTGTCAAGCACAAAAACCCCATAACGCTGGGCGTTTGAGTTTTTCAAATAAATAATAAGATAAACCGCCAAGCGCTACAACCCTATAACGCTGGGCACCCGTGTTTTCCTAATAAATAATCTGATAAACCGCCAAGCGCTACAACCACATAACGCTGGGTGTCCGATTTTTTTTTTTCAAATAAATTAACTAACCGTCAAGCACAAATACCCCATCACGCTGGGCCTTTGAGTTTATCAAATAATTGAATTGATGAACCGCGAAGCGCTACAACCCCATAACGCTGGGAGTACAGTTTTTTTTTTTTTTTTTAATAAATTAACTATCCAACAAGCACAAAAACCCCAGAACGCTGGGAGTTTGAGTTGTTCAAATAAATAAATTGATGAACCGCCAAGCGCTACAACCCTATAACGCTGGGCACCCGTGTTTTCCTAATAAATAAATTGATAAATAAACTGATAAAGCGCCAAGCGCTACAACCCCATAACGCTGGGCGTCTGAGTTTTTCTGAAAAATAAATTAACTAACTACCACGCATGGAAACTCCATAACGCTAGACTTCCGAGTTTTTTTTTATAAATAAATTAAGTATTCACCGCCAAGCAATTAAACCCCCTATCACTGGACAACCGAGTTTTACTATTAAATAAATTGATAAATAAATTGATAAACCACCAAGCGCTACAACTATATAACGCTGGGTGCCCGAGTTTTACTAATAAATAAATTAACTAACCACCACGCAATGCAACCCAATAAGGCTAGGCGTTCGAGTTTTTCAAATAAATAAATTGATGAACTGCCAAGCGCTACGACCCTATAACACTGGTCGTCCGAGTTTTTCTAATGAATGAGTTCATAAATAAGTTGATAAACCGCCTAGCGCTGGAACCCCATAACGCTGGACGTCTGAGTTAAAAAAAAAAATAAATTAATGAATATATGAACAAATCACAGAGAATTACAACCCCATAACACTGGTCGTCCGAGTTTTTCTAATGAATAAGTTCATAAATCAATTGATAAACCGCCAAGCACTACAACCCTATAACGCTGGGTACCCGTGTTTTTCTAATAAACAAATTGATAAACCTCCTAGCGCTGCAACCTTAAAACGCTGGGTGTACGGTTTTTTTTTTTTTTTTATAAATTAACTATCTGTCAAGCACAAAAACCCCATAACGCTGGGCGGTTGAGTTTTTCAAATGAATAAATGGATGAACCGCGAAGCGCTACAACCCCATAACGCTGGGTACCCGTGTTTTTCTAATAAACAAATTGATAAACCGCCAAGCGCTACAACCCTAAAACGCTGGGTGTAGGTTTTTTTTTTTTTAAATAAATGAACTAACTGTCAAGCACAAAAACCCCATAACGCTGGGCCCATGAGTTTTTCAAATAAATAAATTGATGAACCGCCAAGCACTACAACCCCATAACGCTGGGTACCCGTGTTTTTCTAATAAACAAATTGATAAACCGCCAAGCGCTACAACCACATAACGCTGGGTGTCCGATTTTTTTTTTTCAAATAAATTAACTAACCGTCAAGCACAAATACCCCATCACGCTGGGCCTTTGAGTTTATCAAATAATTGAATTGATGAACCGCGAAGCGCTACAACCCCATAACGCTGGGAGTACAGTTTTTTTTTTTTTTTTTAATAAATTAACTATCCAACAAGCACAAAAACCCCAGAACGCTGGGAGTTTGAGTTGTTCAAATAAATAAATTGATGAACCGCCAAGCGCTACAACCCTATAACGCTGGGCACCCGTGTTTTCCTAATAAATAAATTGATAAATAAACTGATAAAGCGCCAAGCGCTACAACCCCATAACGCTGGGCGTCTGAGTTTTTCTGAAAAATAAATTAACTAACTACCACGCATGGAAACTCCATAACGCTAGACTTCCGAGTTTTTTTTTATAAATAAATTAAGTATTCACCGCCAAGCAATTAAACCCCCTATCACTGGACAACCGAGTTTTACTATTAAATAAATTGATAAATAAATTGATAAACCACCAAGCGCTACAACTATATAACGCTGGGTGCCCGAGTTTTACTAATAAATAAATTAACTAACCACCACGCAATGCAACCCAATAAGGCTAGGCGTTCGAGTTTTTCAAATAAATAAATTGATGAACTGCCAAGCGCTACGACCCTATAACACTGGTCGTCCGAGTTTTTCTAATGAATGAGTTCATAAATAAGTTGATAAACCGCCTAGCGCTGGAACCCCATAACGCTGGACGTCTGAGTTAAAAAAAAAAATAAATTAATGAATATATGAACAAATCACAGAGAATTACAACCCCATAACACTGGTCGTCCGAGTTTTTCTAATGAATAAGTTCATAAATCAATTGATAAACCGCCAAGCACTACAACCCTATAACGCTGGGTACCCGTGTTTTTCTAATAAACAAATTGATAAACCTCCTAGCGCTGCAACCTTAAAACGCTGGGTGTACGGTTTTTTTTTTTTTTTTATAAATTAACTATCTGTCAAGCACAAAAACCCCATAACGCTGGGCGGTTGAGTTTTTCAAATGAATAAATGGATGAACCGCGAAGCGCTACAACCCCATAACGCTGGGTACCCGTGTTTTTCTAATAAACAAATTGATAAACCGCCAAGCGCTACAACCCTAAAACGCTGGGTGTAGGTTTTTTTTTTTTTAAATAAATGAACTAACTGTCAAGCACAAAAACCCCATAACGCTGGGCCCATGAGTTTTTCAAATAAATAAATTGATGAACCGCCAAGCACTACAACCCCATAACGCTGGGTACCCGTGTTTTTCTAATAAACAAATTGATAAACCGCCAAGCGCTACAACCCCAAAACGCTGGGTGTAAGGTTTTTTTTTTTTAAATAAATTAACTAACTGTCAAGCACAAAAACCCCATAACGCTGGGCGTTTGAGTTTTTCAAATAAATAAATGGATGAACCGCAAAGCGCTACAACCCCATAACGCTGGGTGTCCGATTTTTTTTTTTTTTAATAAATTAACTAACCGTCAAGCACAAATACCCCATCTCGCTGGGCCTTTGAGTTTTTCAAATAAATAAATTGATGAACCGCCAAGCGCTACAACCATATATCGCTGGGCACCCGTGTTTTTCTAGTAAATAAATTGATAAACAAATTTATAAACCGCCAAGCGCCAGAACCCCAAAACGCTGGATGTACGGTTTTTTTTTTTTTTTTTTTAAATAAATTAACTATCCGTCAAGCACAAAAACCCCATGACGCTGGGAGTTTAAGTTGTTCAAATAAATAAATTGATGAATTGCCAAGCGCTACAACCCCATAACGCTGGGCGTCTGAGTTTTTGTGAAAAATAAATTAACTAACTTCCACGCAATGAAACCCCATAACGCTAGACTTCCGAGTTTTTTTTTATAAATAAATTAAGTATTCACCGCCAAGCAATTAAACCCCCTATCACTGGACAACCGAGTTTTTCTATTAAATGAATTAATAAATAAATTGATAAACCACCAAGCGCTACAACTATATAACGCTGGGCGCCCGAGTTTTACTAATAAATAAATTAACTAACCACCACGCAATGCAACCCAATAAGGCTAGGCGTTCGAGTTTTTCAAATAAATAAATTGATGAACTGCCAACCGCTATGACCCTATAATACTAGTCGTCCGAGTTTTTCTAATGAATAAGTTCATAAATAAGTTGATAAACCGCCTAGCGCTGCAACCCCATAACGCTGGACGTCTGAGTTAAAAAAAATAAATAAATTAATGAATATATGAACAAACCGCAGAGAATTACAACCCCATAACACTGGTCGTCCGGGTTTTTCTAATGAATAAGTTCATAAATCAATTAATAAACCGCCAAGCACTACAACCCCATAACGCTGGGTACCCGTGTTTTTCTAATAAACAAATTGATAAACCGCCAAGCGCTACAACCCCAAAACGCTGGGTGTACGGTTTTTTTTTTTTTTTTTAAATAAATTAACTAACTGTCAAGCACAAAAACCCCATAACGCTGGGCGGTTGAGTTTTTCAAATGAATAAATGGATGAACCGCGAAGCGCTACAACCCCATAACGCTGGGTACCCGTGTTTTTCTAATAAACAAATTGATAAACCGCCAAGCGCTACAACCCTAAAACGCTGGGTGTAGGTTTTTTTTTTTTTAAATAAATGAACTAACTGTCAAGCACAAAAACCCCATAACGCTGGGCGTTTGAGTTTTTCAAATAAATAATTAGATAAACCGCCAAGCGCTACAACCCTATAACGCTGGGCACCCGTGTTTTCCTAATAAATAAATTGATAAACCGCCAAGCGCTACAACCGCATAACGCTGGGTGTACGATTTTTTTTTTTAAATAAATTAACTAACCGTCAAGCACAAATACCCCATCTCGCTGGGCCCATGAGTTTTTCAAATAAATAAATTGATGAACCGCCAAGCACTACAACCCCATAACGCTGGGTACCCGTGTTTTTCTAATAAACAAATTGATAAACCGCCAAGCGCTACAACCCCAAAACGCTGGGTGTAAGGTTTTTTTTTTTTAAATAAATTAACTAACTGTCAAGCACAAAAACCCCATAACGCTGGGCGTTTGAGTTTTTCAAATAAATAAATGGATGAACCGCGAAGCGCTACAACCCTATAACGCTGGGTACCCGTGTTTTTCTAATAAATAAATTGATAAACCGCCAAGCGCTACAACCCCAAAACGCTGGGTGTACGGTTTTTTTTTTTTAAATAAATTAACTAACTGTCAAGCACAAAATCCCCTAAACGCTGGGCGTTTGAGTTTTTCAAATAAATAAATGGATGAACCGCAAAGCGCTACAACCCCATAACGCTGGGTGTCCGATTTTTTTTTTTTTAATAAATTAACTAACCGTCAAGCACAAATACCCCATCTCGCTGGGCCTTTGAGTTTTTCAAATAAATAAATTGATGAACCGCCAAGCGCTACAACCTTATATCGCTGGGCACCCGTGTTTTTCTAGTAAATAAATTGATAAACAAATTTATAAACCGCCAAGCGCCAGAACCCCAAAACGCTGGATGTACGGTTTTTTTTTTTTTTTTTTTTAAATAAATTAACTATCCGTCAAGCACAAAAACCCCATGACGCTGGGAGTTTAAGTTGTTCAAATAAATAAATTGATGAATTGCCAAGCGCTACAACCCCATAACGCTGGGCGTCTGAGTTTTTGTGAAAAATAAATTAACTAACTTCCACGCAATGAAACCCCATAACGCTAGACTTCCGAGTTTTTTTTTATAAATAAATTAAGTATTCACCGCCAAGCAATTAAACCCCCTATCACTGGACAACCGAGTTTTTCTATTAAATGAATTAATAGATAAATTGATAAACCACCAAGCGCTACAACTATATAACGCTGGGCGCCCGAGTTTTACTAATAAATAAATTAACTAACCACCACGCAATGCAACCCAATAAGGCTAGGCGTTCGAGTTTTTCAAATAAATAAATTGATGAACTGCCAACCGCTATGACCCTATAATACTAGTCGTCCGAGTTTTTCTAATGAATAAGTTCATAAATAAGTTGATAAACCGCCTAGCGCTGCAACCCCATAACGCTGGACGTCTGAGTTAAAAAAAATAAATAAATTAATGAATATATGAACAAACCGCAGAGAATTACAACCCCATAACACTGGTCGTCCGAGTTTTTCTAATGAATAAGTTCATAAATCAATTAATAAACCGCCAAGCACTACAACCCCATAACGCTGGGTACCCGTGTTTTTCTAATAAACAAATTGATAAACCGCCAAGCGCTACAACCCCAAAACGCTGGGTGTACGGTTTTTTTTTTTTTTTTTTAAATAAATTAACTAACTGTCAAGCACAAAAACCCCATAACGCTGGGCGTTTGAGTTTTTCAAATAAATAAATGGATGAACCGCGAAGCGCTACAACCCCATAACGCTGGGTACCCGTGTTTTTCTAATAAACAAATTGATAAACCGCCAAGCGCTACAACCCCAAAACGCTGGGTGTAGGTTTTTTTTTTTTTTAAATAAATGAACTAACTGTCAAGCACAAAAACCCCATAACGCTGGGCGTTTGAGTTTTTCAAATAAATAATTAGATAAACCGCCAAGCGCTACAACCCTATAACGCTGGGCACCCGTGTTTTCCTAATAAATAATCTGATAAACCGCCAAGCGCTACAACCGCATAACGCTGGGTGTACGGTTTTTTTTTTTTAAATAAATTAACTAACTGTCAAGCACAAAATCCCCTAAACGCTGGGCGTTTGAGTTTTTCAAATAAATAAATGGATGAACCGCAAAGCGCTACAACCCCATAACGCTGGGTGTCCGATTTTTTTTTTTTTTAATAAATTAACTAACCGTCAAGCACAAATACCCCATCTCGCTGGGCCTTTGAGTTTTTCAAATAAATAAATTGATGAACTGCCAAGCGCTACAACCTTATATCGCTGGGCACCCGTGTTTTTCTAGTAAATAAATTGATAAACAAATTTATAAACCGCCAAGCGCCAGAACCCCAAAACGCTGGATGTACGGTTTTTTTTTTTTTTTTTTTTTAAATAAATTAACTATCCGTCAAGCACAAAAACCCCATGACGCTGGGAGTTTAAGTTGTTCAAATAAATAAATTGATGAATTGCCAAGCGCTACAACCCCATAACGCTGGGCGTCTGAGTTTTTGTGAAAAATAAATTAACTAACTTCCACGCAATGAAACCCCATAACGCTAGACTTCCGAGTTTTTTTTTATAAATAAATTAAGTATTCACCGCCAAGCAATTAAACCCCCTATCACTGGACAACCGAGTTTTTCTATTAAATGAATTAATAAATAAATTGATAAACCACCAAGCGCTACAACTATATAACGCTGGGCGCCCGAGTTTTACTAATAAATAAATTAACTAACCACCACGCAATGCAACCCAATAAGGCTAGGCGTTCGAGTTTTTCAAATAAATAAATTGATGAACTGCCAACCGCTATGACCCTATAATACTAGTCGTCCGAGTTTTTCTAATGAATAAGTTCATAAATAAGTTGATAAACCGCCTAGCGCTGCAACCCCATAACGCTGGACGTCTGAGTTAAAAAAAATAAATAAATTAATGAATATATGAACAAACCGCAGAGAATTACAACCCCATAACACTGGTCGTCCGAGTTTTTCTAATGAATAAGTTCATAAATCAATTAATAAACCGCCAAGCACTACAACCCCATAACGCTGGGTACCCGTGTTTTTCTAATAAACAAATTGATAAACCGCCAAGCGCTACAACCCCAAAACGCTGGGTGTACGGTTTTTTTTTTTTTTTTAAATAAATTAACTAACTGTCAAGCACAAAAACCCCATAACGCTGGGCGTTTGAGTTTTTCAAATAAATAATTAGATAAACCGCCAAGCGCTACAACCCTATAACGCTGGGCACCCGTGTTTTCCTAATAAATATTCTGATAAACCGCCAAGCGCTACAACCGCATAACGCTGGGTGTCCGATTTTTTTTTTTCAAATAAATTAACTAACCGTCAAGCACAAATACCCCATCACGCTGGGCCTTTGAGTTTATCAAATAAATGAATTGATGAACCGCGAAGCGCTACAACCCCATAACGCTGGGTACCCGTGTTTTTCTAATAAATAAATTGATAAACAAATTCATAAACCGCCAAGCGCCAGAACCCCAAAACGCTGGGAGTACAGTTTTTTTTTTTTTTTTTAATAAATTAACTATCCAACAAGCACAAAAACCCCAGAACGCTGGGAGTTTGAGTTGTGCAAATAAATAAATTGATGAACCGCCAAGCGCTACAACCCTATAACGCTGGGCACCCGTGTTTTCCTAATAAATAAATTGATAAATAAACTGATAAAGCGCCAAGCGCTACAACCTCATAACGCTGGGCGTCTGAGTTTTTCTGAAAAATAAATTAACTAACTACCACGCATGGAAACTCCATAACGCTAGACTTCCGAGTTTTTTTTTATAAATAAATTAAGTATTCACCGCCAAGCAATTAAACCCCCTATCACTGGACAACCGAGTTTTACTATTAAATAAATTGATAAATAAATTGATAAACCACCAAGCGCTACAACTATATAACGCTGGGTGCCCGAGTTTCACTAATAAATAAATTAACTAACCACCACGCAATGCAACCCAATAAGGCTAGGCGTTCGAGTTTTTCAAATAAATAAATTGATGAACTGCCAAGCGCTACGACCCTATAACACTGGTCGTCCGAGTTTTTCTAATGAATGAGTTCATAAATAATTTGATAAACCGCCTAGCGCTGGAACCCCATAACGCTGGGTGTACGGTTTTTTTTTTTAAATAAATTAACTAACCGTCAAGCACAAATACCCCATCTCGCTGGGCCCATGAGTTTTTCAAATAAATAAATTGATGAACCGCCAAGCACTACAACCCCATAACGCTGGGTACCCGTGTTTTTCTAATAAACAAATTGATAAACCGCCAAGCGCTACAACCCCAAAACGCTGGGTGTAAGGTTTTTTTTTTTTAAATAAATTAACTAACTGTCAAGCACAAAAACCCCATAACGCTGGGCGTTTGAGTTTTTCAAATAAATAAATGGATGAACCGCGAAGCGCTACAACCCTATAACGCTGGGTACCCGTGTTTTTTTAATAAATAAATTGATAAACCGCCAAGCGCTACAACCCCAAAACGCTGGGTGTACGGTTTTTTTTTTTAAATAAATTAACTAACTGTCAAGCACAAAATCCCCTAAACGCTGGGCGTTTGAGTTTTTCAAATAAATAAATGGATGAACCGCAAAGCGCTACAACCCCATAACGCTGGGTGTCCGATTTTTTTTTTTTTTAATAAATTAACTAACCGTCAAGCACAAATACCCCATCTCGCTGGGCCTTTGAGTTTTTCAAATAAATAAATTGATGAACCGCCAAGCGCTACAACCTTATATCGCTGGGCACCCGTGTTTTTCTAGTAAATAAATTGATAAACAAATTTATAAACCGCCAAGCGCCAGAACCCCAAAACGCTGGATGTACGGTTTTTTTTTTTTTTTTTTTAAATAAATTAACTATCCGTCAAGCACAAAAACCCCATGACGCTGGGAGTTTAAGTTGTTCAAATAAATAAATTGATGAATTGCCAAGCGCTACAACCCCATAACGCTGGGCGTCTGAGTTTTTGTGAAAAATAAATTAACTAACTTCCACGCAATGAAACCCCATAACGCTAGACTTCCGAGTTTTTTTTTTATAAATAAATTAAGTATTCACCGCCAAGCAATTAAACCCCCTATCACTGGACAACCGAGTTTTTCTATTAAATAAATTAATAAATAAATTGATAAACCACCAAGCGCTACAACTATATAACGCTGGGCGCCCGAGTTTTACTAATAAATAAATTAACTAACCACCACGCAATGCAACCCAATAAGGCTAGGCGTTCGAGTTTTTCAAATAAATAAATTGATGAACTGCCAACCGCTATGACCCAATAATACTAGTCGTCCGAGTTTTTCTAATGAATAAGTTCATAAATAAGTTGATAAACCGCCTAGCGCTGCAACCCCATAACGCTGGACGTCTGAGTTAAAAAAAATAAATAAATTAATGAATATATGAACAAACCGCAGAGAATTACAACCCCATAACACTGGTCGTCCGAGTTTTTCTAATGAATAAGTTCATAAATCAATTAATAAACCGCCAAGCACTACAACCCCATAACGCTGGGTACCCGTGTTTATCTAATAAACAAATTGATAAACCGCCAAGCGCTACAACCCCAAAACGCTGGGTGTACGGTTTTTTTTTTTAAATAAATTAACTAACTGTCAAGCACAAAATCCCCTAAACGCTGGGCGTTTGAGTTTTTCAAATAAATAAATGGATGAACCGCAAAGCGCTACAACCCCATAACGCTGGGTGTCCGTGTTTTTCTAGTAAATAAATTGATAAACAAATTTATAAACCGCCAAGCGCCAGAACCCCAAAACGCTGGATGTACGGTTTTTTTTTTTTTTTTTAAATAAATTAACTATCCGTCAAGCACAAAAACCCCATGACGCTGGGAGTTTAAGTTGTTCAAATAAATAAATTGATGAATTGCCAAGCGCTACAACCCCATAACGCTGGGCGTCTGAGTTTTTGTGAAAAATAAATTAACTAATTCCACGCAATGAAACCCCATAACGCTAGACTTCCGAGTTTTTTTTTATAAATAAATTAAGTATTCACCGCCAAGCAATTAAACCCCCTATCACTGGACAACCGAGTTTTTCTATTAAATAAATTAATAAATAAATTGATAAACCACCAAGCGCTACAACTATATAACGCTGGGCGCCCGAGTTTTACTAATAAATAAATTAACTAACCACCACGCAATGCAACCCAATAAGGCTAGGCGTTCGAGTTTTTCAAATAAATAAATTGATGAACTGCCAACCGCTATGACCCTATAATACTAGTCGTCCGAGTTTTTCTAATGAATAAGTTCATAAATAAGTTGATAAACCGCCTAGCGCTGCAACCCCATAACGCTGGACGTCTGAGTTAAAAAAAATAAATAAATTAATGAATATATGAACAAACCACAGAGAATTACAACCCCATAACACTGGTCGTCCGAGTTTTTCTAATGAATAAGTTCATAAATCAATTAATAAACCGCCAAGCACTACAACCCCATAACGCTGGGTACCCGTGTTTTTCTAATAAACAAATTGATAAACCGCCAAGCGCTACAACCCCAAAACGCTGGGTGTACGGTTTTTTTTTTTTTTTTAAATAAATTAACTAACTGTCAAGCACAAAAACCCCATAACGCTGGGAGTTTGAGTTTTGTAAACAAATAAATAGATGAACCGTTAAGCGCTACAACCCTATAACGCTGGGCATCCGTGTTTTTCTAATAAATAAATTGATAAACCGCCAAGCAATACAACCGCATAACGCTGGGTGTCCGATTTTTTTTTTAAAAAAAATTAACTTATCGTCAAGCACAAACACCCCAGCACGCTGGGCGTTTGAGTTTTTCAAATAAATAAATGGATGAACCGCAAAGCGCTACAACCCGATAACGCTGGGCACCCGTGTTTTCCTAATAAATAAATTGATAAATAAATAGATGAACCGCCAAGCGCTACAACCCTATAAAGATGGGTGTCCGATTTTTTTTTTTTTAAATAAATTAACTATCCGTCAAGCACAAAAACCCCATGACGCTGGGAGTTTAAGTTGTTCAAATAAATAAATTGATGAATTGCCAAGCGCTACAACCCCATAACGCTGGGCGTCTGAGTTTTTGTGAAAAATAAATTAACTAACTTCCACGCAATGAAACCCCATAACGCTAGACTTCCGAGTTTTTTTTTATAAATAAATTAAGTATTCACCGCCGAGCAATTAAACCCCCTATCACTGGACAACCGAGTTTTTCTATTAAATGAATTAATAAATAAATTGATAAACCACCAAGCGCTACAACTATATAACGCTGGGCGCCCGAGTTTTACTAATAAATAAATTAACTAACCACCACGCAATGCAACCCAATAAGGCTAGGCGTTCGAGTTTTTCAAATAAATAAATTGATGAACTGCCAACCGCTATGACCCTATAATACTAGTCGTCCGAGTTTTTCTAATGAATAAGTTCATAAATAAGTTGATAAACCGCCTAGCGCTGCAACCCCATAACGCTGGACGTCTGAGTTAAAAAAAATAAATAAATTAATGAATATATGAACAAACCGCAGAGAATTACAACCCCATAACACTGGTCGTCCGAGTTTTTCTAATGAATAAGTTCATAAATCAATTAATAAACCGCCAAGCACTACAACCCCATAACGCTGGGTACCCGTGTTTTTCTAATAAACAAATTGATAAACCGCCAAGCGCTACAACCCCAAAACGCTGGGTGTACGGTTTTTTTTTTTTTTTTTAAATAAATTAACTAACTGTCAAGCACAAAAACCCCATAACGCTGGGCGTTTGAGTTTTTCAAATAAATAAATGGATGAACCGCGAAGCGCTACAACCCCATAACGCTGGGTACCCGTGTTTTTCTAATAAACAAATTGATAAACCGCCAAGCGCTACAACCCCAAAACGCTGGGTGTAGGTTTTTTTTTTTTTTAAATAAATGAACTAACTGTCAAGCACAAAAACCCCATAACGCTGGGCGTTTGAGTTTTTCAAATAAATAATTAGATAAACCGCCAAGCGCTACAACCCTATAACGCTGGGCACCCGTGTTTTCCTAATAAATATTCTGATAAACCGCCAAGCGCTACAACCGCATAACGCTGGGTGTCCGATTTTTTTTTTTCAAATAAATTAACTAACCGTCAAGCACAAATACCCCATCACGCTGGGCCTTTGAGTTTATCAAATAAATGAATTGATGAACCGCGAAGCGCTACAACCCCATAACGCTGGGTACCCGTGTTTTTCTAATAAATAAATTGATAAACAAATTCATAAACCGCCAAGCGCCAGAACCCCAAAACGCTGGGAGTACAGTTTTTTTTTTTTTTTTTTAATAAATTAACTATCCAACAAGCACAAAAACCCCAGAACGCTGGGAGTTTGAGTTGTGCAAATAAATAAATTGATGAACCGCCAAGCGCTACAACCCTATAACGCTGGGCACCCGTGTTTTCCTAATAAATAAATTGATAAATAAACTGATAAAGCGCCAAGCGCTACAACCTCATAACGCTGGGCGTCTGAGTTTTTCTGAAAAATAAATTAACTAACTACCACGCATGGAAACTCCATAACGCTAGACTTCCGAGTTTTTTTTTATAAATAAATTAAGTATTCACCGCCAAGCAATTAAACCCCCTATCACTGGACAACCGAGTTTTACTATTAAATAAATTGATAAATAAATTGATAAACCACCAAGCGCTACAACTATATAACGCTGGGTGCCCGAGTTTCACTAATAAATAAATTAACTAACCACCACGCAATGCAACCCAATAAGGCTAGGCGTTCGAGTTTTTCAAATAAATAAATTGATGAACTGCCAAGCGCTACGACCCTATAACACTGGTCGTCCGAGTTTTTCTAATGAATGAGTTCATGAATAAGTTGATAAACCGCCTAGCGCTGGAACCCCATAACGCTGGGTGTACGGTTTTTTTTTTTAAATAAATTAACTAACCGTCAAGCACAAATACCCCATCTCGCTGGGCCCATGAGTTTTTCAAATAAATAAATTGATGAACCGCCAAGCACTACAACCCCATAACGCTGGGTACCCGTGTTTTTCTAATAAACAAATTGATAAACCGCCAAGCGCTACAACCCCAAAACGCTGGGTGTAAGGTTTTTTTTTTTTAAATAAATTAACTAACTGTCAAGCACAAAAACCCCATAACGCTGGGCGTTTGAGTTTTTCAAATAAATAAATGGATGAACCGCGAAGCGCTACAACCCTATAACGCTGGGTACCCGTGTTTTTCTAATAAATAAATTGATAAACCGCCAAGCGCTACAACCCCAAAACGCTGGGTGTACGGTTTTTTTTTTAAATAAATTAACTAACTGTCAAGCACAAAATCCCCTAAACGCTGGGCGTTTGAGTTTTTCAAATAAATAAATGGATGAACCGCAAAGCGCTACAACCCCATAACGCTGGGTGTCCGATTTTTTTTTTTTTTAATAAATTAACTAACCGTCAAGCACAAATACCCCATCTCGCTGGGCCTTTGAGTTTTTCAAATAAATAAATTGATGAACCGCCAAGCGCTACAACCTTATATCGCTGGGCACCCGTGTTTTTCTAGTAAATAAATTGATAAACAAATTTATAAACCGCCAAGCGCCAGAACCCCAAAACGCTGGATGTACGGTTTTTTTTTTTTTTTTTTAAATAAATTAACTATCCGTCAAGCACAAAAACCCCATGACGCTGGGAGTTTAAGTTGTTCAAATAAATAAATTGATGAATTGCCAAGCGCTACAACCCCATAACGCTGGGCGTCTGAGTTTTTGTGAAAAATAAATTAACTAACTTCCACGCAATGAAACCCCATAACGCTAGACTTCCGAGTTTTTTTTTTATAAATAAATTAAGTATTCACCGCCAAGCAATTAAACCCCCTATCACTGGACAACCGAGTTTTTCTTTTAAATAAATTAATAAATAAATTGATAAACCACCAAGCGCTACAACTATATAACGCTGGGCGCCCGAGTTTTACTAATAAATAAATTAACTAACCACCACGCAATGCAACCCAATAAGGCTAGGCGTTCGAGTTTTTCAAATAAATAAATTGATGAACTGCCAACCGCTATGACCCAATAATACTAGTCGTCCGAGTTTTTCTAATGAATAAGTTCATAAATAAGTTGATAAACCGCCTAGCGCTGCAACCCCATAACGCTGGACGTCTGAGTTAAAAAAAATAAATAAATTAATGAATATATGAACAAACCGCAGAGAATTACAACCCCATAACACTGGTCGTCCGAGTTTTTCTAATGAATAAGTTCATAAATCAATTAATAAACCGCCAAGCACTACAACCCCATAACGCTGGGTACCCGTGTTTATCTAATAAACAAATTGATAAACCGCCAAGCGCTACAACCCCAAAACGCTGGGTGTACGGTTTTTTTTTTTAAATAAATTAACTAACTGTCAAGCACAAAATCCCCTAAACGCTGGGCGTTTGAGTTTTTCAAATGAATAAATGGATGAACCGCAAAGCGCTACAACCCCATAACGCTGGGTGTCCGTGTTTTTCTAGTAAATAAATTGATAAACAAATTTATAAACCGCCAAGCGCCAGAACCCCAAAACGCTGGATGTACGGTTTTTTTTTTTTTTTTTTAATAAATTAACTATCCGTCAAGCACAAAAACCCCATGACGCTGGGAGTTTAAGTTGTTCAAATAAATAAATTGATGAATTGCCAAGCGCTACAACCCCATAACGCTGGGCGTCTGAGTTTTTGTGAAAAATAAATTAACTAATTCCACGCAATGAAACCCCATAACGCTAGACTTCCGAGTTTTTTTTTATAAATAAATTAAGTATTCACCGCCAAGCAATTAAACCCCCTATCACTGGACAACCGAGTTTTTCTATTAAATAAATTAATAAATAAATTGATAAACCACCAAGCGCTACAACTATATAACGCTGGGCGCCCGAGTTTTACTAATGAATAAATTAACTAACCACCACGCAATGCAACCCAATAAGGCTAGGCGTTCGAGTTTTTCAAATAAATAAATTGATGAACTGCCAACCGCTATGACCCTATAATACTAGTCGTCCGAGTTTTTCTAATGAATAAGTTCATAAATAAGTTGATAAACCGCCTAGCGCTGCAACCCCATAACGCTGGACGTCTGAGTTAAAAAAAATAAATAAATTAATGAATATATGAACAAACCACAGAGAATTACAACCCCATAACACTGGTCGTCCGAGTTTTTCTAATGAATAAGTTCATAAATCAATTAATAAACCGCCAAGCACTACAACCCCATAACGCTGGGTACCCGTGTTTTTCTAATAAACAAATTGATAAACCGCCAAGCGCTACAACCCCAAAACGCTGGGTGTACGGTTTTTTTTTTTTTTTTTAAATAAATTAACTAACTGTCAAGCACAAAAACCCCATAACGCTGGGAGTTTGAGTTTTGTAAACAAATAAATAGATGAACCGTTAAGCGCTACAACCCTATAACGCTGGGCATCCGTGTTTTTCTAATAAATAAATTGATAAACCGCCAAGCAATACAACCGCATAACGCTGGGTGTCCGATTTTTTTTTTTTAAAAAATTAACTTATCGTCAAGCACAAACACCCCAGCACGCTGGGCGTTTGAGTTTTTCAAATAAATAAATGGATGAACCGCAAAGCGCTACAACCCGATAACGCTGGGCACCCGTGTTTTCCTAATAAATAAATTGATAAATAAATAGATGAACCGCCAAGCGCTACAACCCTATAACGATGGGTGTCCGATTTTTTTTTTTTTAATAAATTAACTAACCGTCAAGCACAAATACCCCATAACGCTGGGAGTTTAGTTTTTTAAATAAATAAATAGATGAACCGCCAAGCGCTACAACCCTATAACGCTGGGCACCCGTGTTTTTCTAATAAAGAAATTGATAAACCGCCAAGCGCTACAACCGCATAACGCTGGGTGTCCGATTTTTTTTTTTTTTAAATAAATTAACTAACCGTCAAGCACAAACACCCCATCACGCTGGGCGTTTGAGTTTTTCAAATAAATAAATGGATGAACCGCGAAGCGCTACAACCCGATAACGCTGGGTGTCCGATTTTTTTTTTTTTTTTAATAAATTAACTAACCGTCAAGCACAAATACCCCATCACGCTGGGCCTTTGAGTTTTTCAAATAAATAAATTGATAAACCGCCAAGCGCTACAACCTTATAACGCTAGTTACCCGTGTTTTTCTAATAAATAAAATGATAAACAAATTTATAAACCGCCAAGCGCCAGAACCCCAAAACGCTGGGTGTACGGTTTTTTTTTTTTTTTTTTAAATAAATTAACTATCCGTCAAGCACAAAAACCCCATAACGCTGGGAGTTTGAGTTGTTCAAATAAATAAATTGATGAACCGCCAAGCGCTACAACCCTCTAATGCTGGGCACCCGTGTTTTCCTAATAAATAAATTGATAAATAAATAGATGAACCGCCAAGCGCTACAACCCTATAACGATGGGTGTCCGATTTTTTTTTTTTTAATAAATTAACTAACCGTCAAGCACAAATACCCCATCACGCTGGGCCTTTGAGTTTTTCAAATAAATAAATTGATAAACCGCCAAGCGCTACAACCTTATAACGCTAGTTACCCGTGTTTTTCTAATAAATAAAATGATAAACAAATTTATAAACCGCCAAGCGCCAGAACCCCAAAACGCTGGGTGTACGGTTTTTTTTTTTTTTTTTTAAATAAATTAACTATCCGTCAAGCACAAAAACCCCATAACGCTGGGAGTTTGAGTTGTTCAAATAAATAAATTGATGAACCGCCAAGCGCTACAACCCTATAACGCTGGGCACCCATGTTTTTCTAATAAATAAATTGATAAACCGCCAAGCGCTACAACCGCATAACGCTGGGTGTCCGAATTTTTTTTTTTTAAATAAATTAACTAACCGTCAAGCACAAACGCCCCATCACGCTGGGCGTTTGAGTTTTTCAAATAAATTAATGGATGAACCGCGAAGCGCTACAACCCGATAACGCTGGGCACCCGTGTTTTTCCAATTAATAAATTGATAAACAAATTGATAAACCGCCAAGCGCCAGAATTCCAAAACGCTGGGTGTACGGTTTTTTTTTTTTTTTTTAATAAATTAACTATCCGTCAAGCACAAAAACCCCATAACGCTGGGAGTTTGAGTTGTTCAAATAAATAAATTGATGAACCGCCAAGCGCTACAACCCTCTAATGCTGGGCACCCGTGTTTTCCTAATAAATAAATTGATAAATAAATAGATGAACCGCCAAGCGCTACAACCCTATAACGATGGGTGTCCGATTTTTTTTTTTTTAATAAATTAACTAACCGTCAAGCACAAAAACCCCATAACGCTGGGAGTTTGAGTTGTTCAAATAAATAAATTGATGAACCGCCAAGCGCTACAACCCTATAACACTGGGCACCCGTGTTTTCCTAATAAATAAATTGATAAATAAATAGATGAACTGCCAAGCGCTACAACCCGATAACGCTGGGTGTCCGATTTTTTTTTTTTTTTAATAAATTAACTGTCCGTCAAGCACAAATACCCCATCACGCTGGGCCTTTGAGTTTTTCAAATAAATAAATTGATGAACCGCCAAGCGCTACAACCTTATAACGCTAGGCACCCGTGTTTTTCTAATAAATAAAATGATAAACAAATTTATAAACCGCCAAGCGCCAGAACCCCAAAACGCTGGGTGTACGGTTTTTTTTTTTTTTTTTAAATAAATTAACTATCCGTCAAGCACAAAAACCCCATAACGCTGGGAGTTTGAGTTGTTCAAATAAATAAATTGATGAACCGCCAAGCGCTACAACCCTATAACGCTGGGCACCCATGTTTTTCTAATAAATAAATTGATAAACCGCCAAGCGCTACAACCGCATAACGCTGGGTGTCCGAATTTTTTTTTTTTAAATAAATTAACTAACCGTCAAGCACAAACACCCCATCACGCTGGGCGTTTGAGTTTTTCAAATAAATTAATGGATGAACCGCGAAGCGCTACAACCCGATAACGCTGGGCACCCGTGTTTTTCTAATTAATAAATTGATAAACAAATTGATAAACCGCCAAGCGCCAGAATTCCAAAACGCTGGGTGTACGGTTTTTTTTTTTTTTTTTAATAAATTAACTATCCGTCAAGCACAAAAACCCCATAACGCTGGGAGTTTGAGTTGTTCAAATAAATAAATTGATGAACCGCCAAGCGCTACAACCCTATAACGCTGGGCACCCGTGTTTTCCTAATAAATAAATTGATAAATAAATAGATGAACCGCCAAGCGCTACAACCCTATAACGATGGGTGTCCGATTTTTTTTTTTTTAATAAATTAACTAACCGTCAAGCACAAAAACCCCATAACGCTGGGAGTTTGAGTTGTTCAAATAAATAAATTGATGAACCGCCAAGCGCTACAACCCTATAACACTGGGCACCCGTGTTTTCCTAATAAATAAATTGATAAATAAATAGATGAACTGCCAAGCGCTACAACCCGATAACGCTGGGTGTCCGATTTTTTTTTTTTTTTAATAAATTAACTATCCGTCAAGCACAAATACCCCATCACGCTGGGCCTTTCAGTTTTTCAAATAAATAAATTGATGAACCGCCAAGCGCAACAACCTTATAACGCTAGGCACCCGTGTTTTTCTAATTAATAAATTGATAAACAAATTTATAAACCGCCAAGCGCCAGAACCCCAAAACGCTGGGTGTACGGTTTTTTTTTTCTTTTTTAAATAAATTAACTATCCGTCAAGCACAAAAACCCCATATTGCTGGGAGTTTGAGTTGTTCAAATAAATAAATTGATGAACCGCTAAGCGCTACAACCCTATAACGCTGGGCACCCGTGTTTTCCTAATAAATAAATTGATAAATAAATTGATCAAGCGCCAAGCGCTACAACCCCATAACGCTGGGCGTCTGAGTTTTTCTGAAAAATAAATTAACTAACTACCACGCAATGAAACCCCATAACGCTAGACTTCCGAGTTTTTTTTTATAAATAAATTAAGTATTCACCGCCAAGCAATTAAACCCCCTATCACTGGACAACCGAGTTTTTCTATTAAATAAATTAATAAATAAATTGATAAACCACCAAGCGCTACAACTATATAACGCTGGGCGCCCGAGTTTTACTTATAAATAAATTTACTAACCACCACGCAATGCAACCCAATAAGGCTAGGCGTTCGAGTTTTTCAAATAAATAAATTGATGAACTGCCAAGCGCTACGACTCCATAACACTGGTCGTCCGAATTTTTCTAATGAATAAGTTCATAAATAAGTTGATAAACCACCTAGCGCTGCAACCCCATAACGCTGGACGTCTGAGTTAAAAAAAATAAATTAGTTTATGAATATATGAACAAACCACAGAGAATTACAACCCCATAACACTGGTCGTCCGAGTTTTTCTAATGAATAAGTTCATAAATAAATTGATAAACCGCCAAGCGCTACAACCGCATCACGCTGGGTGTCCGGTTTTTTTTTTTTTTAAATAAATTAACTAACCGTCAAGCACAAACACCCCATCACGGTGGGTGTTTGAGTGTTTCAAATAAATAAATGAATGAACCGCGAAGCGCTACAACCTTATAACGCTGGACGCCCGAGTCTTACTAATAAATAAATTAACTAACCACCACACAATTAAACCCAATAAGCTAGGCTTTCGAGTTTTTCAAATAAATAAATTGATGAACCACCAAGCGCTACAACCCCATAACGCTGGGCGTCCGAGTTTTTTTTTTTTAAATATATTTATTACCACCAAGCACTAAAACCCCATGAAGCTGGGCGTCCTAGTTTCTTATTAATAAATAAATAAATACATAAATGAACCACCAAACAATACAACCCCAAAACGCTGAAAATTCGAGTTTTTTTTATTGAATAAGTTAATAAATAAATTAACAAACAGTCAAGCACTACAACCCCATAACGCTGGACGTCCAATTTTTTTTTTATGAATAAATCAATATTTATTTATTAGAAAAACTTTGACATACAGCGTTATGGGGTTTCAGTGCTTGGCGGTTAGTTAATTTATTTAAAAAAAAAAGTAGACGTAGACGTCCTGCGTTATGGGGTTGTAGCGCTTGGCAGTTTATCAATTTGTTTAATAGAAAAACTCGGACGCCCAGCGTTATGGGGTTGTAGCGCTTGGCGGTTTATTAATTCATTGATTAAATTATGTTAAAAAAAAAACTCGGACGCCCAGTATTATAGAGTTGTACTGTTTGGTGGTTTGTTTATATATTTATTTATTTATTTAAAAAAACTCGCGCGCCCAGCTTCATGGGGTTTTAGTGCTTGATGGTTAGTTAATTAAAAAAAAAAAAAAACTCGGACTTCCTTCATTATGGGGTTTTATTGCTTGGTGGTTAGTTAATTTATTTGTTAAATTATGTAAAAAAAAAAAACTCGTGCGCCCAGCGTTATAGAGTTTTAGAGCTTGACAGTTTACTAATTTATTTAAAAAAAAAAGCTCGAACGTCCAGTGTTATGGGGTTGTAGCGCTTGGCGTTTTATCAATTTATTTATTAATTTATTAATTAGAAAAACACGGGTGCCCAGCGTTATCGGGTTGTAGTGCTTGGCGGTTGATCAATTTATTCATTAATTAATTTTTTTTTTTTAAACTCGGACATCCAACGATATGGGAGTGTAATGCTCTGCGGTTTATTAATTTTTTTATTAGTAAAACTCAGATGCCCAGTGTTATGAGGTTCTATTGTTTGGTGGTTGATTTATATGTTTATTTATTAATTAATAAAAAACTCGGACGCCCAGCTTCATGGGGTTTTAGTGCTTGGCGGTTAGTTAATTTATTTATTAGTTCATTTATTAAAAAAACTTGGATGCCCAGCGTTATAGTGTTGTATTGTTTGGTGGTTCATTTATGTATTCATTTATTTATTAAAAAAAAACTGACGCCCAGCTTCATGGGGTTTTAGTGCTTGGTGGTTAATTAATATATTTAAAAAAAAAAAAAAAAAACTCGGACGCCCAGCGTTATGGGGTTGTAATGCTTGGCGGTTCATAAATTTATTTATTTGAATATCTCGAACGCCTAGCCTTATTGGGTTTCATTGTGTGGTTGTTAGTTAATTTATTTATTAGTAGAACTCGGGCGCCCAGCGTTACAGGGTTGTAGCGCTTGGCGGTTCATAAATTTATTTATTTGAATATCTCGAACGCCTAGCCTTATTGGGTTTCATTGTGTGGTTGTTAGTTAATTTATTTATTTGAAAAACTCAAACGCCCAGCGTTATGGGGTTTTTGTGCTTGACGGTTAGTTAATTTATTTAAAAAAAAAAAAATCGGACACCCAGCGTTATAGGGTTGTAGCGCTTGGCGGTTCATCTATTTATTTATCAATTTATTTATTAGGAAAACACGGGTGCCCAGCGTTATAGGGTTGTAGCGCTTGGCGGTTTATCAATTTGTTTATTAATTTATTTATTTGATAAACACGGGTGCCCAGCGTTATAGGGTTGTAGCGCTTGGCGGTTCATCAATTTATTTATTTGAAAAACACGGGTACCCAGAGTTATGGGGTTGTTATTCTCTTTGGTTTGTTCATATATTTATTAATTTATTTTTTTTTTTTTAACTCAGACGTCCAGCGTTATGGGGTTGCAGCGCTAGGCGGTTTATCAACTTATTTATGAACCTATTCATTAGAAAAACTCGGACGACCAGTGTTATGGGGTTGTAGCGCTTGGCAGTTCATCAATTTATTTATTTGAAAAACTCGAACGCCTAGCCTTATTGGGTTGCATTGCGTGGTGGATAGTTAATTTATTTATTAGTAAAACTCGGGCGCCCAGCGTCATATGGTTGTAGCGCTTGGCGGTTTATCAATTTATTTATTAATTTATTTAATAGAAAAACTCGTTTGTCTAGTGATAGGGAGTTTAATTGCTTGGCTATAAATACTTAATTTATTTATAAAAAAAAACTCGGAAGTTCAGCGTTATGGGGTTTCATTGCGTGTTAGTTAGTTAATTTATTTATTAGAAAAACACTGGTGCCCAGCGTTATGTGGTTGTAGCGCTTGGCGGTTTATTAATTTCTTATCAATTTATTTATTAGAAAAACACGGGTGCCCAGCGTTATGGGGTTGTAGTACTTGGCGGTTTATCAATTTATTTATGAACTTATTTATTAGAAAAACTCGGACGACCCGTGTTATGGGGTTGTCATGCCCTGTGGTTTGTTCATTTATTTATTAGTTTATTCATTAGAAAAACTCGGACGACCAGTGTTCTGGGTTTGTAATGCCCTGTGGTTTGTTCATTTATTTATTAATTCATTTATTATTTGTTTATAAAAAATAATTTATTTATCGCTCCCCGCAGCGTTATGGGGGCTTAGAGCTTGGTGGTTTATTTAATTGTTTAAAAAAAATAATTTATGTATCGCTCCCCCCAGCGTTATGTGGGTTTAGAGCTTGTCAGTTTATTTAATTGTTTATAAAAAATAATTTATTTATCGCTCTCCGCTGCGTTATGGGGGCTTAGAGCTTGGTGGTTTATTTAATTGTTTATAAAAAATAATTTATTTATCGCTCTCCGCAGCGTTATGGGGGCTTAGAGCTTGTCGGTTTATTTAATTGTTTATAAAAAATAATTCAATTATCGCTCTCCCCAGCGTTATGGGGGCTTAGAGCTTGTCAGTTTATTTAATTGTTTATAAAAAATAATCTATTTATCGCTCTCCGCTGCGTTATGGGGGCTTAGAGCTTGGTGGTTTATTTAATTGTTTATAAAAAATAATTTATTTATCGGTCTCCGCAGCGTTATGGGGGCTTAGAGCTTGGTGGTTTATTTAATTGTTTACAAAAAATAATTTATTGATCGCTCTTTCCAGCGTTATGTGGGTTCAGAGCTTGTCCGTTTATTTAATTGTTTATAAAAAATAATTTATTTATCGCTCTCCGCAGCGTTATGGGGGCTTAGAGCTTGGTGGTTTATTTAATTGTTTATAAAAAATAATTCATTTATCGCTCTCCCCAGCGATATGGGGACTTAGAGCTTGTCAGTTTATTTAATTGTTTATAAAAAATAATCTATTTATCGCTCTCCGCTGCGTTATGGGGGCTTAGAGCTTGGTGGTTTATTTAATTGTTTATAAAAAATAATTTATTTATCGCTCTCCGTAGCGTTATGGGGGCTTAGAGCTTGGTGGTTTATTTAATTGTTTACAAAAAATAATTTATTGATCGCTCTTTCCAGCGTTATGTGGGTTCAGAGCTTGTCCGTTTATTTAATTGTTTATAAAAAATAATTTATTTATCGCTCTCCCCAGCGTTGTGGGGGCTTAGAGCTTGGCGGTTTATTTAATTGTTTATAAAAAGTTATTTATTCATTGCTTTCCACAGCGTTATGGGGGTTTAGAGCTTGGTAGTTTATTTATTTATTTATATATTGATTTATTATTTGCAACGGTTTCTGTTACACATTCAGCTTTCAAACTTGCGCGGTAACTGTGACGGTCAATTTTCCTAAATAAAGTGGGGGGCACTATGTCCGGGGGCACCATGACTATGACTCTTTAAATTGTACCTCTTCGGGGCTTGATTATCAAAACTTGATCATACCTACTTATGCTTAACTTAATCTAATTCATTTACTTATTTATCATTTATTGTATAATAATTTTGTATTATTTTTTAAATAAATATATATAAAAAAATTTTTCCATAATTAAAACAAAAATAAAATAAAACTTTAATTTTCGTTGAGAATTTTTAATTGGAAAAAAAAGTAGTTGATAGTAGTTGACCTATAGAACAAAAGTAAGATACTTAATCCTAAGCCACCTTCAAAGCCGCCGCCTGGGCCGCCACGCTGGCGACCGGGCCCTGCAGTATTTGTAAATATGAACACGCAAGGCTGCGAGCCGCGCGGCTGGGGCTGACTCATCATTGAAACTCTCTACAACTCTCTATAACTCTTCGCAACTCTTGCGAGAGTTATGAGAGTATAACTCTTTATAACTCTTTGGAACTCTTACTGAGTTGCGAGTTGATAACCCCTCGTAGCTCCATTAAGCCCTAAAAAAAATTGGCGGGCCTAAACAATAAGAGTATTTTGCGATAATACAATTACTTAACAAGTATTTAATTACTTATACTTGCCGCTCTCGAGTGAACGAGAAATTTTTTTTTTTGCATTTTTACCATACGAGGTAATAGATGAACTTAAAAACTTTTAAACAAACAAAAATTTTACCCATCAATTTCCATTAGTAATGCAGTTACAAGCGTTCAATGATTTAAAAAATTTTCTAACCTATAAAATAGAGACTTTTTAAAGAGCCTTTGGACTATCGAAGAGACTACTTTAGGAACTAAAAAATTATCTAAAGAACTAAAAAGTATATCAAATTTAGAATTGATAAATAATTTATCCAGCAAGGGTCTTGTAGAATGGGAATTTTCCAAATTTCCATGTCACACCGTAGCAGTTGAGCGACTCGTCAAACTAGTAACTGAAGCATCTAGAAAAACTTGTGGCGAAGAAAACAGAAATGGATTTCATTGAAGCGGTCTCTTTATCGCAAAAAAGCTTCTCAAGATTTGATCTTAGAAAAACAATTTGAATATAAAATAATTTTATGTACGAATAATTAGATTGTAAATAAAAAATATCCTCAAACTCTAATAAGCTAGTATTAAATATTTACCAAATCTGTTTCGCTAATAATGAACTTTCAAAATTGTTTAATAGTTTTTGTGCACATGAGTATGATTTAAAGTTGACAGTTTTGTTAGAGTTCGATAAAAATGTTTATTATTATTCAAATTATTTATATTTTAAGTAATTTAATTAAGTTTTAAGTATTTTACTTTTTTCATTGTTCTAAGTTACTTAAAATTGCTTGATTTCTTTTATTTTATTATTTTATTCAAACGCGATAAAACAAATTTTAATTTAATTATAAACTTTTTCTGTAAATAAAGCAGAAAAGCATTATTTTTATAAAAAAAACAATACAAACTTGGTTTGAAACTATAATTTTTTAGTTTCCAAACTACTCTCTTCGATAGTCCAAAAGTTCTTTAAAACGTCTCTATTTTATAGTGTTACGGATTTGCCGTAATATTAATTTTTATTTTTATTTGCCGGATTAAAAGCTAGTAGGGGAGGGTTGTCAAATAAATTGAGTAAACCATTAGTTACCATTATATACAATTTTGATTATTTATTTACAGTATTTACAGACCTTCTGGGTTGAGTTAACCAATAGTATACACCTTCCTTGAATATTTACAATAATAAAGAGTTGCAATCAACTCATTTGAGTTGATGTATACCTTGATGAATGAGATTGCAGTTATGATAAAACCTCTTTGTTGTTGAGCGGAGTCCTTGGGTGATTGTTAAAGATGAGTAGATCCTTTTGAGAGTAGACCAGTTGAGCGTTGAGAGGAGAATAATAATTAATTAAAGAGAGAAACTGAGATATGAGAATATGTTGAATTGAGAATTGCCAGCATTAATTTCCGTGTAAAGAAAATTAATTAATTTGAGAAACCGCCTAATCAAAACTCTTGACGAATTTGATTATATTAATTCAAACCATAAATACGAGTTTTGCTTGAGTACAGTTGAGGTAAACAAAGCAACAGAGAATGGCCTTGAAAAGAGTAGAAAAGAAAATGGCTGCGTGTAAGACAGCACAAAGAAAAGAGAGAGAGAGCAAAAGGATGCACAGTAATTTTATTGATTTTCTGGCTGTGAAAAGGACAATGTAAAAGCACCGGTAAATTATTGTTACCGGTTCTGAGCGAAATACCTAAAGATGCCACGCCGTGAAAGCTCTCCTTGCTGAGCAAGTAACCCAAGAATTGAATTGAGCCAAGCCGTTTGAGTTAATTGAAGATCAAATATCTCCCGAGTTGAGCCAACACCAAGTAGATGATTTGTCGAGTTGACTGTACTGATGAGATGACTACGTTGAGGATGATGAGAAAGAGTCACGAGAAAGAACCAAGAGAAACCCGAGAAGTTTCACAAAATGGCGAGTGCAACCGTCTATTCACGAGCGTTGTCTTGAAGAGAGAGAGAGAGGCCCGAGCGTAACAGTCAAGTCATGAGTAAATGTAAACACCGATATTGATTTGAACTTAAATTATGGATGAGCTGGTGCACGGTGAAAAGGCAGGTTCCGGGACTGCCTGGTGAAAAAGGCGATGAGAAGAGCCGTTGAGAAGAACCGTGAAAAAGCCGGGAGAACTCTCTGCTGCACACACACACACTTGAGCACCAAAACCAGAAGCCAGCACGCGAGGCCTGAGGCAGCAGCAACGGCGACAGCGGTACTGCCCAGCACTACGGCGCGCGGGAGTAAGAACTGGGACTAAAGTCCCCGCCTAGACTCATAGATGGAGCCATGTAGTCTATCAATTTAAAGTTGAGCGAATGAGCCGAAATATTTACGAGCGAATAGTGGTCCCCTCCGTAACATTCCGCCCGCCATCAACCGAAGTGTCCGAAGTGACCGAAGTGTTGATTAAAGTTGAGTTGAGTAGATCGAGAGGGCCACTAATTCGTCCCTTAGAGTGCTGAGGTAACCAGGATGAGCATCACCACGAGGGTGAATCCAATGACTCCAGGATGACGTTTCAGCAGTCACGAGGAAATCACCAATTGTTCGCACCGTACACCACCCGAGTGTGGTGTAATGGGTGAGTTAAATTGCCAAGAAGCTTTGTCGTTTGCCAGTAACGACACCAGGGTTGAGCTGATCTTTTGAGTTTATGACCAGAGCTTTTCGAGCGCCCGTGAGCTCGAAAGACCATGTTAAATTTTGTACCTATACCTGAGTATAAAAGAGTCCACGCCAAGTTGTAAGACGCCAGCGCGCTGAGCTGAGACCACCAGTTTAGTTGAGACTGACTGTTCCCAAGTGAACAGTCAATGAATGAATTGCCAAAACACACATCCTGACCTTTATGAGTTGTAAAGCTCGTCCTTTCCAGGAGTTGTTGTGGCGTGGACCACCACCATTGAGTTTTGAGCTTGTGAGAAGACCAAGGACGAGTGGGAGTTACCCTAGCTATAGGTAGTTATCCCGTGAGTAGGCGAGCCCGAGTACCCCGTTGTCAAGCCCTAAACACATCTGATCACAATGTGAGACTTGACAAGAGCTCGACCACCGAGAATCCTGATTCTTGTCTACTTTTAGCAAGATTGAGTTGAATGACACCGTGGAGTGTGTCCCGATGAGACCAACCAAAGTGAGATCCGTGAGTGGTGTGTTTGGCGTGAGAGTCACCAGCTGATTGATTGACATCCAAGCTGACCCAAACAATCTACGCTGAAGTGATTACCTGAAATTTTACCATCAACTTGCGGTCTATGCAGGCAATTTAGAGAAATCCGGATGATTGATATGACCAATGACAAACCGCCCGCCGTGCACGAACCTTCCAGATGATTAGTTTTGAGAGTGCCTAGCTAATGGAGGCCCAAGTGTGATTTAAAAAGGTTAAAGTTTTTTCTGAACTTCAAACCTTATCGGATTTCTTGAAGAGAAAAGTCGTCGTGAGCTTCTGCCAGGTGAGTTTGTCTTGATTAGTGATTTGCAGGTGAGAAGATTTAGCCACTTTGACGCCGACGCAGTCAATAGCACTCCAGCGGTGTATGGTCAAGTTGAGTGAAGCCGAGAAATCAGTTAAGTTTCTGCATGGTTATTGAATGCAGTCAAGCAGATGAGATGTGCTAAGACGACTTCGTGATTGTAAAGAGTAACCAACCAAGGTGAAAAGAGCCAATGGTAGTAGCCTTTTTTTCTATCTGAGAATGTGTCGCCTGACAATTATGTGTTTAACCAAATTGAGCGTTTACCAACTTGAATCCGCAGCAAGTTGCATGTTGAGCGATGCAATGGATAAAGTAAAGTGTAACGACGACTTTCGTGAGCAGACTGTAATCCACCAGTACCAATACTGGATGACGCTGAGTGAGTGAGAAACTGGAATGTTTCTCCGATGACAGATGAGAAAATGGCAGTTCCATGCTTTGAACGATGAGAATTTGCACCAAGTGAGATGCGGACATGGTGATGAGAAATGCCACAGCAGTAGCTAGAAGTGAGCCGAGCATTTGATGAAACGTACCAGCCGTTTGACCTTATCTTCCATTAAGAGTTTGAGTTGACATTGTTTTGAACAGGAGTCCCAGGATCGACTTCTGTCTCAAAGTGAATTATGGTGTAGTGAGCTTACCTTACACAGTGTTTGGAACTGGCGATTCCTAGCTGAGTAATTTCCCAATGAACTGAAACAGAGCGCTTACTCCACAACAAGCGCCTGTGTGTTGCTGATGAGAAGTACCAAGTCCAAGGCAGAAGGCAATGTGTTATACGCCGTCACAAATGAGCGAGGGTAATGAGCTATTCTTGTAGGTTGAGTTTGTCTGGTCACGGCGGCAGAGTAGGTTCCAGTAGACCAACATGTGCCGCTGCAGCCTTGACCATGAATTGAGTTGAGCATTGAGGTTGTCCACCAGAGATTGACCGTAGTCATCGTGTATTACCACCGACGACGTTGAGTTTAGTTGGCCAGAGTTGTTCGCAGGGCCCGTTACCAGGAAACAAGGTACGGGTTGAGAGTCACTGCATAAGCTTGTAGAGTTGTCCTGAGTGTACTCAAGTCCATTAACCTGGACTGTAGGCCCAGAGAAGTGAGTGTGTTCTGCAGCGCCAGTGGAATTGTCCAGGGTATTATCTCTCACCAGAGGGTTCACCAACCGCTTTTGAGTGAGATTTGACGTTGCGGTACGCCTGAAAGCCGGCATAGAGCCAGCGTCCTCCATCCTATCCTGCAGTGAGCGGTCCATGACAAGTTCAGCCGTAGATGTTGAGAGTAACTGGAGATGTGAAGAACTGACGAGCTGTAATGATTAAGGCTGCAGAACTGAGAGATAATCAGCCAGAAAATTAGTTAAGCGCTAATATAAAATAGAATGAGCGAATCTGAGTTAACCAGTGTAATAACCTTGACCTGTGGAGTAGTGCCAGCATCACCTGGTACCTTGCTGAGACTTGGTGAGTTGCTCCTGGAGGACTTCTTGGTGTCTGCACTCTGCTTCTCATCCATGTTGAACCACCAGCGTGCACCAAATTAGCAGGAAAGTTGAGAGTACCTGGAGATGCACCGAATAAATGAGCAATGTGACTCTTTTCATCCAGAGCTGACCAAGAGAAAAAACAGAGAAGAGCCAAGAAGAGCAGAGAAGACAAGAAAAACCCAGCCACCTACCAGCTATCCGGCTCGAAGGACCAAATGTTACGGATTTGCCGTAATATTAATTTTTATTTTTATTTGCCGGATTAAAAGCTAGTAGGGGAGGGTTGTCAAATAAATTGAGTAAACCAGTAGTTACCATTATATACAATTTTGATTATTTATTTACAGTATTTACAGACCTTCTGGGTTGAGTTAACCAATAGTATACACCCTCCTTGAATATTTACAATAATAAAGAGTTGCAATCAACTCATTTGAGTTGATGTACACCTTGATGAATGAGCTTGCAGTTATGATAAAACCTCTTTGTTGTTGAGCGGAGTCCTTGGGTGATTGTTAAAGATGAGTAGATCCTTTTGAGAGTAGACCAGTTGAGCGTTGAGAGGAGAATAATAATTAATTAAAGAGAGAAACTGAGATATGAGAATATGTTGAATTGAGAATTGCCAGCATTAATTTCCGTGTAAAGAAAATTAATTAATTTGAGAAACCGCCTAGTCAAAACTCTTGACGAATTTGATTATATTAATTCAAACCATAAATACGAGTTTTGCTTGAGTACAGTTGAGGTAAACAAAGCAACAGAGAATGGCCTTGAAAAGAGTAGAAAAGAAAATGGCTCCATCTATGAGTCTAGGCGGGGACTTTAGTCCCAGTTCTTACTCCCGCGCGCCGTAGTGCTGGGCAGTACCGCTGTCGCCGTTGCTGCTGCCACAGGCTTCGCGTGCTGGCTTCTGGTTTTGGTGCTCAAGTGTGTGTGTGTGCAGCAGAGAGTTCTCCCGGCTTTTTCACGGTTCTTCTCAATGGCTCTTCTCATCGCCCTTTTCACCAGGTAGTCCCGGAACCAACCTTTTCACCGTGCACCAGCTCATCCGGACGATCACAGACAGTAATTCCGTGATCATCAACAACCTCGGAGCCACGCCATTACCACGGGTATCAGCTACTCTTCAACGGTGGTCCACGGAGAATTTGTCTGGTTCAAGGACAATCCTCACTCATCGAACATCTCCAGGTATTCAGGTGCAAGGAACAGTCATTTCCTTGCCCCTTCTCACTTTTCATTTTCTCTAGCACAGAATTTACGACTCTGTGCTGATTTCGTCTATCTCAATGTGCACAAGCACGTAGCCATTTCGGCCATTTTCTCTCTCTCTCTCTCTATCTCTCTCTCTTTCTCTCTCTCGGGTTATCTCTCTCTATTTTCAAGGCCACTCTCTGCTGCTACTCGACCAACGCTCACACCTTTTAATGTAAATAAGAAAACTCTCATAATTTAAGTTCAAATCAATATCGAAGGACCAAATGTTACGGATTTGCCGTAATATTAATTTTTATTTTTATTTGCCGGATTAAAAGCTAGTAGGGGAGGGTTGTCAAATAAATTGAGTAAACCATTAGTTACCATTATATACAATTTTGATTATTTATTTACAGTATTTACAGACCTTCTGGGTTGAGTTAACCAATAGTATACACCTTCCTTGAATATTTACAATAATAAAGAGTTGCAATCAACTCATTTGAGTTGATGTATACCTTGATGAATGAGATTGCAGTTATGATAAAACCTCTTTGTTGTTGAGCGGAGTCCTTGGGTGATTGTTAAAGATGAGTAGATCCTTTTGAGAGTAGACCAGTTGAGCGTTGAGAGGAGAATAATAATTAATTAAAGAGAGAAACTGAGATATGAGAATATGTTGAATTGAGAATTGCCAGCATTAATTTCCGTGTAAAGAAAATTAATTAATTTGAGAAACCGCCTAATCAAAACTCTTGACGAATTTGATTATATTAATTCAAACCATAAATACGAGTTTTGCTTGAGTACAGTTGAGGTAAACAAAGCAACAGAGAATGGCCTTGAAAAGAGTAGAAAAGAAAATGGCTGCGTGTAAGACAGCACAAAGAAAAGAGAGAGAGAGCAAAAGGATGCACAGTAATTTTATTGATTTTCTGGCTGTGAAAAGGACAATGTAAAAGCACCGGTAAATTATTGTTACCGGTTCTGAGCGAAATACCTAAAGATGCCACGCCGTGAAAGCTCTCCTTGCTGAGCAAGTAACCCAAGAATTGAATTGAGCCAAGCCGTTTGAGTTAATTGAAGATCAAATGTCTTCCGAGTTGAGCCAACACCAAGTAGATGATTTGTCGAGTTGACTGTACTGATGAGATGACTACGTTGAGGATGATGAGAAAGAGTCACGAGAAAGAACCAAGAGAAACCCGAGAAGTTTCACAAAATGGCGAGTGCAACCGTCTATTCACGAGCGTTGTCTTGAAGAGAGAGAGAGAGGCCCGAGCGTAACAGTCAAGTCATGAGTAAATGTAAACACCGATATTGATTTGAACTTAAATTATGGATGAGCTGGTGCACGGTGAAAAGGCAGGTTCCGGGACTGCCTGGTGAAAAAGGCGATGAGAAGAGCCGTTGAGAAGAACCGTGAAAAAGCCGGGAGAACTCTCTGCTGCACACACACACACTTGAGCACCAAAACCAGAAGCCAGCACGCGAGGCCTGAGGCAGCAGCAACGGCGACAGCGGTACTGCCCAGCACTACGGCGCGCGGGAGTAAGAACTGGGACTAAAGTCCCCGCCTAGACTCATAGATGGAGCCATGTAGTCTATCAATTTAAAGTTGAGCGAATGAGCCGAAATATTTACGAGCGAATAGTGGTCCCCTCCGTAACATATAGGTTAGCAACTTTTTTAAATCATTGAACGCTTGTAACTGTATTATTAATGGAAATTAATGGGTAAAATTTTTGTTTGTTTGCAAGTTTTTAAGTTCATTTATGGTATTTGTGTGGTAAAAAATGCAAAAAAAAAATTTTCTCGTTCACTCGAGAGCGGCAAATAATTGTATTATTCCAAAACACTCTTATTATTTAGGCCCACCAATTTTTTTCAGGGTTTAATGGAGCTGTGCAAAATTTTTTTTTCAAAAATATAATGTTTGAGAAAGAAAATCCTGCTTACTAGAATCTGAAAGACCGGTTCTTCAATTTTTAAAAATTAATCAAAAATTGTTAAAAAACGGCCAAAATGAGTGAAAAAGTCGACTTTCTAGGCATGTACAAAATTTTTAACGACACTATTGGACTCTGTAATCGTAAAATGATGTTTATTAGATGCATATTTATTGAAATGATGAGCTATGGGCCTCAAAATAATTAATTTTTATAAAAATCGAGTAGATTTTTAAAAAAATCATTAAAATAGCAAAAAATACGACAAAAAACACATATATGTCGCAACAGTAAATTTCAACCAAGCGCGTCCGGACTTCGCAAACTTTCAAGTTAGGTTTAAAGTGAAACTTCTATCGCTATTAGAAGTCGATATTCGAAAATGACCCAAAAACGCCTCACCCTACCCTACAGTGGTGACGCCGACGAAGAACATTTCATCGCAGAGTTTTCATCGTCCTTAGTTAGTGCAAGTTCGCGCGTGTTTTTGGCGGTTGATCTTGACATCCCACCGCCCCTTATCATAGCTTTTTGTGTCTTGTGCGCCAATATATGAACACAAAATCATCTAAAATAATTAAAAAAAATCACTTGCACACCCAGCCAGTCGGTAAAATCTGCTCTACAAAATCTTTGCCTCGCACGTCAAGAACGAGCGCAAATCGACTTTTCCTTTTTTATCTGTGTCTCTTACGCCTAGAACGAGCACAGATTAAACTCAAAGCTAAAAAAAAAAATAATAACAATAATTTATTTATTTATTTATTTATTTATACGGGCATGAGCCCTTTAAATACATAGTCTGTTTTATACATATTGCTAGGTTTATCACATTTTATTTATAAATTCTAATGACTTTGTAGTTCACCTGACTTACAACTAAATAAGAATTCGATAATAATAAAAAACAAAATGTTTTCGATTTTCACAATTTATTTATTAACATTAGTTAATACATTAGCCTCATGACAGCCGTTTCGACATACAATGTCATCTTCAGACGAGTATACACAATACATAAGAATAAATTATTAAATAAGAATTATTAAAATTATTATTAAATAAGAATTTAATAATAATACATTTTATTTATAAATTCTAATGACTTTGTACTTCGCCTGACTTACAACTAAATAAGAATTTAATAATATATAAGTATTAGAGAAAGTAGCATAATTTAATACAATAAATTAATATAATAAAGCATTAATAGAGATCATTCGTGAATACTTGATTGAATGACAAAATCACTCAGATAAATATCTCAGGGTTTTCTCCCTATTCAGCCTCGAAAAACCAGCCAAATCAAGGTCTAACAAGCCTGCTATCCTGGTGTTCAACCCATTCAGACTAAGGGATGCACGATCGATTACTGACCGATGATTCAGGTCATTAGGCTTGAGAGTAACAAGAAAAATATTTTGATTGTTTTAATTGGAGTAAAATAGTGTAGGTTGTTAGAGAGATGTGAAGTTTGTGGCGATTTTAAATAAAAATAAGTTATCTTGACAATGGCGGTGAGATTTGAGTAATGGGATTCTAAATTTAGCATAAAGTTCATCATAATTACGATCTATGGGTGCGATTGGGGTATTGGTTTTTGGGATAGAAAACGTAGAAAGCGATGTTGGATTTTTTCAAGAATAGATGATTTGTAATTAGTTTGTGGTGACCAAATAACTGAGGCATAACAAAGTGAGGGGCGTACTAATGAAAAATATAATGTTTTCAGAGTATCTATATCATTCAATGATTTAGCAGATCTAATTATTGAATGGAGAGATTTATAGGCTTTATTTTTGATATAATTTATGTGCGAATCAAAGCATAATTTATTATCAAAAATAACTCCAAGGTCCTTCACTTCGTCACAGCGTAATAAAGGGTTACCTTGTAGGACATATTTATATTTGTTATGAACAGTACGGGAGAAAGTAACATAAGAGCATTTCCTGGGACCCTTTTCGGAGGGAAGAGCATTTCCCATGCTACCGGGCGCGTCACAGGTTGCGGATAGTGGGGTCCAGAGCGGTTTAGTAGAGACTCTGTCTCTAAACTTCCTGGATTTCTATCGAATTAAATAGACAGTCGCGGACAAGGGACATTAATTAACCCGCTCCCTTCACCATTCCTTTCCTTTTTTATCCCTTCCCTCTCCACAAATTACACCCCTAATCCTTGGTGGAAGCTATCGTGCTTATAGGACTTGTTTGGCCGAGGGGGAAGACAGGTCGGTCGTAAACGATGCCTCGGAGATACCGGGCGACCTCTCCGAGTAAGTAGCCTTACCTCTCATATGCGGGCCTCTGAGGGAGGTGGACCACCCTTTGCTCCGCTACTCGTGGGATCTGTATGGACAACGTTTTGGATGAATTGGGTTTGGGGACTGGGGGAAACGATGGCGGTTCGGGCGGCAGCCCTTCTGAGGGCTCGGGGACAACGCCAACCGCTAGAGAGACAGGGGCGGCGGAAAACCTGGCCTCAAGGCCGGCCGAGAGGGATATCGACGGGACAGAGCCATCCAACGCTCTGGACGAGGCAAGGGAATTGCTGCGGGCGGTTCGAACGGGGCTTGAGTCGATAATCGACAACGTGGGTATCTGCGAGGAAGGTTTCGGCTTGCAGAGAAATGTGAAAAGGGAGGTGAAGGTTGCATGCCGTGGGATCGGCACGGTAGGGGGAGGCATTCTGAGGAAGGTGCGGACCCTGGAACTTCTTTTGCCACGGCTAGGACTCGCCGATCCCACATCGTCGGGGACGACAACGGCCCGCAAACGCCTGCGAGAACAGGTCGATGCCGACTCGTTAGATGAGGAGTCCGGATGGCAAGGGACTACATCTCGCAGGAAAAGGCAGAGGAAGTCGGCAGCGAAACCCGTGGCCTCGAGGGAGACAGAAGCCACGGCTGAAGCTAAATCCGGGAAGATGACCAACGGGGCGACGTCGAGGTCGGGAACGAGGCCGGAAGGGCGAGCGAAGAAACGAAAGGGCGGGGGGAAGTTGCCTAAACCAACGGCGACTTCGACACGCAAAACGCCGGAGAGAGTGCCAACGAGGAGTGCCATCCTTGTTAAGCCAAAGGCTGGGACATCGTAGGCGGACGCGATAAAGGCTCTTAAAGCCGGAGTGAATCCCGCAGACGCCGGTGGAGTGAACATAAAATCCCACCGGCCGACGCGGGATGGAGGTATCATCCTTCAAATTCGGAGAGGGGAAGGTGACGCGGCCAAATTCAAAGAGGCCTTGGCGAGGGTTGTTGGGAAAGACTCGGTGCGGGATCTTACAGCAACAACAAAGCTGGAGATCCTGGACCTTGACGTGGACACGACACAGGAGGAGATTCGTGAGGCGGTCCGGAGGGAGTACGGAGTCGAGCTAAGCGACGTCTACGTGTTCCCTCCGAACAAATGGCAGAAATGCCTCGCAGTGGTGACGGTGGAGGGTTCGATAGCTCAGGGAATCCTCCGAAAGGGGAGACTGAAATTCCCCTGGTGTGAGGCGAGGGTAAGGCCGCGAATAATGGTCCCGCGATGTTTCCGTTGCTTAAGTTACGGACACTACCGCCGAGACTGTAAGGGCGCGGATAGGCACGTGGGCTGCAACAAGTGCGGCAAAGACGGACACAAGCGGGGAGAGTGCGCGGAAAAGCCCTCCTGTTTCCTCTGCACGGAGGCTGGCTTCAAGGAGACGGCGCACGAACCCGGCAAGGGGGACTGCAATGTCTTCCGAAATGCGCTGAAGGAACGAAGAGACAGGCGGAACGATGGCTAATTTTCTGCAGGCAAACCTGAACGGAGCCCAGCTCGCCCACAACCTCCTGCCAAAGCTGGCGGAGGAGGTGGGCGATGCTGGCGTGCTGTTCATTAGCGAACCCTACAGGGACTTAGGCAGGACTTACATCGTAAACGATGCGAAGACGGCGGCACTGTGGATTCGCGACGCTGGGACCCAGGTGTACGGAAGCGGGACCGGGAATGACTACGCGTGGGCGCGCGTGGCGGAAGCTACATACGTGAGTGTGTACTTTTCGCCTAACTGCGGCATGCGCGATTTCGAATTGAAGATTTGGACGCTAGAAGACGCGATTAGAGGGATGACCGGTGACGTGATTGTCGTGGGAGACTTTAATGCGCGTGCGCTTGAGTGGGGCATGCCTACAACGAATCGCCGTGGACAGCTGCTGCTGGAGATGGCTGCGAGGCTGGACCTGGCAGTGGCAAACATTGGACAGACGTACACGTATCGGAGGCCGGGTTTCGGGAACTCAATTCCGGACGTGACGTTCGTCTCGGCGAGGCTTGTTCCGAGGATAAACGGATGGAGGGTGATAGAGGGCTACACGGGTAGCGATCACCAATACATTACGTTTTCCGTCGTGGAGCCTACGAGACGAACTCGCGTCGCAGCGGGGCAGCCCCAACGCTGGAACCTGAAGAAACTGGATAGAGACTCGTTCGAACGAAAGTTAGTGGAGGCGCCAGCACCCTCTGAAACGGTTCCGGAAGACGAACAGGCAGGTAGCGACAGGGCGAATCGACTCGCGAGGGAGACGTGCGGGCTCCTGGAGCGCCTTTGCGAGGAAACGATGCCGAGGACGGGCGGGCGAGGATGTCGGCGTCCCTGCTACTGGTGGACCGGTGAGATTGCGGACCTGCGCAGGCAGTGTCTGAGGGCCCGCCGAAGGAGGACTCGCGGGGCGAAGAGCCCGAACGCAGCCGCTCTTTCGGCGGAATACAAACGGGCGAGGAAGGTATTGAACCACGCGATCAAGGCGAGTAAGCGCCGCTGCTGGAGGCAGCTTTGCGACGAGGTAGAGAGGGACCCATGGGGGACCGGTTATCAACTGGTGACCGGTAAACTGTGGGGGCGGTGTCCACCGGGAGTCAGGGACGCCGACTCCATGCGGGGAATAGTCGACGGGCTCTTCCCCACGCACGAGGATAGGCCGGAAGCGAGCGACCGGGGCGTTTTACCCGAGGTTCCAGAGTTTACGGAGGCGGAGCTCCTTAGAGCTGTAACCTCCCCGAAGCCTGGAAAGGCTCCAGGACCAGACGGTATACCAGGCGAGGTATTGCGACTCGCGGCGGTAAAGAGGCCGAAGATCTTTCTCGATTTGTATAACGAGTGCCTGAGATGTGGAGTTTTTTGTGACAGGTGGAAGACTGCGAGACTGGTCCTCATCCCAAAAAACAAGGGAGGGGACCCTGACTCTCCGTCGTCCTATAGGCCCTTGAGCCTGCTGGACACACCGGGGAAGGTCTTCGAGCTTCTTCTTAAGCCACGGCTGGCTGAAAGCATCGCGGCGGTAGGCGGCCTTTGTGGAAAGCAGAAGGGCTTCCGAACGGGCTTTTCGACCATCGGAGCAATCCGAGAAGTCGTAGGAGCCTTTGAGGATGCCCAGAAGCCAGCACACAAGGACAGGAAGGTGGTTGTTTTGGTGACTTTGGACGTTAGGAACGCGTTTAATTCGGCGCGGTGGGTGGACATTCTTGAGGCGCTACGGCGCTTTGAGGTGCCTGCCTATCTTTTGCGCGTTTTCGACGACTATTTTAGGGACAGGACTTTGCAATACACGACGCTGGACGGGACGGTGGTCAGAAGATTGACAGCGGGCGTCGCGCAAGGCTCAATATTGGGCCCGGACTTCTGGATAGCACTGTACGATGAGCTTTTGAGACTGGAAATGCCGCCGGGTGCTTTCCTCGTTGCTTTCGCGGACGACGTTGCCGCCGTCATCCAGGCACGAGATAACGACGAAGCCCAGACTATCCTTACTGAAGTGATGGCCAGGGTTCTTGGGTGGATGCAGTCCCGCGGGCTTGCGCTCGCTTTGCGCAAGACGGAGATAGTTGTGATGACACGGCGCAGGGTCCCGACGCTCATACCGATGACCGTCGGGACCGAGCAGGTTGGGACCAGCCGGAGTGCCAAGTATCTGGGGGTAACCCTGGATACGAAGCTTTTCTACTGGGACCATATTAGTCAGGCCGCGGACCGCGCCAGAGAGCGGGTCGGCAAGCTCAGTCGACTTATGGCCAACGTTAACGGACCTAGTCCGAGCAAGCGTAGGCTTCTTATGTCCACTGCGCAGTCGATCATGCTCTACGGGGCGGAAATTTGGGCGCCGGCGCTCAAAAAACGGAAGTACAGGAAGAGAATGGCGAGCGTGCAGCGCGAGGGGGCGCTGAGGATTGCGTCTTCTTACAAGACAGTCTCTGAGGCGGCTGTTTTGGTTATCGTGGGCGTTATCCCCATCGACCTCCTCGCGGACGAGCGAAAACGGATATACGACCGGGCCCCCGGCACGGGCCGGGCCGAGGTCGCAAAGGCGGAAAGAGCGGACACCATAGCGAGGTGGACTAGGCGATGGACGGAGGACGACAGTGTGGCGGCTTGGACGAGGCGGCTGCTGAAGGATCCGGGGGCCTGGATGGAGCGGGGTTGGGGAGAGGTGAACTTCTACCTAACTCAGTTCTTTTCGGGGCATGGGTACTTCAGGGGCTACCTCTACAAGAGGGGTCTGGTCGGAGACCCGAGGTGTAAGTACTGCGGGTGCTCGCGTGACGACGCTGAACACACCTTCTTCATCTGCCCAAAATGGCGGGAGGAGAGGGAGAAGCTCGAAGGCAAGGTCGGGCCGATCACGCCTGAGGGCGTGGTTGGCCTGATGCTTCAACAGGCGGACTGGTGGACCCTCGTGTCTACCTATGCGGAGGCGATTCTGATAGCGAAGCGCGTTGACGGCTGCCTCGAATGGGCGGCCTAGGCGAGTTAGAGAACGGAGTGTGCGTGTGGGGGTCCATTAGCCTTGCAATAGGCTGGGCTGGCGGACCCCATGTTGTAATGATGGGAGTTGACAGCATGCGGTGGAGGGAAGCCTTTCATGCATGCCAGGACGATGGTGAGAGTGAAAACGAGTAGTACTAACAATTGGTGATAGCAACGGTTTCGAACTGACAAGCACGTGGGTCTACTCTGAAGTATTGCCAAGAGCAGTTCCAGGTAGACCTTTGACCTGGTGGACTCCCTCCGTGTTAGAACACGGACGGAGCGGTTTTTTAGTGGGTAAACCCCACACACCGGCGCGGACGGCCGCCGAGGACTGCCCTTCTCAGGGCGGTTGTCGGCGGGCGCCCCCGCTGAAGGTTCCTCGGGATGGAATTTTTAGCCGTATCGTAACCACCATAAAAAAAAAAACAAACATAAGAGCATTTGGAAATATTTAGGGGTAATTCGTTCAAGATAGTCCATTGATATAAGGATTCAAGATCCTGTTGAAGATCAAGAAAATTCTGGAGTGACTGAATGATTTTATATAATTTCGAATCGTCAGCGAATAAAAGGAGAGAGGAAACTTTAATTACAGATTTTAAGTCATTAATGAATATCAGAAATAGTAGTGGACCAAGGTGTGAGCCCTGAGGTACGCCATAAGATGCAATGAATTCATTGGAAATGTTACCTTTTATTTTAACTTTATAGGAGCGATTACTTAAGTAGGAGTTAAGCCATTGAAGTAGAGAACCAGAAATCCCAAGGTATTTTAATTTATCTGGAAGACGAGAATGATTTACAGAATCAAATGCTTTTTGGAAGTCAAGATAAATGCAGTCAAGTTGAGCTTTTTTATGGAATGAATTTACAATGTCCTCAGTAAGTATAGCAAGATTTGTTTCAGTTGAGCGACATAGCATAAAGCCATGTTGTTCGCTAATAATGTGAGGGCGAAGAAAAGTAGAGAGATACTGTTCAACTAGTTTATCGAAGATCTTAGCAAAAATACACCTTTTGGCTATAGGACGATAATTAAGTATGTCGTTTTTTGGGCCCTTCTTATGGACTGGTGTCAGGTATACGTTTTTCCATTTATCCGGAAAAATACCACAACTAAGGGATTTATTATAGAGAATGAGGAGGGGCTTAGCTAATTGAAAGGCACAGTTTATAGATAATAAAGGATGTACACCATCAGGACCTGGGCTAAGAGTTTTTTAGTAGTTTGGAGAGCCGCAGTAATTTGGGGAAGAGAAAATTGAAGAGGTGGTAATGGGCCTGTTAAATCATTTTCCAGTATTTGGGAATTGTCTTGAGGTTTACGAAAAACGGAGGAAAAATTTTGGACAAAAAAAGAAACTGTGTCATCAATATTGGAAGATTTTTTGTCATGATAGAACATAACATCAGGATAAGAATGAGAGTTTTTACCTTCGTTAATAAAACTCCAGAATTTTCGAGAATTAGTCTTTAATTCACGAGAAGTTTCATCGATAAATTTTTGTTTATCCTGAATAGCTAAATATTTACATATCGATCTTTGTGCCTTGAATCTAAGGTAGAGATGTAGGTCGTTTCGTTCTTTAGATTTCTTATGTAGTTGTTTTTTTAGTTTGATAGCCTGTATTTGAACTAAACCAAGAAGGGTATGTGCTGGTTCTGAAACGAGTTTTAGGAACGAATTCATCAATTATTTGAAAAAGAAGATTGTAAAAGATTTGGACACAAGTGTTTATGTCACGTTTAGAGAAAAATGGTATCCAATCTACCTCTGATAATTTATTATTTATAGAATTAAAGTCAGCCAGTTTAAAATTGTAGTAAACTTCCTCTAATTGGGTATAAGATTCTGTAGGAAAAGTAAATGTAATATCAAGAGGAGGATGATAGGGGTCGACAAGACTAATTGGGTCAGGGGCATAGGTAATTTTATAGTTATTTATATTGGCAACACAAGATCAAGAGTATTTCTATTTGGGTTTAGAATATCAGATATTTGTCTAAGTGATAAATAGTTTATCATATCATCAAGTCTAGAAACAGAAAGAGAAATAATCTTAGATGAATGAGAACAGGTTGCACAGCTGATATTATGCTTAAAATTCCAAGAAGTATTAGGGAGATTAAAATCACCACAAATGAAAAGATTTTCTAAATCGGAAGCTGGTAATGAGGTAAGATAGTCTGAGAGACTGTTTATTTTAATAAGAAATTCAGTTTGATCAGTGAAAGAAGTAAAAGGTGGTAGGTATATAGCAAGGAGGTTTATAGTTATTTTGGGATAATGTAATTTAAGAAATATATACTCAAGGCCAGCTTGACTGGAGGATATGATACCACAATGAATATGTTGTTTGATATAAATCAGAAGACCACCACCTTTTGTTTTACCAGTAAGTGCAAAATCCCAGTCAGACCTGAAAAACTTGAACCTCGGGACATAAAGCTCAGCATCCGCAACAGTGTCATCCAACCAAGATTCTGAAATAACAAAGACATCATAAATAATAGCATTTTGTAAGATATTTAGTTTAATAAATGAAAGTTTGTTTTTAACACTTCTGCAGTTTTGGTAGTAGATCAGAAGAGGGCGAGAACTCTGTGTAGTTAGTTTTTTAAAGTATCCATCTGATGTTTTTTCACAATTTGAGGAATTCCATTGATATGTTGTATTTGAATATTCTTTTCATTATTTTTCAATCTATTTTCAAGTTCATTATATAGACTCTTATACAGCTGAATTTGTTTTGGAGTTTTATCAGATGAAAAAATAATATCCTTGAACGCACCAGATAGAAGTTCCTTTTTATGCATGAAAATCCATTCAACATCACTGGGGTTTAAGAAGCACACTTTTAGGGGTCTTGGATCAGATCTTGTAGAGTCAAGTTTATCCAATCTAAATATTTTGATATTTGAGGTGATAATGGGGGTGTTTTCAAATAGACTAGTAATAATAGAATGATCCTGTTGTGGGTTTGATGATTCAGGTAGTTTGCGAATGATAACATTTTTGGCTCTTCGTTGCCTGTCGTTCATTTCAGAAATTATCTCCGTTTCTAATTGATGATGACTCGAGGTAAGGTCAGTCTTGAAAAAGGAGATATCATCTGCTTGATTTTGACATGAAGTAGTAAGCTGAGAGAGAAGTTCTTCATGTTTATTCAGTTTGGAGTGTGGTCAGTGATTTAGAAAGATTGTTTATGTCGATAGAAAATTTTTTAGAGAAACTTTCAATTTTTTCACTCAAAATATTAATGTCTTTACTCAATATCTTTATTTGCTTGGTACTGGTAGACTGTAATTCACTGAGTTGAGAAGCACTATTTTCTTTCAGTAGATTAAATAGTTTCTGGTTTTCAGTAGATAATAAAGAAAAAGAATTAACATCAACTACACTATTTTTGTATTTATCTTCATCTGAGAATGTTTTATCAAGAGGGGATACTGAAGGAAGAGTTGATGCATTTGTAGTATCTTCATTTGCCTTGGCTTTTTGTGATTTTCCTCCACAGCACCTTTTGAAGAAACCATTTTTAAGTCGACCAACACGATCCGGAGCAGAACAAGATTTGTGATAAGGAAGGTCACAGCCAGGGCATTTAACTGCACTATCCAAGGCCATTCCGTCTTTGTTTCAGTAAGCACATGTGGCCATTTTGAGGTTAACTCGATACTACAAGTTAAACGCGAATAAGGTGCAAAAAAAACTTATTTCCAAAGAGAAAAAAAGTTGAAAGTGATAAGGATAAATAAATTTTTAAACTTTTTTATAAATTTAACAACTTTAGCAGTTCTTTATGATTAATAGAATTGAATTTAAGCGAGAGAAGATATAAAAGTATGTAATCAGGCAAAGCCTAGCAGAACGTAATAATAATAATAAATAAAAAAAAAAATTTTCGCCCAACCGGTTTGGCCGCTTGGTGAATTTTTTCTTATCTACACACGTGCACCTGGGCACGTTGACTTCGTGGGGGCACCTGGGGAAGGCCGGTGCGAATACACTTCCCGAGGAAGGTTTTTCGGCGCGAAGTCGAAAACCCGAAGAGAGGTAGTCGACGCGAAGTCCTCCTCAGTGGCCGGAAAACCGTCAATCTTGCATCGCTTGGTCTCCAGCGTCATCCTGCTTTCAGTCCTGCTAGGCATCATCGTCGCCTTTGGACATCATCGTCAAGGCCATCGACAGTATCTACGCCAGCTACGACAGATATCCTTTTATTTTATCGATCGAAAATTCAGTGAGGAATTCCGCGGACGCGTAAATTTAAGTCATAAGTTTGAGAGCGTGAGTGTGTGTTGTTGCCTTCCGGCACGTACCCTTTCCCCATATTCCAAGAACTCGCGCGCTTGTCAATACTTTCCGAGCTTTTCGGTCGCGTGAATTCCAGAAGAAAGGGCGATAGAAATTCAGCATGCACAAGAAACTGCGGAGTTTCTGGAGCGTGTCTGGCTTGGGGTATTCACGTGGAATTTGTCCAAACGCTCGAAAATGATTCTCAAGTGCTGTTCGTGTTCCTCGAGATCGAAAGAAGCAATCAATACATCGTCAAAGAAAGAAAAAACAAAATCCAGGTCGCCAAGAGCCATTGCCAAGTAGCGGAGGAGAGTTTGCGCCGCATTCTGAAGACCTTTGATCATCACTAAAAATTCCCAATGGCCGAACGGGGTAACCATAGCTGTCTTTGGGACATCGTCCGGGTGTATGGGTATTTGGCGATAAGCTCTGCGCAAATCCAGCCTCGTGAAAACTTTCCTACCGTGAAGGGAACCAGTGGAATCCTTGAGATTTGGAACCGGGGTTTTATCAGGGATCGTGACCCCGTTGATACCACGGTAGTCTCCGCATATGCGCCACCCATCTCCCTTAGGTACCATATGGATCGGTGTAGCCCAAGGGCTTTGCGATCTTCGGCAGATCCCAGCCGCAGCCAGACGATTAAACTCGTCGATGGCAAATTTCCGCTTCTTGGTAGAAAGCGGACGAGTACGCTGCATTACAGGAGGGCCCGCGATTTGTAATATATGTGACCTAGACTGATCGAACTCACGCCAAAAACGGAGGGCTCACGGAGTGTCCTGGACGCATGTAACTGGGTTACATTGTCTATAAGACGTTTACGCTTCAAATCTGGCAACAAGTCTAAATGGCTGAGCACGTCAGCCCCAAGTATCGAGTAGGGTACGTCGGCCATGTAAAAGTTCCAGGACATGGATCGACGGAGTCCGAGGTCAAACGTTTTTGTGAACACTCCGAAAGTCGCGATTTCAGTCCCGTTCGCTGCGTGGAGTGAGAGACCACGCGGGCAATCCGTGTGGATCGAGTTCTTGGCAATGATCGAGACCTCGGCGCCAGTGTCAACGAGAAATTTGCGCTGGGTTTCAACATCAGCAACAAAGAGGCGTAAAGAATTCAAGCCCACGGCGTCCACCTCAAAAACGGTTGGGCTTCTCAGTTTTTTGAATTTCTGAGTTTCCTGTACTCCTCGTAGTCAGTCGGATACGAGTTTTTTTTCGCAAATTCAAGCCAGGATGGTCAAGGAGGACCTCGACAACTGGTACAATTCTCATGGTACCTGTGATGGGAGTAACAAAGAGTAGGAGTATCGTTATCTTGAGATTGGAACCTATGACGACTGCGAGACCTTCCACGATTACGAGACTTCCCGAGGTTATGATTCTGCATCGTTTGCCTGACGAGCTCGGCGATCTGGGAGGAGAGTTTCTCGGGCTCTGAAATCACGCTGACCGATGGTTCTGCCAGCTTGCGCTTTGGGATGAGGCTGTCTGCCTTATCAGCAAACTTGGTTTCCTCTAGAGCTGTCACGTGGGAATCAATCGCAGCGGAAACGCTATCTGGAAGACGTTTCGACCAAAGTCTCAAAAGGACGGAACTTGACAACTGACTTTCACCTAGAGCCTTCATCCTGGCGAGAAGTTCGGAAGGGCGGAGATCACCGAAGGTGCCATCGCAGAAAAGTTGGTCGAGTTTTTCATCATCCGATTCACCGAATTTCCTAACGAGGACCTTCCTGAGACCCTGATACCGATCGTCACGAGGGATGGCGTTTATGACTTCGGCGAGGTCCTCGGAAATGTGCTGAGGCAGGTTTTGCGTAACCGCCCAGTAGCGATTGCTATCGGAGGTTATGCCGTCATCGATAAAACGATCCTTCAACTGTCAAAACCAAAACTCGGGGTTGCGTTTCGAGAATGGCTGAAAGGTAAAACTACTCGTTTTCCTGCCCCACCTGCAAAAAATGATGTTGGATCAAAAAATGGTGCAAACTGAGGCTGCAAATTCATCGGAATACTCAACAACATCCGGGCCGTATGGACCTGGGGGTTAAAACCAGGGTACTGTGCAGTGTTTGGGTGGGCACCCTTCTGGTCGAAGGCATTCTGTGCATCATGGGAGGATGGAAATGAGTTGGCCGTTGAAAAGTTCCCTGCAGAAGGACACGGAGATGTGCCCAAGTTTGCATCATCCTGTGCGCCGGAAGCCTGCAAGTCAGTGGGACTTGTGGTTGGCCCTGCTATTGTATCTTATGCACAATAAATACACTTATTCATAAATCACGTTTAGTGTACCAAATCATGTAGTCACTCGGACTTGCATCAGGAGAATAGGGCTCCTGTAATCTACCCAACTTAGATACTTCAAACCCTACAAACCTCTCTAAGTTGGTTAAGGATGCCGATAATCATGAGCGTGGTGTTGGCAGCGTTTAGCTCTAACCCATTATTAGATGCCCAGTCAGCTACTACTTGAGCATCCACGAATAGTCGGTGGATGGCGATGAGTAAGTCTTTGAGGAGCACGCTGATGTGTATTTTAGAGTTGTCTGCAAAAAGAGAGATCAGGGCGTGTCTGATGTAGTCTGGTAGATCGTTGATGAAAATGGCAAAGAAAACAGGACCAAGAAAACAGGTCGTGCCACTCTTCATGTGTTTCATCTTGGTTTCTCACTGCCTGTTTTTTATCTTTAAGGTAACTGGCAAGCCAGTGAATAACTCTGTGGGAGCATCCCATTTTTCGAAGTTTGCGAAGGGTTTTACGTGAGAGATGCTGTCAAACGCCTTGCTGAAGTCGAAGGAAATGATAAAAGTGAGTTTGTCATGCTCTCGGGCCTCTCTGCAGTCTTCCAATATCCAAAGCAGCGCGGTTTGTGTCGAGTGGTGCTTTCTATAGGCAGATTGGCAGGGGTTTAATATTGAGTTCTCCGTGACAAAGTGACGGAGTTGGTCGTGTACTACCCGTTCTAACAGTCTGGAGAGCTGTGGTAATTGGGCAATAGGCCTGGTATCACAAGGCGATTGGGGGTTTGTTATCTTGGCTATGGGGTAATTGATGCTTGCTTCCAAGGTGATGGAAATATGCCTGAATTTAACGAGAAATTGATGGTGTCTGTCAGCAGCGGTAACAAGGCCTGGAAGGAAAGCTTGAGCATAGTAGACAATATGTCGTCGTGACCCATACCCTTTGGGTTGTAAAGTCTGACCAAGGAGGATTGGTTGGTGGGCATAAAATCGAAAGCGGGTGTGTCCGGGTCTAACGACATGTTCAGTATATTGATAACGTCATCGTGCGTCAGCGGAGGTTTTACCTGAATTATAGTCGAGAAGTGACAGTTGAGGAAGTCTGCTGGGAACGTGAGAAGTGGTGATGAGTTTTTTGGCGCAATGATACCGGCCTGGCGTATAGCTGCCCAAGTGGAAGCTTGGTCTGGCTGGGTTTCTATATTGATTTCTATGAAGTGGCACTGTGCTAGTTTCAGCTCACGAGTGACCATGTCTCGATATGCACGATACTGGTCCCAGTGGCGAGGCGTTTGCAGCCTGGCAGCACGTTGATAAAGCTTTTTCCTCTCTCTCATTTTCCCCTGAAGTTCCTCGGTGAGCCACGGCAAGGGTTTGTTCTTAATTTTAATTAGCCTCAGGGAAAAAATTTTTGACCGGTTTGGAAGCTCGCGTGATAAAGAGGTCTAAACACGAGTGATAAGGGCCGCTCTCTCTGACCAGGAGAAAAGTAGGGGCATGACTCACGATCATTAGGCAGTGAGCTTCTATCTCGTCGAGCAGTGCCCTGGAGCTATGGTTATTTTTCATCACGTCAGAATTATAGTCACCCGTTATTAACACATTTTTGAACTCAGGTATGAGGGGTGCAAGCTGGGGTGATGAGGGGGAGTATGATTGGATGTAACCAGTGTTGTGACAATAGGGTTCCGCGAACCTAGACAATCTCAGTCTGTGGTTGCAGCAGTGCTGGGCATGGTGGCTTTTGCCGTCGATCTCGCTGCTTTTACAACGGTGGTTTTGGTTCTGTGACCGGGTAGCGGTTTCAGCGGAATGTGAGCGCATGAGGCCTCAAAGGCTTGCCAGTCGGCTTCGGGGAGAATGGTCTTCCATGAAGCATTGCTGTTAGTCCTAACCTCAAATGAGGTCCCAGACTGCTTACCAATGCATTGTGTCATCTCTCGCGCGGTGGTGAACTCGCGAGCTCTGCTCCATAATTTGAAGCTCGATGCGGTCATGAGCGAATTGACGTACACCTGTTGCTGGTGACGATTTTTAAAGATGGCGTCTGCCGTGGTGTTACGGATGAGCTCTTTTGCGGTGAGAGCATGGTCCCTGGTCTCTGACGCGCCAAATTTGGCAACAAGTGTGAAGGGGTGCTTGGACCTACGGTATTCAAAGACCCTGGTTTGGACAATCAGAGGAATGCAGGGCTCATGTACTCGAGGATTTTTGCAATGACTTCTACCCTCCCCTCATGTGTGTTCTCAGTGGAAACTGGTACTCCTTTGAATTCGATTTCGCATGAGTCTCTCTCGATTCTTGACTGTGGCTATTTCAGTGGCAAGGGTGTCAAACTTGCAATTCAAGCCTTACTGTGTTCTGATCAGTCATGATACCCACTTTCTGGATTTCGGTCGTGAGGAGTTTCAATAGCTCTTTCAAGCTGTTTCCATATTCACCAGAAGCAAGGAATCGCTCTATGCATCCTTGAATTATCCTCAGCCATGTCGCTGCAAAAGGATGCGAAAGAGTTAGATGACGGGCTTGAGGTAGAGGATGCAGCACTTTGCGGCGCCTGTAAGGCTGCTTTACGTGTAGCACGCTCGTCAAGTGGTGGCGTTTGAGCAGGCCATTTTCTATCTCATAGCTGTGAGGGCGAAGCTGGGTCTTGCATTGGCTGAATGGGTGTAGACTGTATATGTCGCCTTGAGGTGACAAAAATTCTTGCAAGAAGGTGGCTGCTGAGAAGCAGGTGGAGTAAAGGGGCAAGGCGCATTTTCTGACGAGAAGCACACTAAACAAGGCTCAGGTGACTTACCTTCGGCGATGGCTTTGAGGCAGGTGGTGCAGGACGTGTGGTTATCGACGGTGGCTAGCTCGGTGGGCAGTAGCGACATTACCAGTGCAAGATGGCGCTAGTAAAGAGTCAAGTGGTGTATGACCACGGCATTTTTAGCTGGTTGATTTTTCCCGCTTGACGAAGTATGCAGATTAGCCAACTGATGGTTAATAAAACGAGGACGCCTCAGTTGAACCTCAATCCAAGTCCCGTGCGTTTGAAGAAGCGTAGTATGTTGAAAAACGCACTGTCACTGGCACTTCAAATAAAGTGTGATGGTATCCAGACAAAATATCAAAAAAAAATATCCGGGGACAAAATATCCGAAGAAAAAATATCCGGGGACAAAATATCCGAAGAAAAAATATCCGGCGACAAAATATCCAAATTTAAAAAAACCATTTAAAATCAAAAATAAAAATCACTAAGGGTTATTTTTTAAAACAGTGCGCGCCGTGGGACCCGGAGGGTCCCCGAAGAGGTGCGCCATAAAATTTAGTTCCATTAAATTACTTCAAGCACACGTGGATTGGTAAGAAAGCGCGACATGTAAGAGTTCAACCTATGTTTTCAATTGAACTATGGAATAATTTTGCCACTGTTATGAACGATTCTCCGCGTACAAATAACCCTGCTGAAGGTTGGCACAATAGATTTGCTAATATTATTGAAAAAACCAATTCTCAAATGCATGAAATTGTCAATGCTCTTAAATCAGAACAAAATATTACCGAATTATCAATTGTTCAGTTTAATACTGGTAAAAATATAGCTGTTCCTCCGAAGAAGAAACAAAAGTTATACGATGAAAGACGAAAAGATGTTGTGTCAAAATATGAAAAAAAAAATATTATTGAGTACCTAGAAAATATCTCTTCTCTTATAACTTTGTAATTATATTGATTTTTATTCGCAATAAATCTGTTTGATAATTCCAAAATAACTTGATTTTTATTTTATTTAAAATATATAAGATATTTTGTCTTTAGGATATTTTATTTTCGGATATTTTGTCAGAATCCAAGTCATGGATTCAAGTGTGATGCGTTCTGGATTCCTGAACACGGCACTGATGCTCTTAGTTTTGATTGACATTAATAGCACGATGAAAACGACGTTTAGAACCGGAGCGACTCAAGGCAGTTTTTACATGCTCAAGGCTTGCCAACTTTTCAAACTATGAATTTTAATAAGATATAAATTGGATCTTTAGCATGAATTTTTCTTTCTTGAATAATTCAATTGAGAAAACTAAATTTTCAATTATCACTGACCACACCCATGCATATCCAATCATAACCCACATTTATTTGAGTCTCTCTATTTGCCCGGTGAAACGTACGTCCACTGAACGTACACTCGTTAGACGTACATCCAGTGAACGTACGTTTGTGGCAAACTTTTTTTTTCATAACTTTAAAGTGAAAATCTATAGACGTACGACCAATTTTGACGTACGTCCGAATTTCTAAACGTACATTCACTGGACGATTTTTTCATATTTTTGAAATAAAAAATTCTTAACCTTTCAAACAACTCCTAAGGGAACGTTCATAAACCACGTGGTCATTTTTTCGAAGATTTTGAAGGGCCCTCCCTCCCATGAAGATCAACGTAGTATTTGTATGAAATTTTCGACCCCCCCCCCCAAAGTCACGTGGTTTTTTTACGATTTCAAATTGTAAATATGTATATTATTAGTTTTTTAAAAACATTATTTTTCAAGTTATAATTTAATGATTTAATACCAGGGGCGCAACAACTCCTTTCAGCTAGGGAGTGTCTTGAGGTCTACCCCCTCCCCCGCCCCCAATAAAACTGACGTCTAAAAAAAAAAAAACAAAAAAAAACGTTTAGTTCAATAAATAGACTAGTTAATTAACCCCCAAGCTCTAAACCCCCAAAACACTGGGCGTAGAGTTCAATGAATAATCTGATCAGCTGTCCCCAAGCCTTGAACCCCCAAAATCCTGGACGTAGAGTTCAATGAATTATATGATCAGCTATCCCCCAAGCTCTAAACCCCAAAACCTTGGGCGTCAAGTTCAATAAATAAACCAATTAGCTATCCCCCAAGCTCTAAACCCCCAAAACCCTGGGCGCCCGAGTTCAACAAAACAACTGATCAGATTATTTATTTCGTTAATTAAAATGCACTCATATTTTTGGAATAATTTAACTGGGTCACCCAGGGTTTTGAGGGTTTAGAGCTTGGGGGATAGCCGATCTGTTTTTTTGTTGAACTCGGGCACTCAGGGTCTTGAAGGTTTAGAGCTTGGGGGATAGCCAGCCAGTTTTTTTGTTGATCTCGGGCGCCCAGGGTTTTGGGGGTTCAAGGCTTGGGAGATAGCCGATCACAAAACAGCTGCAGACTGCAGAGAACCATGAGCTACAGAAGCTACCTACACGCGGTGATAATGAAGCACATACGGGACAGTCGAAACAAAACTTTGACGATTTTTTACTTGCACACGGCCACGCAAGCGCAAATCAGATGACAGGCACGGATTCGGTTTTAACGTTCAACAGTAAAATATTATGAATCGAAACATCGATTCATGCACTTTATAAACCACGTGCCTTTCTGAATCAACAGCCCTACCCCCCACGTAACTTTTCGTAGCCTTTTAATCGCCCCCCCCTCCCCCCCTGTTTGGGCCACGTAGTTTGTGAACGTTCCCTAAGGTAAAGGACCCAATTGTGACCCCCTTACCCCAATTAATGGTCCCCTTCAGCAAAAATCATTTTTAATTATTTTTTTAATGCAAATATCGGCATAAAACTATTTTAAAATAAACTTATGTTATCAAAGAATATTTCGAAATTTATTTTTCAAGTTTACGTTAATAATCCCGTTTTATTTTGAAACTCACAATGTCGGTTGACTCGAGGGTTAGGTTGGTGTTCTCGTTGCAGCGAATCAAGCAACTTTCAAACTTGAATTTCTAGGCGTTTTTTATTTATTTACGCAATGTATTACTGATCAATGAAAAGCTTGGACTTCAAAAATTAGTGTAGTATCAATTTTGTAAGTTAAAAATATAAATTTTTAAATAAATAATGCAGTTTCTCATAATTAGGCCCTAGTCTCAAGGTAACCCAATTAATGGTCCTGAAGAGCAGCGGTACATTAATGCGGACATTTTAAGTGAAACCCCGAGTACCCCAATCAATTAGACGTTAGTTTTGGCTTTTATACCGAGTTTTATACACTAAAATATCAGCTTTATAAATCTTCTAATGTGGTTAAATTACTTTTGTCAATGAAAACTGTAACTACTTTTAACTTCAATGTCAACAAAAATCGTAACCTCAAAAGTCAATCTGAACGTACGTTCAGATTGCTCTGAACGTACGTTCACTAGACGTACGTTTCGTCGGGCAAATAGAGAGTCTCTTTTAAGAAAGATTACGAGCGCGATTATAAACAAATTATTCGTTCGTGAACGGGCCATTGTCGAAGGGTAAGCATAATTGCAAGAAGCAAGGAAAATTCGCGATAATTTTCTCGAAGCTAGATTTGCTGTAGAGCGAGCTTTCCAAAATGAAATTTGAAACTTCTTTGTTAGAAAATCGTTTACGAGATTTGGAGCAGACAAACATCGAGCTGCAAATCGCTTTCGAAAAATATACAAAAGATACCGATAGAATCATTAATAAAAACGCCAATCACGCAATCTATTTATTCAAGCCTTCAAATAATAATTTTAATTACTTGAAGATCGTGTGTGAAGATTTAGAGAAACGTGTGGATAATCTCGAAGTTCACGAGAATTCAGAATCCAAGGACGAAATAATCGAGCGTTAACCCCGTGTTTGTGTATAACTCTCTCTCTCGTTCGTTGTCTATTCACAAAGAGGAGGTAAATAACGCAAGGGCGTGGCAAGGTCAAGGTTGGAAGGCCAGTGCCTCTATTTATTTCTTTTCATAAGACAGTGAGCTATTAATCTTTCTAAAATATTATACGCTTGTGAATTTTTCAATCTCTTAAGGGAAACAATCTCTTAGGGGACTGCGCTGGATTGGTATGTTCATGCAGGCGATACGATAAATAATTTCGAGAGCTTTAACCAAGCTTTTGAGAAAAGATTTTGGAGTCGAGGAAAACCACTAAATGTCTAACGGAACCTTTAGAAAGAGTATTATAGAGCCGAGAATAATTTGAGTCGTAGCGAGTACGCGCTTAAAATTATAAACGATGTTAGATCATTGAATGATCCTCCGGAGGATAACTATATTTTATTCGCGTTATCTCGACACTTTGATGAATAGGTAGCTGCTGCTTTTAAAATAAGGAAAATCGAAACGGTGGATGAATTTTTCGAGCTTTTGGATACATTTGAGATCGGCTGCGCTCTAAACTCAACTTTTGATATTACGAGACGGGAAAATTTTACTGATGCTTCTTTCGATCGAGAGGGTACACGGAGAGCAGACTTTGGTTACAGCAGCGAGAGTCTGTCGTAGACACAGCTAAAAAATTATGGTAGCCACCACTAGAATTATTTACATTTTTGAAATACCTTTTTTTAGCCTTTAGAAGTGTAAAAAGCTCAAATAAGTGAGATCACAAGATTCTTTGATATCAAATTTCATTTATAAGAATTTTTTCGATGATTTTTAAATTCATTTAAGTGTTAAGTAAAGTGTCGAAAAGTCAAGACTAAACTAACCCTCAAAAAGCAGACGCGCGCAAGATCAGAATCTGCATTATCGACACTGCCGACTGCTACGGCAGTTTAAAAAATTTTGGTTGTGGCTACTATAATTTTCTAGTGGTCGTTACTAAAAATGGTCTACTATAATCACTTCGCTGTGGCTACTACAGACTCTCATTGCTGTAACCAAAGTCTGCTCTCCGTGTACGCCGACTAGAGTTTTGAGTATTAATGGGCGGTTCAAACTTTTCGGCCTCAACTCCAAATCGATCATTTAACAACGCCATTAATTTTCAACGTAATCAAGGGAGCGGTAACGTGTCCTATAATAATTATCAAGCTAGTGTTTAATAACAATTATAATAAATAATTAATTTAAAATTTAGAGTTAATTTAATAAAATAAAAACTCTAGTACTCACACTATTTTAACCACACAGTGGCTGTTCTCGATAGGAATAATGCACAGCATATTCACTATCTAAAAAAAATAAAAATTTTTAATAACAATATCCAGTGACCAGTTTCGCTGTTTTTGCAGCTCATCAGACTGGAGTAAAAGTTAAACTAAAATGAAACTCTGAAAGCCGAAGCTTATATAGAGTATACTAAGACACTGAAAGTCATTTAGACTTTAATTTCAAAATAAACAAAAGAAAAGAAGAAAATTCTTCTTAAGTGTATTCCTTGATGTGAGTAAATTGGAATAATTAATTTAAAATTTAGAGTTAATTTAATAAAATAAAAACTCTAGTACTCACACTATTTTAACCACACAGTGGCTGTTCTCGATAGGAATAATGCACAGCATATTCACTATCTAAAAAAATAAAAATTTTTAATAACAATATCCAGTGACCAGTTTCGCTGTTTTTGCAGCTCATCAGACTGGAGTAAAAGTTAAACTAAAATGAAACTCTGAAAGCCGAAGCTTATATAGAGTATACTAAGACACTGAAAGTCATTTAGACTTTAATTTCAAAATAAACAAAAGAAAAGAAGAAAATTCTTCTTAAGTGTATTCCTTGATGTGAGTAAATTGGAATAATTAATTTAAAATTTAGAGTTAATTTAATAAAATAAAAACTCTAGTACTCACACTATTTTAACCACACAGTGGCTGTTCTCGATAGGAATAATGCACAGCATATTCACTATCTAAAAAAAATAAAAATTTTTAATAACAATATCCAGTGACCGGTTTCGCTGTTTTTGCAGCTCATCAGACTGGAGTAAAAGTTAAACTAAAATGAAACTCTGAAAGCCGAAGCTTATATAGAGTATACTAACAAGGAGAGGTCACACCCTCCGGGTCACCGATCTTGACGAAACTTTGGGAATCGTTTTCTTATACCAAAAGATGAAGAAATCTACCAATCATCCCGTCTAATGGGCCTTTTATACCTAGTTCCTACATAGCTTATATCGTATTTTTAGCTCTTTTTGGGTTTTTTTGCGAATTTTCAAAAAATTCCTGTTCGAAGCTTATTACACTTACAAAATTCTGCAACCCCGCATTCTCTTTATTTTTTCATCTTCTTTTGAGAAAAAATATTTTAAAATCTAATTTTGAAGAAATAGTCCATGTAAAATTAAAGTAATCAAAAGCATTTTTTACTGTTTTTTTGGTTTTATGAACTTAAACTGTATGTCGTCAGCCTTATCAAAATTATGTCTAAAAATATTTTTTCTAAAAAATTCATATAAAAACAAAGAAAATTCGGGGTTGCAGAATTCTGTAAGTGCAATAGGCTTTGAGCAGGAATTTTTTGAAAATCAGCTTGTTTTGACACTTTTAACACTTTTGTGCGACTTTTGTGTTTAATTGTAACAATTTTCAAAAAATTCCTGCTCAAAGCCTATTGCACTTACACAATTCTGCAACCCCGCATTTTCTTTGTTTTTATATGAATTTTTTAGAAAAAATATTTTTAGACATAATTTTGATAAGGCTGACGACTTACAGTTTAAGTTCATAAAACCAAAAAAAACAGTAAAAAAATGCTTTTGATCACCTTAATTTTACATGGACTATTTCTTCAAAAATAGATTTAAAAATATTTTTTCTCAAAAGAAGATGAAAAAATAAAGAGAATGCGGGGTTGCAGAATTTTGTAAGTGTAATAGGCTTCGAACAGGAATTTTTTGAAAATTCGCAAAAAAACCCAAAAAGAGCTAAAAATACGATATAAGCTATGTAGGAACTAGGTATAAAAGGCCCATTAGACGGGATGATTGGTAGATTTCTTCATCTTTTGGTATAAGAAAACGATCCCCAAAGTTTCGTCAAGATCGGTGACCCGGAGAGTGTGACCTCTCCTTGTAAGACACTGAAAGTCATTTAGACTTTAATTTCAAAATAAACAAAAGAAAAGAAGAAAATTCTTCTTAAGTGTATTCCTTGATGTGAGTAAATTGGAATAATTAATTTAAAATTTAGAGTTAATTTAATAAAATAAAAACTCTAGTACTCACACTATTTTAACCACACAGTGGCTGTTCTCGATAGGAATAACGCACAGCATATTCACTATCTAAAAAAAAAATAAAAATTTTTAATAACAATATCCAGTGACCGGTTTCGCTGTTTTTGCAGCTCATCAGACTGGAGTAAAAGTTAAACTAAAATGAAACTCTGAAAGCCGAAGCTTATATAGAGTATACTAAGACACTGAAAGTCATTTAGACTTTAATTTCAAAATAAACAAAAGAAAAGAAGAAAATTCTTCTTAAGTGTATTCCTTGATGTGAGTAAATTGGAATAATTAATTTAAAATTTAGAGTTAATTTAATAAAATAAAAACTCTAGTACTCACACTATTTTAACCACACAGTGGCTGTTCTCGATAGGAATAATGCACAGCATATTCACTATCTAAAAAAAATAAAAATTTTTAATAACAATATCCAGTGACCGGTTTCGCTGTTTTTGCAGCTCATCAGACTGGAGTAAAAGTTAAACTAAAATGAAACTCTGAAAGCCGAAGCTTATATAGAGTATACTATAATGGATATTGTTATTAAAAATTTTTATTTTTTTTAGATAGTGAATATGCTGTGCATTATTCCTATCGAGAACAGCCACTGTGTGGTTAAAATAGTGTGAGTACTAGAGTTTTTATTTTATTAAATTAACTCTAAATTTTAAATTAATTATTCCAATTTACTCACATCAAGGAATACACTTAAGAAGAATTTTCTTCTTTTCTTTTGTTTATTTTGAAATTAAAGTCTAAATGACTTTCAGTGTCTTAGTATACTCTATATAAGCTTCGGCTTTCAGAGTTTCATTTTAGTTTAACTTTTACTCCAGTCTGATGAGCTGCAAAAACAGCGAAACCGGTCACTGGATATTGTTATTAAAAATTTTTATTTTTTTTAGATAGTGAATATGCTGTGCATTATTCCTATCGAGAACAGCCACTGTGTGGTTAAAATAGTGTGAGTACTAGAGTTTTTATTTTATTAAATTAACTCTAAATTTTAAATTAATTATTCCAATTTACTCACATCAAGGAATACACTTAAGAAGAATTTTCTTCTTTTCTTTTGTTTAATTATAATAAAATCGTTCTGCACCGAGAACAGTCCAAGTGAATGAAGTGAGTATACAGGAGATAGTAGAGGATGGGAGCGAAGGTGAAATCTCCGTAAGCTCGGAAAACCAACCGTCGTTGTAGCTGCAACGGAGGCTGTATATGATAAGGAGATTGATAATTCAGTAAGCTTAGATTTTAATGAAAACTCAGTAGATAAGGTAGAAATTAAGTCAGACAGTAGTCAAAATATGTCAGATCCGTGTGTTATTTCCATTTTTTATTGCCTTCGCCAATTTTATTTAGAGGTGGAGGATAATGTCGATCGAAAAAATTTAGATATTGTGCAAGAAATACCTATTAAAATAAACGATGTGGAAATCGTGGCATACATTGACTCCGGTAGTAGTATAAGTTGCGTTAGTGAAGAATTATGAAAAAGAATTGAGGTCAAATACTATCGAAAATTAAAATTAATGAAATAGTTTTTGAAAATGTCTTGGCTCAAATTTTCATATCAGAGAGAATAAAAACCTCTGGTTGAAATTGATGTCAATCGGTACTAAGACTTCCTCGTTATAATGAACAAAAGAGTTTATGTGTTTTTACACTTTTGATAATTTATATAGAAAGAGCTTCAAGTACTCGGGAAAATGCAAATTATTTGGTATTATCTCATAAAAAACCATATTGTAAAGCAACGAATCAAAATATAAGTAGATGTATCAAAAGTACTCCTATAAAAAGCGGAATAAGCACTCGAATTTTTTCATCTCATAGTACCAAACATGCGTTCACTTCTGCTGTTTAGGATATAAATATTGAGATAA